>CM056050.1:118332151-119532151 GCA_029574335.1 Rana kukunoris | reverse complement strand
TTTTTTCTCTTTTCTTTTTTTTGTGACTGTATGTAGATTAAAATGCATATGTAATGCTTGTATTGTCATCCAAATTCAGTTAAATCATTGTTTAACATGGGTACACTGCTGAGCACTCTTGCTATACACCTGGGCCCTTCATATCCACGTTTTTATAGTTAAATGGGACTTGGTGTCTTATAAATACTTCTAGACAAATTTATTACACCCTTTTGTCTATAGTTATTGCTGTGTTTATTTTCTCTTATTCACTGAAACACATTATTGATTGATTTTGGTGTCATTCTTTATGCCTGCCCTGCGTCCTGGTACACGCTTTGTTTCTCCCAATGACCTTTTGAAGGCGGGAGGCAGAGCCAGGGCTTGCACGCTATTCGCTGGTTTTCTTGTCCTTTCAGTTCTGGAGAGATGCCAGCTTCCATAATGGGGCGGACCATCGCGGCGCCGCTCGTGACGTCCGCCCTGCGCCTCGGCACATGCACTGTCACCCGGCGTCCACAATTAGTCTGGAGGCAGAGGTAGAGCCTGTACGCCATTCGCTGGGCTTCTGTCCGTCAACTTTCCCGGACAAATGCCAGCTTCCAAAATGGCACCGGCCAGCGCGGCGTCGTTTGTGACACCCGCCCTGTGCCTCGGCGCATTCGCAGCTGTTCGGCTTCTGTACGGAGGCCGGCGGCATCCTAAGGACTCGGACGTCATTCGCTGGCATCCACAGCAAGCCTATTGGAGCCGTCTGATCCTACCCACTGTTTGCCCACCCCTGGCGGTGACGTCACACTCTGTCCAGGGGGTATTTAAAAAAGCGCAGCTATTGCTGCCTTTTTGGAGATGATTTCAGCCCTTATTGACAGGTATGATCCTTTTTGATTTTAGATGCATCCGTTCCTTCACCCCCTATTTCAGGGGGTGCAGGTTATATGCCTTATTTATTTGCTTACTAGGGGTCCAATGGACATCATAAGTACTGATGGCTTGCTGGTTATTCTTTTTTTTCCCACAGAAATCCCTTCATTATGAGGTCACCCTCTGCTGATCATAGACCAGCGGTAGGCTTAATTCCTTACTTGCCTAAGCATATCATTCCAGCTAGATTTGAACTGACCCTTTCTAACCGCTCAGGTATATACCCATAGTATAATGTATCTTTTAGCACATTACCTGGCCAAAATTGTTTGAATCCATTCTGGCCGGTATTTCTCTTGATTCATTACTATTACTTTTATCTACTATAGAGTCTAGACCACCCTGTTGGGACGGACCGGTTTTGATGGGGTCTTATATGCGGGAGGAAGTTGTCAAAAACTATTGAAGTATCGTCAAAGTTGTATATACTATTTTTTTCAAAACACAACATTTTATCTGAATGCATTTGGACCGCATGTGGCCCAGTTAGGTAAGAGTGCTCATGGTCAATTTACTGGATGATTGTTTAACCAGTTTTTGATCTTTGTTATATGTATCAGATATTGTTACTACAAATCTTGTTATTTCCATTGTCCAATTGATTTCTCATTGTAGTACATACACACTGTTTTGACAATTATGGTATTGTCCAACATAACTATAATCATAGCATCCTTTATATTATTGATGTTTATGGATTATTATTTCTTTATTTTTCCAGTCTATCCTGTAATTGATCCTGATGAAGCTCTTTCTTTGAGCGAAACATGTTGGGCACCATCAATACAGGTTCTGTTGCGGCTCTCCATCGAAGCCGTTATTAATCCTAGGGATTTATAATGTTGTGAATTTCTTTTTTATGAAATGTATATGTGAATAAATAAATTATTGCTTGTTTATTATATCCGTCTGGATCCATTGTTTATTATGACGCCTTTAAAGTCCCAGGGCTTGGTAACTATACAATGATTTTGACTGATGTGTCGAGTTTGCCCCGAGTTCAATTGGTGTATCAGATTTTCTCTGGCAGTGGATTTTCACCGAACTTGGTACATCAGATTTCAGTGTAAAGCCCCGTACACACGATGGGAATTTCCGATGGAAAAAGTCAGATGGACTTTTTTCGTTCGGAAATTCCGAAGGTCTGTATGCTCCATCGGAGTAATTCCATCAGAAATTCCAATGAATTCCATCAGAATTTACATAGAGAACATGTTCTATTTTACTCTGATGGAATTCCGTCAAAATTCCGATGTGAATTTGGTCGGACAAAGGTCCGATCGTGTGTACAGGGCATAAGCACTGTGTATTCTAGCTGGGTTTTCTTTGTAACACCAGCTGAGTACTCGTTTTAATTGGTTAATTTACCTGTAATCTAATGATGACACATTAGAGCAGTATATAGGTGATTGTGGTGACTAGTTCCAATAGGTAATGACTAAGCGCTAACATTTTCGTGAAACGCGTCTACCCTTTTGTCCCCTGCTCCACCTGTCAACCACTTGTCATATGAAGCTTCAATAAAAAAAAATTTGGAAGTGCAGCTGTCCAGAATCAATTGCTTATACCTCCATCTTTGCAGCTCTCATTGGCCCTCTTATGACTAATCCCCCCTTCCTTTCAAACTCTTACGTGAGTGAGAAAGAGTTGTGCATGATGTCATGAGGCTTTTTACCAGACAAGAGACAGGAAGTGGGCTGTATAAGGTATTTACTGGCAAAAACAAAATGTTTTACTATCCAAAGGTAAAACAACAAGGGCAGAGAATTTAATAGATGGAAAGACAAAAAATAACTGAAGTTCCACTGTAAGTGTGCAATAGGAACACTCTTAAAATAATATGTCCATAATTATACAATAAAGACACTCTATAAAATTAACATGTTCTTTTTAAAATATGCAGATACGTCTCCTTAATATCAAATGAGGCAGTAGACAGTCCAAATTGTGCTGCTTACACCTTCACCAACAAAATAGATAGCACCCAAAGTGATATTCCTTCATATGGTAAGAATGTGCACTCATCATAAAGATTCACTGTCTTATGATAAGACAGCAATCAACACATGTAAACTCATGGCAATCAACGGTTCTGTTTATCTTTTATCACAGGTATTACTCCCCAGCTCTCCCTCTCTCTCTACACAGGTGGTCTGGTCAAAACAATATCCTCCAATCCCACCAGGGGGCAGTGACAGTATACCCATCAATATGCAATCAACAGTTCTCAATGCCCATCTGTGGTGACGTCACATAGACCCTCCCAACGTGTACCTGTTTTGTCATATTGACTTCCTCAGGGGCTCCCGAGGATGCAATATTTCAGAGCAGCCACCATCAAACAGGACTATTCATTCTTGTAAGTCCTCTCTCTGGTGCTGGGAGATGAATGAATTTATTGAAAGCGCAGGTCCAGCAAGCGTTGTTTTATTAAATGATAGATTCGTATTTGCTGAGGTTTGAAACTATTGATTTTGAGGAGACAAATCTGCATATTTTAAAAAGGACATGTTAATTTTATAGTATCTTTATTGTATATATTTTAGGAGAGTTCTTATTGCGCATTTAAGGAATTTTTTCAAGTATTTTAAATTTGAGCACTGCAATTAAAGTGGTTGTAAGCCCTTACAGACTACTTTTTGATACAGGTAAGCCTATTATAAGCAATGAAGCAATGGTATGTATGCGCGGGAGTGATGTCATTGCGGTTCTGGCCAATCACAGTGACGGAGTCGCGATACCCAGAAGTAACCCCCGGGAGTGATGCTGCCGGCCAATGCTGTGTACGGGCTTAGATCTCAGGTGAGTATTACATAATGAGCTAGTATGCCATGCATACTAGCTCATTATGCCTTTGTCTTGCAGGTGTTAGTTTTCATTTATTTTTTCAAAGTGGGTTTACAGCCACTTTAATATTATTATTGTCATGCAAGCAAGTTTGACAGCACACTAAAATTCTAGCTAATGCAGAATTGTTTTAATATATAAGGTTTGCCCTTGTGCTCCAGACAAGGAAGTCCTGTTCTGTATAGTTGCAGCAGCCACAATCATTTTCATCCAAGCATGCTATCACTGAAAGCAGTATAAAAACACCAATAATCTTTGAAGGATTGGTGTATAGGGGAGATTTGTGCTCTGTTGCATCTGCACACGTCTGGCCTTCTGTCTGGTTAAGGTCAGCAAGTTAGTCTGTCATTGTTGGATCTGTAAAGTAAGACATTACATCATAATCCATATGTAAACAGACAAAGAGTTTCCACAAATTCTGTCTATTATGGGTTTTCTTGAGTAAGTATACATTTATTTCAGGTTTGTTGCTATTTAAGGTTCATAGGTGAGACTAAGCAGGTCTGTCCCGTTGAGGGTGATCACATAGTGAAACTAGTCATGTCTGCTACATAAAAGAATGTTTTCTGGGAGTTCAAAGAGAAAGAGATGCTTTGTTGGAGTTATTACACCAGTGAGGACTGTAAGTATAAAAGTTCAGCATGTGTATAGCTTTACAAGACTAATGCCGCGTACACACGGTTGTTTTTTGTGATGAAAAAAAACGACGTTTTTTAAAACGTCATTTAAATTGATCGTGTGTGGGCAAAACATCGTTTTTTGTCTTAAAAAAAACGACCAAAAAAAATTCCAACATGCTTGAATTGTTTGTGTCGTTTTTCAAAACGTCGTTTTTTGTTTCACAAAAAGTCACCGTGTGTAGCAAAAACGTCGTTAAAAACAACGTTTTTCAACCCGCGCATGCCCAGAAGCTAGTTATGAAGCGAGCTTCAATGGAAAAGAGTGGTGAACGTAACCTCGCTTTTTGTGAAAAAACGATGGTGTGTATGCAAAATTGTCTTTGAAAAGTGACGTTTCAAAAACCTCGTTTTTTACTTCACAGAAAACGTCGTCTTTTTTTTTCATCGCAAAAAACGACCGTATGTACGCGGCATTAGTTTTGTGCAGGAAAAATAGATCAAAAGCACTAGGTGGCTGAATATTAACTTTGTAATGATTGATTGACAGAGTGCCTTAGCTCATAAGAGATTGTGAGTGGTCATGGCACAACTGCACAGACATAACATATTTATTGCCTATCCTTAAAGTGGTTGTGATAACATAAGGTTTTTTATGCATTAATGTTATAAACCTTCTGTGTTCAGCAGCCCCCCCCCCCCCAATTACTTACCTGAGACCCCTCTCGATCCAGTGATGCCCAGGAGAGCCTTGTCTCTCAGGGGCCTCGCACTCCTGATTGGCTCCCACTGCCAAAAGCCAATCACAGCCAGTGAGCCAAACGGAGAAGGTGGGGCCAAGCCGCAGCTCCATGTCTGAATGGACACACAGAGCAGTGGCTCAGCTCGGGTGCTCCCATGGCAAGCTGATTGCCTTGGGAGCATTCGCCAGGAGGGAGAGGTTAGGAGTGCCAACGTGGGACCTGAGAAGAGGAGGACCTGGGCTGCTCTGTGCAAAATCACTTCACAGAGCAGGTAAATATGACATGTTTTTTTTTTCTTTAACCACTTACATTATACATCGCTACTTTGAAGAATAAAAATAATATATATACCGAGCACAAGCAAGCGACTCATCAGGGATAGTGCTAAAAAAAAGGGAAGGAGGGCATCCCGCCCGCCCCGGACATTCGGTCCATGTGGGCAGACATCCCCCCCAAAATGGTGAGGGGTGGAATAGCCTCTAGCCCCAACTCTTATACAAATGCTAGCAGAACCCCCATAATAATACCGATAGGCATCTTAAAACATTGCATGCCAGCACCACATTAAACATAATTTATAGAGAGAAACTAACACAAAAAGAGAAGGAATAGAAGGAAGAAAGAAGAAGGAAACCAAGAAAGAGAAGAGATAGAAGGAAAGAGAGCAGGAGAGGCGGAAGCATACAAACCAGCCCTCAATGCCACCATAGGTGAGATGTATCCGTGTTCAAGAGGCTTCCAGGTTAGTCGACCGACGGTGCGCCTGAACGAGTCTCCCTAAGGACGGATCTGCCAGGACAAGCAAAGCTTCATCCAAACTGGACGAGATCGGAGTACTATCATGGACATGAGCCTTCCATTCTGCCCAGATTGTATCAAATTGTTTACGGGTGTCCCTACAATCTGCAAGCCAGCTCTCTGCTTCCATGATCTCCCCCACCCTTCCCAACCAGTCCTGCTTGCTAGGGATACGCGAGCTCTTCCAATGAATTGGTATGACATGTTTTGCTACGTTGAGGAGGTGGGGGAGAGCACTCTTTTTATACAGAGACAGAGGTACGGGGGGGAAACGGAGCAAGACATTTTTTATTTTTTTTTATTGAGTTTTATAAAACATTTATATAATTAACATTACATTGTTGATAAGCATACAAAAGAGTTCTTCAGTTAAATACATTCATCATTTCATACACATAAATTACAACAATAAAACAATTACACATACCACAACCATAAGGGACAGTCCTGCCTCCTCCTGACCTCCTACTCTCTCCTCCTCCTCTGCCCATTCCTCCCCACCCCCCCCCCCCCCCAGAGCAAGAAATGTTGAGGCCAAGCCGGGATATCTACACCCAGGCCCTCAGAGATGTGTTTGCTCACCATGTCCCAGAATGGCCGGAGCACCGGGCACTCCCACCAAATGTGGAGGAACGTGCCTTTTTGCCCGCATCCCCTCCAGCACACCTCAAAGGCGGTAGGGAAAATCTTTGCCAGCGTAGTGGGCACTCTATACCACCGGGATAAAGGTTTATATAATTGTTTTCCTGGGTCCTAGAGTCTACTGAGCTCGAGTAAAACGATATAGGTGAAAAAGCTGTTCCTTGGTAAATTCAATGTGTAGGTCCCTCTCCCATTCCCCAATAAAATGGGGCATGGAGGAAGGCGACACATCCTCAGGCATCCCGTACAGTGCTGAGACCGCATGAGGCAGGGGGTCCGCTGAGGCCCACATGCTTTCAAATGCCGTCAAAGAGGTTCTAATCCGCGCCAGCCTGTGGTTCTTAGCCAGAAAGGTCTCCAGCTGGCGGTGTCTCCAGAAATCGAAAGGAAAGCTGCCAAACCTCTCCCGTAGGGTGTCAAGCAATAACAAAGCCCCCCCCCCCCCCCCACAAATTTGGTCAGGCTAAAAATTCCGTCGCTCACCCAAGAACCAAGGAAAGCCCTCAGCTCCCCAGGGGCAAATCAAGGGAACCCATATACTGGTGCCAGAGGAGATGTTCTAGGCGCCAGGCCCAGGCTAACGTTCAGCTTATCCCACAGGCTCAAGGTAAGCCCCCTGTCCTCCGCGGGCACCCAAGGCGCAAAAGACAAATCTCACCCAGCTATAGTTTTCTCTACAGGGACCCATAACTTGAGGGACGCGTGAAACTTCCAATTCAAAATACGTTGTAGAGCGATCGCTTGATAATACTGAGGGATATTCGGTATACCCAGGCCCCCCCTAAGCTTAGACCGTTGTAATATTGACATTGCCAATCTGGGCTTCTTGCCCCCCCACACGAATTTGATAAAAAGGCTGCTGGGTTCCAAGAAAAAACGTTTCGGCACGCGTATAGGTACCATTTGTAAGAGAAATAGGATGCGTGGCAACACTGTCATTTTCAGAATATTTGTCTGACCTACCCAAGTGAAAAGTGCCCTATCCCACGTCCGAAGATCCTGGGTGAAAGTGTTGAGGAGGGGTATATAATTAAGTTTATATAAAGAATCATGGTGGCTAGTGAGCTGTATCCCTAGGTATTTCATAGAGGGGGTGGACCATTTTAAAGGAAAGGAATCCTTCAGGGAAGACAACAAAGACTGCTGTACAGTGATCGGCAATATTTCAGACTTTGTAAGGTTTATTTTAAAGTTGGAGACCTCCCCATATGCGGTCAGTTCCCTCATCAGGACCAGCAACGAGACAAGAGGGTCAATGACATGAAAAAGTATGTCATCCGCGTATGCAGATAATTTATGTTCAAGGGAGCCCGTCTGCACCCCCCTGACGTCCGGATTCGTTCTGACCCTCTGCAGCAATGGTTCCAAGACCAATGCAAATAGGAGGGGCGAGAGGGGGCACCCCTGTCTCGTGCCGTTCCGAATGGGGAACACCGCGGAGAGGCCACCATTTACCTTAACCCGGGCCGTGGGGGAAACATATAGGGTGGAGATCCAGCGCAACATCTGAGGGCCTAAACCTGTCTTCTCAAGGACCGCGTGAAGAATTGGGATTGTCATTTATACATGGAAAAGAACTGAAGGACAAATTATTATTTCAGTAGTGAAATTAGGTTTATTGTATTAACAGAAAATGTACAATAATCATCAAAATGAAATTAGACAGGTGCATAAATGTGGGCACCGCAACAGAAATATCACATCAAGATTTAGTAGAGCCTCCTTTAGCAGAAATAACAGCCTTTAGACGCTTCCTATAGCCTGTAATGAGTGTCTGGATTCTGGATGAATGTATTTTGGACCATTTCACCTTACAAAACATCTCCAGTTCAGTTAGGCCTGATGGTTGCTGAGCATGGATAGCCTGCTTCAAATCACCCCACAGATGTTCAATGATATTCAGGTCTGGAAACTGGGATGGCCATTCCAGAACATTGTACTTGTTCCTATGCATAAATGCCCAAGTAGATTATAAGCAGTGTTTAGGGTAGTTGTCTTGTTGAAATAGCCAGCCCCGCCGTAACTGCAACTTTGTAACCGATTCCTCAACATTATTCTCAAGAATCTGCTGATATTGAGTGGAACCCATGCGACCCTCAACCTTAACCAGATTCCCAGTACCGGCACTGGCCACACAGCCCCACAGCATGATGTGACCTCCACCAAATTTTACGGTGGGTAGCAAGTGTTCTTCTGGGAATGCTGTGTTCTTTTGCCGCCATGCATAATGCCCCTTGTTATGACCAAATATCTCAATCTTTTTTTCATCAGTCCACAACACCTTATTCTAAAATGAAGCTGGCTTGTCCAAATGTGCATTTGCATACCTCAAGCGACTCAGTTTGTGGCGTGTGTGCAGAAAAAGTTTCTTTCGCATCACTCTCCCATAAAGCTTCTCCCTGTTCAAAGTGCGCTGAATTGTTGAAAGATGCACAGTGACACCATCTGCAGCAAGTTGATGTTGTAGGTCTTTGGAGGTTGTCCGTGGGCGGTTTTTGACCGTTATCCTTCGCCTCTCCAATATTTTATGTGGCCTGCCACTTCTGGCCTTAACAACAACTGTGCTGGTGGTCTTCCATTTCCTCAAAGTGGACACTGACAGCTTATATCTCTGCGATAACTTTTTGTAGCCTTCCACTAAACCATAATGTAGAACAATCTTTCATTAAAAAATTATAACAAAAGATTAACAGCGCTGTTAATCTTTTGTTATAATTTTTTAATGAAAGATTGTTCTACATTATGGTTTAGTGGAAGGCTACAAAAATCCCAGTTCACGCGATCGAAAGCCTTCTCCGTGTCGGTGGACAAAATCAGGTAAGGAGGCATCCGATCCCGTGTGTGTGCCCAATGTATAAGCTGCAGGGCCCTGTTGGAGTTGTCTCTAGCTTCCCGACCCACTACGAAGCCAGTCTGGTCAGCATGTATCAAGTCGGGGAGAAGGTGCTTTAGTCGGTTAGCCAATATTTTAGAGAAAATTTTAAGGTCGGTGTTTAAAATAGAAATTGGCCTATAGCTCTGCGGTTGAGTGGAGTCTTTGCCATCTTTAGGTAGCACCGTGATGTGTGCCATTGAGGTCTCCTGAGGGAGGCCACCAGTGGTCGCCAGGGAGTTAAGGAGGGCACAAAAAGGGGTCTGTAGTGTCTCAAAAAACTTTAAGTAATAGGCCCTAGAGAAACAGTCCGGCCCAGGGCTTTTGCCTGAGGGTAAAGATTTGACAGTGGCCAATAATTCGGTCTGGGTAATGGGACTTTCTGTCGTGGCAATTTGGGGGTGTGCAAAGCACACCGCCATCTTGCCATGTGCTCTAAAGCACATTCCCCATCTTAAATGAAATAATGCCAAAGATTTACTCACCATATATTCCCTGCCATTCATCCAGTAAGCAGACACCATACAAGCCTGTTCTCAAGTTACCATCCTTGCCATCAATGCCAGCCACAGGGCTGAGCATGGCTCCTTTTATTTACACAAAACAGGAAGTCATCACCAGTAAGTCGCCTCCCCCGTGGGAGTCGGCATCACCAGATTTCTTCTATACACAGCAAACACCATAACAAAACATTCCCTCCGACAGGAAGTCACATTGAATACATGAATAGAATAGAATACAATGAATAGAAATACATACAATGCTGGCTAAAGTCTTATGGGCGTGTCCGGTCAGGGTGTGCATGTGCCCCCCTGACCCCAGAAACGCTCACAAGCTCTCATATTATACACTGATAGAACCCTTAATCTGTGCCATTCCATAGAATAACGCATATAAAGATTATACCCTTATTAAGGCGGAATTGAGGCTATTTACAGACGCACGCTACTAACCCCAAATCCTGCTGATTAGACATGACCCAGATAAGAGCGTACATCTGTCTATAGCCACTGGTGTGCTTGCGAAATGAACGCATCCCCCTCAACGATCGTCTGTGCTAAATGCACAGAGGGGCCCCTCGCTGGTGGACATACGCCCACGCCGCAACCATCACACTCCAACCTCAAGACATTTTCTACTACCAGACGAGAGTCAACCAGCCTCAGGACTGCCACAGTCAGCTCTATTTAGAGCGGGTTGGGGAAGTGTCAAGACTGGGTGCCAATTATGACAATACATAATAAATACATCTTCAAATTTCCACCACAGTTCCAAGTCTGACACCTGTTCCAAGGGAAGGGAGCCTAACCGATGAGAGGTACTCAGCAATTTTGGCCCGTTTGAGAGTCACTTCTGCAGGAGAGGAGGCGGAATCCAGGTTATAGAGAGATTCATAATATTCTCGAAACAACAAGGCGATTTTTGAGGTGTGTTGTGCAGGTTCGCCCCTAGGGGACAGAATTTTGTGCACATGAGCCAGAAGCCTCTTCTTCCGAAGAGCGCGAGCTAACAACCTGCCACACTTGTTGCCCTGCTCATAATATGTATGGGCCATATACCGCAGCCTGCGATTAATTTTGCGATCAAGTAATTTTGAGAAAAGCAATCGAAGTTCGTTAAGACGACTAAGTTCGACCGGACCCATCGCCTTCTTATGGTTGAGCTCCGCTTGCCGAAGTGCATGTAAGACTCGCTGGAAGTCCGCCTGCCTCTCTTTGTTAAGTTTGGCACCCCAAGCAATAAAGGTGCCACGAACCACCGCCTTGTGACTCTCCCACAGGGTGCCCTCACTAACCTCACCATTGGCGTTCTCACGAAAAAAGTGTGATAAGGTCTCTTGTACCCCCCTCACCACCCCCAGATCGTCAAGCAGGTTTTCGTTCAGTTTCCAAGACCTGGCCCTGGAGAGTGCCTGAGATAAAGAAAGTGTAAATGTCACTGGGGCATGGTCAGATATGGTGATGTGGTCGATAGTTGCTTCCAGTAGAAGGTCTAGGGCGTCCTGATCCACCAGTAGCAATGTCAATTCTACTATAGACTTTGTGAACACTAGAGAAGTAACTATAATCCTTATCTGTGGCGTGGAGGGCAGTCCACCAGTGTATGGCCCTGGAGGGTCTTCTTAAAGTGCCGCAAAAATGCGTTAGAGTGGGTGGACCTATTCGCCGAGGTGTCCAATAAAGGGTCCGGACTGATGTTGAAGTCACCCCCCAGGATTAATCTACCCTCACGGAAATCAGCAAGCTGGGCAATGGTCTGGTCTATAAATGTGAGTTGTTGTACATTGGGAGCGTACAGTGTTGCGAAGGTGTATTTCTGTCCCATGATCGTGCCCTTTAAGAACACGTAGCGTCCCTGGGGGTCCACCCTATGGTCTAAGGGTTGAAACTGGCAATGACGTTGAATGGCGATGGCCACACCCCTAGATTTGGGCTTTGGGGAATTGCTATGGTACTTTTGCGGGAAAAGATCAGTGGGGAGCTTCGGGAGGGATGAGTTCGTAAAATGAGTCTCCTACAGGAAGAGCACCTGGGCCCCCAACCTTTTTATTTCTAACCAGAGCCTATTCAGCTTGTTAGGGGAGCACAAACCACGTACATTGTGTCGTCCAGGCGCTAATCCCGATCCGCAAGGGCTGATCTGCTTTCCTGAAAGTAGAAGAAAAAAAAGCAAAGAAAAACAGGAGAAAGGGAAAAGAGCAAAAAAAAGCATTAATAACACAAAAAAAATACAAATCTCGGGTCCACGGGTGCCATAAAGACACAAAAGGGCGAAACCCTACACTGTTTGCCCGACCCGGGCAGCCCTCCGGAGAGTCAAGGGCCACCAAGGTGAGGCAAAGTGCCCAAATCAGGGCAAGTACCCATGACGGGCGGTTTTAAGGGAGAGTCGTGATCAGATATAGGAAGTCAGGAGGTTCCTGCTCCCCACATAGAAATAAGCAACAAATGTCCAGTATTTCACTGCCCAGGGGGGACTCCGGACATGCCAAAGGCGCCTATCAAAAATAATCCAAACTGAGCAAAATCCGAGAGGATCCCCATAATCTGGGGGCCCTCTCAGTCTCCCCGCCCACCCAGCAGTCGTCCCCCCATCTGCAACTAAGTGCAGGGGTCCCCAGCCGCAACAGATGGCAAAGAAACTGCGATAAAGTCAAGGCCGGAAGATAAAGTCCCACAAAAAAACAGCAGTAAAAAAATAAACAAATAAACAAAACAAAACTAGAACCAGCCAATACTGTGAAAAAATTATTAACGGAAGCAAAAGAACGAGGGCCCCGGTCGAGCCCCCATACAGTTCAGTTCCCAGAGAGAAACATTAAAGAGATCGGAGTTGAACAACGAACAGAGCCAACAGCTGTCGGAAGTCTGTTCCTGCAAGGATGAGGGACTACGCCAATCCTCAATCCCCAGCCGGGGATCCCCGCCCCACCGCCACGGAGGAGGAACGTTTACGACCCCGGGAGCTCCTGACCTGCTGCCAGGGCTGAGGGGCAGCCACTGTCTGGATACTAGAAGTCAGTCGCCAGTCCGTGAAGTCGACCAGGTCAAGCTGCAGCTGCGACAGGAACCGCAGATGATCATCCTTATTGCGTAGAATGGTGGATTTGCCATTTCTGCTGGCTTGAAGACTAAACGGGAACCCCCATCTATACTTGATGCCTGCAGCCCGTAGCGATTACAAGAGGGGGGACAGAGCCCTGCGCTGCATCAGGGTACGACGAGACAAGTCTTGATAAAAGAACAACCGGCACCATCAAAGTAAAAAAAAGGGCGTTTGCGCATCAGCTGCATAATTCGGTCCTTGACAGTATATCTATGGAGCTTGCATATTATGTCTCGAGGGTTCTCTGTGTCCTGCGACGGAGATCTGAGGGCCCTGTGTGCTCTGTCAATTTCCACTTTATCATCAGGCGAAAGGCCCAGCAGCTCTCTAAAAATGCCTTGCAAGGTGGGAATAATATCACTAGCCCCCGTAGCCTCGGGCAGACCCCGTATGCAAATGTTGGACCTACGGCTGCGGTTCTCATAGTCATCCAGCTGTGCGATTAAGGCCTCAATGTGGTGGTCCTGGGCTGCACACTTGTCCCTTAGCTGATTAATGGTAGGCAAGGCCTCATCCACGATCTGCTCCAAAGTCTCAAGCCTGTTACCTAGCTGGGTAGTGTCCGTTTTCAGCTGTTCAATGTCCTGCTTAAAGGCCTTTTCTACCCTGGTGACAAATCGGTCAAGGTCCTCTCTGGTAGGGAGAGACAGAATGTGCTGCCTCAGGTCACAGGTCGCCCAGTATGTCAGAGGCGTCTGGGGTCAGGCCTAATGAAGTCAGGGGGGAGTCGCATCCCTTACCAGGTTCAGCATCTAGATGGGAGACCCGCCATGCTGCAGCTGCGATGAGGACTTGGATGCATCCCTTCCCTGCACGCCTGGCCCCTTGCCTTTCCCGGTCGCCAACTTGGATCCTCCGCCGCGTGTTTGCAGGCCGCCGCCGCCGAAAACAGCGCCGATGGTCCCGTTACCGTGCTGTGCGGGTGGCTTAGTTCTGGAGGAGACTCTCTGGGACATGCCGTTGGGAGGCAGTGGGTCCACCGGATTAGGCTGAAGGAGCGTCTGTATGTGAGGAGCTCCGGAGCACAGTGTCCTCACGCATCCATGTCCAAGCCACACCCTCAAAGCGGACTTTTTTTAAATGGCATAAAAAATGTATTTACATTTTTATTGCATTTTACTCTAAATATGAGATCTGAGGTCTTTTTGACCCCAGATCCCATATTTAAGAGGACCTGTCATGCTTTTTTCTATTACAAGGGATGTTTACATAGAAAATAAAGTGACCCACATCTTTTAATTTTTTTTAAACAGTGTCAAAATATCTTTAATCTTTAAAGCGCCCCGTCCCGACGAGCTTGCTAATGCATACGTGAGCAGCACCCACATATGAAAATGGTGTTCAAACCACACATGTGAGGTATTGCCGCGACCGTTAGAGCAAGGGCAATAATTATAGCTCTGGACCTCCTCTATAACTCAAATGCAACCTGTAGAAATTTTTAAATGTTGCCTATGGAGATTTTTAAGGATAAAAGTTTGTCGCCGTTCCACGACAAACTGTGGAAGTGTGACATGTTGGGTATCAATTTACTCAGCGTAACATTCTCTTTCACAATATAAAAAAAATGGGCTAAAATTACTGTTGTCTTATTCTCTTATTTTATTGATGTCTTAATTTTCTAGCCCAAAAAAATGTTTTTAACTTGTAAACACCAAGGGCCAGATTCACGTACATCTGCGCATTATTGGATCGGCCGGCTCGCGCATGCGCGCTTGAAGCACACCATGGTCAGCACCTCTGTGCGCATGCTCACAACTCGGGAACGGCGCAATCAGTGAAATGCTGGACATTTTTTATTTTTTTTGAGTTGTGAATGTTTTTGGAATGTGGGGGTGATATTCCTGCCGGAAAAGGGGTGTCACCCTCAGTTTTGGTGGAGAAGGGTTCCCCAGGACCAGGGAGAAGTGATCCCCAGGTCCGTGTGAATGGTGTATGAATGTACAGTGACATAATTGTAGCCGTGGCGTGGCGTTGCAGCTCACAAGTCCTGCATGGTGGGCTTGTGCCAATCCAATGTGATGAGGATGTGATGTGTCTGTGCTAGGAACCACAGTGGTGTGCATGCATGCATTCTCATTGTGCCACGATTAATGTGTGTGTTTAACGTGCAAAGATGCCTAATGTGAGCTGGCTCCTGACTGCTCTTCCCTCAGAAGACGGGGTAGCCTTGGTTAGGGGGGTTCCGTATAGGAGTCATGAGATGGAGTCCCAGTGCATATGCAGAGTCACCCTGAAGGGATAAGACAGGAGGATGTTAGTAGTGCATGTGCCCCTTGTGATTTCAGCATCATGGGGGGGACAGTAATGCCTGCCACCCATGTCACTCACCAACCAGCCAGCTGTCCCCATACATAGTTAGTCAGGTTAAAAAAAGACACAAGTCCATCCAGTTCAACCATAAAAAAAATAAACAAACAAAATAAAACACAGTACATCCCATATACCCAACTCCATACCCACAGTTGATCCAGAGGAAGGCAAAAAAAAACAGCAGAGCATGATCCAATTTGCTACCGGAGGGGAAAAAATTCCTTCCTGATCCCCCGAGAGGCAATCGGATTTACCCCGGATCAACTTTACTTACAAAACTTAGTACTCAGTTATATTATGTGCATTTAGGAAAGAATCCAAACCCTTCTTAATGCAATCTATTGAGCTGGCCAGAACCACCTCTGGAGGGAGTCTGTTCCACATTTTCACAGTTCTTACTGTGAAGAAACCTTTCCGTATTTGGAGGTGAAATCTCTTTTCCTTCAGACGTAAAGAGTGCCCCCTTGTCCTCAGTGTTGACCTTAAAGTGAATAACTCAACACCAAGTTCACTATATGGACCTCTTATATATTTATACATGTTGATCATATCCCCCCTTATTCTCCTCTTCCCAAGAGTGAATAAATTCAGTTTTTCTAATCTTTCCTCATAGCTGAGCTCCTCCATGCCTCTTATCAGTTTAGTTGCCCTTCTCTGCACTTTCTCCAGTTCTCTGATATCCTTTTTGAGAACTGGTGCCCAAAACTGGACTGCATATTCCAGATGAGGCCTTACTAATGATTTGTACAGGGGCAAAATTATATCTCTAATAAAAAGGTGTATCACGGCCTATAGAACACCTCCCAGCGCCTATCAGAAAACACTAGCAACAAACTTCATATATAGAAAATATAAACCAGAAAAATGTTACCTACTAAATTGGTTAGCTAAACAGCAAAACCAATAAGGAAAAAGCAGCTATTTAAAATACAGTCAGATATATAAAATAATGGTACATAGACTAAACATAACATTAAAATGTCAAATTAGTACAGAAACCATAAACAGCGCTGGTGATAATAGTCCGGTGTAGATCCAAAAAGGAAAGGTATCACCTCTACACTGCAGTGCAATAATAGTGACAGAGTGTACATGGGAGAGGAAAATAATAATATTAATGAGTCCGTTGATAGTTGATTTAGAAGATAGGATAGCAAGCACCTTCCACCTATACTCTTGATCACCACGTGGGACTATAAATCCCCCTCAGGGGTACGCACTCACCGAAAACCCCTGGGGGTAAAGCAGTATATGAATATCCACAGATAGTATCACTCTTCACATTAGAAGGGATCCGGTCACATGTCTACGGGTCTCCAGATAGTACAAAAAACACAGGAAAGGGCATATAGCGTAATTCCGTTTTAATGCAGCACACAAGAGAACCCACATAAACAACCCTTCACACAATGCACGTACATAAAAACATAGAAATAAGCGCCTATAGTCACCCTCTCCAGCAAGAGAGACGAACCGTGCTGTCACACTGGATGCGCCGACTTCCAGCACCTCCTGGTTTCAAGCGCGGCTCAGGTGGAGCGCACGTGTCACTTCCTGGCGTCGTTGAGGCCACTCCCTAAAATTATATCTCTATCTCTGGAGTCCATACCTCTCTTAATACAAGAAAGGACTTTGCTCGCTTTGGAAACCGCAGCTTGGCATTGCATGCCATTATTGAGCTTATGATCAACTAAAACCCCCAGATCCTTCTCCACTACAGATCCCCCCAGTTGAACTCCCCCTAGCATGTATGATGCATGCATATTCTTAGCCCCCAAGTGCATAACTTTACATTTATCAACATTAAACCTCATCTGCCACATAGTCGCCCAATTAGACAGAGCATTGAGGTCGGCTTGTAAATTGGAGACATCCTGCAAGGACGTTATTCCACTGCATAGCTTGGTGTCATCTGCAAATACAGAAATGTTACTATGGATCTCAGACCCAATATCATTTATAAATATATTGAAAAGTAAGGGACCCAGCACCGAACCTTGGGGTACACCACTGATAACCTTGGACCATTCAGAGTAAGAATCATTAACCACGACTCTCTGAATTCTGTCTTTCAGACAGTTTTCTATCCATTTACAAACTGATATATCCAATCCTGTAGACCTTACCTTACACATGAGCCGTGTGTGTGGAACTGTATCGAACGCTTTTGCAAAATCCAAGTATACCACGTCCACTGCCACGCCTCTGTCCAGGGTTTTACTTACCTATTCATAAAAGGAAATCAGGTTTGTCTGACAACTTCTGTCTTTCATGAATCCATGCTGCCTGCTGCTTAAATAGTTTGTTTCCAGCAAGAACTCATCCATGTGGTCTTTTATTAACCACTTCCCGCCCGGCCAATAGCCGATTTATGGCCGGGAAGTGGTTATGAAATCGTGACTAGACGTTCTCAAACGTCTAGCACGATTTCATGCCGAGCGCGCCCGTGCGGGCACGCACCGCGGCGATCGGTGATGCGGGGTGTCAGTCTGACACCCTGCACCTCCGATCTCGGTAACGAGTCTCCGGCGGAGCCTCGTTACCACGTGATCAGCCGTGTCCAATCACGGCTGATCACAATGTAAACAGGAAGAGCCGCCGACGGCTCTTCCTCACTCGCGTCTGACAGACGCGAGTACAGGAGAGCCGATCAGCGGCTCTCCTGACAGGGGGGGTTTGCGCTGATTGTTTATCAGCGCAGCCCCCCCTCGGATCGCCACACGGACCACCAGGGAGTGCCCACACTAGACCACCAGGGAACTTAAAAAATAAAATAAAAAAGGACAAAAAAAAAAAAATCAGCAAAAATAAAAAAGGGGGCAGTAAAAAAATGAGCACCTATCAGTGCCCACCTGTGCCACCTATCAGTGCCCACCTGTGCCACCTATGAGTGCCCACCTGTGCCACCTATGAGTGCCCACCTGTGCCGCCTATGAGTGCCCATCAGTGCCGCCCATGAGTGCCCATCAGTGCCGCCCATGAGTGCCCATCAGTGCCGCCCATCAGTGCCCCATACCAGCGCCGCCTATCAGTGCCCATCAGAACTACCTCATCGGTGCCCATCAGTGCCACCTCATTGGTGCCCATCAGTGCCCGTAATTGAAAGAGAAAACATACTCATTTACAAAAAAATTAACAGAAAAAAATAAAAACTTTATTTTTTTTTCAAAATCTTTGCTCTATTTTTAGTTGTTGCGCAAAAAAAAAAAAATGCAAAGGTGATCAAATACCACCAAAAGAAAGCTCTATTTGTGGGGAAAAAAGGACGCCAATTTTGTTTAGGTGCAGTGTAGCATGACCGCGCAATTGTCATTCAAATTGCGACAGTGCTGAAAGCTGAAAATTGGCTTGGGCGGGAAGGTGCGTAAGTGCCTGGTATGGAAGTGGTTAAACGTTCCAGTATCTTCCCAACTATAGAAGTTAAACTAACAGGTCTATAGTTACTTGGTAAAGACTTTGTTCCCTTTTTAAATATGGGCACCACATTGGCTCTACGCCAATCCAGTGGTACTATTCCTGTCATTAATGAGTTCCTAAATATTAGATACAGTGGCTTTGAAATTTCAGAGCTCAATTCTTTTAGGATGCGTGGGTGGATGCCATCTGGTCCAGGTGCTTTATCCACCTTTATTCTGTCAAAATATTTCTGGACCATATCACTTTTGAGCCATTGTGGATTTGGGGCTGTGTCACTCCCACCCCCATTATGGACATGAGCTTCTCCATTGTATAAACAGAGCTGAAGAAAGCATTTAATAAATTTGCCTTCTCTATGTCCTCGGTCACCCACTCTAGATTATTTTGTAAAGGGCCTACATGCTCAGACTTGACCTTTTTACTATTAATATATTTAAATATTTTTTGGGGGTTTGTCCTACTATCTTTTGCAATCTGTCGTTCATTTTGAATTTTTGCATCCTTGATTTCCTTTTTACATATTCTATTATATTCTTTGTAACATTTAAACGACACTAGTGTTCCTTCATTTTTATATTTTTTAAAAGCTATTTTCTTATTGTTTATAGCTTTTTTAACTTTGACCGTGAGCCACATAGGTTTTATCTTTAGCCTTTTAAACTTATTGCCCATGGGAATATACTTTGCAGTGAGGTTCCAAAGAGTCTTTTTGAAGAATTCCCATTTCTGTTCTGTGTTCATCGGTGCCAATATTCCCTCCCAGTCCAAGCCCTGGAGAGCAGTCCTCATGTTTTGAAAATTTGCTCTCTTGAAATTAAGTGTTTTTATCTTTCCTGTATGTATTTCTTGCTTATAGTTTACATTAAACGAAATCATGTTATGATCACTGCTACCCAGGTGTTCCTTTATCTGAACATTAGTAATAAGCTCTGCATGGTTTGAGATTACCAAGTCCAACAGAGCATCATTCCTAGTTGGGGCCTCAATAAACTGGACCATAAAATTGTCCTGCAATAGGTTTTTAAATTTTTGTCCTTTAACTGTCCCAGAAATTCCATTATTCCAGTCAATTTCTGGGTAATTAAAATCCCCCATTATTATCACAGTCCCAGCCCTTGCAGCCCTTTCCATCTGTGCAAGGAGCCGAGTCTCCACCTCCTCATTAACATTGGGTGGTCTATAACAAACTCCAATGATTAACTTTGAACTACGCACATCTGTATGCAGTTCCACCCATAATGATTCAAATTCATCACACTCTCCATCAACCAGGTCCTCTTTCAAGCTTGCTTTGAGGTCACTTCTCACATAGAGACAGACCCCTCCACCTTTCCTTTTTACCCTGTCTTTCCTGAAAGAGAGCATAGCCAGGAATATTAATAGCCCAGCCATGTGAGGATTGAAGCCAAGTTTCAGCAATACCGATTACATCATAGCTCTCCTCATGCACCAGAGCTTCCAACTCACCTGTTTTGCTTGAAAGGCTTCTGGCATTGGTGAACAAACACTTAAATGTATTGTTACATTTTTCGCTGGTGTTTTTCATATGATTCATATAATTTTTAGTAGTGCAAATGGCACTATAATTTCCAATGGCTGTTTGCAACATGGGAACTTTCTTGTCACCTGCCATAACCCCACCACCATCTATCCCCAGTCCACTCTCCGTTAATGTCTGACCCCTAACTGACCTGTGTGCCCGATGTAATTCTAGTTCACCCTCCCCCTCAAGTCTAGTTTAAATACTCCTCCAGCATTCCCCTAAACCTCTCCCCTAAACATGTTCTGTTCGAAATCTGTGGGGATGGGACTAGGATTGTATATGTAGCTGTCATGGGTGGTGTCATGTGTGGTGTCATGTGTTGGGCTCCTGCAGGGTTGTGGTTAATTCCAGGATGGCATGAGGGGTGAATCTGAAGATGCGAGAGACCTCAGAATCACTCATGCCAAAGATGTCTATGCATGTGTGATATATCAAGTGAAGAGTGAGGGGCTTGTATCAGATTAGATTATTATATCCATCAAGGTATTAAAGGGCTATTGAAAGATAGTGAGACCGTGTTTGTTATTTGTATGTATGTTATGTATTGATGTATATATGTATGTATATTTTTTGTAAAAATGTTTTTTAAAGCAAAGAAATTTTTTTGGATAAAAAAAAAAAACTCCTCTCCCGTGCCCTCCTCCTTATTTGCTCATCTAAAGTCAGTAGTATAGCTAGGAGCATGGATGCCACTGGCATGTTGGCATACAGTTTGTTGGGCAGCAAGTGTGACTGCTCAGTTCGCTTTCTCTGACATGTAGATGAATTGTCAAATTTTAGACCACCTTTTCTATGGTCTAATTTTAGACAGGCCGTGCAGCTGTTGCGCACAGCGCGTAGCCTGCGCTGCACCAACGTTCTTTTGTGGATCCCCGTAACTCCCTCATTAGCATATTTGAATAGCAAATCAATGGTGTGTCTAGCGCAGCTTTGCGCGGACGGATGCGCCTGTCTATCGAAATTACGCTGGACAAAAAAAAAGTAGATTTCTTGCGTATCTCGTTTTGGGGATGCGGGGTATTGAAACGCATGCGCAAACTTAGACTTACCCCGCGCATCTCCTGTTACGCCGTCGTAATCGCTCTGTGAATCTGGCCCCAAATCTCAGAAAGGAATAGAAAAAAAATGCTAACTAGTACTAATACATCTATTCCTTACTATTTAATCAGACTGGAATTAACCAAACCAGCAGATTTAAACGTTTTGTCATAGGTACTCACCCATACATCTTCTGGAAGATGGAATTGGAGTCATCCAGTTTGCTAATATACCAACACTTTTAGGTGTCATTTTAGCTCTCTCACACAGCTGAACAAGCAGGCCCTATGCACCAATAACTCTGCACAGAGGAGAAAAAGAACAGCACTATGGCCTTTAGGGGCCAAGGAATAGTTTGACCAACTTTTGAATATGGGCCTGCTCAAAAGCAGTCAATTGATGTTGCTAGAGACGTATCAGCACTTATAGCAATATTAAACCTTAATTGTTTATTGAATTTAAATAAAAAAACATGCTATATACTTACCTGCTCTGTGTAATGGTTTTACAAAGAGCAGCCCTGATCCTCTTCTTCTGGGGTCCCCCGTCGGCACTCCAGGTTCCTTCTCTTTGGCAAGTGCCCCCCAAATAAGCAACCTTCCATGGGGGCACCTGTGTGTGCTCACTCCTGAGCCTCCCTGTCTGCATCTATTGACACAGAACAGGCGGCTTGGACCCGCCCCCACTTACTCGGCAAAGCATTGTGTATAATCTGTATTTCTTTCTCGTACATCACGGGACACAGAGCGGCATATTCATTACTATGTGGGTTATATGGAGTACCTTCAGGTGTGGACACTGGCAATCTCAAACAGGAAGTCCCCTCCCTATATAACCCCCTCCCCTAGAGGGAGTCCCTCAGTTTTGTTTCGCCAGTGTCTTAGGTGTTGGTCACGGAATAGCTTTGCTCCACATCCTTGGGATTAAGGGCGGGCTAACCGGATCTGTCCAAGGAGCCTCAGTGCCAAAGTGGACAGTACCCGGGCCCCAAGCCGTGGGGTTTTGCCTATAATGCTCCTCTTTGGAGGGCTGGACCCTGGGCCCAGGACTTGGAGTTTGTAAAAACCATAAGTTCCTGTTTGCCAGGGTGCTATATAGGTCCAGGACAGTGGGTACCTTCATAGGACCCCAGGGCCTGAAGGTCTACTACGTTACCCACGGAGATGGGAGAAGATTGGATCAGTTTGCTGGGCAAACATCCTGCAGCATGGAGCAGGTAAGGGGGAGCCTGCGGGACTTGGTTCGACAGCAGGCTCTCCGGGGTAACCTAAAGGGGGGATAGCCTAAGTATGCTCTGCATGGGCAACCGTGCTCACTATGTCTAAGGGAGACAGGATGACACCCCTTTTCCCCCATCAATAGGTTCCCCTGTCTAAAGATGTGTTGCTAGCTAAACCTGCTGCTTTCTTCCTAGGACTAGTAAGGATCCCTAGGGGCCTTTGGAGAGTCTTACCTGGCCGGGGGTTTTGAATCTGCCGCCTGTTCTGCGTTCCTGGATCTCCAGCAGCGCGGCTCCTCCATGTTCTTCCTGTTTCCGGCATACGCGCGCGCGCGTGCGCGCGCACGTCTTATAGACGTTTTTCGCGCCGTTCAGACAGGAGGGCGGGGGGGGGGCGTGCCTGCGGCGTCATACAGGGGCGCGCCTTTTTGCTGTTATAGACAGCAGGCATGATCAGTGCTCATTCTGAGACTGATTTTCAGAAGGAGAGGACGCAGAGCGGCAGAACAGTGACTCCCGGTGGCGGAAGAGGGGTAGTACATGCGGGACTTTGTTCCAAATGACTCTTTTTGTTAAGCCAAGAAATTCCCTTATTTGCAGCAGGTTGGAGGCTGGCAACTAAGTTTGGGGTCACTGTATGTCTAAAAATATATATAATATATATAAAAAAAAAAAAAAAAAAAAAATATATATACATACGGGATCCCATCAGTTTTGGGCATTAGTGATCTATTGTCCCCTAAACTGGTTTTGTACTCCTGGCCACTACAGTCTGTTGTGTGGGCGGAGTCCCTCGATTTTGTATTATGGCTTCCAAGGGTTCGGGGTCAAAGGGTACAAAAAAGACCAAAAAACAAAAGGGTTCCCTTTCTGATTCTGATGATATGCCGATACTTTCCCCGCAACTTATTAACATAAAAGGCGCCTTGGATGAGCCATTAGGGGGATCTGGTGCGGAGGCTGGCCCAGATCAGCCGAGCCCTGTGTTTATCACAGAGGAGATGCTAGCCGTATCCCTAGGGGGGCTAGAAGAGAGAATAGCAGCATTGATCGCTAGAGCTATTCCTGGTAAAAAAACGGGTTAGATCCCCATCACCAAGAGGTGTATCCTCAGATGCTGAGATTCTCTCTCTGGAGGAATTGGAATCACAGGAGGATCAACTAGACCTGAACCAAGAGGGTTCAGGGATGGAGGGGTCTGCCTCTGAGGAACCATTTTCAGACTCCCAGACAGAAAGGTTGTGGGTACAGTCTTTGACGGACATGGTCCGCTCGGCATTTAGTTTGCCATTACCAGAACCTCAGGTTCCTCCGGTATCCTCTCTGGGCTCTTTGAAAGCTCCGTTAAGCAACGCAGTTTTTCCGGTCCATCCTCTCTTGGAGGAATTGATCTTTCGGGATTGGGTACGGCCGGACAGGATTTTTCTGCCACCGAAAAGATTTGCGGTCATTTACCCCATGGAGGAAAAATTCTCCAAGAGGTGGAGGCTCCCAGTAGTGGATGCAGCCATCTCATGTGTGAATAAATCACTAACTTGCCCGGTGGAAAACATACATATGTTTAAAGATCCGGTCGATAAAAGATTAGAGACACTTTTAAAAGCATCCTTTGCTACGGCAGGAGCAGTGGTGCAGCCAGCAGTGGCTGCAATTGGAGTTTCTCAGGCATTAAAAGACCAGACAAAGGAAATGTTAAAGGACATGCCTACCCAACAAGCAGAAGAGTTTTCTGACATTCCCAGAGCTCTGTGTTTTGCGGTAGATGCTATAAAAGATTCCATCCAGCAGGCCTCTCGTTTATCACTATTTTTGGTGCACATGAGAAGGCTCTTATGGTTGAAGAACTGGGCGGCGGAGCCCCCATGCAAAAAGCTTCTGGCAGGTTTTCCCTTCCATGGAGGACGACTCTTCGGAGAGGATCTGGATAAATATATTCAGACTATTTCAAATGGCAAGAGTACCCTTTTACCGGTAAAAAAGACATTCCGGGCTCCTACATTTAAAAGGCAGCTCTTTCCTGTCTCAGGGCCCTCAAATTCCAGGCAGTATCGACGGCCGCCTGCACGATCCAACGTTAACAGTAGATCGCAGGGACAGACCCCTGGGGGTAAGAGGCCGTGGTATCGCAAGCCGTCAAAGACAGCCCCTAAGTCTGCCTTATGAAGGGGCGCCCCCACTCTCACGGGTGGGGGGAAGGCTTCGTTTCTTCTCAGAAGTTTGGGAAGCCAAGATCCCCGACAAATGGGTCCGGGCATCTGTAACCACAGGTTACAGACTGGAGTTTCTAAGGTATCCTCCGCCTTATTTTCAAGAATCAAGGCTACCAAGGGATCCAGCAAGGAAGGCCTCAATGCTGGCAGCTTTGGATCACCTGCTTTGCCAGAACGTAATTATAGAGGTGCCAGCCCAAGAGCAAGGCCTAGGTTTCTATTCCAATCTCTTTGTTATACCAAAACCCAACGGCGATGTCAGGCCAATTTTGGACCTAAAGAGGTTAAACGGTTTCCTAAGGGTTCGTTCCTTCCGGATGGAATCCATCCGGTCAGCAGCCGCCGCGCTTCAGAAGGACGATTTTCTGGCCTCCATAGACATAAAGGATGCTTACCTTCATGTACCAATCTTTCAGTCGCATCAAAGATTTTTACGCTTCGCGGTGGGGCAGCGACACTTCCAATTCAGGGCGCTCCCCTTCGGGCTGGCCACGGCCCCCCGGGTATTCACGAAGATCCTAGCCCCAGTTCTGGCCAACTTAAGGATCCAGGGGGTCACAGTCCTAGCATACTTGGACGACCTTTTAATCATAGATCACTCACGGCCGGGTCTGCAAAAGGCAGTAAACCTCACGGTTCGGTACCTCGAAGAATTCGGCTGGGTCCTAAACCGGGGAAAGTCAGCGTTCCAGCCTACAAAGCAGTTGGAATACCTCGGCAGGAGGTTAGACACAGAACATCAAAAGGTGTTCCTGCCCCTTGTAAAGATCGAGGCTATCAAGGGGTTGGTTCAGTTGGTTCTAAACAAGAAAAAACCAACTATTCGCCTGTGTATGCGATTACTAGGCAAGCTAGTGGCCACGTTCGAGGCAGTACCGTACGCTCAGATCCACACTCGCGTCCTACAGGCAGCCATTCTAGCAGCCTGGGGCAAGAGGGCACATGCCTTAGAGTCCCCTTTGACGCTATCATCAAGGGTCCGACAAAGCCTGGCCTGGGGGTTGAACCCTCAGAACCTTCTAAAGGGAAAATCCTTCAGCCCTGTTGTCTGGAAGGTAGTTACCACAGACGCCAGCCTGGCAGGCTGGGGGGCGGTCTTCGAGGGGTTCTCCCGCCAGGGAACTTGGGTGAAAGTAGAGAGGCAGCTCTCCATCAATATCTTGGAAATCAGAGCTGCTCGCCTAGCCCTTCTGGCATGGACCTCCAGATTAAAGGGGTTCCCGGTGAGAATCCAGTCAGACAATGCCACGGCAGTGGCATACATAAACCACCAAGGGGGAACCAGAAGCCAGGCCGCTCAGAGGGAGGTGAACTTGATTTTTCAATGGGCAGAGGTTCATGTACCCTGCATTTCAGCGATATTCATTCCCGGAGTGGACAATCTGCAGGCAGACTTCTTAAGTCGCCAGAGTCTGTTGCCAGGGGAATGGTCTCTGCATCCCCAGGTCTTTCAGACAATCTGCCAGAGGTGGGGAATGCCGGACGTAGATATAATGGCATCCAGGTTCAACAAGAAACTAGACAGGTTCGTGTCTCGAGCGAGGGATCCTATGGCCTGCGGAACCGATGCGTTGGTTTGCCCTTGGCATCAATTCAAACTTCTATATGCATTCCCTCCACTACAGTTACTCCCGCGCCTGTTGCGCAAGATCAGAGTGGAGAACAAGCCAGTCATTCTAGTAGCTCCGGCTTGGCCCCGGAGGACTTGGTACTCACTAGTCCTGAACATGGCAGTGGGAGACCCTTGGACTCTTCCTCTACAACCAGACCTACTCTCACAAGGCCCGATCCTCCACCCTACATTACAGCGTCTAAATTTGACGGCCTGGAGGCTGAATCCCTGATTCTCAGGGGTAGGGGTCTGTCTAGGCAGGTAATCCCTACCCTGATTAGGGCTAGAAAGCCGGTCTCCAGGGTGATTTATTACAGGGTGTGGAGGAACTACATAGGCTGGTGTGAATCCAAAAGATGGAATTCCCGCAAATATACTATTGATAGGGTGTTAAGTTTTCTCCAGCTAGGAGTGGATAAAGGCCTGGCACTAAGCACAATCAAGGGACAGATCTCAGCTCTGTCAGTGTGGTTTCAGAGGCCGCTGGCCACCCACTCGCTGGTAAAGACCTTCTTACAGGGGGTCTTGCGTATTAATCCTCCGGTCAAGTCACCAATTTGTCCTTGGGACTTAAATCTTGTCCTGTCCACTCTACAGAAACAGCCTTTTGAGCCATTGGCTGAGATTCCTTTACTCTTACTGACAAGAAAGTTGGTTTTCTTGGTCGCCATAGTTTCGGCCAGGAGAGTGTCAGAATTAGCAGCCTTATCGTGTAAGGAACCATATCTCGTTCTGCATAAGGACAGGGCAGTTCTACGACCCCATCCTTCCTTTCTACCAAAGGTTATATCCAAATTTCACTTAAACCAGGATTTGGTACTACCATCCTTCTTTCCAAAACCTACATCCAGAAAGGAGGGGTTGCTGCATACCTTGGATATTGTCCGGGCCATGAAGGCCTATCTTAAAGCTACAGAAAAGATCCGGAAAACAGATGTGTTATTCGTTCTACCAGATGGCCCCAAGAAGGGGCAGGCAGCTGCAAAATCCACCATCTCGAGGTGGATTAGACAATTAATCATTCAAGCCTACGGGTTGAAGAGGTTGCCTCCTCCGTTGTCGGTAAAGGCCCATTCTACCAGGGCCATGGGCGCCTCTTGGGCAGCACACCATCAGATCTCTATGGCTCAGATATGCAAGGCAGCAACGTGGTCATCAGTCCACACGTTTACAAGGTTTTATCAACTAGACGTGAGAAGAAATGCGGATTCTGCCTTTGGACAGGCAGTATTACAGGCTGCAGTTTGAAATCCTCGGGATCAGAAGCACCCTTGGTTATAAAAAAAAAAAAAAAAAAAAAGAAGTTTTTTCTTGACTAAGTTGGAATTATTATTATGATTTGAGTTTATCTCTAAATTGAATCCTTCTTTGGAAGATGTCTCCCTCCCCTCATTAAAGCATTGCTTTCGGACATCCCACATAGTAATGAATATGCCGCTCTGTGTCCCGTGATGTACGAGAAAGAAAAAGGGATTTTTAAATACAGCTTACCTGTAAAATCCTTTTCTTGGAGTACATCACGGGACACAGAGCTCCCACCCCTCTTTTGGGTGACCATTTTGGGAGGCATACTGCTTGCTACAAAACTGAGGGACTCCCTCTAGGGGAGGGGGTTATATAGGGAGGGGACTTCCTGTTTGAGATTGCCAGTGTCCACACCTGAAGGTACTCCATATAACCCACATAGTAATGAATATGCCGCTCTGTGTCCCGTGATGTACTCCAAGAAAAGGATTTTACAGGTAAGCTGTATTTAAAAATCCCTTTTTATTGAAAAACAAACATGTATACACAAACGTGCAGCTTACGTTAAACATGGTCCACAATGAACATACATATCAGTACAGTGCAAAGGGTACAACAGAGCAACTGAAAAACAAGGTACCATTTCCTAGATAGTAAAACTAAACCATCGAGGAGGGCCCACCCCTCCCCAACTTGCTTACTCGTCCTCCCTCAAAACCCGGGATCTTGGACTTGACTAAACAAGGAGCCCCCACATCCCAGCGCCCAATATGGGGAAAGGGGGGGCCAAACTGCCTCCATCAGACCCTCCCCGACCGAAATCCGGCCCATGGGCACATAGAAAGTAGGGGCCCCGCACAACTAGGAATCTCCCCATCCAAGTTGAAGGAGAAGAGACCACAGCTGCACAAAGAGATCCGACCCAATCAAGGGGCTAACCCCACCAGTGGAAAAAACAACCTAAGCTGAACAGGTGCGCGGGGATCCATGTATTAATTCCCAAAAGAAAAAAACAAGGGAATAAAAACTGAATAAAAAAACTACAAACAGACAACAACGGGGGATAGTAAAGTAGAAAGACCAGAAAAAGAAAGAAGAGGAAGAGAAATAGGGGGGTATGACTACCTCCACCAGGCACGCACTACAGCGTCACATGGTTCTGCCAATCAAAGAAAGACTGTTAGGGCTCAGCAAAGCATTCAAAATTCTGCATCTCCTGTCTCCAGGGCCTGCGACACATCACCCCTGCCTCCCCTAAGGGAGGGCTCTGCAAGTTCCAATAAAGTAATGTCTAGACTAGAGGGGACAAACCCAGCACCTAGAGTATGCTGCAGCCAAGCAGCCCAAATGGACTTAAAGCGCTCACCTGTGCCATTGCAGATCGCCACCCACTCCTCTGCCTCCTTGATCTCCCGCACCTACTTGAACCAGTCCTCGAGGCCAGGAACAGAAGCTTGCTTCCAATAAATGGGGATCACACGCCTGGCAGCGTTCAGGAGGTGCGGCAATGCACATCCCCTCTAACAGCTGATCGGCATAGAAGGAACATGGAGAAGAAAGTGCAATTGCTGAAGTGAAACGTCCACATCCAATATGACCTTAATTTGTGTCTGAATTGATTCCCAGAAAGGTTGGATCTTCGGGCATTCTCACCATATGTGGAGCAGGGTGCCACGAAGGCCGCAGCGATCAGATACTGCGGGGTAAATGCGTGAGAGGACAGCCGGCACCCTATACCACCTTGACAGTAACTTGTAGTTTGTTTCTTGTGTTCTAGACTCTGGAGCTAGAGTAAGTCAAGCGGTACAGGGAAGCCAGCTGTGCCTCTGAGAGCTCCCTCCCCAGGTCTCGCGCCCACTCCCTAATATAGGCCGGCTTGGTTTCCGCTGCGGACGAGCCCAGTAGCTGATAGAGCTTGGATACCATGTGGAGGATGGGGTCCTCCGCGACGAAGAGAAGCTCAAAGGGTGTGAGTTGGGAGGGGGCACAAAGCTGTGCGGCAAAAAAAAATTAAGCTGCGCAAGTCGCCAAAACACCATTGGGAAAGAGCCATGTCGAGCCCTAAGGGACTCCAGGGGGGGGGGAGATTTCCACCCTCCAAAAGCTTGCCACAGGGAGCATTAGGGTCATCCACCCAATTCCTAAAAAAAAGCCCCCCAGCGGAGCCAATGAGGACCCAGGGGGTGCCAAAGAGTACACGGTATTGATTTTGTCCCAAACCCGAAGGACCTGCTTCGTAAGGGGAGATCTCGCATCAGACAGCCCTCTGTGCTCCTTCGCAAGCCATGGGGCATAGGCCAAGTCCCTGTCCGCCATGCTCTTCTCCAGAGGGACCAAAAGTCTAGCGTGTGTTTTGAACCTCCAGTTCAAAATCCTCTGGAGGACAATGGCCCTGTAATACCGCCGAATGTCCGGAATCCCAGATCCCCCGCCCTTTTAGCTTGCTTCAACAATCTCATAGCTATTCTAGGCTTCTTCGTACTCCACACAAACTCTATGAGCATGGTATTAAGTTTAGTAAAAAAAAAAGGCACCTGGTAAGGGAACTTGTAGCATCTGCAGGTAGAATAGGACCCTGGAAAGCACATTCATCTTGATAATGTTCACTCGCCCAAGCCAAGTAAAGGCCGTTTTAGTCCATTGGGAGGGGTCAGTTTTAATAGTCGTCAGTAGGGAGGGGTAGTTGGCATGATACAAAGTCTCATAACGGCCAGTCAGTTGGATACCCAGGTACTTGATCAAGGACCTAGCCCATGTAAAGGGAAACGCCACTTTCAGACTATCTTGAAGGGATGAAGGTAGTACTATCGGCAGAATCTCAGACTTTGAGAAATTAATTTTAAAATTGGACAAGGCTCCATACTCATGGAGTTCTCTCATGAGGTTCGGCACCGAGATGAGGGGTTCAGTAAGATGAAACAGGACATCGTCCACATAGGCCGACAGCTTAAGCTCCATGTTTCCCACCGTCACTTCTTTAATGTCCTGGCTGGCCCTCACCCTACGCAACAAAGGTTCCAGGGTAGGGGCAAACAGGAGGGGCGAGAGGGGGCAGCCCTGTCTAGTACCATTTCTAATCGGCACAGCATTTGATTGAGAGAAGCTACTATTAGTCTGCCCAGGGAGGAGGAAGACAGTGGCTAAAGCCACTGCTTTTGTGCACATCACTGAATTGGATAAGGCTCAGGTAAGAATAAGGGGGCTGGGGATTCTGCAGCACAGCAGGTTTTTCACCTTACTTAATTCTTTCAAGTAACCTTGAGCTGTGGGAAACAAATTTGCTCGATACCCCCATCAACACAGACAGTGTTGATGGGGAAATCCCTCCCACCGATCCCCTGGGAGAACACAATTATTGTTTCTAGCAGCTATAATATCCGCTAGTGGTAATCACATGAAAAAGCCGGCAGGCTGGTTGTACCCAAGTTGATTGATCGATCAACTTGGGTACATTCATCTTGCTCCTACATGGTTCAAATCTTGGATAGTTCTTGCTGAACCAGTCGAGATTCAAACCATCTATGGCCGGCCTAAGTCATGGGTTTAATATCCAACAGAGAGATAGTTTGGGGTTTGTACATTCTCCCTGATCTTGCATGGGTTGGTTTACTAGGGGTGCTTTGGTTTCAAATCATTACCCAAAAACATGCAAAATTACTTCCATCCACATTAGACCATGCTTTTGTGCATGTGCACACATGCTAGTCTGTAAATTAATTTGGGAAAGTAATAAATTTAAAGGGTTCCTAACATTTTGCATTTTGTAAAGTTCCATATTATGTATCAGCATTGTGCTATATAAATATGGGTAATAATAACAGATTAGGATTATGGGTGTTGATACAAGCTTATGTGATAAGCAGCACACAGAAGAACCAAGTTTTGTATGAAAGCATAAGAACTTGACCTGATGTTCTACATGCTATTTTCATTCATCTCTCCCATTCTTCTTCTCCTCCCATTCCTCTATTTGTCTTCTTCCTGCACAGCTTGCCTATAATTCCTCTCTATTCCAACCTATTTTACATCCATGTCTCCATATAACCTCACACTTCTTTAACTCTGTCTCCAGTTTACTACCTCAGTCCAACCTCTAATATCCTGCTGCCATAATCTTTGCCTCTATTAAACTCACTCCAGGCTTACCTTTTTTCTCATTCACTTTATTTTTCATTTATTTCACTCACATTTACCGGGCCTCAGCCTCTGGATGATTTTTTAATAGAATAGACTCATTTGTTCATATTGGTACTATTCAAATCTACTGATTTGAGTCATGCATTCTAAAATAACAGATAAAAATAACAAAATGTACATAGTATTCTAGTTTCAGACAATTAATGGTAAGACTGCAACCGCTATTCTATTCCATTCTATGTTTTTTGATCTGTTGACTGCCCGCTGCCTTTTAAAACTCCACTCCCCATATTAGGAGGTATGTACTATGCTGCCCCTAACACCTTATTTGGCTTTCGAAACAGAAATCCTCCAGCTAAGTAATCAGCCAACCATTACTGACTCACAGAAATATTGTTGTGCAGAAACTTGGCTGCCTGGGCAGCAAACAACTCTGTCAGAATCTGCAATATGTTAAAACTAAAAAGCTGCTTAGGATTCTGCTTACTTAATTAGACCATAAAGTTGAACTAGTGTAGACATCCTGTCCTTGAAAAGTCATGAACGTTGTGTATTGTAATGCTGATCCAGAATGCAACAGTTTACTCTCAGAAAATAAAAATTCCCTGGTAGGCAGTGTCCATATTTTTGTTAACTATTGGACTGCTAAAGATAACTAATATTTTTCTTTCTTCTCTTAAAACATTTGTAAAGGTAGTTTTTTTTTAATTATTATTAAAATGTTGTACTTAACTGCTCTGTGCAATGGCTTTGCACAGAGCAACCCTGAACCTTCTCTTTTAGGTTCCCCCAATAGCGCTAAACGCTTCTCCTCTCCTCCATCTGCCCCAGTGTTGCCAACCTACGAGATTAAAATTTACTGGCACGACACCCGAACTTTACTGGCGCAGCCAAGTTTTTACTGGCATTTCACAAGAGTGCCCCAGACGATGTTCTATTGAACGAAACGCGTCGGGAGAATACACTGACCCCACTGCCGGAATTATACTAAGCGCTTGTTTTAAACCTTCTTCAATGTGAGTGCAAAACTTTTTTTCATTAAATAGTACCATTTACATTACAGTATCACGCTATGTGTACTTTTATTCCTCTTTTTTTAAACTCTGCGCAATTTCTGATGTTTACCATCATTGCGTGAGAAGACACTTCTAAGATATCCCAAGAAGCATATCGTTTGTCCACCATCGGAGAAAAAGGGGAGCCTTGGAAACTTTTCATGCCTGTATGACCTGACGAGTGTATACTCAACCAGGTCTCAACCTCTGGTAAGCTCAATTATATGTTTTTCCTTGGTGACGGATCATCTATCAATCACTGATGCTTTTTCCTCTCATCTGGTGAATTGGAGTGTGTCATGGACTTGAGTTTATCCAATTAATTGACATTACCATCTGTTCGTTCATTAATAGATCTATTTACTGGGTTTATTTATTCTTAGCGCCACACTTTATTTTTTCTTGCTATTATTTTACAAAATGTATCTATTTTTGTGGTGTTGGCTGCTGATTTCTATTTATTTAGCAGCGCGTCGTTTCTGTATACGCTCATGTATACAAGTTTACTAAATTACATTTTTATGTGCAAATTTCAGTATTTAGGCTACAAACAAGTACGCTAGGCAAATAGCAATGTGATTTAAGCTAGATAAACATATTTTTATTATTTTCGATATAAAAAGGGCAAATTATTTAGTCACATCACCCCCTGCCTCCATTCCCCTCTGTCACCAACACCCCCTGCCTTTACCCTCCTATGTGGTGCCACAATCTCCCCCTGCCTCCAATCTCCCCCAGCCCCCCTGCCTCCAATCACCCCCTGCCTCCATCCCCCTCTGCGGTGCCACCAACAACCCCTGTCTCCATCCAACACCCTCTGCGGTGCCACCATCACCCCCTGCCTCCAATCTCCCCCAGGCCCCCTGCTTCCAATCACCCCCTGCCTCCACCCCGCAGCCACCATCTCCCCCTGCCTTCATTAACCCCCTGCCTCCATCGCCCCCCTCTGCGGTGCCACCATCTCCCCCTGCCTCCATTGGATCCCCCTCTGCCACCGTCACCTGATGTCACTGTCGGCTGGGCTGTTACTCTGTCGGTCCCCGAATCCCCTTTGAACTTTGTATTGCCTGGATCCAGCAGGCTCCTCCATTTCGCCGCCACGTGCTGCTCAGCTTCCGAGTTCTGCTCCAGTGCTGTGCTCCTCCGACCTCCTGGTTGGTTACAGATTTAACATTTTGGAGGGATGTCCTAATACATCATTCGCCGCACGACACAGGCTCTGTGAAATCTGCCTCCCGCCGGCCGAATACAGCATATGCTCGGCAAGCTCCGGAAGTCTAACCGATCTTGGCTATTTTTACTGGCACATTCCCGCAACTACGGACATTTACGGACGGGGGGAAAAAGTGCCAGTTTTTACAGACTGTCTGTAAAAATACGGACGGTTGGCAACAGGCAACACTGGTCTGCCCCCATACCAAAAGGTTTTGCTAAAACCGACCCTATAAGATGTTTTTCTCCCTAAGTGGCCACTGGAGCCCCAAAAAAACAAAATCTTTTAAACTGAAGGTATTCGCATTATGTTTTCTCTATTAACCGCTTTACCTATGCCTCTGCAATATTTACAAGAGATATATTCTACCATAGAGTGCACACCAGGTACCCCTGAGGCTGAGGAAATGTACCACTGGTGATTCATACCCTACTGGTATTATGTTAGGAAGAAGGGGAAATTAGAGTACAGAAGTACATCCTGTTTAAAGAAACAACAGTGCCAAACACCCTACAAAATGCATTCATATTCTCTAAGGTAGAGTTGAATTTTAGAACATGCCATCTTTTTTTAAATGTTCTCAAATGTAATGGAATGTCATCTTCCAAGACATGTGCAAAGTTCTGCTCTTCAAGCAGAGCAAAGTTCTAGTAGGACTACAAAAAACTGTTAGGCAGTCTCCCAACTCCTCCTGTTTTCCTTGTCAACAGCGTTGAGTAACGAGTCTGGTGACATACTCTCAAGCTTTGGGAGTGTTAGACAGCCTCACAGTTTCTCCCAACTGACTTCTGCCTTGTACTTTCCCCACCTTCCTTGTCAACTGCAAGTTGACAAGCCTGGCCAAAACCCTCTAGCTCAGGGTTTTGTCTATAAAGCAAGAGCTAATTTAACCACTTAAGGACCGGACCAATATGCTGCTAAATGCCCAGAGGCGTTTTTACAATTCGGCACTGTGTCGCTTTAACAGACAATTGCGCGGTCGTGCGATGTGGCTCCCAAACAAAATTTGTGTCCTTTTCTTCCCACAAATAGAGCTTTCTTTTAATGGTATTTGATCACCTCTGCGATTTTTATTTTTTGCGCTATATACAAAAATAGAGCGACATTTTTGGAAAAAAATAACAATATTTTTTACTTTTTGTTATAAGAAAAATCGAATAAACTAAATTTCAGTCAAACATTTAGGCCAAAATGTATTCAGCCACATGTCTTTAGTAAAAAAAAAAAATCGCAATAAAAAAAAATTAGCTACCTAGCGGCAACAGTGTCACTAATACAGCGATCAGAAAAATGCTGGATCTAATGGTAGATAGTTGATTTAGGGTGAACCCCCACTTTAAGCTAATTTTTAAATAAACCCTTTAATTTTTTACGCCTACACTATGGGATTGTCCCTTTCTTTTTCCCCACATGGTGTTTGATAAACACATGCTCACATACATCTATGCAAGTTCCATTTGGAAGCAGTGGTTAACCCCATGAGGAACTGTGGATTCTACCATCTAATCTGTGGAGAGACCCGGATTCGTTCCTGACACCCCAAAGGATCAGAATTTCCTGCTATGCCTGTTTAGACTACTCCTGAAAGGGATAGTCACAGGCTTTTTGGTAAGCCTTTATTTCTACTGGTGTTGGGCCACTGATGTCTGAAATCTCCCTCCTTTCTCACCTGTGGATCTCCTAATTGGACTTTCATTGTTTGCATCTTTTCATCACCTGCATTGGAAGGGGCTAATAACTCCCAGCTTTTTTCTGTGGACTCTATTTGTTTTGCACCTCATATGCTGAATTGGTCACTTTATTTTTACACTGTTTATTTATCTGTTGATACTTATAAATACTTTATGCTCAGTGCCATATTGATTGGTACATTGTTATAACAACCTATGCATTCATAGCTTTTGTGTATTCACATTCTGATTGTTATTATTTATAGATTATCATTGTTTACACCTGGTACTTTAGATACTTATATGGTATATGCTGTCCAGCGCTACACTGTCTTTGCACATTTTTCTTTACACTTTATATCTAAGTTGTAGTGTTTAGCAGCAGGACGTCCTTCTCAGGACCATATCTTAATTGTTTCACTAACATACATTCTTTACTAAGCGCAAATTATTCCCATTCCCTTTTCCCTTCCTTTTAAACAATATGCTGGGTCTGCCGGGCCTGGTCCCTGGCCATCTGATCATGGACCACATCAGACACCCCCCTGGTCTTACGTGTCGCCTTCCTGGGGCCAGGAGATGGTTGGACACGGGTGTAAGGAGACGCCCTTGAGGGGCTTCCCCTGATGGCGGAGGAGCCTGAGGGGGCTCCCCTGATGGGGGAGGAGATACGAGAGGGCCCGGCAGAAGGGGAAGACTCCTCCCAAAAGAGCAAAACCTCCTGCTCCGACACAACCGTCTCCTCCTCAACCACCTCAACAGGAGAGGTGTGGACACTCCCCTCCACCGCTGCGTCTTGTCTACCCAGGGGGTCTGGCTCAGGATGCTGTTGGGGGGATGGTGAGGGATGGCCACCAGAAGATGATGGCCCAGCTCCCTCCAGCACATCTGTGGATGACACAAAGCATACACATGTTGGTGGACCCACACACTTGGCACATGTTCCCTTCCACCCCCCACATGCTACACAACAAATAGGGGATAAAGAACACTTACCTGTCCTCGAGGCTTCATCAACTGAATCAAATCCCTCCACGCCGTCCAACTGATCCATTTCCATACACCGGGCGACCACCTCCTCCTCTGGGGTCAAGCTGATCGCACATGGGGGTCCACCCCCCATGCCCCTCTCGTGCCTCTTGATGGTGGCCAGCTTCTCCCGGACCTTGCGCCTGACATCATTTATTTTCATGTTTATATCATTGGCTGTCCGGGTCTCATATCCAAAGCTGTTGATTTTGCCAGCAATGGCCTCCAGGATGGCGACTTAGTGAACCATGGAGGAAGGTGTCATACCTCTCCATGGCACAGATGAGGGCTGACAGCTCCTGCGGATTAAAATGTTTCTTCCTCCTCTGCCTGTGGGGAACGCTAGTAGCCACGACCAAGCAAAAGTACAATGCTCAGGGGGGAAAAAAGCAGGAAGTACTTTTGCGCTGGACGGGCGCATGTCTGGGCGTATTTATGCGCTCGGCGTAAGCCGGTGGGCCGGCGTAGTTTTAAGCATGCGCACAGGGAAGCAATCATACGTCAACGACACTGCACATGCTCCGTGGATCATACGCCTGGCGTAAGTCTCTGCGCCAGGCTCAGCCCATCATTTACATAAGGTCACACCCACTTCCTCTTACGCCGGCTTGCGCCTTCACATTTACGTTGCACCGGCGCAAAGTTAGGAGCAAGTGCTTGGTGAATAGTTTGCGTCAGCGTAACGTATATGCGCTGCGCTACGCCCGCACAAATATGCGCCCATCTACCTGAATCTGGCCCTACATGTTTTCAGTCCCATATTTCACCAGAAGTTATTTGTGGGTTTTTCTTTGTATCCCGAACAATTTTTCTGGCAGTTGTGGCTGAAATTTTAGTTGGCCTACCTGACTGTGGCATCTTCAGAAGCTAGGGATGTTGCTGATTGGTTATACTTTTATGTCAATCACCACTCGCAGAGTGGATTTGGGGGATCTGTATTTCCTACGCTCTCTCTCACACATTCTGGATTAGCAGCAGGAGCACACTACGGCGCACGTCTCCCTAGCAGTAGGGCGTGTACGCTTTGGCTCCAGGCAGGCAGGCAGGTCTCAGGTTCTCTGTCCCAGCCCAGTCCAGCCCAGCCTCACAGCAACACACCCAGGAGCAGCAACCCTCCTCTCCCCCTGACACTCTCCACCTTAAGTTAAGATCTTGCCTGGGCGCCCTGGTCTACCCCCTGGGACTGGACACTGCCGTCCTTCCTAGGATAGCCGTGGTTCTACCAGTCCCGGGGAACGGACGACTGGGACCCCCCCCCAGCATCCCACACTCCATCCAGCCGTCCCCCTCACCCATCCGAGATCCCCCACTCTCCACCCCACTACCCCAACCCTCGAGTTTTCCGATCAGCCCCGGAACCAGGATTGCAGCCACGAGTGCGGGAGGAGTCTTCAGGAAAGTCCGCGGCATACCGGGACACCCCGCCCGCAAACCGTAATAAATAAATAGGAATCCATCTGTCCTCGGGACCCCCCCCCCACGCTATACCCCTACAAGCCCGTTTCTCTCCCCCCATGGTCCCCATCCTGTACTTTAGTCCCCGGCTCGGGCCTAGGCCCGGTCGGCGGCCATCTTGGTACACCCCAAAGCACTACAATACACCATCTTCCCCCCCCCCCCCACCCTCCCTGGCACAGGCCTTTCCTCAATCGGAAAACGAACACCCCTTATTTCGCAAATTGATCCAGGGTTGCGACCGATCGCCTATTGGGATTAGGAAGGAATTTTTTCCCCAGGTAAGATTGGCACAGCACGCCTGGGGTTTTTTGCCTTCCTCTGGACCAATTGCAGAAAGGGAGGACATAGTGAAGTGACAGGTTCGCTAGTCTATTCCTCCTCTCCAGCATCACCAAACCCCCCCCCTATAATTATCAATACTTCCCGTTTTTTTCTGCAACTATGGGTTATCAGAAATACTCTGCAGAAACCATCTGGGATTTAAAGCCATTTGCCTCAACACTCCCAACGGTCACCGAAAAAGTTCTAAAAGGCGAACAACTGTTGAGAATCAATAGACGATTAACAGTAAAAAATCGCATTAGAACACAGCAGCCCAAACGCATATCCTGCGCTCTGGTCAACACCAGATCGGCAGTAAAACACCGGCAAGAAATACATGATTTCATCCTTCTACATGATATAAACTGCCTCTTTATTACAGAAAGTTGGCTTACAGCCAATTGCAACACCATTCTGGAAGAATTGGTGCCTGCAAATTATCGCATCCAAATGCAGAACAGAGTGGGGCAAAGAGGGGAGGTCTGGCGGTGATCCACAAGATTCACCTCTTGATCACTAAACCAGCCCTCCAATATTAATTTCCATTTATGGAAACCCTCACCCTACAGCTGCAAACAAATCCCCAAGACACGGTTCATTTTTTACTGTGCTATAGACCCCCTGGCCCAAAAACGCACCTTGTCGCGTCATTAACAGAATTCATCTCCTTACACCCTAAGACTCAAACACCTTTTGGTGCTTGGGGACTTCAACCTCTGGGCCAACTCATCGTTGGACCCCGTCGCTGACGCTTGCATCGACCATCTGGAAGGACTAGGTCTGAAGCAATTAATTCGAGGCTCCACTCATGCCTCAGGCCATACCCTCGATCTCATTTTCAAACAGGATTTGGAAATTGAGATCGGGGGAAAATGAGCCACTACCATGGACCAATCACCATGCCATTAAATTTTAAATTGCCACCCACCTTAGGCCAAATAAAACAAGAAAACCGGTGATAACTCACTGGACTAGGTCTCAGAAGAAGCTCCACTCGGAACTCTTCAAAACGACCTAGGAAAAAAAAAATACTATACAACAACAACAAACAGCAGTAGAAACACTTGACGCCATCAACAAGGCGCTACTTCAGTCCGCCGACTGGGTGGCACCAAAACGCAAAACTTGCATCTGGAAAAACAACGCCGGCTGGTTTAACGACCAGCTGACGTTGCTAAAGCAAGAGCGTCGAAGAGCAGAAGCTGCCTGGAAAAGGAGCTCTTCAGATAGAAACTACGCCATTTATAAGACAATAACAAAGAAATATCATAAAGAAATCTTTATGGCAAAAAATAATCATTTCACCAACATCATCACCAAGGCCCTAAACCGCCCCCGCGAACTCTTCAAGCTGGTTTCACAATCAATGAATCCAGCCTGTTTAGAGCCCCCCAATGCTGATTCACAAGAATTTTGCAACGAATTATCGGATTATTTTGTGAATAAAATTGAAAGAATCCGGGAAAGCATTGAGCAAAATGGAATCGGCATGAATCCCGCCCCGAACTCCTACCCCGATACCATTTCATACCCGCCTCAAGCACAGAAATTCACCTTAAAACCCAGCTCCATCGCTGCCACTAAAAATATCATTCAGTCTCTGCATAACAGCACAGCACCCAATGACATCATTCCCACTAAACTGCTGAAAGAAAGTGCCGATATATTGGCACCAGCTATCACGCAGCTTATATAATCAGTCATTCAAGGAGGGCATGGTGCCCTCCTTGTTGAAACTAGGTACCATAAAACCTATCCTGAAAAAACCCTCCCTTGACCCGAAAGACCTGAACAATAGGAGGCCCATAACGGGTCTAAATGTTTTCTCCAAGATAATGGAGAAAGAAGTTGTACAACAGTTACAACAGCATTTAGAAACCCAAAAATTACTCAATACGTTTCAATCAGGTTTCCGGCCAGGGCACGGAACCGAAACTGCTCTGGTAAAAATATGGGATGACGTCCTAGAGGCCGCAGATGAAGGAGAATCTTCTCTCCTGATCCTGTTGGACCTAAGTGCGGCCTTTGACACGGTAGACCATGGACTACTACTTGCTAGGCTAGCGGAAGTGGCCAAAGTCGTGGAAAAGGATCTGCCATGGTTCTCTTCCTTCTTGGAAAACAGATCACAAACAGTGAAATTGGGATCTTACACATCAGAAATGCGTACGGTATCATGCGGAGTCCCTCAGGGATCTCCCTTGTCGCCGGTACTGTTCAATATCTATCTCCGTCCCCTCTTTGAGATCATCAGCAACCAGAAGCTATTCTACCATTCCTACGCAGACGACACTCAACTGTATCTCCGCGTCAGCAAGGGAAAGGATTACTCCCCCGGATTAGAGAGAACCCTCACCCTAATAGATAACTAGCTATCTTAAACTCAATGGTTCAAAAACGGAGTTCAAAAAGTCTCCACACCTCAACTTGGACCCCACCGCCCATCCTGGGAAAAATTATCGCGCCAAAGTCAAAAGTCTCTGAGTCATTTTTGACTCCTACATGACAATGGATGCACAAATAGGGGGCGGTAGTCAGCGGATCCCATCATCTGCTGCGCCAGTTACAGCGACTCACCCCTTTTATTCCCAAAGAGGACATTGCAGTCGTGGTGGGAACAATCATCAATTCCAGACTCGACTATGCAAATGCCCTCTATTTAGGACTTCCCAAATACCAAATCACTCGTCTGCAAGTCGTTCAAAATGCTCGATTAGTGACTGGTAAAAAAACATGGGAGTCGATCTCCCTTTCGCTTAGATCTCTTCACTGGCTGCCAGTGAAAGGCAGAATCACTTTTAAGGCACTCTGCCTTACACACAAGTGTATTCAAGGAAACGCTCCCCAATATCTATGCGAAAAAATAAAAACCCATAACCCCAATCGCATTCTGCGATCCACAAATCAAAATCTACTGCACATACCAAAGGCAAGATACAAATCCAAAGGAGATCGGAAATTTGCTGTCCAAGGACCGCGACTGTGGAATGCACTACCAACGACCATCCGACTGGAGAATGATTAAAACTCATCTCTTCTGAGGCAAAGCCTTCCTTTACTTAAGGAATGGAAACAATGCCCAGAGGCGATTTAGTTCGCAAGCGTTGCGCTTTATAAGTTTTTTACTCACTCACTCCTACTACACCCTACATATGAAGTTTTTAAAATAAAAGTTGCGTATACCTATACCCAGTATTTAACGCAATATATTTCCTCATTATTATAAAATTACTAAATATTATTAATAATAATAATAAGTATATTCAAGCTCCATCCTGTCTCCCATCTCACCTCCCTTATCCTGCACATTAACCCTTTAATCTCCTTCTTCCCAGGACCTTTACATTACATTAAAACCTTCTCCCTTTGATCTCTCTGTGTATGACCTATACAATTATTGTATCTAGTTCGCCATTATCAAGCTCCATGTTTTAACCCCCCCCCCCCCCCCAATTCTTTTATGTTTCTTCATTTCCAGAATACTTTGGCAAAAAATGTGATCACTTTTGGGTGTCTGCTTTCCAAAAAGGAGCAATATCTGCTGCTTTCATACTATTTTGGCATTTTGTATAATGTAAATATGTTGTATAACCAATGAAAGTATGGGAAACTTTTTTGGTAATGTTTCTTTAATGAAGTAAAATATAAAGGATCACAGTGGTTCTTAAATAGTTCTATCTGTAACAAAAATACAATTGAATTTGTTTAACCAGTTTCCGCCCACGATATAGCCGAAAGACAGCTTCATCACAGGATTACTTTGCCGTGAAGGCATACATTGTTGTCCACCCATGATCAAGCTGCTCTCACCACTTGTGTCGCGCGGGCGACACACTCTATGATCGCTTAGTCCTTCTGACTCAGCTGATCACAGATCGGGGTAAAAGGCCCTTTACCACGTGATCAGCTGATCACGGATGTAAACACAATCGACTTTTCTTTACTCACACTGACAGCGTGAGAAGAAGAGAGTCGATAACCGGTGTAATAGTGGGAATCCCTGTCCGTATGGAAAGGGAGCAAAAACGAACACAGAGTCTGCATGTTAGTGGACTGCAAAACTTCACAGCATAACTTTAAAACGGAGAAAACTGTTTTTGCAGCTTTCTCCAGGTTTTACTAAGTTTGAATGGGGCTGTGTAGTTTGGAGATCTTGCAGAGACTTGGGTGGGATAAGATCTCCAACCCTGTGTCCGGGTCTTGTTAACAGTCAATATAATGAGGTACTGATGAGAGCAGAGGGGAGAGGAAGGAAGGTGGAGCAGTGGCTGTTACTGTCTCTCTGTGTGAGAATAGACGCTGTACGCGTTGAAGGGCTTCGGAGCCGTGTGCATCCAGGACCGTGGGTCTGGAGGAGGTGATGGTTTTAGGGACCAGTACCTGTAGCCGCAGTGCTGTTAAAGAGTAGCCAGGTGGGCTGTTATTTTCAGTTGTCACTGAATAATGTTTAAACCCCTGCGAGGGATTCCTGAATGGACTGTTTTTGTTTTGTTTTCATCTAATAAACGTGGCTACCAGGCCCTTAACACTATATGCCTGTTTGGTGTGGACTCACTACACAAAAACGCATCTGCCACAAGAGCTAAACGCCCCCAATGTCTACATCGGCTTGTGTTAAAGGGACATCAACACTGATTATCAGTGTCCTGATTATCAGTGCAGTCCCAACAGGGCCCACCAGTGCTGCCAATCAGTGCCTCCCCATCAGTGTCACCTATCTGTGCTGCCTATTAGTGCCGCCTATCAGTGCCGCCTATCAGAGCCCAGTAGTCCCACCTATCAGTGCAGCCTCATCAGTGCCCATAATTGCTTCCTCGCCCTGTTTCTCAGACAGGGGGTGGAGGAGGATGGGAGATGATTGAGCCATCCCAGGCAGGCAAGACATGTGTGCAAACAGTGAAAATGGGAAAAGAATGAAGAAATGGTGAGTGATAAATAAATAAGGTAAGGTAAGGGGAGGCTGACAGGGGGGTGGTGGTTGCGCTGTGGTGTTTTCCCTGCAATCATCTCCGGGGGGAATCGTTGGTTTGTAGGTTCTTGCATACAATTTTATTTTCCAGTACACCCTATAAAGAATAGTGAGCAGCATAGTAGTGATATATCTTCACTTCTCTTACAGCATATATACAGCTATGAAGCTTTAGTCACAGAAGTGCCTGGGCACTTTTTTTCAAACATTTTCAGGACCAAAATGTAAATATTTCAGGGTACTGCTTTGACACAATTAGCATTTGTGGATTTTCCCCATCAGATAGATTTTTTTTATTTTAAGTTCAAGTCCACTTTAAGAGAGTTGTTTTGCATCCATGTGACAGTAAAGCCCCTAGTTCCTATATAGAGGCTTTAGGGGTCTACCATCCAATACAAGGTTTTGACAATGTACAATTTATTTAATTGGATCAATAAAGGCATCAATAAAGGCATCTTCAGTCCAGATTGGAAGTATTTGCCGTAAACCAACATTACTTTGAACTTAAAGTGCAGAGATTAACATTGGCATTTTAATTTAATGCCCTACACTTTTCTTGGGATAAGAGCCAGCATGTCTAAAAATGTTTGTAAACATAACACAGCTGTTGCCCTATTTAACCAATTTGGGCGGAATTGTCTGGTATATCCACAAATAGTTTGCTACATGGTGGCTGATTATTTACAAGGAACTAGTCAGTCATCCTAATTGGATGTTCCTGTATATTCTCTGATTGCTTTCATGAGGTATAGTTGGCAATTGCAGTTTAATCATTTTGCCCAAGGTGTATGAACAGAAATGCTTGACCATGCATGCCCATTCACTAGTGACTTTAAAAAGGGAAGATTACATAGCAGTTACTTAGATCATACCTGATCATCCACTTCCTTACATCTACAACCAAATTAAAGAGATCTTCTTTTCCTAATCTTCACATTGATCTCCAAGCACAAATAGATATTCATATTTGACCTAACAACTTTCAGGCAAAAGGATCGGAAAGTACCATTAAGTACTTGGCTCACAAACGTTTACATGTTACTTTAGAAGATTTATTTTAACACTAAGTTTGCATACATTAGTAATATCAGATTGGCATAAATTGGGTTGGCCAGGTCACAAATTAGCATAAGGTTGACTTTTCAGCTAAAATTGCAAATTATATTGCATTCATGTGAGCATTTGATCCTTTAAGGCAAATGTCAACCTGATCATCTAATGTCATTGTTGGGACCTGAGGATTATTTTGGAAACACACACACACATATATAGATGTAGCATTCTGTCCTAAACAGAATACATTTTGTTTTTGACTTTGCTGTACATTAAAGGGGAGGTTCACCCTCCAAACAAATTTCAGGCATGAATCAGAACTCACCCACCCGACCAGCAGTATGCCAGTGTTTTTTTTTTTTTTTTCTATACTTACCTTTTCTTTATCGTACATCACGGGACACAGAGCGGCAATCCATTACTATGTGGGTTATAGAGTCTACCTTCAGGTGTGGACACTGGTGTAATTAACTACACAGGAAGTTCCCTCCCTATATAACCCCTCCCATACTGGGAGCTCCTCAGTTTTTTCATCAGTGTCTAAGGTGTTGGTCACGAGTGAACATGTGCTCTTAGGAGCTCCACTGGAGGGATCCATGCTGGATGTAAAAAACCTCCATAAATCCGGATCCGTCCAAGGTGCTTCATAGCCAAAGTGGACGGTACCCGGGCCTCGGTACGAAGAACAAGGTTTAGCCTATAATGCCTCTCTGCGGAGGGCTGGATCCTGGGTTCCAGAACTTTGTGCCTTCTAAGGACCAAATGTTTTTTCTGCTGCCAGGATGCTATATAGGTCCAGGGGAGTTGGTGTTCCTGCCATGGACCCCGGTCCCTGAAGGTCTAGGACAATACCCACGGTGAAGGGGGAAGATTGGGCCTCTTGCTTGGCAATACCCTGCAGCGTGGAGAAGGTAAGAGGAGGGCCTACGGGACTTGGTTCGACAGTAGGTCCTCCGTAGGGGACTTGGGTCTCGCCTATATTATGCTTCTATGCATGGGCAATGTAAACCACTATGTCTTCTGAGACAGGATGGCTCAGGGCACCCATATACCTCCCCTAGCCGGCATGCAGCCTGGCCCACCATGTCTGTTAGACAGGATGGCTGCAGTACCTATATATCTCCCCTTGAAGGGGCCGGTACATAAATAAAAAAATAAATAAATATATGCCCTTAATCCTATACAAAGGATTGTCTTCCGTGAGTAGTTGCAAGTCTTATCTGTGTTTCCACTACTATGGGCAGTAGAAGACATTCCTGATGTTTTTGCTTACCATGCTTTCCAGAAAACGGAAGCTTAAGTGTTAGCTGATCTATTGTGTCCCACTTCCTCCGCTTCAGGCTCTACCATGTTGCACGTGCTCACCGGCTCAGTGCAGTCGCAGAGAAGGCTCTTCAAAGGGCCCGGACGTCAGAGCTCTGTAAAGCTAGGGGGACACAAACGTAAGCACCTTGTGTGAGTTGGATACAGATTCATCTAAGACGCCTACTCGCATCTAGCTGTGCAGATTAGCAGGCATTGTGTCAGACTAAATTCAGCTATTTTATGCACCTGGGTTAAGTGCCTCTGCTTTAGCTTAGGACCTGGTCTCCCCATTGAATAAGGTCAGGGGTAGGAATATAAAGAGGGATCGCCACCTGAACCTGGTGGACCCTTATTCTCCTCTGAAGAGACTTAAACAGCTCATAGATTGAGCCATCAGACCTGTCAGGCAATGCAGCCTTCCCCCAACATTGCAATCACTCTGCATGTGTTTTGCAAGAAAAAAAAGGGGGTGTCCCCCTTTTCCTGCTTTAATCCTGAAACAAAGGGATTAGAAAGCTTGGGGATAAAAGTTTCACTGTCAGAGGACAGGAGACAGGAGCTGCAGCCTAACATGGAGAAGCTATCAAAAGCCCTACAGGTTCTGATTACACCTCTATCTTCTCCTTAGAGTGTAAAGAGAGGTTTTCCTATAGGTGGCTAGTAAGACCTCCATATAATCCTCAGCCTGGTGTCGGCTTCAGGCTAACCAAATGCATCGGAGGGATGCACAGTTGCGGGCACACATTGCTAATGTCTCTTAATTGAGGAAACACACATCTGCAGAGGATAATTTCCTCTTTACCAGTCCGCATGTTGCATAACATACATGAGTTTGTAATGCATGTGGGATAAAAACAAGTAACAGAGCAGATTCTATTGTGGATCGCATAAACATACATGTTTCTGTCTATATGGTGCTGCATGTTTCCACAAAAGAGGTCGCATAAAAGATGCTTGTAATGCTGAATCGCATAAAGACGTTTGTAGGCATAAAAATGCTGAATCACACATGATTACCTGATCACCCAAGTCCTTGTTTCCCCCAAGGATGTTTGGTTACACAGAAGAGGTTTGTTTCCACAGAAAGGCCTAAAATCGCATAAAGTTGCTTGGATGCAAAAAAGATGCTGGATCACACATGGTTACCTGATCATCAGCGTCCTGGATTACCCAAGGATGTTTGGTCACACAAATAGGCTTGTTTCCACAAAAGTACCTAAAGTCGCATAAAGATGCTTGTATGCATAAAAATGCTGAATCGCATAAAGGATGCTTGTATGCATAAAAAGGTTGAATCACACAGGATTACATGATCACACAGGATTACATGATCACCCAAGTCCTTGATTCCCCAAGGATATTTGGTCACGCAAAGAGGCTTGTTCCCACAGAAAGGCCTAGAATCGCATAAAGAGGCCTGAAGGCATAAAAATGCTGAATCACATAGGATTACCCGATCACCTAAGTCCTGGATTACTCAAGGCCTAAAGGGATCGCTTAAAGATGCTTGAATGCAAAAAGAAGCTGGATCACACATGGTTGTTAGATCACCAGAGTCCTGGATTACCCAGGGATACTTGATCACATAGAGAGGCTTGTTTCACAGAAATGCCTAAAGTCGCATTAAAATGCTTGGGTGCATAAGGATGTTGGAACGCACAGGGGTGCTTGGTCACACAAGGGTTCTTGTCCGCACAGTAGTGCTTAAAATGCATAAGATGTTGATCGCATGGAAGATGCTGAATCGCATGCATGGTTACTTTAAAGTTGCACATGGTGGCTTAATTAAGCAATACAGGATGCCTTGTGTTTGCATAGAGATACGTGTCTGCATGGGTTCATGTTGCACATTGTTGCATAACACGTTTATAGCACATGCTTGCTTGCTTGCTTGCAAGGATGCTCGTTCCAGAGCACACATGCTATATGCATGTTTGGCGTGAGACATATTTATATGATTTCATGCTTCCATGAACACACACTGCCATGTACACACGCCTCCATTGAGGCATATGGCTTTAACACTTGCCACATACACATATGGGGAGCCAGTTGCATATGTGTTTATTTACTTGGGACTGCAGAGGTTGTCTGCGTTGTGCAGGGGAACAGCACTATCTCCAGTTGGTGGTCTTGCCCTTTTGGGTTAGCCTCCGTGTCTGGGTTGTCAGGGTGCTAGGGCCCGCCTCTAGCAGGTCTGTAGGCCCAGGGTATAGCAGTAATGGCATACGGAAGCAGACTCCTGCTGATGGATCAGTCAGCAGCATGGCTGGACCTAAGAGTGTCCAGCATGGTCAGGTATCTGGATCTCCTGGGTTAGGATTCCAGTCTAAAGATACATTCTTCATTGACAAGAAGCTGGGTATGTTTTGCACCAGGAGAGTACTTTTGGCCTAAGACAAGACCATCGCTATAAGAAAGCTGGTCTAGGTGGTTACGGCAAGGAACAGTTCCTTACTTTTGGCCTTCTGCTTAAGGCACTAGAGAAGATGCTGCTTCATTCAAGACAGTTCCCTATACTTTTATTCAGGACTGTTATAAACAGTATTGTGTTGGCCTAGAAGGAGTGGATCTTGACCTAGCATTATCCAAAGAACCGGTCCCAGAGATAGGCTGGAATTCCTCTTGGTGGTTCTTAACTAAAGGGTTTGCCAGGTCAGGAAGAGACCTTGGCCCAGGGGAAGTAGTCGAGCTCCAAGGGAGCCTTATCTGTCAGCTAGAGCTACCGATGGAGCATCTGGCTTAGGGGCCTGAACGTTTAGGGGCTGGTTGGTTCGGTCAGAGTTCAATCAGACTATACCATATTAAGTGATTTACTTAATTTACCAAGGAGGAGCTTGTGCCTTGCCTATTGACATTCGTCATTTCATGAAATGCAGAATTGGCAGGCGATTCGCTGTAGCCGTCAACAAGTGTCTCCAGGAGAAGGACCTCTACACCCCGACTGTTTTCCTGACCAAGGGCCACAGAAATCGTACCCTGTACATAAGATGTATTGGCGTCCAGGCTCAACAAGAAATTGAACAGCTTGAGGTCAAGGACAAGGGATCCACCCGCATGCGGGGCAGATGTGTTAGTAATCTGGTGGGACCAGTGGTCACTGGTTATGTCCCCCCCCCCCAGTGCCGCGGCGTTTGTGGCTTCCATGCAACATTAGAGGATGGCGGAAGCTGGCCTGATTACTCCGGCATAGCCCTGACGACCCTTTTCTGTGCAGGGACAGTAGGGGTGGTAGTAGAGGACCCACGGTCCCTTACATCTTGTCCAGGCCTACTTCGAAGGGGGTATTACATCCTGTCGTGCAACAGGTGAATCAATGGTCTGGCTATTTTAGCCCACATTCTTCAGGATCAGGGTTTTTAGAATCAACGGCACTTCCTTGATTCATACAGGAAGGCTGGCCTCCAGGACCAGATATCCCAGGATCGGGAGAGTCCATGTTCCTGGTATGAAACAGATGGTGGCATCCTTGGAAGTTTGTCAAAGATAAAATTCCTGCCTTCCTGCATTTGGAAAGGAGACGGAGCCTGCCTTAAGTTACATCAAGGATCCGATCTCGGCCTTGCCTCCAAAGGTCGCTTGCTTCACACTCTTTGTTCCGAGCCATTATACAAGGGGTGACGCGCATAAGTCCACCAGTTAGTCGCCCTTGTGCTTGGAGGATTGGCTCTAGTTTTGTCGGCTTACAGGGTCAGCTCTGTGGGCCGATGCACCATATTTCCCTTCAGCCTTTAACAAGGGAATTGGTGTTCTTGGTTGTGGTAGCCTCCAAGAGAGTTTCAGTATTGGCAACCTCTTGGTATAAAACCATACTTATTCTTACTAGTAGGGTGATGTTAATCCTCACCCAGCCTTATTTACTAGAAGGATCTAGTGTTCATTTGAATCTAGATATTCTTACCTCCCCCTTTTTCAAAACCTTGTTTTCGGAAGGAAAGGTTATTGCTTTCTCTCAGTAGAGATGAGAGCAGTTAAATATCTATCTGAAGGTTCAGATATAGAAATCTGAAGTTTTTATTGTGCTGCCAGAAGACCCTAGATGTGGGCAGGCAGTGTTCAGTTCAGCTATTAAAATGGTTACACTCTCTCCTTTGGAGTAGAAGGGTCAAGTCCTATCTGAAGCGGCTGCTTGGATACGGAAAGCTGATATTATTGCGCTACCAGGAGGCCCCAGGAAGGGGCAGGCAGCGTCTAAAATCAACTGTTTTCAAGATTGCTTTGCTACAAAAACTGAGGAGCTCCCAGTATGGGAGGGGTTATATAGGGAGGGAACTTCCTGTGTAGTTAATTACACCAGTGTCCACACCTCTCTCTTTCTCTCTCTCTCTCTCTCTCTCTCTCTCTCTCTCTCTCTCTCTTTCTCTGTTTGTTGATATGCCTGGGAAGCCATCAGAAATGTTGGGGCCCCTCACACAGCTTCAGGTATGGGCCCCCTGGAGCAGAGAACCGAGGGGGGGTGCTGCTGTGGATTGAGAACTGGGGGGTGCTGGCGCAAATTAAAAACCGGGGGGGGGGGGTGCTTCTGCAAATTGAGAACCGGGAGGTGTTGGGGTTGTCGAAAATGACACTGGCATCTCACTTACCTCTTCCTCTGGCCGCAAAGTGAGAGTTTTCTCTCCTCTCACTGCGACATGGGAGGGGGGACTACAAAAATTAAAAAAAAAAATCTCCTGTCAGCTGCGAGCTGAGAAAGTGGGCACCGGGCCCTGTACCCCCCCTTATGATGGCCCTGCCTGGAGCTGATGACTGGGCCTTGCAGCCTCTGAACAGGTAAGAGAGACCTGATTTTAGCCACTTCTGAACACAGCAGCCTACCTGCTCCCATTCCTCCCTCTGAATGAAGCCTATTTGTGATCTACTTTTGGCTGCATTCTGTCTAGCAATAGATCACTATTACAGTGCTCTACTGCAGCAGGGAGACAGTAGACAGAGCTGCAACATTTCTACCAAGCCTTCATACTAGAAGGAAGTGAAGTTGTAGCCTGCACCCTTGCTGCAACCCTCCAGATCGCCTGATTCCTGATGACATTTTAAAAGGATGCTGGGACAAATAGCTGCTGTTCCTGTACTGTTTTATGCACTCAAGTTGCTAATGTTACTAAAGTGGCAAAGATAATAAAAATTATACCTTTAAAAAAAAAAAAAAAGGGACAAAGGTTCCCAAAAAGTAGCTGCCAGAGCCTCCTATTCCAGAAAAGGACTAACTTGATTATTTGTTCCCTTTTTACAGCAGCTTTACACAGGGCCCATAGACATGGGATTGTTGCCTGGTCCCACTGACGATATCTATCATGTCCATTCCTAAGAATCCTTAGTGATAGATAATTACATTTTCTAGCAGATTCCTGTTTTTCCAGACTAATTTAAAACTAATATTGAAAATATTCAGCATGCTAAAGTCATTCCACAAACATATGGTGCTTCAGATCCATCAGTATTCATTTCATAACCAGTGGTCACAAGTAATGGCTCTTGTGAACTTGTGTGACTGGCAGAGGATTTGAGATGGCAGTAAAGCCAAATAGATGTGAACAAACACATGCAACACACTGGTGTGAATAGGCCATAACTGAAGCTCTTGACCTGTATCTGCATTATGTTATGCATTGCGCTGATGCCCAATGATTTGCTGAGTAGATAGTTAAATGATTAGGCAGGTGTGTGTATACCTTTTTCAGGGTTTTATTTTGTGGGTGCCTAGTCTATTGAGTTTAGCCTAGGTTTTTCTTACCTGGCTCAGCAATCTGTTGTGCTAGGTCTGTCATCCATATGGCCTTCCTAAACTCTGACCTCACGCTCACATAGGCTCTAACCTGGTAGCAGTCATTGTACTGACAAGTCTATGATACTGAGAGATTTATGAATGTAAAAAGGACCTTTTATTTAGAAAATTATCATGCGATATAAGAGTAAGGGCTGCTATAACTCACACAGTTTAGTAAATCAACCCCCTGTGCCATCAGGAATAATATGGAACTCATTAATGATCTCGGACAATGTAAACCAAGGACTAAAGGGAGGACAATGGAGTAGTAGGCAACAGAGTAGTACTGCTAAAAGAGATGAACAGGTGTTGTGAATCTTTGGCACTTCCTGACTTTTCTCTTCGGGTCGAGTTACAAAATGTATGAGACAACCGTGAAAGTATGAACATTTGTATCAGTGTTATTATTCTCTCTTTAATAGTTCAGCTAGTGTTGAAAACCTTGCATATACCCGGTATCCATTAAAAGCTTGTATAATTCACAAGATTATTATTTCCTGAACACAGGGCAGCCAGAAATACAGTACCATTTAAAAACACAAGGCTTCTCTGAGGATTGTATGTTTGATAAGCTGGACATAAAATCATTTTTTTCATGAACATCATGCTTGCTTTATATATTTACCTCTGTGCTAGACAACGCTACACATCACTGCTCCTTTAAACAAATGTTGGCCCTTCTACTGTAGACAGCAGCCCGGAACAGCACTGTTTATCCAGCATGTCTTGTATATAAACTCAGTTACATCTGTTCTGGCTCTGTGTCTGTGGGTCTCTTTGGCTCTGTCCAAAATGACATCTGTTATACTATATTAACAGAGCTGAGACATTCCTTGAAAGCTGTGACCACCTGCAAACCAGTGTTCCCCTTTTTTTTATCAGATTACACTATGCCTCCTGGTGAGAGGGCAACTACTGTACTCTTCCAAGTTTCTGAGCAGACATGTCCTCCAATGGACTTGTAGCTTTGCATTTCTCCAAAACGAATACACCATCTACAAACAAGTTCTAAAAATACAACATTTATGCATACTGTACGTAAGTTGGCTCCATAGTCAGTAAATTCTTTGAAACAGTAATGAATTAACTGCTCTTTTAAGTAATACACTTGGTCTAGACTGGGGAATTTGGTCACCCATGTTCTCTCCCCATTTTTACATATAAATAGATCTTTCACTGAAATACAATTTAAAAATACATTAGATTTCCTTGCCTGCATTGCTCTATTTGCCAAATATTTTAATTTTTGGACCTCCAAGAGCAGACCTGATGAAAATGAGTATGAAGCTTTGTAGAAATTATAAAAAGTTTTATTCGAACAAATATTTTGTTGTTTGGAGTTTTGTGTACATCCAAATTTCTAAATTACGGTACAAACGAATTTAACCAAATTAAATATCAAATCGAATTCCATTTGAATTCTAAAGGGAATTCGAAGTGTAAACACATTGCTGAAATAAAAGACTGTGGCCCAGATTCAGGTACATCTGCGCATTATTAGACCGGCGTAGCGCACCGCCTTTACGTTAGACTTGCGGAATTTTGCCGCGTAATCACCCTATTCTCGTAGCTTTTGCGCCGGAAATTGCGCATGCGTAACGTTTTTTCAGAGGCGTAAGGAGGAGTAATACAAATTGGGAAGGACGTGGGCGTGTTACATTGAAATGAGCCGTGACCCCATGCAAATGAAGGGCCGGCCGGCTCGCGCATGCGCGCTTGAACGAGACCATGTCAGCTCCGATGTGCGCATGCTCACAACTCGGGAGCGGCGCAATCAGTGAAATTGGAAATGGACTAGGGCAGGCATGTCCAAAGTCCGGCCCGCGGGCCAATCGCGGCCCGCGGGCCGGTTTTGGGCGGCCCGCCTGGTTCTCAGGTGTGCCGCGCTATCAGGGGAGATAAGGGCTGTCAGATGAGCCCGATCTCCTGATCCCCATCGGCACTGTAAGAAGCTTCATCAGCCTCAAAAGTAAAAGTAAATGCAGGGGATTGTGCTGTGCTCTCTGCTTCCCCCTAGAGTGCAGTACCCGACTGAACAAGGAAACTGAAAGGTACTGTGCTAGAAACCCAGATTTGTTTTAAAAGGGCTTCATACATGTGAGTGTCTGTGTGCCTGTATGTGTGTGCCTGTATGTTTGTGTGTGCCTGTATGTGTGTGTGTGTGTGTCTGTATATGTGTGTGTGTGCCTGTATGTGTGCCTGTGTGTGTGTGTGTGCCTCTATGTGTGCCTGTGTGTGTGCCTGTATGTGTGTGTGTGCCTGTATGTGTGTATGAGTGTGTGTGTGCCTGTATGTGTGTGTGTGCCTGCCTGTATGTGTGCCTGCCTGTATGTGTGCCTGTATGTGTGTATGTGTGTATGAGTATGTGCCTGCCTGTATGTGTGCCTGCCTGTATGTGTGCCTGCCTGTATGTGTGCCTGTATGTGTGTATGAGTATGTGCCTGCCTGTATGTGTGCCTGCCTGTATGTGTGCCTGTATGTGTGTATGAGTATGTGCCTGCCTGTATGTGTGCCTGCCTGTATGTGTGCCTGCCTGTATGTGTGCCTGTATGTGTGTATGTGTGTATGAGTATGTGCCTGCCTGTATGTGTGCCTGCCTGTATGTGTGCCTGTGTGTGTGTGTGTGTGTGTGCCTGTGTGTGTGTGTGTATGTATGTATGTGTGTTCCTGTATGTGTAAGTGTGTGTGCCTAATTCTTGTTGGACAGTGTATTAGTGATCCAACAAACACAATTTTAATGGTTCAAAGAATGTCGGGCAAAATGGTCGGCCCTCACGCATGTTCACTTTATCAAATCTGGCCCTCTTTGAAAAAAGTTTGGACACCCCTGGACTAGGGCAACGTTGTGAACTACGCAAACAGTATAAATAGACACACACAAACGCACTTCCTTTGCAAAAGTACATCCCTTTGTCCCTTCCCATTTAACCAAGTGCTTTTGTTCTTGTTGTTCGTTGCGGTGTGTTTTGTAGTTGTCAGATTAGTGTTCTGTGTGATCAGGTGTTTGTTAGTAGATTTTTGAAAGTGGTTTTTGATAAGTGTTTGAGAGACTGTTTGTTTGATTGATATATTTGTTTTTGTTTCTTTTCCTGCTGTATTTTTGTTTTGTTTTTTGGGGACTGTTTCTTGGTGAGTAGTTTTCTCTCTGTGTGTTTTTTTGTGATTGGTTGTGCTTGTTTGTGTGCGTGAATTTTGTTGACTGGGACTGTTTTTTTTTTTTTTTGGAAGGATGACTGAGAGAAAACGAAAGCTGAATTTTACAGTTGTGGAAAAACAGATTCTTGCCCGGGCCATTAGCGAGTATGGGCGTTACCTCCACGGCCCAGAGAGTGCCAACACCACCCCGGCCAGGAGGAGGGAGATTTTGGATAGGATCACTGACCAGGTGAATTCTGCGGGGCAGGGGGAGACACGGACCAGGTCTGGGATTGACAAAAAAATCAATGACCTCCGGCGTCTGGTCAAAAAGAAGTTGGCCAGAATGCATGCCCATGCCAGGGGCACAAGACGGGGCCCACCATGCCGTATTAGCCTGACAGCGGAGGAGCGTGCGGTGGCCCTGACCTTTCATTGGCATGAAGTTGAGGGCCTGCCCGGCTTTGACTCCAGTCCCCAGCCCGTGGTGCCAGGTAAGTTGTTTTATTTTTTAATATCAGGTGTGTAGCATGTGTGGGGGAGGGGGTGAAAGGGAATATGTGGCAAGTGTGTGGATCCTCCAACCTGTGAATGTTTTGTGTCATCCACAGATGTGCAGGAGGGTGCAGGGCCATCTGGCCTGACCGCACCAACCCCAGGACAGCAGCCTAATGAGGCCCCCCCAACAAGGCCGGAGTCCGCGGAGGAAGTTCAACAGGAGCAGGACAATCATGAGGAGGAGGAGGAGAATCATGAGGAGGAGGAGTCCATGTCAGGCACTGGACGTTTGGGTTTTGAGGACTCCTCCCCTCTGGCTGGCAGCAGGCAGGCCTCCCTAAGGGGGAGCCCCCCCTCCTCCCCCAACATTGCTCCCCTCACAAGGGCCTCCCCTTCTCCCCGGCCACGAGCATCAGCTGGAGGCAGGATGTCATCCCAGACCACCAGGGGGTTGGCCGATCTCCTGCCCGCCACCCTGAGAAGGGACCAGTTCCTCCAGACCCGCCATCTGGGACAGGTCAGCCAGACATTGGTGCGGATGGAGGAGAGCCTGTCCTCCATCAAGGATACGCTGGGGAACCTGGACTCCCACTCCCGGGCTTTCACAACCTGCCTAAATGAACTGCAGACGACATCAGCAGGCGTTGGGCAGGATGTGAGGGCCCTTACCCTGGCTATCCAGGCCAACACGGCAACACTTGGTGCTGCCCTGGACAGAATTGCCGTGGCCTTGGAGGGCAGGCCACCAGGTGGGCAGAGATCAGGGGCTGATCCTCCTTCCCCGGTTTTACCCATTCCCCATGAGTCTCCCCTGAGAAGCCGTGGCCGGGGGCGCCCGAGGCGTGGCTCACGCAGAGGGCAGTAATTTGTTTTTCCCCCTTTTTTTTTTTTTTTGTCTGGAAATTTTTTGCTTTTGCTGGTCATTTTTTTTTTTGTGTTGTGAATGCTGTGTGAATGTGGGGGTGACATTCCTGCCGGAAAAGGGGTGTCACCCTCTATTTTGGTGGAGAAGGGTTCCCCAGGACCAGGGAGAAGTGATCCCCAGGTCCGTGTGATTGGTGTATGAATGTACAGTGACATAATTGGAGCCTTGGCGTGGCGTTGCTGCTCACAAGTCCTGCATGGTGGACTGGTGCCAATCCAATTTGATGTGGATGTGGTGTGTCTCAGCTAGGGACCACAGTGGTGTGCATGCATGCATTCTCATTGTGCCATGATTAATGTGTGTGTTTAACGTGCAAAGATGCCCAATGTGAGCTGTCTCCTGGCTGCTCTTCCCTCAGAAGACGGGGTATCCTCGGTTAGGGGGGGATTGTCTGGTTCAGGGGTCAGGTCATCACGTAGGTCAATCTGCAGGCCCTTTCTTTCTGCAAAGTTGTGCAGCATGCAACATGCACCGATGATCTGGCACACGAAGTTTGGGGAATACAAGAGGGTACCCCCAGACTTATCCAGGCATCGGAAACGTGACTTTAGGAGGCCAAAGGTGCGCTCCACCACTGCTCGTGTTTGGGCATGTGCTTGATTGTATCTTTCCTCTCCTGGGGTTTGGGGGTTCCGGATAGGAGTCATGAGATGGGGTCCCAGTGGATATGCAGAGTCACCTGGAAGGGAAAAGACAGGAGGATGTTAGTCATGCATGTGCCCCTTGTGATGTGCATCATGGGAGGGGATAGTCATGCCTGCCACCCATGTCACTCACCAACCAGCCAGGTGTCCCCATACACGTTCTGATCGAATTCCAATCGGATGTGGCATTGATTGTATATGTAGCTGTCATGGCTGGACCCTGGGTGTTTGGCACGGACGTGCCATATGAGGCCTTGGGCATCGACTATCACCTGTACATTGATGGAATGCCAATGCTTCCGATTGCGGTACATGTGCTCTGTCTCCTGGGGGGGCTGGAGTGCCACATGTGTGCAATCAATGGCCCCCACAGTGCGTGGGAATCTGGCAATTCTGTAGAAATCTGTCATTGCCTTCAGCCGCAGCTCCTCAGTGGTGGGTTTGATGATTTGGTTGGCCATGCGTCTGAGGATTGCAGGGACAACCTGGTGCACACATCTGCTCATGGAGGATTGTGACATCCCAGCCACCACTCCACTTGTACGCTGAAAAGAGCCACTGGCAAGGAAATGGAGTGTTGCCATGAGCTTGACCAGTGGCTGCACTGCATGTGAGCGGTGTGTTGGGCTGGTGATGTCCTCCTGCAGGGTTGTGGTTAATTCCAGGATGACATGAGGGGTGAATCTGAAGATGCGAAACACCTCAGAATCACTCATACCAAACAGGTCTATGCGGGTGCGGTATATCCTCTCCTGTGCCCTCCTCCGTGCCATCCTCTGTGCCCTCATCCTTCTTTGTTCATCTAAAGTCAGTAGTAAAGCTATGTGCGACGATGCCCCTGGCATGTTGGCATACAGATTGTTGTGCAACACGTGTGACTGCTGAGCTCCTCACTAACAGTGTTGCTTTATCTAACAAGTAGACTTTTTTTCTTTTTTTAGACCAGCTTTTATCAGCTCTAATTTTAGACAGGACATTTTGCTGTTGCGCACACTGCGTCGCCTGCGCTGCCCCAACGTTGTTTTGTGGATCCCCGTAAGTCCCTCATTAGCATATTTGACTAGCAAATCAATGGTCTGTCTAGTGCACTTTTGCGCGGAAGGATGCGCCAGTCTAACGAAATTACGCGGGACAAAAAAAGTCGATTTTTTGCGTATCTCGTTCTGGGGATGCCGCGCAACGAAACGCACGCGCACATTTCGACTTACGCACGCGCATCTCCTGTTGCGCAGGCGTAAACGCTCTGTGAATCTGGGCCTGTGTGTCTTATTAGTTTACCAATCATAGGGGTGTGCAGCCTATTGCATTCGGGTGTGCACCCCAAAGTTCAAACACAAATGTGCAATAGAGGAGTGGATGGTGTCAGTAGAACAGTGGATGGTGTAAGTAGGGATGAAATTGGTGTCAGTTTTTTTTAATCTTATTTTGTTTTTTGCAATTTTTTAAAATATGATTTCTATAATATATTTTTTACACAATGTGTTAGGAGCCTCATTGAGGGGCATTGGTGAAAAAGCAGAGAAAGGGACTGAGGACAGAGATTTCCCAGTTACTTTCTCTGTAGCCTCAGCTACCATGGGGGTTCAACAGGGGGAATCTGTACTGCACAAGGTGATTAGTGTGTTCCCAGGCACACTCTGTGCACACCCTCATGGTACCAATTCGATATAATGCTGTTTTTTTAAGCCAAAGGTGATTTAAAGATTGATTCTAACAATTCTGTAAAGATTTTTCTTTTGTGTAAAATTGATAAAAAGAAACTATATATATATATGTGTGTGTGTGTGTGTGTGTGTGTGTGTGTGTATATATACAGTACAGACCAAAAGTTTGGACACACCTTCTCATTCCAAGAGTTTTCTTTATTTTCATGACTATGAAAATTGTAGATTCACACTGAAGGCATCTCTGGGAACTCCTTCAAGACTGTTGGAAGACCATTTCAGGTGACTACCTCTTGAAGCTCATCAAGAGAATGCCAAGAGTGTGGAAAGCAGTAATCAAAGCAAAAGGTGGCTACTTTGAAGAACCTAGAATATGACATATATTTTCAGTTGTTTCACACTTTTTTGTTATGTATATAATTCCACATGTGTTAATTCATAGTTTTGATGCCTTCAGTGTGACTCTACAATTTTCATAGTCATGAAAATAAAGAAAACTCTTGGAATGAGAAGGTGTGTCCAAACTTTTGGTCTGTATTGTATATATATGTATATATTATATGAAATCATTTGTAATTGACATAATTTGTTCTTAGCTGGCTAAAACTGGAAAGTAGTAGTAAGATATAGCTTTTAACTGCTTGCCGACCTGCCGCCGTCATTTTACTGCGGCAGGTCGGCTCTCCTGGGCGAGAGCCTGTAGCTCTACGTCGGCTCTTTTAGCGGGCACTGTACAAGATCGGAATGTATGAACGGAAGATCAGTGATTTCCCCTAGTGAGGCCACCTCCCCCCCATACAGTTAGAACACACCCAGGAACATACTTAACCCCTTCCCCGTCCCCTAGTGTTAACCCCTTCTCTGCCAATGGCATTTTTATAGTAATCCAATGCATTTTTATAGCACTGATTACTATAAAAATGGCAATGGTCGAAAAAAAATTGTCAAAAGTTTCCGCCATAATGTCGCAGTACTGAAAAAAAAACTCTGATCGCCGCCATTACTATTAAAAAATATATATTAATAAAAATGCCATAAAACTACCCTCTATTTTGTAAACGCTATAACTTTTGCGCAAACCAATCCTATAAACGCTAATTGCGATTTTTTTTTTTTTTTTTTTTACGAAAAATATTTATAAGAATACGTATCGGCCTAAAGTGAGGAAAAAAAACGTTTTTTATATATATATATTTTTTCAAAATAGTTGCTCTATTTTTGTTTATAGCACAAAAAATAAAAACCGCAGAGATGATCAAATACCACCAAAAGAAAGCTCTATTTGTGGGAAAAAAAGGACGCCAATTTTGTTTGAGAACCACGTCGCACAACCGCGCAATTGTCAGTTAAAGCAACGCAGTGCCGAATCACAAAAAGTGCTCTGGTCATTGGGCAGCAATATGGTCCGGGGGTTAAGTGGTTAACTAGAATTCTAGAGCTCCAAAGATCCTGTGTGGAGATTCTCAATTTTCGAGAATGACAACCATCACTGCAGGCCTCAACTGATGGCAGAGTGGTTAGATGAAGATGGAAGCCTCTCCTCATTGCAAAATACATTAACCCTTTCATGTCTAAGGGTAAAACAAATGTCTGAACGCAGTTTTGTAATTTTGACATGGGTTAGTTAAACTGTACATATCTTTGCAATTGCTTAGTGTATCAAGGTGAGTTACAGTATATCTTGTTTTTTTCAGGGCATATTGGGCTTTCATAACTCATAAATTTAGTTTAGTTATAAAAGGAAAACTGGCCAAAAATAGTAAAAAAATACAATTTTCTACATTTTGGCTGTATATTTCTTGCCGCTACTATGAACCACTACCAAAAAACAACTCAAAATAACTTCTTCTATTCCTGCTGTGAATAAATATGCCACATGTGTGTTATATGTTGTTTATACCTATAATTGGGCCCAGAAATTATAGTGCACATTTTGTTAACATTTCAGGTACTATGCATTCATTACAGACAAATTGTAGTATCCAAATAATGAAATTACCCACCAAATCACGTAATTTTGCAATCAAGACCCCCTAAGTTATCTAGGGGTAAATCTTGGGTTTTTAAGCTTTCTATTTTTGTAGGAATAATTTTAAATTTGGTAGACAAAAACAAAAATTGCATTTTTTTTCACAAATGATTAATTCTCCAAATCTAATTATTGATGTATACATTACAAACCCTCTGCAGTGTGATGTTACTTTTTAAAGGATAAGTTCAACTTTTGTTACATGTTACATCCTCAATATGGGTGTAACATGTTACATATGCCCCCACCCCCCGGATGCCGCATTTTTGTGACAGCGAGCAGGGGGATGAAGGTCCCCTGCTCACTGTCGCAATCTAATGTGATCAAGTGTGAAAACTACAAGTACCAACATCCTTTGCAGGTGTCGGCTTGTAGTTCTCAAAGATCTCCAGGTAGTTCATTAATGCTTTCTGTCATTATGTAACTTCCTGCCCATATCTGAGGACCGTGCCATTACACCCACGATCTTCTGACCGTTGCTGCAATGCTTTACAGGCTCCTAACAAAAATAATAATAAATGCATGTTTTTTCATCTGCAAAAAAATTTGCATTTGTTATTATTTTTTTGTGAAGGTGAATTTCTCCTTTAAGGCTAACCCAAGCCCCTGCTTAAATAGGCTGATACTATTTTACCGAAGGGAAGAAATAAGGCAAAATTGAATCTCCTCTCTCACAATTATTCTGGTTTCTAATAATATGGGATGGTGTGGTAAATTTCAAATGGATGAAATTAAGGTTGTCCTGATGCCTCTTTTTTAGGACCGAGTACAAGTACCGATACTTTTTTCCATGTACTCGCCGATACCGAATACCGATACTTTTTTAAATGTGTCCCCAAATGCAGCCATGTCCCCCACATATTGCAGCCATGTCATGTCCCCCACATATTGCAGCCATGTCATGTCCCCCACATATTGCAGTCATGTCATGTCCCCCACATATTGCAGTCATGTCATGTCCCCCACATATTGCAGTCATGTCATGTCCCCCACATATTGCAGCCATGTCATGTCCCCCACATATTGCAGCCATGTCATGTCCCCCACATATTGCAGCCATGTCATGTCCCCCACATATTGCAGCCATGTCATGTCCCCCACATATTGCAGCCATGTCATGTCCCCCACATATTGCAGCCATGTCATGTCCCCCACATATTGCAGCCATGTCCTGTGCCCCCACACATTGCAGCCATGCCCCTCATACCTGGCACCGCCGCTGCTGCTGCCGGTGCAGTGTCATATTCTGCGGGTTAATCCCTGTGCAAAATACTGCGGGCATTACAAGCCACGCCATCTATAGACACTCCCCTTCTCTGGATTGGATGGATCCGTCCAATCGCGAGCAAGGGGGAGTGTCTATACACACAGATCCGTGCATAGACACTCCCCCTTTCTCGCGATTGGACAGATCCGTCCAATCCAGAGAAGGGGAGTGTCTATAGATGGCGTGGCGGGCATTACAAGTATACAAACGAAAACTTGTAATGCCCGCTGTATTTCACAGCGATTATCGCGGCGGGGGGGAGTATTCTATTTAAGCATCGGGAGTATTTGCGCGAGTACAAGTACTCGCGCAAATACTCTGCATCGGTCCCGATACCGATACTAGTATCGGTATCGGGACAACCCTAGATGAAATGGTGGATGCACAGGCCTGGATTGGGAGGGCACGTGGGACAGTAGTAATGGGTATCAGATCTTTTGCTATTCTAGTGCCTGTGTACTTTATAGTACCGGTGCTAGTTAAATTTAGAGGGAGATCAGAGTATAGTTAAACTTTGATCCAAATTGTTATGTGTAAAACAGGGTCTCTGTCACAGCTTGGCTGTGCTGCAGGCTATGCTGTTTTACTGGGGTGTTCTTCCAACCCCCGGTGCTGCAGGTGGCAGCAGTGAAGTTAAGGTTTGGGTGCTCTTTCCCAGCAGCCAATCAGGAGGGTCCGACCTTGCTGTGCATGCTGGGAGGGGTATTTATGGGGCAGACGCCATTGGTTCTGGGTCGTCTTCTTCGAGTGTGGCACCCATCTTTTGGGTGACCACATCACGGCACCTGTGGCAGAGGTTTCTCTCTGATGTTCACCAAGGAGGGTCTGTGGCAGAGACTTTATCCTACAAATGTTCGAGTTATACTCCGGCTGCCAGGTCAGTGAGAGAGGCCTGTCCGGGTACACTAAACCTGCTCTGGCAGGAGTGGCGTAGAGAAGTGTTACGCTTGGGACCAGGACTGTTTCCCTATCATCACACCTGAATCTGCTATTCTCCTTTCTTCTTCAACATAACTTTTCTCACCACATGTTTATTGTTTTTACCCGGCTGGGTAATAAAGAGCACCTGTTGCGGACATTCCTTTACTTCTACTAAATGCAATACGCATAATTCACCCCTAGGAATTCGGAGGAGCCATGAGGTAAATGTGCCACCCAAAACAACCAGCAGCTCCTCCGGGGGTAATGCTGCACTATTTTTTGCCGCACATGCGACAAGGAGTATGAAACAAACAATGTCTGTCTGTTAGTCTCCTAGCATCCTCTGATTCTGCCGGTTGTCTGGGGTCTTCTTGAAACATCAGGTGTTCTCTAATTTTTTCCTGGTACTGCAGGAAGGTGTCAGTACCACCAGATTTTTTATAAAGGACATATTCATTGTGGCTAGCCACCTGGATGAGGTATAGCGCAACCTGTTTTTACCAGATTTTAGATTTCCTCAGCACCAGGTAGGGCTGCAAGACCTGGTCAGAGAGGTCGACTCCACCCATGTATTTGTTGTATACCATAATGCACAGTGGCTTTTCCTTCGGTGTATCTGACCCCAATTCTGTTAGTCACTGTGCCCTCTGGGTCGATTGTTGTCAGCATATAGACGTCTTTTCTGTCTGAGAAATTGACAGACATCAATTTCCTCCTGTTGGTAACTGAATGATGTGCCTCTCTGCAGATGTTGTCTCACCACCTAAAAAGTGGCACACTGCTGTAGTAGTTGTCGACATAAAGATGGTAGCCTTGGTGGAGCAGAGATTGGATCAGCTGCCAGACAAGTTTCCCATTGACTCCAAGATTGTCTGGGCAGCCCTGGGGATTGAGTTGTCTGTCATGTCCTTCATAGTTCAGAAATCCAAATGTATATCCTGTTGTGCTTTCACACAGTTTGTAAAATGTTATGCCATTACGGGCACGTCTGGATGGTATGAACTGCTTAAAGCGGATCTCCACCTTAAAGTGAAGATCCGCTGATCGGAACCCTCCCCCCTCCGGTGTCACATTTGACACCTTTCAGGGGGGAGGGGGTGCAGATACCTGTCTAAAGACAGGTATCTTCACCCACTTCCGGCCCGCAGTCTCGGGCAAAAGTCGGGTTTTCCCGACTCGCGCATGCGCCGTAGGGAACCGGGCAGTGAAGCCGCAGCGCTTCACTTCCTGGTTCCCTCACCGTGGATGGAGGGGGGAGCAGCAGAGAGACGAGTGATCGCTTGTCCTCTGCTGCGGACGCCGCTGGACTCCAGGACAGGTAAGTGTACTATTTTTAAAAGTCAGCAGCTGCAGTATTTGTAGCTGCTGGCTTTTAAAAAAAAAAATCAATGGGCCATCCGCTTTAAAGTGGAGTTCCACCCATTTTTTTTATGTTTTTCTGTGCTGCATGCCCTAACCTCATAGTGTTCAGAATGGACAATTTTTATTTATTTTGTTGCTTGTAAATACCTTTATTTTGTAGTCCTTCATTACTTCCTCCTCCTTATTAGCCTAGGCTATTAAGTCACAAGGCTATTTGCAAGGGTTTCTGGAGTAGGCATCATGTTTCCCAGTAGTCCTTGCAAACCTGACTGAAACCTATTACATTGCTTGTGCAGCACTGAGCATGTGCGAGATATGCAAAGCTGAAATCCAGGAAGTCATACAGTCTGGCTTCATGATGTCCACACTTAAGATGGCCATGGTCTATTTCTAGATTATAAACTAAGGCCCAGATTCACAGAGCAATTACGCCTGTCTAACTGGTGTTAGACAGGAGTAATTTCAAATTTCGCACGCCGTATCACTAGTTTGAATCCTCAAACCATGATACGGCGGCTTCGGGCTTCGATCCGAGAGGCTTACATCTTCGTAAGCCTTCGGATCTACGCTGCAATATTTTTGCGGCCGCTGGGAGGAGTCCGCGTCGTTCTCAGTGTCGGGATATGCAAATGAGTTTTTACGGCGATCCACGAAGATACGAGGGGTCTTCGCAATCGCTTTCGTCTATTTTTTTCTACGTACTGTTAGACCAGCTTTTTGCTGGTCTAACGGTGCGTAGCCCATGTTAAGTATGGCCGTCGTTTCCACGTCGAATTTAATTTTTTTTTTTTACGTAACTCGTTCGGGTATAGGAATGTCCGTAAACGACGCTACTCAAAAAAAATGACGTAACGACGTGATTTCGCGCAATGCACGGCGGGAAATTTCTGAACGGAGCATGCGCAGTTCGATCGCCGCGGGAACGCGCCTATTTTAAATGCTTCACGCCCCCTACTCGCGTAGATGGCTTGCGCCGGGAGAAATACACAATATCTAACACTGCCAAAGACGAGATTAGGGAGTCTCTCCCACTCATTGCCAAGTCAGTTGCCTTTTTATCTGATGCAGCAGCAGATTCTGAAAAAATCTGCAGCCAGGTCTTCTGCTCTCATTAATTCAGCTAGACGAGCTATCTGGCTTAAATCTTAGGAAGGGGATCTTACCTCCAAGAATAAACTCTGCGGCATACCCTTTAAAGGCAAGCATTTATTCGCAGTGTGCCTGAAGATTCATCTGCCAGACTAGGTGTTTTCGGATGGGGTAATCATTTGGAAGCACCCTCAGGAACACAGCAGAATGGATATCTGCCAGAGTGCTGCACAGTGGCACACACTGTGAACGCTTTACACTCCAGGAGGGGGTGATGTATCCGGTGAGTTTGGGCCACATAAGAGCACTGTTTGAGGCAGTCACTGAGTGGAACATTAGAATAGAAGTTCACCCGGCATATAGCACCTTTGAATTGTGACACAGAGACCACAGCAATTAATTTACTGAGTATGAACATTCAGCACATGTATCGACACTTAAGGACTTTGTATTAATTTATTATTGTACCCATTTATTAATTTAATTCACATTTTATACACATCCTTTTATCATCTGTTTATTGCACAAGTACATTTTTGAACGCACCAAACACATTTTTACATTTTATATACATTTTCCCTAAGGTATAGAATCTTGCTTATTCTCTCAAGCAGCTGTCCTGGAAGGTGAGAGTGGAAAATCCCTGCTAGACTTACCGGTAATGGTATTTCCAGGACAGCATCTATATTCTCACCCTATTCTGTTTTTCACTGGTCGACCTTGTTTACCTGGTGGTGTTTTTATATGAGTTTCTGTTTTTTACCTCTGCTAAGTGCACTTTTGGTGGAGGTTTACTTGATCTTCTAACAACTGAAGGTCAGAGAAAAAGGGAGGGGCCTTTTAAATTGTATCTGATTTGTGTTTCCTGTGGAGTGCAGAGCCAATCATCTCTCAAGTAGCTGTCCTGGAAGGTTCCTGGAAATATCGTTACCAGTAAGTCTAAGGCCGCGTACACACGTACGAGAACCTCGACGGGCCAAACGCATCGTTCCGCCCGTCGAGGTTCTCGTCCGGCCGTCGAAATCGTCGACCAAGCCATCGGGGAAGGCGCCGAGCCATGGTTCTCGATGGGCCATCGAGCAAATAGAGAACCTGCTCTCTATTTTGGCTCGACGGCTTTCCCGACGGGATGCTCGCCGAAACCGTACACACGGCCGAGGTTCTCGGCAGAATGAGGATCCCAGCGAGCTTCTCGCTGGTTTCTGCCGAGAATCTCTACCGTGTGTACGTGGCCTAACAGGGTTTTTTTTTTTTAAATCAGAGAAAGATCTCAATGAAAATAACACTATCAATTCCTCCTCACAGAGGATCTGAGAAAAAAGAGATACTAGGAAACTGTTTGATAGGTTTCCCATTCATGTGCTCATTGTGATTGATTGTCACAGTGATCACGTGACTGCAGCGGGTTCCCCACCTGCTAATCATTAGCCTGAGACCTGAAGCTGTAACTGACATTCCGGTCTCCTTGCTGCGGGCACGCAATCCTGCAAAATCCCTGCCAGAACATATATGTGCAAATATGCCGCCCCACGAAAAAAGCAATTTTTCAAAAAAGGGCTCTTCGACTGTGAGGAATAAGAAAAATCTTTGGTCTGAAGGAATAAATAAAGAACTTTTTTCCTTAATTGTAAATTGTATTTATGTAGGAAACCATGTCTGCAGCTGCATTCAAAACGAAAAATTGGAACATTTTTGATTCGGCTGATTTTACTTTTTTCAGTTCGATAATTTTGAATCAAAAAAATTGTGAAAATCAAAGAAAATTTTAAATAATAAAGGAAACAAATTCCGAATGCGAATTCAACAAATTAACCAAATTCAATAAATAAATAGATTAACAAATCTAAACTAAACAAATTTTTTCATCATGCACATGTCTAGAAAAATATCTACAGTAGGTAGCATTTAGGTTGATTAGGGTTGGGGCATAAATGCTTCCCAGTATTGAGTGTCTGGTGTGTAGGGGGTATGGTATAAATGTGATTACAAATTAAAATCTTAAGAGTTATATTTTAAACATGGCAATTATGGTACATTTTATCTTTGGTTTCCAAATAAAGGTATGGTGGTGATGATGTTATTGGTGATAATAGTAATAAAATAAAGTGTTATTTTTATACCTCCTTTTCCGACTGCAGTTTTGAAAAAGGTAAGTGATGGAAACTAGGATGAGTAATATAGCTCAGTGTTTCCCAAACACTTCCCAGTTGTACTAATAAATATGTCCCACCAACCCACACTACCAGTACCCACTTAGGTACAGAGAAACACATACAAGTCCATAAAATCTGTTTTACAATGCTTCCTTTATTATTCCTGAGGCCTCGTACACACGACCGTTTTCCTCGACAGAATCCATCCAGAAACTTGGTGGCAGAGCTTTTTTGCCGAGGAAAATGGTCGTGTGTATGCTTTTCATCGAGAAAACTGTCGAGGAACTCAATTTCGGGAGTCTCAATTTCCTCGTTGTGTTCCTCGTCGGGCTGGTTTTTCGACGAGAAACACATTCGTGTGTTTGCTTAGAAACCTGCGCACCTTCGGTAAAAGTAGTGTTCGTAATGGAAATAGCACATTTGTCACGCTGTGACAGACTGAAAAGTGCAAATCGTCTCTTACCAAACTTTTACTTAACACGCAGTAACATGAGATTAGCAAAAGCAGCCCCAAGGGTTGTGCCAGTGGAATCGAACTTCCCCTGTCATTTACGTCGTGTGTACAAAGCCTGAAATTATTATATAATGTAAAGGATAATAATATAAGGACTATAGGATTGATTTACTAAGGGAAAATAGGCTATTCACTTTGTATACATTTTTTTAATTTGTTCTCACAAATAGAGCTTTCTTTTGGTGCTATTTGATCACCACTGGGGTTTTTATTTTTTGCTAAACAAACTAAAAAAGGCAAAATTTGTTGGAAAAAAAAACGTTTTCCTTTGTTTTCTTTACTGACAGGCACTGATGAGGTGGTACTGATGGTTACTGATAAGTTGGCACTGATATGTAGAATTGATGGGGAACTGATATGCAGCACTGATGGGCACCAATAGTTGGCACTAATATGCAGCACTTTTGGGCAGTGACAGGCAGCACTGATGGGCACTGACAGGCATCACTGATGGGCACTGACAGGCGGAACTCATGGGCACTGACAGGTGGCACTGATTGACAATAATAAATGGCACTGATGTTGAGGTACTGTTCCTGATGGGCACTTATTGGCAATATGGAGGGCACTGACAGGTGTTCCTGATGGGCACTGATTGGCATTGTTGTGGCATCTCTCATGGGGGCTGCACTGATAATGTGCTGATTATCAGCGCAGACCCTCCCTTTGACAGGGAGAGCCGCCGATCATCTCTCCCTGTCAGCACGAACCAAGGAAAGCCGTATACCGGCACTTCCTGGTTCAAGCTGTGATTGGTTACAGCTGATCACATGGTAAGGAGCCTCCGTCAAGAGACTCCTTACCACAATCAAAGATTTGGTGTGTCAGAGTGACACACAGCAACACTGATCGCCACACTGCATGCCCCCGCGGGCACACAATGGCATGTTATCCTGCTGGACGTCATATGATGCCCAGTCAGGATAACTGAACCACGTCTGGCTGTCATTCTGCTGTAGGCCAGGCAGGAAGTGGTTAAAAGACACCATAATTTACCTCTGAATCCATAAGTATTGTGGAGAAATTCATTTTTAAATTTCAGAGCAGAGACACAAAAATTTCAGTTTTTCTCTTAAGAGAGCAATTCTTAGCATCATGCCAACCTACTAACAGAAACAAACAGAAGTTTTTTTAAATCCATCCTTTTTCAACCATTTTAATCATGGAGGAACTCTTGAAATTCCTTTCCAGTCTCAGGGAACCCCTGCTAAAAATTACTATATCTACAGCTCACAGTACATTAGTGTGATGGTTGCTGGGCATAATACTCCCTACATTTGTGGTCATTGGGAAGATTCCCCCTTACCCCCACAAAAGGCTAAGAAAATCCATGGTTGTCAGTGGTTTCTCATCTGAAAGGCAGAAGTTGGTCATGGTTCAAGTAACTCCTAACAGCCGCTGGAAGAACTCTAGGGTTTCACAGAACCTTGCTTGAGTAAGGATGTTCTAAGTCAACAGAAACAGACAGAAACCTGACTTCAGAGTCCTTGTGTGCTTTAAAGTTATAATAAAGGCAGATTAAAAAAAAACATGTCATACTAACCTGCTCTGTTTAATGGTTTTGCACGGAGAAGCACGATCCTCCTCTTCTCGGGTCCCCTGTCTGTGCTCCTGGCCCCTCCCTCCTGCTGAGTGCCCCCATTGCAAGCTGCTTGCTATGGGGGTACCCGAGCAGGCTCCCTTCTGAGCCACTGCTCTCTGCGTCCATTCACATATGGAGCAGTGCTCAGCCCCTGCTTTCCCCTCATTGGCTCACTGGCTGTGATTGACACTAGCTAAAAGAGACCCGGAAAAGCGTCTATTCTTGTGCACATCGCTGGATCAAGATGGGGCCTTGTAAGTAATGGAGGGTCTGCTGCACACAGAAGGTTTTTTTATCTTCATGCATGAAGGTAAAACATTTTTACCTGTGTTTTTTGTAAATGCGTTCTTACTGCGATTTGTGTCTTTTATTTACATTCACTGTATATAGGAGCAGGTTGGGAAGCAAGCTGCCACATGCTTAGCAACAGATGAGTCATCAGCAGGCTTTCCAGATGACAGCTGAATGTAAAAAAAAAGCTCAATCCAGACTCCCACACCAAAATGTAAAAAAAATTGCATATTGTCCCCCCAAAATCCATACCAAATCCTTATCCGAGCATGCAGCCGGGAGGTCAGGAAAGTGAGGGGATGAACGAGCGCCCCCCTCCTGAACCATACCAGACCGCATGCCCTCAACATGGGGGGGATGAGTGTTTTTCCCCCAAAACACCTTGCCCCCATGTTGATGGGGACAAGCTTCTTTTCCCAACAACCCTGGCCAGTGGTTGTCAGGGTCTGTGGGCAAGGGGATTATCGGAATCTGGTAGCTTTAAAGGGCGACCCCCCCCCCCCTGTGTGAATGGGTATCGGGTCAAAAAAGCAGTGAAATATTTAAAAAAAAGAGCTGGTTTTTGACAAGTCCTTTAATAAAAAAAAAAAAAGTCTTCTCCCCGAGCCATCTTCTCCCACCGGCGTCTCTCCTGGAGCTGTCTTCTCCCATGCCGCTGTCTTTCTCACCGCTGGTTACCCGCTAAAAACAAAAAGTCCACTCTTGCCCTGATGTCTTCCTCCCTTGTGACATCCCACCCTGTCTGACATCTCTTATGTAGGCATGTCCATCCAATGAAATCATCCAGAGGGCCCACCCCTTTGTGTTTTTTTGATGTATGTCTCCAAACACCTCCTTGCAGGCAATTAGAATTTTATGTTCTTCCATTTTTACACTCTCTAGCCTTCTAAAAAGACTGTGTTATCCAACAGCCTCCTTCATGTTTATCTTAAACTGGCAATCTAGTTTTCTTGCCTGCCTCTTCCCCAGTCTTCCTCCCACCGTACAACATACAGTTACGTATAAACAGCCAAAAAGCAGTTCATCCAGTTCAAATTGTGCCTTCACCAGGATTACCTATTATGTACAATACGCTGTATGTTTTATGCAGCAGGTTCAATCCTAAGTGCCACTGTGTCCTTAATTGGAGTCTTGGCAGGTTGGCTTCCTTCAGATACATGTTTATGAAGATACTTATCATTTTGATGAAGTAGCAACTTTTGTGTTTGTTCTGTTTAATATAAATGCTCTGATTGCTGAATTATGATCTGTGCTTCATCTGTTTGCAAAGCTTGTAGGCACTATATGGAAGACATTAACACATAATCATTAATAGGTAGACATAAACAAGACCTCAGAGACAAGAGAGAAAAACAAAAGAACAGCAGACAAAAAGTACACCTTCAAATGCAGACATGCATATTTTCTTTCTAATTCTGTTGATATTTCTAGCTCTTTAATGGAAAAAAGAGGAATCATATAACTTATTGTGCAGCAGTGAGTGCATTGGCATATTTTTTTTATTAAACTGTACTTACATAATTTAACCAATTAAGGTAATTGATGAATGGGAAACACAATGTCATCCAGGGTCTAAGGTGAAAATTTCAGCCCCCCCCACATTATTCCTTTAATCCAGGACACATATTAATTAAACAGGTTCTGTAGCTGATTAACCACTTCAGTCCCTGCTCATCGTCAATTGACGGCAGCTTAGGGGATCTGAATATCCAAGCTGCCGTCAATTGACGGCATCGTTTTCTCCGGCCACTGGGGGGCGCGCGCGCGCACCCGGCGCGTCCCCGAGATGCCGATGCGCGTGCCTGGCGGTCGCGATGTCCACCAGGTACCCGCTGATCGGCAGTTTTAGAGCAGGGACGTGGAGCTCTGTGTGTAAACACAGAGCTCCACATCCTGTCAGTGAGAGGAGACAGATGCTGTTTCTCTTGTACATAGGAAGACAGCATCGGTCACCTCCCCCAGTCACACCTCTCCCCCCACACAGTTAGAACACACCCAGGACTCACATTTAACCTCTTCCTCACCCCTAGTGTTAACCCCTTCACTGCCAGTCACATTTATACAGTAATTAGTGCGTTTTTATAGCACTGATCGCTGTATAAATGTGAATGGTCCCAAAAAAGTGTCCGATGTGTCCGTCGCAATATCGCAGTCCTGACAAAATTCGCAGATCGCCGTATTACTAGTAAAAAAAAAATTCTATCCCTTATTTCCTAGCCACTATAACCTTTGCGCAAACCAATTACTATACGCTTATTGCGATTGTTTTTTTTTACCAAAAATATGTAGAATACATATCGGCCTAAACTGAGAAAAAAAATATATTTTTTTTAAAAAATTGGATTTTTATTATAGCAAAAAGTAAAAAATATTCTGTGTTTTTTTTTTCAAAATTGTCGCTCTTTTTTGTTTATAGCGCAAAAAAAAAACCCGCAGAGGCGATCAAATACCACCAAAAGAAAGCTCTATTTGTGGGGAAAAAAAGGACGTCAATTTTGTTTGTAAGGCACGTCGCACGACCGCGCAATTTTAATTTAAAGCGACGCAGTGCTGAAAGCTGAAATTTCGCCTGGGCAGGAAGGGGGTATATGTGCCCAGTAAGTAAGTGGTTAAGGTGGTAATGGTGCCTTATCTGCATTGAATCAGCTTCAGAACCTGTGTAATTAATGTGTCCTGGATTAAAGGAATGAAGTGGCAACCCTGTGTGATGTGGGGGTGAGAGGTGCATGGCTTTGAGGACGTAATAAAATGAGGTGTGGTTGAGGATGGTTAGGAGGGAAGTTCTGGAGGTAGTTGAAGGTGAGCAGAATGGAGGTATATAGATGGTATGAGGAAGAGGGGTTTCAGACTTGCTATACCCTGCAATCTACATTCAGATAGATTTTCAGGGGGCAATTGACAGGCAGTGAGGAGGTGATATAATTTAACCCTGTAATGCTGCACTACTGTGCCCCAGTTGCCTGGATTGCCCTATTAAACTCGATTGGCAAGTTTGATAGTTGGTACTCTGCACCCTGAGTTAAAATGGCCACGGATATGTACAGCCCTGTCCAACTGTTTTGGGACATTTTTGCCTCTTCCCAGCTGCCCTTCTGAAAGAGATTTCCTCTGGATCCAACGCTGCTTATCCTGCTTCTCAAAGAGGATGCCAGCAGAGACACCTCCTTCTCTTGCAGTAATCGGAGCCACTGGTCAACCTGGACCAGGGTCAGAGTCCACCATTGTCCTACCTGCTGTGATATCAGTCCTTGCACTGTGGCTAAAGTGTTAGATAGGGGCTCAGTGCAGAGGCGTTCCTAGAGAATTTGGCACCCGGGGCGGATCCTATATCTGGCACCCCCCCCCCCCCTCCACAATAAAATGTAAAAACACCCCACTGTGCCCCCTGCATCCTTCAATATCTCTATGTCACTACTGTGTACCCCTCTCCACTACTGCACCTCTGGACCCCTTTACATTACACAGCACCTCTGGACCCTTTTACATTACACTGGACCCCTTTACATTACACAGCACCCTGCACCTCTGGCCCCTTTTTACATTACACAGCATCTTGCACCTCTGGGCCCCTTTACATTACACTGCACCACTGGACCCCTTTACATTACACTGCACCCTGCACCTCTGGGCCCCTTTACATTACACAGCACCCTGCACCTCTAGACCCCTTTACATTACACAGCACCCTGCACTTCTGGACCCCTTTACATTACACAGCACCCTGCACCTCTGGACCCCTTTACATTACACAGCACCCTGCACCTCTGGACCCCTTTACATTAAAGAGCACCTCTGGACCCCCTTTACATTACACAGCACTCTGGACCCCTTTACATTACGCTGCACCACTGGACCTCTTTACATTACACAGTATCCTGCACCTCTGGGCCCCTTTACATTACACAGCACCCTGCACCTCTGGACTCTTTTACATTACACAGCAACCTGCACCTCTGGACCCCTTTACATTACACAGCACCCTACACTTCTGGACCCCTTTACATTACACAGCACTCTGGACCCCTTTACATTACACTGCACTTCTGGACCCCTTTACATTACACAGCACCCTGCACCTCTGGACCCCCTTTACATTACACAGCACCTCTGGACCTCTTTACATTACACAGCACCCTGCACCTCTGGACCCCCTTTAAATTACACAGCACCCTGCACCTCTGGACCCCTTTACATTACACTGCACTTCTGAACTCCTTTACATTACACTGCACCTCTGGACCCCTTTACATTACACAGCACCTCTATATCTCTTTACATTAGACTGCACCTCTGGACAGTGCAGACCCCCCTTACAATACAGAACCCCCCCATACAGATACCACCCCCCTACAATACAGAACAACCCCCTACAATACAGAACCCCCCCTATACAGATACCACCCCCCTACAATATAGAACCCCCCTACAGTTCAGACCCCCCTACAATACAGAACCCCCCTATACAGATACCACCCCCCTACCCAACAATACAGAACCCCCTCATATAGAGTATTCCCCTATACAGAACACCCCCCCCACAATACAGAACCCCCCCTCATATACAGAACAACCCCCCTCATATACAGAACCCGACCCCCCTATACAGAACACCCCCCCACAATACAGACTCCCCCCCTCATATACAGTAACCCCCCTATACAGAACACCCCCCCCCCCACAATACAGAACCCCCCTATACTAACACCCCCTACAATACAGAGCCCCACCATACAGAACACCCCCCACAATACAGAACCCCCCTATACTAACACCCCCCCCCCCCCACAATACAGAACCCCCCCCCCCCCATACAGAACACCCTCAGTGTATTTGCAGCTGTTTCATTTCTGAAGCTAGTGATGCTAAACTGACATGGCTGAAGAGCTGTCAGCACACCTTTGTCAGTAACAAAATGTCCTTGGACAGATAGAACTCCTAGCTCTTGAAATTTAGCAGCAAAGTGCAAGGGCTGATACCACAACAAGCAGCCAGTTTTAGGATGTGGACGTGCTCTGCTGCTTGTCCAGGCTGTCAAGTGGCACCAGTTAAAACTGCAGGAGAAGATGGTGGATTTGCTCCTTTGTGAGGAGCAAGATCAGCAGCATCAGAACGGGATAAGCCCAACCAAAAACTCTATGCAGCTGCTTATATAGATACATAGTTAGTCAGGTTGAAAAAAGACGCAAGTCCATCCAGTTTAACCATAAAAAAAATTAACCTCTTACGACCCTGACCAAAATGCTGCTAAAGGACCTTGCCCCTTTTTGCGATTCGGCACTGCATCGCTTTAACTGACAATTGTGCGGTCATGCGACGTGGCTCCCAATCAAAATTCGCATCCTTTTTTTCCCACAAATAGAGCTTTCTTTTGGTGGTATTTGATTACCTCTGCGGTTTTTATTTTTTGGCCGATACGTATTCTTCTACCTATTTTTGGAAAAAAATAAAAACACAATAAGCGTTTATCGGTTGGTTTGCACAAAATGTATAGCATTTACAAAATAGGGGATAGTTTTATTGAATTTTTATTGTTTTTTACTACTAATGGCGGCGACCAGCGATTTTTTTCGTGACTGCGACATTATGGCGGACACTTTGGACAATTTTGACACATTTTTGGGACAATTGTCATTTTCACAACAAAAAGTGCATTTAAATTGCATTGTTTATTGTGGAAATTACATTTGCAGTTTGGGAGTTAACCACAAGGGGGCGCTGTAGGGGTTATGTGTTCCCTAATGTGTGTTTACAACTGTAGGGGGTGTGGCTGTAGGTGTGACATCATCGATTGCGATTCCCTGTATAAGGGATCACGCGATCGATGACGCCGCCACAGTGAAGGACGGGGAAGCCATGTTTACACATGGCTCTCGCCGTTCTTCAGCTCCAGGGACCGGAGCTTCGGACCGGGACACGGGAGCGCGCCGCAGGTGCGCACCCGTGACCACAGCTGGGTACTAGTACAGGACGTACCTGTACGTACATGTGCCCAGCCGTGCCATTCTGCCTACGTATATGTGCAGGAGACAGTCCTTAAGTGGTTAAAAATATTGTATAATCCCATATACACAAAGTTGACTTGAACATAAGTTTTATATATATATAAAAAATTCAGTTTTGTAAAGAGCTGCTCAAACTGTTATCTTGTGCTATTCTACATGTATTAGAATCTGCTGCACCACGTTGCAACCTTCCTTGTTTACTTTCCCCTCGTTACCGCTGATGAGATCATTCCCCTTCTCTTGCTGTTTTGGCTTACAGTTTAAATGACTCTTTGATTGCCTTTTTGGAACATCCTTACCATCCTGCTGTACTGGAGCTTACCAATACATTATGCTGTGATCTGGTAGAGATACTTACTATGTGACATCCAATGCATTATTTGGGCTTTTGAATCTATTGGTGACACCCAGCTGGGATTCGTCCTTCTGGAAACAGACTTTACTGTGTGTCTATCACTGAACCCCATAAGTCACTGTTTAAGTTGCATGTTACCTGCTGTAGGACACAGAGAGTCTGGAGGTCCTTATTAAAGCGGATGGCCCACTAAAAATAAAATATTAAAAGCCAGCAGCTACAAATACTGCAGCTGCTGACTTTTAATATTAGGACACTTACCTGTCTTGGAGTCCAGCGGCGTCTGCAGCAGAGGCGTCTCTCTGCTGCTCCCCCCCTCCATCCACGGTAAGGGGAACCAGGAAGTGAAGCTTCACTGCCCGGTTCCCTACAGCGCATGTGCGAGTTGCACTGCGCCCGCCGATTGGCTCCCGCTGTGTGCTGGGATCCGAGAGTTCCCAGCACACAACAGGAAAAACCCGTCCTTTGCCCGAAACTGCGGGCCGGAAGTGGGTGCAAATACCTGTCTTTAGACAGGTATCTGCACCCCCCTCCCCACTGAAAGGTGTCAAATGTGACACCGGAGGGGGGAGGGTTCCGATCAGCGGAACTTCACTTTAGGGTGGAGATACGCTTTAAGCACAAAACTGATTCACAGTACGTGCAATTAAGGTTTCCCAGGATTCTCTCTATCTAATAATTACATCCTACTGTTCACATATATACTGCTGATTGACCTGATCTGTTTGGCATGCATGTTTGATGTGATGTGGCTGAGCTCATGGGCATGTTTTTCACTTGACAATGTTGTAATTTTTATTTCTGTGTGCAATCACCTATTGTTTATGCCTGCCAAAATGTTTATATATGTTTTTCAATTAAAGATTTACATTAGGAATACACTGCTGTCAGTCCCCTTCTCTATTTTGGGATTAAGGACATCTTCTGGGTTTCCTTTACCTCCATCTTTTTTGGTTCACTGCTCAGTACTCCAGGTGTGCTGGATAATACATCCTCCACTAAGTACCATGGTTCCTTCCATTGATTCCTATATCATTTCTTTGTCCATAGAACCACTGTGACCTGTGGGGGACCATACTATCCAAAACCTCCAGGTGTATTGGATAGCAACGACACCCATAACTCTTTAAGAGAACTTTGCTCACATACTGCCAGAGTGTAAATGTAGCCAACACTTTTTTTTAGGTTTGAAAAGGAAAGGTTAAAACCCCTGTCAGGTTATATATTGTCTGTGTACCATTAGAAACATTTTAATTTCCTGTCCCAGAGACGCAACAGGACAGTAAAAGAAATCCCACAATGAGGGGGAATTCCCTTGATAGACAGTTGCCCCTGGAACTGGTGTCCCTATTGGAAGATTTCCCCTTACCTTAACCACTTCATTACCGAGCCTGTTTTTCAGATTCGGTGCTTACGAGACTAAAACAGTTTTTTTTGCTAGAAAATTATTTAAAACCCCCAAACATTATATATATTTTTTTTTCTAACACCCTAGAGAATAAAATGGCGGTCATTGCAATACTTTTTCTCACACCGTATTTGCGCAGCGGTCTTACAAGCGCACTTTTTTTGGAAAAAATTCACTTTCTTGAATTAAAAAATAAGACAACAATAAATTTGGCCCAATTTTTTTATATATTGTGAAAGATAATGTTACGCCGAGTAAAATGATACCCAACATGTCACGCATAAAAATTGCGCCCGCTCGTGGCATGGCGTCAAACTTTTACCCTTAAAAATCTCGATATGCGACGTTTAAAAAATTCTACAGGTTGCATTTTTTGAGATGACGAGGAGGTCTAGGGCTAGAATTATTGCTCTCGCTCTAACGATCGCGGCGATACCTCACTTGTGTGGTTTGAACACCGTTTTCATATGCGGGCGCTACTCGCGTATGCGTTTGCTTCTGCGCGCGAGCTCGTCGGGACGGGGCACTTTAAAAAATTTTTTTTTTGGTTTCGGTTTTTATTTTTATTTATTTTATAATTTTTAACACTGAAAAAAAAAAAAAAAAAAAATTATCACTTTTATTCCTATTACAAGGAATGTAAACATCCCTTGTAATAGAAAAAAGCATGACAGGTCCCCTTATATATGAGATCTGGGGTCAAAAAGACCTCAGATCTCATATTCAGGCTTAAATGCAAAAAAAAAAAAAAAAAGTCAAAATGTAAACATATTAAATGTCTCTTTAAGACGCTGGGCGGAAATGACGTTTTGACGTCACTTCCGCCCAGCAGAGAGAGGGGGACGGCTGAGGGACATTTTTTCCCTCAGTCACATCCCCGGACAGACAACGAGCGGACCCGATCGCCTCCGCCGCTACCGACGGCTACGGTAAGCGGCGGAGGGCGCGGGAGAGCGGCGGGAGGGGGGGGGCACCCTCTCCCGCCGCCGGTAACGGCGATCTCGCGGCGAATCCGCCGCGATGACCGCCGTTATCGTTAACAGGACCGCCCCACGAAGAGATGGATATCTCGGTTGTGGCAGCAGCTGCTGCCGTTACCGAGATATCCATCTTCAAAAACGTGACGTCTTTGGACGTGGGGCCGGTCACAAGTGGTTAAGTTCTGGGGACAATTGAAAAATGTAGGATTTGCCCTCATTTTTCCCTTGAACTCAGTCGACAAGTTTTACAGGGAGACCAAATCCACTGGACCAGCGGCAGATTCCACTGTTGTCCTACCTGCTGTGATATCACTCCATGCACTGTGGCTGGAATGTTATATAGGGGTTCAGTGTATTTGTAGCTGTTTCATTTCTTTAAATAGAGAGACAAATCTTCCCGATGAGGACTTGGATAGCAATAACAACTTGACAGAAGGTCTAGCCCCTTTCCACTCTATTCAAAATTTGAAGAAATACAAAGTTTTACACTTTAAATATAAACAACCACCTTTTACTGTGTGCATTTATTTGTAATATTTCAAAGTCAAATTTCAGACATTCCATGTCTTTAGATGTGCTGAAGAATTTTAGTATAACCTAGACATTAAAACAATAATTACACCAACCTTACCAAAAGATAATAAACTTTGCTATAATGATATCAATAGTAAATCTTATAGGCTGATTTGTAGACGAGCACATTTTCGTAAGGCTTGACTCACTTCTGATTGAACAAACGCTAAAAGTCAGGCTAGATGGTGTATTGTGTCCCATGACAAAGAGGCTGGGATTCTCCCTGTGAGGTTCATGCTGACATCAGTGTAGACCAGACAATACTAAAAAAGGTAAGACCCATTAGGACTATATCTACCACAACCACTATCCTGTGATGCAGAGGAATTACTTTAACTCCCTGAGTTTTATGCACCATAATTAGAATACAAACTCTTTAAGAAAACAATACTGTATTGGATGTGATAGAATTTTCTGGCATGTTACAGGCTGTCGAACAGTTATTTTCAACCGTTAGCATTGGCCAGCTGCCTGGAGAGAGAAAACAGAGTTAAACCACTTTGTGTTTATCTCCCAGAGAGCGAAGGAATGTTTTTTCATCTGTGTTTGAAATCAAAATCGCAAAAGAACCATTGGACTTATGAGTAGGATGATGAAACCAGGAATTATATTTAAAACATAACAGTTACCCACAATGCCTGGATTCCAGGGGCATCCCCTATTATTAGAAAGTCGTTCTTAAAAGAAATGTATGTTCTTATATATTTTCTGCATTATGTTCAGGAATAAAACAATATATATGTAGCGCTGATATTCTCCCATGTTGATGTGTGTTTGCATACTTTAATAAAACGTCTATGGACATTGCTATGTTTGAGTATTTGGAGCCATCTAGTGACCAAATACTGGTAATGCAGATATGTTTTTCCTGAAAGAAGCACAAAAGACTAGACACGAAGTGACTGTTGTTTTGGGAGAAGGAGGCTGACCTTTTTCACCCAGGAGGTTTGGTGACCTACCCATGAACACCCTCATGCTGGGTATGAGATAAAAGAAGCCCGGAGCAGGCATTTTAGGTCTCTTGGAATCATGTGGCCTGCCTGAGAGGACCTGTGGGGAGACGGTGGCCAGATTGCAGAGACCCAGAGACACTCATCTGAGCATCGGAGGACGGGATCCACCCAGTGGAGCTGAATGGAGCGATTGGCCCAGCTGACGGAGAAGCAAGTTTCAGTCACCGGACAAAAGTTACCACACAGAGCCTCTATCCAGTGGGTGAGCGGGTCACGGCCCACAATTTGTTCAATTTCACACGCAGTTAGACTCATATACAGGCCTCACTGGAAATTATAGTTCACGAAGGAGCAGAGCAACTGACACTGAGAAGGCTTGAGGTCTATCTACCTTGGTGTCTCAAACAATGTTAAAATACTTGTTACAGCTACACCAGGAGCATTTTCACTTCAATTTAACTCACCAAAACTGTAGATTACAAATCACAAGGAGCCACTTTAGCTAGCGAAGAAAAGAAGATCCAGGACTAAGTACTTTAAGTAAGATCTCAGACATAGCTTATAAAGTAGGGGGCGCTCCCAGGTATAAACCTATATACATGGGCGTCCGCTGAACTTTTTCCAGGGGGGGGCATAATTTTACGGTCACCTATGCTCCGCTTCTTTGACAATGTCATGAAGGGGAGGGGCTTAGTCATTATTCCATTAAGCGCAGGAATGTGCTCATGATATGCAGCCTCACTGTGCTGATCAAATGTACAATACAGAGGGTGTACAGTATATGTATATAGAAGGGGTGGATGTCATTGGTATATAGAGGAAGGAAGGTGGGTATATACAGCTCTATATACAGGACAGATGATGTATATCTGCAGTCAGTGATGATGGAGGAATACAGGAAGGAAGATGGGTGTATATAGCTGTATACAGGACAGGACAGATGATATGATCTTTCCTATATCTGGCACTCCCCCTTCACTAATCATATCTGTATGCACTCAGATTTCCCCCTCATCTGTATATTTGTCAGCCCCCCCCCCTGTACACAAACAACCTTCTCCCTTCACTTGTACTCACAGCCCCTTGCTGATTCCAGGGGGGGTCACCCGCCCCCCTTTAACCCTATGAGCGGACGCCCATGCCTATATATATATATATATATATATATATATATATATATATATATATATACTGTTTTTTCAAATTGTTTATATTGAAATCCATTGTGCTGTTGTCTTATGTTTGGATGACAGCACAATTACTGTAATCACTTATTTGCATATTCTACAGTAAAATATATCTCTGGTTATGTATCCAGTTGTTGTGGCGTACTGCTTTCTCCCACCAGGTGCAGTCAGTGGATCCTGGGGTGACAATACTGGTCTTTTGTACTGTCTTACATTGTATTGTATTGCATTGCATCACAGCTGTGCCAAGGGGATGGAGCCAAGTTAGTGGGGTTTATTGGTAGAGTGCAGGCCCAAATCAAACCAGCAGCTCCTTCGGGGGTCAGTGCTACATATATTTTTTGAAAATTGCTTTTAAGTGTAAATGTTTTATGTAACTGATGCAATTGAGGAAATTACGGAACTTGACACAATGGGGGTTATTTACTAACGACAAATCCTTGAAAGTGCATTCGCTGGAGATCCGAGGGGAACAAAACAACATTTTAGCTTGCCTTTGATTGGAAGATAAAATCAGCAGAGCTTCCCCTCATTTCAGATCTACCCTTTAGATTTACAGCGACTGCATTTGGAAATGCACTTGTAGTGCAAAGTGGATTCGCTTTTCGTAAATAACCCCCATTTGCCTTCATAGTGAAGCTTGACTCAAGGTGTGATGCTCTGCAAGAAAAGGCACAATGCTCTGCAGCCCTGGGAGAAAGGTGCGATGCTCTGCAGCGAAAAGGCACGATGCTCTGCAGATTTTGTGTAACTTAGCTTGCTTTTAAATGTAATTGTAAAAAAGGCGTGATGCTCTGCAGCCCTGCGAGAAAGGCGCGATGCTCTGCAGATAAGGCACGATGCTCTGCAGCTCTGGGAGAAAAGTGCGCTGTTTGGCAACCCTGGGAGAAAGGCTCTGCATGTAAGGCACGATGCTCTGCAGCGAAAGTTGTGATGCTCTGCAAGTAAGGTACAATGCTCTGCAGCGAAAGGTGCAATGCTCTGCAGCCTTGGGATAAAGGTGTGATGCTCTGCAGTGAAGAGACGCGATTCTCTGCAGTGAAAGGCGCGATGATCCGCAGACCCCCACAACCACAGCCAATGGTTGTGGGGAAGAGACCCTTGTCCCCATCAACATGGGGTCAAGGTGCTTTAGGGCGGACGAGGGGCTCATCATAATTTGGAAGCCCCCATAACAAGGGGGCCCCCAGATCCCGGCCCCCCTATGTGAATGAGTATGGGGTACATTGTATATTCTCGCTCCTCGCCAATAGGGCCACAAACTGCAATAAAAAAGGGAGAGACTCTAGCCCTTCCCTGCGTTATCTGAAGATAATTTTAAAAACGCTGGAATCGGGTTTATCAATCAATTCTTATTTGTTGAAAAGTAATATTTCAGCGCTGCTCTTTACTGGGTTGTGCTGATTACTTGAAGTAGAACTAAACCTTACTATCCTTTAAAGCCGAGGAAGCCGCCATCTTGTTTTCTGGTTGATCTGCAGCTGCCATGGTGCTGACACATTTCATGTCCTGACAGTTTGGCACAAGCAACTGTGACATCCATCATTCCTGAAATGTCTTGACTGTGTCTTGTTTAGGGAACAGTTAAATCAATGAAATTCCTTCCACTTTAATTGGAGACGCCCCTCCCTAGTGGCATGAGAGACCACACTTGGGGCCGCTACTCCGCCTTGTTTGCTTCCCTTTAGACCCCTTTCACACTGGGGCATTTTTATGGCGCTTTTGGGCTAAAAAAGCGCCTGAAAAACGCCTCCCCTGCATTCTCAGTGCGAGGGCCCGAAGGCCCCCACACTGAGGCGATGCGCTGGCAGCACGTTGAAAAAACTCCTGCAAGCCGCATCTTTGGAGCGGTAAAGGTGTGGTGAAGGAATCATATGGTGTGATGACCGGATCCGGAGCTTTGTCCAGGCCTTGCAGACAACCTCTGCCTCTGGGTTCTCCCGAGCCGATCCCCCACCGTTCAGCTCCCGCTTAGGATCTGGGACCCAGCAAGCCGCTGGGGCCCCTCTTTGCATTAGAATGAAGTTCCGCTTGGCACGCAGGCCTCGATGGCGGGGCCCATGGATGTGCACACCCTGAAAGTGGATGCCGCACCTGGAACTCGGGCCCCGCATAGCGCAACTCTCACAGGCGACTGTACCAGATATACCCTCCCGCCAGCATGTCCAGAGAAAGAACCGCTCCTCTGATTGGCTGCTGGAAGAAGGTGGGTCTGTCAGAACCCCTTCTAGCGCCGACTGTCACCCAGGGGTAATAACACCCCCCTGGCATGCAGCCTGACCTACAAGGCAGTTGCAAAACTGGCAGCAACCCGAATTTAGGCAAATCGTGAATGAGAGCAACTTAACTCTCCCATTCCCACTAACCGCAAATGGGGGGGGGGTGGCTACATACTCCTCCCACTTGGATGGACACTGTCCCCAGTGTTCCAGAGCATTCGGACCCGATACTGAAACAGATAGAGAAAAAGTAGGATAAGAAAACACATCAATATTACAATATATATATGACATCCAGACATACACAACCCTGCTATCTAACTGCCCATTCTCACAGTTGTTGATGACAGGTGGGTCCAAAGAAACAACCTGTAAGGAAAACATAAGGCATACACAGGGAAGAAAAACACAATGCAGCCTGAGGTATATTATAAACTCCACTATTATTATTATACAATCTCTAGAGGCAGGGCCGAGACTGTACGCTCAGTCCTGAACGCAAAGTCTCCCCCTCCCTCCCAAGGAATACCACATCATGAACAAAAATGAGAAAGAGTTTACTTATTGCAAAAACTGTAACCATACTATCCTGTAAAGTCACGATGCAGGGCACTGCCCCTAGTGGTCAGTGCGCTGATACTGCAACAGGAGGGAAAAAAAGTCAGGGGTGCGGAAGTAGCTGCAATGAACCAAGAAAGGAAGGGGAAAAAAAATTGTTCTCTTCCTGGCAAATTCTCCACTGTTGTAATTCCGAAGCAGATGAAGTCTCTTTCTGACTGACTGAACCCACCCCTTCCCAAGAGTTCTGCACAAAAGCGACAGGTGCTATGTTCTGTAGGGAAAGGCATGATGCTCTGCAGCGAAAGGCATGATGCTCTGTAGCGAAAGTTGCGATGCTCTGCAGCTCTGGGAGAAAGGCACAATGCTCTGCAGCAAAAAGGCGCGATGCTCTGCAGATAAGGTATGATGCTCTGCAATGAAAGGCGCGGTGCTCTGCAGCAAAAGGTGATGCTCTGCAGCCCTGGGAGAAGGACGCAATGCTCTGCAGAAAAAAAAGCTCAATGCTCTGCAGCCCTGGGAGAAAGGTGCGATGCTCTGCAGGTAAGGTGTGATGCTCTGCAGCCCTGAAATTTTTGCGTAACTTAGTTTGCTTTTAAGTATAATTATAAAAAAGGTGCAATGCTTTGGGAGAAAGGCGCGATGCGCTCTAGATAAGGCACAATGTTCTCCAGCGACAGGTGCGATGTTCTGTAGGGAAAGGCATGATGCTCTGTAGCGAAAGCTGTGATGCTCTGCAGCTCTGGAAGAAAGGCACAATACTCTGCAGCGAAAAGGCACGATGCTCTGCAGCCCTGTAAGAAAGGCGCAATGCTCTGCAGGTAAGGTATAATGCTCTGCAACGAAAGGCGCGATGCTATACAGCGAAAGGCACGATGCTCTGTAGCGAAAGGTGTGATGCTCTGCAGCCCTGGGAGAAAGGCACGATGCTCTGCAGCGAAAAGGCGTGATACTCGGCAGTCCTTTATGAAAGGTGCAATGTTCTGCAGGGAAAGACACAATGCTCTGCATGTAAGGTATGATGCTCTGCAGCAAAAGGTGATGCTCTGCAGCCCTGGGAGAAGGACGCAATGCTTGACACGCAGTAGGGTAATAGTGTGGCTGTCAACCATCGGAACTTGACCCGATTTCAGAAATTTGCCTTCATAGTGAAATATGCAAATGAGTACAGCGGCATTTCTTTGAGGATAAGGATATGCCACTGTGACTTACAGCGGCGTAGTGTAAAAGGGTCACGCCGCGCCGGCGGCAAAGGTATGTGGATCTGGCCCCAAGAGTCTAGTGTTATAAGATCCTAGCGCTTTGGTACCGGGCACCTCCCCAGTCAATTCACATCTTCTGGTGATGCCCATAATTTGCTAGATTCTGGTCCCAAGACCACAGTAAATCCAACAATTCACACGCTAGTCTGTGCCGAGAACTCCTGAATTTTTTTATTTTCCACTACTATATGTAGCGCCCTGTTCCTGTTTAGTAGGTGTCTGAGCTTATAATTAGCTCAGACTTTGTTAATTAAAGCTAAATCAGCCTCTGTTCTGGCTTTGGCTATGCTTGGAGGGATTTCCCTTTGTTTGCCTATGGGTGGCGTTGCCACCATAGGCCAATGTTAGAACTCAAGCAGGTCAGGATGTTATGGGTGTCTTTCACCGGGAACAGCCCAGTGGGAGTAGTCTTCCCGCTGGGCATGCTGGGAAAGGATACTTAAGGGGCAGACACCATTTTTTGGGGCCCTTTTTTCCGCCTTGTGGCCCTCCTGGCGCAAAATATGTGCTGCATGATTTTTGGCCTCTGGGCCATGTTAGCCCAAGCCTGCATTCCTACCAGGTAGGCCCAGTTGTCCTGACTGGGGCCTACGCTTTAAAGGTGATCTTGTGCTATCTGTCCTGCAGGAGGAAGCCGCTCAATGGAGGAAACCTGTGTAGGACCAAGCGGAAGGCTGGTACTTTGGGAGAGGCCTGGTAACTTTATTGGAGGATGCATCGTAGTCTACGAAACCTTACAGTGTGTCAGGTTGGCTTAAAGGCTCTAAGACTGTAAGGCTAGATATCCGGGTACCAAATCCTGTGGCAGAGGATTCGGACTGTTCATTTTTGCTTGCAACCAGTCTGTGGCAGTGACTGTGTTACTGATAATTGTTCGTGCATCATTCCGGCTGCTAGGCCAGGTGAGAGGGGCCTATCCCACTCAAGAGGAAGTGGTGAGTGGCTAATTGAAACTTAGAAGTTTCCCCAGTGATCTGTACTATGTACCTGAACCTTCCTCTGTTCCTCCATCCACTTTCTTGCAAGTTATGAGAAAAATAAAACAGCTAAAGGTTTTACAACTTGTGTGGACATTGGAGTTCTTTACAGACTTTCTTTCCCTAGACCAGGGGTCTTCAAACCCTGGCCCACGGGCCACATCCGGCTCGCTTATGTGTTTTATCCAGCCCACCCGCCTGCAGCTGGCAGGTCCTGCAAACAAAGAAACAAAGCTGGACACCCGCCCATGCTGCCACGCGGTGCTTTTGGATTGGCTGCTGAAACCGCTGATGTCCCGGCAACCAGTGGGGTCACGGTTGCGGCCCTCCCCTCTTCCCGCCCGCTGTTTGAAATAACGATCCTTCTGCATGTGTGGCAGCGGGCAGGAGTTGGGAGTTGCAAAAGAGCTGAAGGGAGGCAGGTGGTAAATGTGTTGCACAATGCCGATGGGAACATTGCTGTGCTGATAGGGACTAGGGTGTCTCCATCAATGGTGTTCCCATCATCGGCGTCCCCATCGTCGGTGATCCATGTAAAATATATACATTCATAGATTTTTTTTCGGCCCCCGAATATTTGTAAAATCTACAATGTGGCCCTCGTGTTAAAAAGTTTGGAGACCCCTGCCCTAGACAACGAATGTTGAAGTGCAAGGCCCAAATCTAATCCAGCAGCTCCTACGGGGGTAGTGCTACATATATTATCCCAATCAGTAGTTATTAGCACTCGGTCTTGATCCACATCATTAACACAGCTCAGGTCTGCATTCTTGTGCTTTGTAACCGACCAAACCCGCCTACTGTCTTGGTTTTGACAGATTCAATGACTTACTGCTCATGAAAGATCTTAGAACGAACATGACCACAGTATTTTGTCATACCTGGTTTTATTGGCTCGAGTATCAGCTCATTGACGAGTACAAATCATTAATGTCCTGCTCTGATTCAACCTCTATTAAGCCCCCCTTTTTTTCCCTATGGTTTCCTTCTCTCCTGAATCACTTTGGATTAGTTAGTCCCCAGTTTGATTTTCTATATCGGTAGCGGAGAAGGAGGTTTAGAGACATATTGGGCTGACCATTGCTTTGGAGGCATAGTATAATCATTAGGGCTGTTGAATATAATCGGAGAATTGATGCATCGAGATTCAACCGACGGCGATTCTGCATCGATGCTGTAGCTTTAAATAATCGATGCATGTTGATGACGTCATCGTCGTGTCCTGTCGCGCAGAGCCGAGTGGAGCTGGAGTTCTGGTGCCTTTTTTCCCGCTGCCTCCTGCCGACGTCATCCCCCTCTGACTGTGTCGCATGCCTCGAGTCGTGAGGAGAGGAGAAGCCGGACATCAGACTGCAGCACAGCGGACACCCCCCCCCCCCCGGAGCGCGCCGCTCAGAGTGCTACCAGGCAGCTCTCCTCCTCGGCTACAACAGCACACAGTGAGACACAGACACTGACAGGCTGTGTTGCAGGGGGAGAGGAGACCGTCACTGACGTACTCGGCTCACAGAGCAGCAGGACCAGGTCACAGACAATGGAGATGGAGACTGCACTGGGGAGAGACGAGAGCCCTGAGCTAGGCCACAGCCGCCGCCGCCCGCCAGTGCCACACACTCACTGCAGTGCAGCACAACTGAGCACACACAGTAAGTAAAAAATGCCCTTCTGCACAAAAAACAACAGTGTAGTATTATCTTCTCCTCAGGACAGACACCGTGACCGGATGCATGATGACCAAAATGACTTGAAGACTAAACGTTTGGCCTGCAATACAGAAATGAAGTAATTTCATTTGTACCCCAGCACAAAATCTACTGACATTTGTAAAGAAAACTAAAATTTCATAACTTACACTAAGTGTAAAGTTATGAAATTTTTGTTTTCTTTGAGCGTACTCTAAGTTATGAAATTTTAGTTTTCTTTACAAATGTCAGTAGATTTTGTGCTGGGGAACAAATTACTACATTTCTGTATTGCAGAATGCAGGCCAAACGTTTAGTCTTTAAGTCATTTTGGTCATGCATCCGGTCACGGTGTCACTGTCACTGTACTAAACTTGTCATCTGCCCTGTCCTCAGACTCCGTCATCACAGACAGCAGGAGAGGAGGGGAACTGAGTCCAGTAGTCCACCAGCAGCCAGCCAGTGCCACCACTGCCACTGTACCAGTGCCACCCACCACCACCACCGTCATACGTCGTCATCGCATCATCATTAATCAGGTAGGTGACTCAATGTCACTGACAGACACACACACAAGTACACCCACTCTGAGTCCACACAATGCATCAGGGATATAGATTAATAATCTGTATCGCTGATGCATTGTGTGGACTCGTAGTGTACTGTAAAATATACATACTAAAGTAAATAATATAATGCTGGTGATTGGATTGCCATTACTACATACATATTCTGTATTCCTATTCATTAATCCCTGTGCACCAAGTGTACAAATTTGCGGCCTTGGCTTGGGGGGGGGGGGGGGGTGGTGCTGCTGCTGGTGCTAAAACAATCACAGTGAACCAGGAAGTTCTGCAACACAACTATGTGACAGACAGTTCTTGACTGGAAAACATAACAGTGAGTGAACCTATAACACAGTCACTGACACTGACTCGCTGTGATGTTTGCCAGTCAGGAACTGGAAGTGCTCCTAAATTTGTAGAGATGTAGGTGTAAGGCCGCGTACACACGATCAAATTTCTCTGCTGAAACTGGTCTGCCGACCAGTTTCAGCGGACATATCCGATCGTGTGTACGACCTAGCGGACAGGTTTGTCCAGCGGACAAATTTGAAAGCATGCTTTGAAATTTGTCCGCTGCAAACCTGTCCGTCGGACATGCCCGCTGGTTAGTAGGCCTAACCAGCGGACAGAAATCCCCCGCATGCGCCGAATGGATTCGACGCATACGTGGAAGTATTTTACTTCCTGGATTGGTGACATGGCGGCGTCAACGTCACTGCCACGTCACCGCACTGTCTGTCCGCTGGGATTTTGCTTTGATGGTGTGTACAACCATCAGACCAAAACAGCCCAGCAGACATATCCGATGAAAACGGTCCATCGGACCGTTTTCATCGGATAAGTTGGATCGTGTGTAGGCGGCCTTACTGTTTTTAATATATTTATTATTTAATATATATAGTAAAATGTTTGTAAAACTTATAAACTAACTGAACCAGGCCAGCCCAATAAATACTGTTGTCTGCTGCACTGTTTTGTTCATTCAGACTTTGCTATATGATTCTGCAGGGAACTTGGTATATTTAAATAGCAGATGCAAATAAATATATTTTTATTCAATTTCTGACTGCTTAAATTTATTTTGCATGATGCGTGATGCATCGCGGAATCGAATCGAATCGTGGACTTGATAATTGTAATCGCATCGAATCGTGAGACCGGTGAAGGTGCGCAGCCCTAATAATCATAAAAAGGTTAAGAACCCCAGCAGAACCTTATGTCCATTGTTTAGCATTTAAGTTCTTGTGTCAGGGAAGGAAACTCACATAAACACATTAATACAACACAGAACTAATGACGAATGACGATGGTGGGCATTAAACACAGGACACAGAAATATAAGCAGGTAACGCTAGTCACTGTGTAATCCACAGAGAAAAAAAAGTGCGTATAGGTATCTCTCCATGGTGATTCCATGGCTTTTTCTTCTTGGAAGACATTTATGGTTTTGTTACATTACAGCCTTTAGTTTAATGTTTTTTTTTTTTATCTGAATTATATGCGATGTAGTATCAGAACACAATAGTCTAAGTTGGTGAAGTAAAATTAGAAAAATATATACATAAAACTATTTTTCGGAAATAAAAAAAATTATAATTGGCATGTGTGTATATATTCACCACCTTTGTTATAAATCCCATAAAAAGCTCTGGTGCAACCAATTACCTTCAGAAGTCACATAATTAGTGAAATGATGTCCACCTGTGTGCAATCTAAGGCCTTGTACACACGACGGGAAATATCCGCTGTAAACGGTCCCCGGACCGTTTACAGCGTATATTTGCGCCGGGATGTTTTGATCCGATGGCTGTACACACCATCGGATCAAATTCCCCGCCGGCGGACAGCGCGGTGACGCGGCGGTGACGTTGACGCCGCCACGTGACCGCCACGTCACCGCACCAGGAAGTAAACACTTCCGCGCGCATGCGTCGGATCCATTCACAGGATACGACGCATGTGCGGCAAGATATGTCCGCTGGTTTGCCGTACTAACCAGCGGACATATCTGCCAGCCAGCTATCCGGCGGAAATATTTCAAAGCATGCTTTGGAATTTTTCCGCCGGATGAATCCGGCAAAAAGCGTCCGTTTGCCCCTACACACGAGGGGATTTTTCCGCTGAAATGGTCCGTCGGACCATCTTCACCGGATTTATTCCCTCGTGTGTACAAGGCCTAAGTGTCACATGATCTGTCATTACATATACACACTGTAACGGAACGTCCCACACTCCGCTTGAGTGCTTTCATCATATACCGCTTCCCATCAGTCTGAATATAGATATCAGATATTCCAGCTGATCTCAACACACAACGAGTTGAGACTTTTTTGTGTGCTGAACATGGAGTCTTTAATAGAACCAAGAATGCAACCTATATACAGTTAAAAGAGGAGGTAACCTGAGCTAATTAAGTAATCATTTACCCAGACGAGGTGACTCCGAGATATGACCTTTACGAGTAGACGTCCAGTCTCCGCTCACCTGCTATACAATACACAGTATCATAAGTGTAAACACATGACATCTTCACACAATAGCAGAGTCAATTAGCACAGAGAACAGAGAGATGGCTGGAGGTGACAGCATTAGCATCTAACAGTATGAATGAGTCACTCTTACAATTAACCCGTTGAGTTCAGAATCAACAATCAGTAAATAGTTCTTTACAGATATCCTGGAATATATTGTGGATAATAATTACATAATAATCCCATCTCAGGTAATCCAAGCTATAATTTCTTAGTCATCCTATGTCCCTATTGGACATAGGATGATTTTAGACATAAGAGGTTTCGAGTCTGTCACACACACCTTTTTGGAAGGTTCCAGAGGCTGCAAAACCTAAGAAAGAGGCACTACTAACCAAACACTGCCATGAAGACCAAGGAACTCTCCAAACAAGTAAGGGACAATGTTGTTGAGAAGTACAAGTCAGGGTTAGGTTATAAAACGATCCCTAGGAGCACTATCAAATCTATCATAACCAAATGGAAAGAACATGGCACAACAGCAAGAGACGGCCGCACACCAAAACTCACGGACTGGGAAAGGAGGGCATTAATCAGAGAGGCAGCACAGAGACCTAAGGTAGGAGCTGCAGAGTTCCACAGCAGAGACTGGAGTAACTGTACATAGGACGACAATAAGCCGTACGCTCCATAGAGTTGGGCTTTATGGCAGAGTGGCCAGAAGAAACCCATTACTTTCAGCAAAAAAACTAAATTGCATGTTTTGAGTTTAGAAGGAAGGTGCTCCAGTCTGATGCGACTAATACTTAACTTTTTGCCCATCATGGAAAGATGGATAGTGCTAAATACAGGGATATTCTTGAGCAAAACTGTACCACTCTGTGTGATTTGATAGGACAGACGTTCACCTTTCAGCAGGACAATGACCCCAAACACACTGCTAAAGCAACACTTGAGTGGTTTAAGGGGAAACATGTAAATGTGTTGGCATGGCCTAGTCTAGGCCCAGACCTCAATCCAATAGAAAATCTGTGGTAAGACTTAAAGATTGCTGTTCATAAGCACAAACCATCCAACTTAAAGGAGCTGGAACAGTTTTGCAAAGAGGAATGGGCAAAAATCCCAGTGGTAAGATGTGGGAAGCTAAAAGAGACTTATCTAAAGCGACTTGGAGCTGTAAGAGCCACAAAAGGTGGCTTTACAAAGTATTGACTTTAGGGGGGTGAATAGGTATGCACATTGAGTGTTTATGTTATTTTGTCCTATTTGTTGTTCGCTTCACACAAAAAAAAAATATATAAAAATCTTCAAAGTTGTGGGCATGTTCTGTAAATTAAAAGATGAAAATCCTCAAACAATTCCAGGTTGTGAGGCAACAAAACACGAAAAATACCAAGGAGGGTGAATACATTTGCAAGGCACACTGTCTGTAAACCGAGCCTAAAGGTAAAAGACCTGCCTAAGTGTACCCATCACAAGGTGGCTTCTTCACCCAAAAAAAACTCCTCCTCTGAAAAAAATATTAACTTTGTTACTGGGTGCTAACTTACCTTGGGTCCTAACCTCAGGGCAAAACTCCAGCAGCTGACATCTGCATGTTTAATGGAGGCATCTCAATGGCCAATCAGGGCAACTTTACTAAAGAGAGGAATGGCAAAAAGGCTTTCCTAGCTAACAAAGGTTTAAAATGGGCAACAAGTTCCCTTTACAGCAATTTGACCGGAAGTGGGAGCGGGTACCTGTCAAAACCATTTAGAGGAAAATCCTCCTGGTTTCTCCTTGAGTTTGTCATGTGACTCCTCAGACCCCAGGAGGTGTCTGAGAAAGCTTTCCTTGTCTGTGCATTTGAGGTTCATTTTTGTACACAGCATATTGCTGCCATGCAGGAGTCCATGTATAGCAACAGGTGACATGATTTTTAGCTAGGTATGGACAAAATATAGCAATCACTGAACTGGCACACAAAAGAGGGGACCTGGGACATGTACCTGTGATGCCTGGGCCTAGCGACTACCATGAGGCTGTATTTTTGACCCAGGTAACACTCTGCTGTCAGCAGATCTGCATAGAAAGATATTGTAAGGAAGGGTAGAGAGGGATGTGTATGAGTGTTTTCATTTGCAGAGAGATTGCAGCATAGTAAATCAGGCAAGTGCTATAAAAAAAAAAGCAAATACTGGCAGGGTCACCTTGCTTTGAAACCAGATAAAGCTTTGCAAGAGCAGCTTTCAATATATATGTATATTATAAAAGGATAATATGTGTAACTACTTTTTTTTTTTATACAGTATAAGGATGGTAACAGCTACTTTTGCCTTCATACATGCTGAGAGTCAATCAATTAATAAGCAGAAATATCATAGCTAGAAACCTCAAACATGATAAACAAAGCAGGAATGTATATTTAAATTTCCTACATGGATTTCCCAGGGTAAAAAGTTGCTTTAACCACTTGCTTACTGGGCACTTACACCCCCCTCCTGCCCAGGTGAAATTTCAGCTTCCGGCACTGCGTCGCTTTAACTGACAATTGCGCGGTCGTGCGACGTGGCTCCCAAACAAAATTTACGTCCTTTTTTCCCCACAAGTAGAGCTTTCTTTTGGTGGTATTTGATCGCCTGTGCGATTTTTATTTTTTGCGCTATAAACAAAAAAGAGCGACAATTTTGAAGAAAAATACAATATTTTTTACTTGTTGCTATAATAAATATCCCAATTAAAAAAAAAAAACTTTTTTTCTCAGTTTAGGGCGATACGTATTCTTCTACATATTTTTGGTAAAAAAAAAAAAAAAAAATCGCAATAAGCGACTGGTTTGCGCAAAAGTTATAGCGCTTACAAAATAGGGGAGAGAATTATTATTTTTTATTATTTTTTTTTTACTAGAAATGGCGGCGATCTGCGATTTTTATTGTTACTGCGACGTTTATGGCGGACACATCGGACACTTTTGACACATTTTTGGCGCCATTCACATTTATACTGCGATCAGTGCTATAAATATGCACTAATTACAGTATAAATGTGACTGGCATTGAAGGGGTTAACACTAGGGGGTGAGGAAGGGGTTAAATGTGTATGCTAGGTGTGTTTCTAACTGTAGGGGGAGGGGGGGGTGACTGGGGGGGTGACCGATCTGTGTCCCTATGTAGGAAGGAACACAGATCGGGCTCCTCCCTTCCAGAGACAGGACATTGTCTCTGTGTCAGCCGGCAATGAGAGATGATCTATGAGAGATCATCTCTCATTCGCCCACAGATCGCATTGCAAACGGCCGCTCTGATTGGCCGTTTGCCGCGATCTGTGATTGGCCGTGTCCAAGGGACACGGACAACACAGGGCTTCCCCGCAGCGCGCTGTACAGCGCGCGCTGGGAACGCCAGAAAGACATGCCGTCAAATGACGGCATGTTGGATATTGAGGTCCGCGCTGTTGCCGTCATCCGACGGTAGCGCGGGCCTCAAGTGGTTAAGGTCAGAAACTGAACCGGGAACTTAAGTTTTCCACAGCAGTCCTTGATGGCACAGACAAACGACATTTAAAGTGGAGTACCAACCACAATTAGCATTTTTTAAATGTATGTCCTTTTATCATGCGTTTTTATAATATAAATCCAGTCACTTACTATTTTACAATCCGCATAGTTATTCAAAAAAGATAGTTTATAAAACTATGTCCACACCGCTGTCATTTTGCTTGTGGGCATTGTGAAGCCCACAAGCACTTACTTCCTGGAAGTTTTGGATTAGGAGTGCTAATTGGGTAGCGCACTGCATCCTGGGAAATGATGACACACATTTCTCAGGAGCATTAGAGGGAGATGATTTTGGAATCCCAAGCGATTTCAAGGGCAGATTTTGTGGGACCGCATAGCAACAGGCATTTCCAGATGAGTAAAACATTTTTTTTTTAGGTCTAATGAGCACAATAATGAAAAAAAACATTTTGGGAAGGAAACTCCACTTTAATGTTAACCTGCTGTTTCTGCTTAATGAACTACAGAGATGGGTTTACAGGCTGGAGAAAGGTGAAGTCATATTTGTTATGGCATCAGGGCCATGAAAGTGTTGAATTATTTATTTGTATAGCACTGACAGTTTATGCAAGGCTTTACATATTAAACATTCACATCAGTCCCTGCCCTCAAGGAGCTTATAATCTAAGGCCCCCAAGTAAAATTCATACATACACATACTAGGACCAATTTAGACAGGTGCCAAATAACTAACCAGCATGTCTTTGGAGTGTAGGAGGAAACCGGAGTACCCGGAGGAAACCCACGCAGGCACAAGGAGAACAAAACTATTGGTTCCAGTTACAGAACCCAAGTACATGTTCTGGTGACCAAGATATGCTTTGCAGTTTTCTCTTCTTACACTAAATGTGTGCTTATGTGAATATGAGTGAAAGATGTAATTAAGACACATCAAAAAACAATGAGCTAGTAAAATAATACCCATTGCTATAACAATAGATAGCATGCTTAGAACATGATATATTGATCATTTATATATTAAATGCACATGGAAAGTCAGTGAAAGTTTATATGTCTGCAAAACCTCTGCAGTGACATAGCACTAGCAACATGAATAGCCAGCTGGCATAAACCTGTTTAAACATTTTGAAATCTGAGAAAGAGGATCTGTGCAGGGGCCATTAGGCACTGTGTGGCATTGAAAATTGTTTAATGGAATGTGTAATTCTTCTTCCCAAACACGCATTTAAGCTTGGATCGTGAATTGCATTTCATGTGTGTATGTATGTATGTAAATATATATATATACAGTATATTGGTACATTTTTTCCATTGGAGCTAGTAAAGTACCGCAGGTCCAAGCTGAATTATTATAGGTTTATTCAGAACAAAGACCTATGAGAGTCCATCCACACTGGCCTTAAAAAAAAAAGCCAGAGCATTTAGGATTTTTTTCTGACAGAAACCTCCTCTCACAGACGCAAGCCAGAAGTTTTGTTTTTCTTCCTCTAAACGCTGAGCTTAAAATATGCCTCTAAACCAGTGGTGGCTGGCACTCAAATTTTTTTTTTTTTGGGGGGGGGGGGGGGGGGGGCGCAAACAGACTGGAAAGAAAAACATCAATTACAGCCACTGTGCCTGTCAAATGCCACCACTGTGCCCATCAAATGCCACCACTGTGCAATAAAATGCAGCCACTGTGCCCATCAAACGCTGCCACTGTGCCATCAAACGTAGCCACTGTGCCCATGAGATGCAGCCACTGTACCAAAATGACCGCCACTGTGCCATCAAATGCAGCTACTATACCCCTGATCGCTCCTGATGTTAAAGGGACACTAAAGGTTCAGTTTTAATTTTTTTTAAATAACAAACATTTCATACTTACCTCCACTGTGCAGTTAGTTTTGCAAGAGGTACATCCTCTTCTGGGGTCCCTCGGTGGCTCTCGCGGCTCCTCCTTGCATTAGATAACCCCCTTGGGGGAGAGCTCTCCTGATGGGGTTACAATGCCGGCGTGCTCCTGAGTCATACACTCAGTGTCCATAGATGCCGAGTGTATGGCTCGGCCACGGCGCCTGCGTCATTGGAATTGATTGACAGCAGCGGCAGCCAATTGCTGCGCTGCTATCAATCTATCCAATTAATGCCAGGGCTCCGTGGAGAAGGTGAACTGACTCAGGTGAGTAAAACGAGGGGCTGGGGGGACCGGTGATTGCCAGGTGTTTTTTCACCTTAACCCTTTAACCCTTCCCTGCCAGTGTCAGTACAGCAACAGTGCATAATTTTAGCACTGATTTCTGTAATAATGTCACTGGTCCCCAAAAAAGTGTAAAAAATTTCAGTTTTGATATGTCCGCCGTAATGTTGCAGTCCCACTAAATATCGCTGATTGCGCCCGTTATTAGTAAAATCAATTAAAATGCCCAAAAAATATCCCATAGTTTGTAAACGCTATAACTTTTGTGCAAGCCAATCAATATACGCTTATTGGGATTTTTGTTACCAAAAATATGTAGCTGAATTCATATTGGACTCAATTTATGAAATTTAGATATGTATTATAGCAGAAAGTAAAAGATTTTTTTTTCAAAATTGTCAGTCTATTTTCACATATAGCACAAAAAATAAAATCTGCATCAAATACCACCAAAAGAAAGCTCTATTTGTGGGGAAAAAAAGACATCAATTTTATTTGGGTACAGTGCATGACCTGGCAAATGTCAGTTAAAGTATTGCGGTGATGTAACACAAAAAATGGCCTGGACGTTAATGGGATAAAACCCTTCGGGGCTGAAGTGGTTAATGGTGATGTGTGCCATTTGAGTTCATTTTCCTTCATGGTGCATGTTTGGGTAAGTGGCATGAAAGAATGAGTGATGAGCTTGGTCCTCTTTTGTTGCAAGGTGGATAGTACAGTGATGAGTATCAAATATGTGGGCAATGTGCATAGGGCACCTATAAGTGGCAATACGGCACCAGTAAGTTTACCATAACCAGGGCTTTTTTTCTGGGGGAACTTGGTGGAACTCAGTTCCACCACCTTTGGCTCAGACCCTTTGGTGCCCGCTCACCACAATCACTTGTGAACACAGAAGTCTGGTTTCTGTGTTTACAAGTGACTGCTTTGTAACCCCCTGAACTCTGCACACTGTATGTAATGCAATTCTGGTATTAAATGCCCCTTTAAGACCCTTCTACTGTTTGTGAAATCTGAACGAGTCGTGGTTGAGTTCCTGCACCTATTTTTTGAGAAAAAAAGCTCTGACCATAACTATCAACAACTATATTTTGCTTTAGCTTAGAAAGCTGTATGAATGGTAAGGATTGCAATAACCACTTTTTGCGATTCGGCACTGCACTGCAAGTTCCAGGAGCTCTTCCTGTTGGGTCTGAAAGAGTGACCCTCCCCCAGGGCGAGAACTGCCCCAGTAGTAATCGGCGCACGTACCTACCAGTAGGACGTGTGGCTCCTGGGCTCCAGACAGGCAGGGTTTTCCACCCCCCCGCCCCAGCAGGCCTTCTCATCCGCCTTCTCTGGCTGCTTCTCACCCTCCAGGTAAGCCCCTGCTACTCAGGGCGATCTTCACCTCCCTAGGACCCGTAGGTGGCCGTCCTTGTTAGGACAGCCACGGCGGCAGCCTAATCTCCCCCAACGGAGATACAACTCCCCCGCGATCCGCTTCCTCCAGCTCCGGCCCCCCCCAACAACCAGCCGCTCCCCCGCTCCTTCACTCTGGTCCATACGCCCCCCATACAGCCATCACCATTCAGAGGCACCTACTTGCCACCTCTCCACGGCAATTTTCGCCATTCCAGGTCGTTTTTCGGGACCTCCGCGCCAGGCCTCTCTCATACGCGGGGCCGCGATCCAGGAAAGTCCGCGGCTTCACCTGCGGCCTAACACCGCGCCGCAATTTCATACACAGAATCCCCTCCAAGCCACCAGAAACCTCCCAGGAGTTCGCCCCCAGCCCCCTGCAGGATTCATCCACCCCTCAACAACCAGTCCCCCCCCATCCCAGTCCTTCCAGCTGACTATACATCAGCCTGGGTCCCTGGTCCTGCTCCCGGTCGGCGGCCATCTTGGTACACCCCAGCAGCAGTGACAGCTCTCACCCCCCTGTTTCATAATTTAATAATACTTGATCCAGGGGCTTCGCCCGATCGCCATTCAGGGATCAAGAAGGAATTTTTTCCCCTACCAAAGCAAATTGGCACAGCACGGCTAGGGGTTTTTTGCCTTCCTCTGGATCAAGCTGGGAGGACTCACTGAATCCTCCCCCCATCGTCACCAAAAAATAACTACTTTGCCCCGGTGATTGGCTACCATGGCTAATCTGCGGTACTCTGCAGAAACCATTTGGGATCTGAGGAGTTGCGCCGCAATACTGCCAGCCATCACCAAAAAGACCCTAAGAATGGAGCAACTTTTGAGGATCGATCGACGATCGGCCATCAAAAATTTTAGCCATTTACCCCAGCCCAAGCACATTTTATGTGCTTTGATCAACACAAGATCGGCAGTAAAACATAGACTTGAAATCCATGACTTCATTCTACAACACGATTTAGACTGCCTCTTTATTACAGAGAGCTGGCTCGCAGCCGACTGTAACACCATTCTAGGAGAACTGGTGCCAGAAAACTACCGTATTATCACAGAAAACAGAATAGGGCAAAGAGGGGAGGCCTGGCGGTGATCCACAAAACTCATCTTGCGATCACAAAACCAGCCCTTCAAAACCCTCTTCCATTCATGGAAACCCTTACTCTGCAACTGCAAGCAAATTCAAAGGAGACCGTCCACATTCTGCTCTGCTATAGGCCACCGGGCCCAAAATCGCAGCTGCTATCACCATGGACAGATTTCTTCTCCACTTATACCCTCAACAGCAAACATCTGCTGCTGTTAGGGGATTTCAATCTCTGGGCCAACTCCTCACAAGACATCGTTGCGGATGCCTGTATTGACCACCTGGAAGATTTAGGGTTACAGCAACTAGTATGTGGGCCCACACATGCTTCAGGCCACACACTTGATCTTATTTTCAGACAAGATCTGGAAATAAAAATTTTGGAAAATTAAAAGTTGCCATGGACAGACCACCATGCAATTAAATTCTTTTCCACAATCCCCCCCACAACAAAAACATCAAATCCAGTGACAACACACTGGACTAGATGTCAGAAGAAGCTCCACTCGGAACTCTTCAGAACGATTTTAAGGAAAAAAATAGAAACAACTCAGCCGCATCAAACGGCCGTTGAAACATTGGAAGCCATCAACTCGGCCATGCTACAGTCAGCCGATTTGGTAGCGCCGAAACGAAGAACCCGCATTCGGAAAAACAACCGCAGCTGGTTTAACAACCAGCTGTCGTTACTGAAGCAAGAACGTAGAAGGGCAGAATCTGCCTGGAAAAGATGTTCTTCAGAGCTAAACTTATCCATCTACAAGGCGACAACAAGAAAATACCACAAAGGAATTTTCCAAGCCAAGAAGAATTATTTCTCGGAGGCTATCAACGGGGCCCTTAACCGCCCCCGCGAACTCTTCAAGATGGTCACCCAGACCATGAAACCAGGATGTATTGAAGCCCCCAGTTCTGACACACAAGAATTTTGCAATGAGCTATCGGATTATTTCGTTGATAAAATCGAGGCAATCCGTGAAAGCATTCAGCAAAACTTTTCTCCCCTCAGCCCCCCCTGTAGCCTCTCACACAGCACCCATAGTAATTCTTCGATATCAGGTAAGTTTACCCTAGAACCCATCTCCGTTGAGTCCACTAAAAATGTCATTTGTACTCTGCGCAATGGCGCAGCGCCAAATGACATTATCCCCATAAAACTGCTGAAGGAATGCGCCGACATCCTGGCTCCTCCCATTACGCAGCTTATCAACCAGTCTTTCTTGGAGGGCATAGTGCCCTCACAGTTGAAAGAGGGTATAATCCAACCCATCCTGAAGAAACCCTCCCTGGACCCCAAGGACCCACTCCACCGCCGTCCCATAACAAGCCTCAACGTATTCTCTAAGATAATGGAAAAAGTAGTGGTACAACAGCTGCAACAGCATCTAGATACCCACAAGCTACTTGATCCATTGCAATCAGGCTTCCGTCCCGGACATGGGACGGAAACAGCATTGCTGAAAGTATGGGACGATGTTCTCAAGGCCGCAGACGAAGGAGAATCTTGTCTCCTGGTTCTGTTGGACCTAAGTGCAGCTTTTGACACTGTAGACCACAATCTGTTACTGACTCGGCTTACTGAAGTAGCCAGGGTCGCAGAAGGCGATTTATCTTGGTTCTCCTCTTTTTTGGAAAACCGATCGCAAACAGTGAAGCTAGGACCGTTTACGTCTGAAAAACGCACAGTAACATGCGGAGTCCCTCAAGGATCGCCTCTGTCACCAGTGCTATTCAACATCTACCTTCGTCCTCTTTTTGAGATTATTAGCAGCCAAAAACTGCTTTATCACTCTTATGCAGACGACACGCAACTGTATTTCCGCATCTGCAACAGACAGGATCACCACCTCAATCTAGAGACATGTCTCTCTTTGATAGAGGATTGGATGACAAAGAGTTATCTTAAACTCAATGGAGCGAAAACAGAACTTCTTCTGTTTCACGCCAAACGTAGGAATCAACTTTCAACAGCGTGGACCCCCCCGCCTATTTTGGGCAAACTCATCACCCCTAGCGCCAAAGTCAAAAGCCTAGGGGTCATTTTTGACTCCTTTATGACAATGGACGCACAAATAGGGTCAGTGGTCAGCAGATCTCACCATCTACTACGCAGACTCACTCCGTTCATCCCTAAAGAAGACCTAGCGGTCGTGGTGGGAGCTATTGTAAACTCCAGGCTGGATTATGCAAATGCCCTTTACCTCGGCCTCCCCAAGTACCAAATCGCTCGTCTGCAAGTCGTTCAGAATACGGCCGTCAGACTTGTGACTGGGAAAAAGCCCTGGGAATCCATCTCACCTTCACTGAGATCCCTTCATTGGCTGCCAGTCAAAGACAGAATTGCTTTTTTTTTTTTTTTAAAGTGTATTTTTGTGCGTGAACTCGAGAGAGAGGAGCCGGACTGCAGGAGTTGGGAGTAGGCAGAGGAGTAGGCAGACCCTCCCCCCGGAGGCAATCGCCATCCTTCTCCATGCCCCCGGTGGCAATGGCGGGTGTGAGGGGGGGCCTCCCACTCACCCCGCCCTACCTGCTCCACTTGGGAGCCCAACTGGGGCCCAACAGGACCCCATCGGGGCAGAGGGACTCCCCCTATGAGGGAGTGAGGGGGCCCGACCCACCAAGCCAGCCCCGTAGGTCCTTCGCCTCTCTTTAGGAGACCGCATGGCCAAAGTGCGTGCGTATTAAACCAATTTTTTTTTGTGTGCGTGCAAGTGTGGTGGTTTTTGTGGGGGGGGTGGGCGTACTAAGCACAGGCGTACCTTGCATAGCACACCCACCGGGAGCCGGGCTGAGACCACCAAACTCAATTCACATGTAGCCGAGACCGGGATCCGAACCCTTGGCTGCAGAGGTGAACGGCTTGTCAGCGCAGTGCCAATCACGTTGAGCCACCACAGCTCCTTAATTGCTTTTAAAGCTCTCTGTCTTACGCATAGATGTGTCCATGAGAGTGCCCCCCTTTACTTATGCGAATTAATAAAAGCGCATAATCCAAATCGCGTTTTGCGATCCACGAATCAGAACCTGCTCCAGGTTCCGAAAGCCAACTTCAAGTCCAAAGGAGAGAGAAGATTTGCGATCCAGGGTCCCAGACTATGGAACGCTTTACCAACCAGCATTCGGTTGGAGGAGAACCACCTAGCATTTAGGAAAAAGGTCAAGACTTTTCTCTTTTGATATCAAAGGAGACAGGAACAACAAGCGCCCAGAGGCGATTCAGTTCGCATGTGCCGCGCTATATAAGTTTTCATTCATTCATTCATTCATTCATCGCTTTAACTGACAATTGCGCGGTCGTGCGACGTGGCTCCCAAACAAAATTGGCATCCTTTTTTTCCCCACAAATAGAGCTTTGTTTTAGTGGTATTTGATCACCTCTGCGTTTTTTATTTTTTGCCCTATAAACAAAAATAGAGCGCCAATTTTGAAAAAAATGCAATATATAAAAAAAAAGTGTTTTTCTCTCAGTTTAGGCCGATATGTATTCTAACTATTTTTGGTATAAAAAAAATCACAATAAGCGTATATCGATTGGTTTGCGCAAAATGTATAGCGTTTACAAAATAGGGGATAGTTTTTATTGCATTTTTATAAAAAATGTATTTTTACTACTAATTGCGGCGATCTGCGATTTTTTTTCTCGACTGCGACATTATGGCGGACACATAAGACAATTTTGACACATTTTTTTGGACCATTATCATTTTCACAGCAAAAAATGCTATAAAAATGCATTGTTTACTGTGAAAATTACAATTGCAGTTTGGGAGTTAACCACTAGGGGGCGCTGAAGGGGTTAAGTGTGACCTAATATGTGTTTAAAACTGTAGGGGGTGGGGGTGGGGCTGGACCTGTGACGTCATTGATTGCCTTTCCCTATATCAAGGAACAAACGATCAATAACAGCGCCACAACGAAGAACAGAGTGCCCGCGACCCACGGCTGGGCACTTAAAGAGGACGTACAGGTACGTGCTTGTGCCCAGCCGTGCCATTCTGCCGACGTATAGGTGCAGGAGGCGGTCCTTAAGTGGTTAAAGTCCTACATAAATGGGATTGCAGGGTCTAATGTATTTATTCTTCTTAGCAATTTGTTATGCCGTTGATAAAGATGAACAGCTGCCTGTTAGGTAACATAGTGCAGAGACGAGATTGCCATCACAAGATACTCAGAATAGCTGATAATGTTAGTTATTTTGAGAACGATGATAAGACTGATGCTTTGTCTAAAATATGAAAGAAGTGAGCATGTGATGTTGAGTTTCATACCAATTCAATTGCAAAGTGCATCACATGAACTCTTACTGCAGCTCCATGTCATACAGAAACTATAAGGTCCTGTGGTTGACTACAAACAAACGAGGCAATTCAGTTGTTAAAGAATAATTCTTTGCTAATCACCAAATCAGTTGGAACCATAATTGGATTAATGGAATCCAATATTCCTTAAAAGCCATGTGCACATTTCAAACAGTACTATAGAGCTGGGCTTACATTTTCCATAAATCACTGATTAATATTTTCTATTTCAATGTTTTTACTAACTAATTTCCGGTACATATAAATGTATACTTTCAATTAAAAATGCATGTCAATAATAATACCACAAAAAATTAGTTAATTGGTAAGAACATTAACCCTGAGAGCCAGTTCACACTGGGGCGGCACGACTTTGGGGGCAACTCGGCAAGGCGTCCTGAAGACGACTTCAGAGGCGACTTGCAAAATGACTCCTGTATAGAAGTCAATGCAGGTCGCCCCGAGTCGCCCCCAAAGTCATACAAGAACCTTTTTCTAAGTTGGAGAGACTTGCGTCGCTCCTATTAGAACGGTTCTATTGCATAGAATGGGACGCGACTTGTCAGACGGCTGAGTCGCTTGACAAATCGCCCCAGTGTGAAACGGCTCTTACACAAAGATGCATTTTGTTACTCATTGAGTCTTTACACCTGAGTATAACGAGAAAGTGTCATAATAAACATAGTTTGTTAACTACCTTTAAATATATGACCTATGTATGTACATAAATACATAAGAAGCGAGAAATTAGAAGAAAGAAAAAAGAAGGTATAGAAAAGAGAAAACAAGGTCAGGTTAACTGAACTTTATTACTGTTTATTACTGCATATCCATAGGTCTCATTTTTTTTTATTTTTTTTTTTATGCGATTTATTATTCAGAGTGGCTGATAAATTTTTATTCAGCTTTAACCCTGACAATTTTATTTTTACACATTAACTATAATATCCTGCATGTGATCAAGTGACTTGGTTACACAGGAATTGTTTTTTATAATGTATCTACCTTTCCATTTTCTTATCCGTGTTACTTACCTTTCCAGTGGGATGGCGACATAACCCAGCCACCCTCTCACCCATAGTGTACACAAGCTAATCCTATCCAACCTTATGACGGATAAAGTGATGGTAATGTGATGAGACTTTCTCCTCCAGTAAAGGTATACTGATCTTCATGGAAAGAAGAATCATTGTAATGTGACTATTTTTTTCTTTGGACAAAGACTAATGCCCTATACACACGATCGGACCTTTGTCCAGCCAAATTCACATCGGAATTCCGACAGAATTCCATCAGAGTAAAATAGAACATGTTCTCTATGTTAACTCAGATGGAATTCATTGGAATTTCCGATGGAATTACTCTGATGGGCCCTGTTTGTAACTTACAGAAAGGGTTAAGGTTACAGTTAGGGTTAGGTTTAGGGTTACCGAAAGGGTTAGGGTTACAAATAGGGTTAGGGTTAAGGTTACAGACATGGTTAGGGTTAGGGTTACAGACAGGGTTAGGGTTACAGATAGGGTTAGGGTTACAGATAGGGTTAGGGTTACAGACAAGGTTAGGGTTCACAGTGACAGACCAAACTCCCCGTTTAACGCAGCGCAAACAACCCTGGCAGACAACTGACTACTATTCTATATTGCAGTGAATTTTTATTTTAAATGTTATCCACTGTGCCAACAAAATATATATGAGATGTGGCACTGGACAGGTGGGCACAGTTTACGCTGTGAGCCTAAGACACCCTGGCAGACAACTGACTACTTTTCTGTATTGCAATAATTTTTGTTTTTATATGTTTTCTACTGTGCCAACAAAATATATATGAGATGTGGCACTGGACAGGTGGGCACAGTTTACGCTGTGAGCCTAAGACACCCTGGCAGACAACTGACTACTATTCTGTATTGCAATGATTTTTGTTTTTATATGTTTTTTCTACTGTGCCAACAAAATATATATGAGATGTGGCACTGGACAGGTGGGCACAGTTTACGCTGTGAGCCTGGGCCCCTTACATTACACAGCACCCCACAGCTCTGGGCCCCTTTACATAGCACCCTGCACCGCTGGACCCCTTTATATTACACAGCACCCTGTACCACTGGATCCCTTTATATTACACAGCAGCTTGCACCACTGGGCCCCTTACATTACACAGCACCCCACAGCTCTGGACCCCTTTACATAGCACCCTGCACCACTGGACCCCTTTATATTACACAGTAGCATGCACCACTGGGCCCCTTACATTACACAGCACCCCACAGCTCTGGACCCCTTTACATAGCACCCTGCAACACTGGACCCCTTTATATTACACAGCAGCTTGCAGCACTGGGCCCCTTTATATTACACAGCAGCTTGCACCACTGGGCTCCTTACATTACACAGCACCCCACAGCTCTGGACCCCTTTACATAGCACCCTGCACTTCTGGACCCCTTTATATTACACAGCAGCTTGCACCACTGGGCCCCTTACATTGCACAGCACCCCACACCTCTGGGCCCCTCTACAAAGCACCCTGCACCAATGGACCCCTTTATATTACACAGCAGCTTGCACCACTGGGCCCCTTTATATTACACAGCAGCTTGCACCACTGGGCCCCTTACATTACACAGCACCCCACACCTATGGACCCCTTTACATAGCACCCTACACCACTGGACCCCTTTATATTACACAGCAGCTTGCACCACTGGGCCCCTTACATTACACAGCACCCCACAGCTCTGGGCCCCTCTACAAAGTACCCTGCACCAATGGACCCCTTTATATTACACAGCAGCTTGCACCACTGGGCCCCTTTATATTACACAGCAGCTTGCACCACTGGGCCCCTTACATTACACAGCACCCCACAGCTCTGGGCCCCTTTACATAGCACCACTGGACCCCTTTATATTACACAGCACCCTGCACCTCTGGACCCCTTTATATTACACAGCAGCTTGCAACACTGGACCCCTTTACATTACACAGCACCCTGCACCTCTAGTCTAGCTAAACTCAATACAGTGTATAAATATATATACAAAACCTGGAATGCATATATATGCTCTACACACTGTAACTCTAACTGACTAGCCTGCCTGCCTGCCCTATCTAACTCCAAAAAATTACACTTGATTAGCCCTAAAAAGGGCTGTTTGGGGTGCTGTCAAGACGCTGTTCTAACATTAGAGATCAGATGAGTCTTTCAGGACTGGAGTACACTGGCCTAGCTATCGCTTTCCCTATAAAATCAGCAGCAGCAACACTGTCCCTCCTCTCACTCTGACTGCAGGTTCAGAATAAATCTAAAATAGATGGGAGGGAGGGTATGCTGCTGATTGGCTGGAATGTGTGTGCCGCCGGTGAACGCGAACAATCGATATTCGCCGGGAACTGTTCGCCGGCAAACCGTTCTATACATCTCTAATCGGAATTTCCGATGGAAAAAGTCAGACGGACTTTTTCCATTGGAAATTCCGACCGTGTGTACGGGGCTTAAGAGAAGGACGTTTAGGGTTGTGAATGAATGAATGAATGAAAAACGTATATATCACGGCACATGCGAACTAAATCGCCTCTGGGCGCTCGTTGTTCCTGTCTCTCTTGACATCAGAAGAGCAGAGTTTTGATCCGTCTTGTGAAGGTCAGGTGGTTTTCCTCCAACCGAATGCTGGTTGGTAAAGCGTTCCATAGTCTAGGACCTTGGACTGCAAACCTTCTTTCTCCTTTGGACTTGTATCTGGCTTTGGGTACCTTGACAAGGTTTTGGTTGGTGGATCGCAGAACGCGATTGGGATTGTGGGCTCTTATCTTTTCGCATAGATATTCCGGAGCCTTCCCATGGATGCACTTATGCGTCAGACAAAGTGCTTTAAAAGCAATTCTGTCCTTTACTGGCAACCAGTGAAGGGTTCTCAACAAAGGTGAGATTGATTCCCAGGGCTTTTTCCTAGTCACAAGTCTGGCGGCCGTATTTTGAACGACTTGCAGACGAGAGATTTGGTACTTTGGGAGTCCGAGGTAGAGGGCATTTGCATAGTCCAGTCTGGAGTTCACAATTGTTCCCACCACGACTGCTACGTCTTCTTTGGGAATAAATGGAATGAGTCTGCGTAGTAGGCGCAGCAAATGGTGAGATCCGCTGACTACTGACCCTATTTGTGCATTCATTGTCATGTTGGTGTCAAAGATGACTCCAAGACTCTTGACTTTGGCACTAGGGGTGATGATTTGGCCCAGAATGGGCGGAGGTGTCCAGGTTGTTGCCAGTTGATTCTTATGACTGGAGTGAAACAGAAGAAGTTCTGTTTTGGAACTGTTGAGTTTAAGATAACTCTTCCAGTTTTCTATCAAAGAGAGACATTTCTTTAAGCTGAGATGATGATCCTTTTTGTTGCAGATGCGAAAATACAGTTGCGTGTCGTCTGCATATGAATGATAGAGTAGTTGTTGACTACTGATGATTTCAAAGAGAGGGCGAAGATAGATGTTGAATAGCACCGGCGACAGGGGGGATTACTGAGGGACCGTGCGTTTTTCAGAAGTGAAAGGTCCCAATTTCACTGTTTGTGATCGGTTTTCCAAAAAGGAGGAGAACCATGATGAATCACCATCTGCGACTCTGGCTACCTCAGCCAGCTGAGTCAGTAACAGTTTGTGGTCTACCGTGTCAAAGGCTGCGCTTAGGTCCAACAGAACCAGGAGACAAGATTCTCATTCGTCTGCGGCCTCAAGAGCGTCGTCCCATATTTTGAGCAATGCTGTTTCCGTCCCGTGTCCGTAGATTATGTGTATCTAGATGCTGTTGCAGCTGTTGTACCACTATTTTCTCCATTACCTTGAAGAGAGCATTTAGGCCTGTTATGGGACGGCGGTGAGTTGGATCCTTGGGGTCAAGGGTAGGTTTCTTCAAGATGGGCTGGATTGTGCCCTCTTTCAGGTGACTCGTTTATCAGCTGCGTGATAGGTGGTGCCAAGATGTCGGCACATTCCTTCAGCAGTTTAGTGGGGATGATATCATTAGGCGCTGTGCTGTTTCGCAAAGTACCGATGATATTTTTTGTGGCATCGATGGAGATGGGTTCCAGAGTGAACTTTGTTGATTGTAGAAGATTTTTATGGGTGTTGTGTGGATGATTGAGGAGGGGGGCTGAGGGGGGTATTGTTTTGCTGAATGCTTTCCCGGATTCTCTCAATTTTATTGATGAAGAAATCCGATAGTTCATTGCAAAATTCTTGGGTATCTGAATTGGGGGTTTCAAGACAGCCTGGATTCATGGTCCGAGTGACCAGCTTGAAGGGTTCGCGGGGGCGATTTAGGGCGTTGGTGATGGCATTGGAAAAGTGTCATTTTTTGGCATTGAAGATTTCTTTATGGTATTTTCTTGTTATTGTCTTGTAGATGATGAGGTTCTCCTCTGAAGCGCTTCTTTTCCAGGCGGCTTCCGCCCTTCTGCGCTCTTGCTTCAGTAGTGACAGCTTGTTGTTGAACCAGCCGGACTTGTTTTTCCGGATGCGGGCTTTGCGTTTCGGTGCTACTAAGTCGGCTGACTGTAGTAGGGCTGCATTTATGGCATCCAGTGTTTCTGAGGCTGTTCAAAGTGGTTGTATTGTTTTTATTTTATTCCCTAAGGTAGATTTAAAGTGTTCCGAATGGAGCATCTTCTGAGATCTAGTCCAGTGTGTTGTCACCGGCTTAGGTGTTTTTATCAATGGGGGAATTTTGGAGATTATGAATTTAATTGCATGGTGATCTGTCCATGGCAACGGTTCATTTTCCAAAATGTTTATTTCCAGATCTTGTCTGAAAATAAAAATGAGTGTGTGACCTGAAGCATGCGTGGGTCCACATACTAATTGCTGTAGCCCTAATCCTTCCAGGTGGTTGATACAGGCGTCGGCAACGGGGTCTTGTGAGGAATTGGCCCAGAGGTTGAAATCCCCTAGCAGCAAAAGGTGTTTGCTGTGAAGGGTATAAGTGGAGATAAATTCCGTCAGAGATGATAGAAGCTGCGATTTTGGCCCGGGTGGTCTATAGCAGAGTAGAATACGGACGGTCTCCTGGGGATTTGTTTGCAGTTGTAGAGTAAGGGTTTCCATGAATGGAAGAGGGTTTTGAAGGACTGGTTTAGTGATCGCAAGGTAATTCTTGTGGATCACTGCCAGGCCTCCTCCTCTTTGCCCTATTCTGTTTTTGGTTATAATACAATAGTTTTCTGACACCAGTTCTCCTAGGATGGTGTTACAGTCGGCTGTAAGCCAGCTTTCTGTAATAAAGAGGCAGTCTAAATCGTATTGTAGAATGAAATCATGGATTTCTAGTCACTTTCTGTCCTCAAGTGAGATCAGCCATTCAGCATAATCCAATCCCACATAATACTGTCTACTGTATATGCACATGTATTGTAAATATGAAATAAACTAGTTTTATACACATTGATATTATTATAACAATATTTACTATTTATAGAATCAGGACATTTCCCTTTTAAAAAGAAACACAGCAAAATGATTTCATAGACTACACACTCCTGTCTGATTCATGACTCGTTGTGTATCTTTGCTGTTCTACAAGTGTAACACCACATCTAAAAAACCAGGAGGTTTAACCTCAGTCAGCACTAAAGGTTATTACAATAAGGTGGCTCAAACAGGAGGATAATTATAGGAGGAAAGTAATGTTTTATGGTCATGGTATTTCACCATAATTATAGGACTGAGAGGCAGGACCAATCTTTACTGCATGTGTCTACCATCTAGGTCCTAATTTGTAGAGGTATATCAAGGATCATTGAGGAAATTAGGAGATTATAAGGCATACATGGCTTCCAACTGCCCACACTTTTGTAATTATTTGGACACTGTCATTTCCATTCTAGCATGTGTGGTCTCTATCTTTTCAGTGGGCTATGAACTGGTGCATTTCTATTTGTGTGTATATTATGTATAAAATATATATATATATATATATATATATATATATATATATAGTTAAAAATGTTAAGTCCTGAGCTGCTAGCCTAGCCTTAAAGTGGTTGTAATGGTACATTTTTTTTCCCTAAATAGCTTCCTTTACCTTAGTGCAGTCCTCCTTCACTTACCTCATCCTTCATTTTTGCTTTTAAATGTCCTTATTTCTTCTGAGAAACCCTCACTTCCTGTTCTTCTGTCTGTAACTCACCACCGTAATGCGAGGCTTTCTCCCTGGTGTGGAGTGTCGTGCTCGCCCCCTCCCTTGGACAACAGGAGAGTCAGGGTGCCCACTAACACACAGCTCCTTTCTCTATCTGCAACGTAGAGAGCATCTTGACCCTCCTGTAGTCCAAGGGAGGGGGCGATCACGACACTCCACACCAGGGAGAAAGCCTTGCATTACTGTTTGTAGTTACAGACAGAAGAACAGGAAGTGAGGATTTCTCAGAAGAAATAAGGACATTTAAAAGCAAAATGGAAGGATGAGGTAAGTGAAGGAGGACTGCACTGAGGTAAAGGAAGCTATTTAGGGAAAAAAATTGTACCTTTACAATCCCTTTAAGAGTTACTCGCCATTAGTTTTAAGGGGTTGTGTATATACAGGATCTCACAAAAGTGAGTACACCCCTCACATTTTTGTAAATATTATATTATATCTTTTTATGTGAAAACACTGAAGAAATGACACTTTGCTACAATGTAAAGTAGTGAGTGTAGAGCTTGTATAACAGTGTAAATTTGATTCACCCCCATGAGGTGCCATGATAAACTTCCAGTGACCAGTATGAGAGAGAGAGAGCGATAACACGAAATTGAACACACCTGCTCCCCATTCACACCTGAGGCCTTGTAACACTAACAAGTCACATGACACCAGGGACGAAAAATGGCTAATTGGACCGAATTTGGACATTTTTACTTAGGGGTGTGCTCACTTTTGTTGCCAGCAGTTTAGATATTAATGGCTGTGTGTTGAGTTATTTTGAGGGGGCAGCAAATTTACACTGTTATACAAACTGTACACTCATTACTTTATATTGTCGCAAAGTGTAATCTCTTCAGTGTTGTCACATGAACAGATATGATTAAAAATATATATATACTGTAAGTAGTATATGTAACACAATGCATTGTTACTGTGAATGCAAATTTATATCTAACCACAAAATGGCAGTGTGTAGCATTACTATTTATCACAGCCTTAATACGGGTGTTCAGAGACTGCTGAAAGTTGTATGCTGAAAGCAGAACTTTCTTCACAGTTAAGCTGCAACTGAACTACAAAGTCCATGAGCAATCATCAGGGAGCCGGAGGATATAAAAGGAAAAGCCTGGGAAGATGGAGAGGAGTTGGAGAGAGACTTTGCTTGTGGAAAGAGCGTGTAAGAGCTGTGTCAAACCATACTGGACTAGACTGGGGTGGGCTGGCAAATGCTGTAGAAGTGGAGGAACCGACTATCTAGCCGAACGCTGCATGCAGCTCTGCTTTGAGAAGTCCTGAAAGCTGCAGGAGTGCGTGAGTCCCCAGAACTACTGTCGCTCTCCTGGGCTTTCACAGAAGGACTAGTGAAAGGGTCGCTGAGCCACACCTCCAGCACTGAATGTATGTAATTGCAATGGGTGCTGGGATAGGGCATGCTGGTGGGTCTTTTAATTCTGGCTGTTGAGAGATCTATTGTTTAAGTTTCACCCTTGTTGCCAACTGGGCCTACAGCATTCTTTAACAGTGGATCCTTATCAAAGGCACATATACTACCACCCCCTTATTGCTTATGCTGCTATTTCTTGGTTGCCAGCGTAGTTATTGCAAGTATATCACTGAACTGAGTTAACCCCTCTGCTCCCTGCTAGGCAAAACCTTGTCTCTGTAGCCACATCCATTTATGTTCAAGCCAATTAAGGAGGAAGTTTTCCATGGAAGTTCAAATTTATCCTTTTAAGGAAAACACTAAGGCCACCCCCCTCTCTCTTAAGGTGACCATTACCCACAATTCAGCTACTAGGCTCTTGCCTACAATTCAATATCTTAAAGTAACCCTTCCCACCAACCTCATATATTAAGGAGAACTGTGTCAAACCGCTTTGCCTCATAAAGGTAATAATCCTGTTTCTCCACATCTTATAAGAACTACACCCTTAACTGCCTGTCAACATAAGGGCCCCAACTAAGCCGGCAGAAAACTCAACCTATCAGATTGTTTGTACTCAAGGATTATCTTTCTAGACATGTTGATGTGCAGGAGGTTTGACAGATTTTTCCAGGCTTAAACCATGATTCTCCTGACTAAATGTGTACCTAAATGTGAGCTAGCCAGCCCAAGTCCTTATTATCTATACACATCTCACTTGGGGAGATGTTAGAGGAATATAGTTTACATCCTTAAACTCAATTGATGCAAAACCAAGCTCATAATATTTCCTCCCCCAAGTGCCTCTTTCCCTGATTTCTCTGTCAAAATCCACACAAAGGTTCTAGGAGTTGCAGTAGTGGGGGAGATGACCAGGGAGTGAATTAGAAGCTTTGTGGTGTAACCCCGGACTCTAAACTATCCTTTCGGCCCCAGATCTATTTACTGTCTAAAGCTTGCCACCTCAACCTCCGCAACATCTCCAAGATATGCCCCTTCCTAACAAATGACACCACTAAGCTTCTAATTCACTCCCTGGTCATCTCCCGCCTCAACTACCTCCTCATTGGCTTACCTTTAAATAGGGTATCCCCCCTCCATCATGAATGCTGCTGCCAGGCTCATCCACCTTACAACCCGCTCAGTATCTGCTACCCCTATCTGCCAATCCCTCCATTGGCTGACACTCAACCAACAAATTAAATGAAAGAAACTAACAATAACTTACAAAGCCATCCACAATTTGGCCCCGGCAACATTACTAACTTGGTCTCAAAATACCAACCAATTAGTTACTTTCGTTCCTCCCAAGACCTCCTGCTCTCTGGCTCCCTTGTCACCTCATCCCATGCTTGCCTCCAGGATTTCACCAGAGCCTCACCCATCCTCTAACTCCCTACCCCAGTCTGTCTGACTATCTCATATTCCAGTGTTTCCCAATTTTTTTCAGTCGGGGCGTCCTTGAAAAGTATTTTAAGTCTTGAGACACTCCTCTCCAATTGCGGAACACGTGCTTGTTTCTGACACACAGACAAATGCTCTGCTCTTTAGGGGTGCCATTTATTCTTAATGGTACCCCACACATTGACAAACATAGGGTGCTTTTTTTTGCGGCGCAATTAAAAAAAAGGGTCGGGACTTCTTTCCCTGCATTTCTGCAGGTAGGGAAGCCTATTGAAATGAATAGGCTGCCCTACATGCAGCACGCATACACACAGATGTGAATTAAGGGCTTGTTCACATGTTAGGTTGGAGGGGCGGTAAAACTACATTGTTGAGCTGTTTTTACCACCCCCACCTTTTCCCCCTTTAGCTGCAGAGTCAGCAGCTGGGGGTATACAGATGCTGTGGATGCAGCAGGAGGTATACTCAGGGTGAATGGGGCTGCACTGCAACTACCACACAACTGTGTGCATTTCACGCATTTGCAGTATGGTGATGCTGCATTTACAGGCTTAAAACAGGTGATGAGGAGGCAACATAGTACCTCTTTACCACCTGCCAAATGCCTCTGAAAAGTAATCATATGAGCATGGATTGCTTTTAAGAGGAGCAGCAGTCCTTGCTGCTATCACAAACAAGCCCTAGAAAAGAAGTTTTGACAGTACAGAAATAGGGGGATCAGGAATAAAAGTAACACACACACCCTTTTAAAAGTTCAGAGAGCAAAGCACACTCCAATTCCCCCTCCCATTACTTTTACTTTGCTGAGGCTGACAGGTCTGCACAGTGCCAATGTACAGTTCAGCAGGGGATCGGGAGGCTCATCTGACAGCCCTTCTCTCCTCTGATCCGATGAAACACCTGAGGACCTCTAGCTCCACCCTAGTGTGCCGTGGCACACTGGTTGAGAAAGGCTGTCCTACTCTGTACAGACGATCCCTGAAAAAGTACCTCTTCAGAGAGGCCTATCCGTCATGCACTTAACAACTATACATTTATTTTCTCCATCATCCCATCCCCCACAGTTATTACCTTTTGTGTCTCTTGACTCTCCTTCTTAGATTGTAAGCTTCAATGAGCAGGGCTCTCTGATTCCTCCTGTATTAAACTGTATTGTAATTGTACTGCCTGCCCTTATGTTGTAAAGCGCTTTGTAAACTGTCTGTGCTATATAAATCCTGTATAATGATAATAATAATAAGCCTGCAGAACAGTTGCCCACACTTTAAAGGGTATTTGAGCACTGCATACTGGGATTTTTAGATGATGTGATAACAGACACGTTTACTAGGGAAGCAGTTTCAAGGCCAATGTTTCAAGCACCTAAACTTTTGCTGCTCCGTTGAAAAAGTACTCCCTTTTCTTCAGGAATGGATAGATCATATGGGCATGACCCTTAGATATAAGTGTGTCATTTACCAGCACCTTGGTTGCCCAGTCAGGTTTGACCGAGTATGGGGAGGAGGGTGGTTGGATATTGCAGACCTGGCTCCAGTAGAATTGATCATGGATAGATTGCTAGGCTGACACCTACTCTTTCTGTATGTACAGTGCCTTGAAAAGGTATTCATACCCCTTGAAATTTTCCAATTTTTTTCATTTTACAACCAAAAACTTAAATGTATTTTTTTGGGAATTTTATGTGATAGACCAACACAAAGTGGCACATAATTGTAAAGTGAAAGAAAAATGAAAAATGGTTTTCAATTTTTTTTACAAACTAATATGTGAAATGTGTGGTATGCATTTGTATTCAGCCCCCTTTACTCTGATACTCCTAACTAAAATCTAGTGCAACCAATTGACTTCAGAAGTCACCTAATTAGTAAATAGAGTCCATCTGTGTGTAATTTAATCTCAGTATAAATACAGCTGTTCTGTGAAGCCCTCAGTGGTTTGTTAGAAAACCTTACTAAACAAACAGCATCATGAAGGCCAAGGAACACACCAGACAGGTCAGGGATAAAGTTGTGGAGAAGTTTAAACCAGGGTTAGGTTATAAAAAAATATCCCAAGCTTTGAACATCTCACAAAACACTGTTCAATCCCTCATCCGAAAACGGAAAGAGTATGGCACAACTGCAAAACTACCAAGACATGGCCATCCACCTAAACTGACAGGCCAGGCAAGGAGACCATTAATCAGAGAAGGAGCCAAAAGGAACATGGTAACTCTGGAGGAGCTCCACAGCTCAGGTGGGAAAATCTGTCCACAGGACAACTATTAGTCGTTGAAAGAAAGCTATAAGAAGTTCCGTTTGCAGTTTGCAAGAAGCCATGTGGGGGGCACAACAAGAAGAAGGTGCTCTGGTCAGATAAGGCCAATATTTACTTTTAGGCCTAAAAGCAAAACGCAATGTGTGACAGAAAACTAACACTGCACATCACCCTGAACACTCCATCCCCACCGTGAAACATGGTGGTGGCAGCACCATGTTGTGGGGATGCTTTTCTTCAGTAGAGACAGGGAGGTTGGTCAGAGTTGACGGGAAGATGGATTGAGCCGAATACAGGGCAATCTTAGAAGAAAACCCTTTAGAGTCTGCTAAAGACTTAAGACTGGGGCAGAGGTTCACCTTCCAGCAGGGCAAAAACCCTAAGCTTACAGCCAGAGCTACAATGGAATGTTTTAGATCAAAGCATATCCATGTGTTAGAATGGCCCAGTCAAATTTCAGGCCTAAATCCAATTGATAATCTGCGGCAAGACTTGAAAATTGCTGTTCACAGACGCTCTCCATCCAATCTGACAGAGCTTGAGCTATTTTTCAAAGAAGAATGGGCAAAAAAGGCACTCTCTCGATGTGCAAAGCTGGTAGAGACATCCCCAAAAGACTTGCAGCTGTAATTGCAGAGAAAGGTGGTCCTACAAAGTATTGACTTTTCACATATTTATTTGTGAAAAAAAATTAAAAAGCATTTATCATTTTCCCACCACTTCATAATTATATACCACTTTGTGTTGGTCTATCACATAAAATCCCAATAAAATACATTTACGTTTTTGGTTGTAAAATGACAAAATGTTGAAAATTTCATTAGAGTGTAAAATACTTTTTCACAGCACTGTAAATTATACTGTTTGGGGACTGCAGCATATTTGGGGGACCTTTGGGCCCTGATGGGCTGGTGGAAGCGCTGGCTAAAATGACTGTTCTACTCTATGGTGTTAATTGTACTTATGTGAACTTACATACCCGTTTTTATTTTTGAAGCACTGTTAATTCTAGAACTTGTATGTTTGTAATTGTTTAATAAAGCTTTTTTGTTGACAAAAAAAAAGGATATTTGACTATACTCTATTGTTCCTGTGTTGATTCACTTTGGTATTGTGTAACCTCTTTAAACTGTTAAATTGCCTTACAATTTTCTTTATTGCTATCAATACAACATGGTCATTTATTTTATCACAGTGTGTGTGTATTTTTTTGGTGTGACAGCTGGGAGAATCCCTATTCAAGGTAATTTGGTAATTTAGTGGTATGAGCACGAGTGGGTCTCCGTTTAGGGCAGAGTGAAGAACAGAGGACCCAAATATATTAGTGGCTCCTGTGGGGGTAGCACTACATATATATATATATATATATATATATATATATATATATATATATACACACACACACACAGCGCTATACAAGTTACTCACTCACATATATACAGTGCAGAAAATAAGTATTTGAACACCCTGCTATTTTGCAAGTTCTCCCACTTGGAAATCATGGAGGGGTCTGAAATTGTCATCGTAGGTGCATGTCCACTGTGAGAGACATAATCCAAAAAAAAAATCCAGAAATCACAATTTATGATTTTTTAACTATTTATTTGTATGATACAGCTGCAAAGAAGTATTTGAACACCTGTCTATCAGCTAGAATTCTGACCCTCAAAGACCTGTTAGTCTGTCTTTAAAATGTCCACCTCCACTCCATTTATTATCCTAAATTAGATGCACCTGTTTGAGGTCATTAGCTGCATAAAGACACCTGTCCACCCCATACAATCAGTAAGAATCCAACTACTAACATGGCCAAGACCAAAGAGCTGTCCAAAGACACTAGAGACAAAATTGTACACCTCCACAAGGCTGGAAAGGGCTACGGGGAAATTGCCAAGCAGCTTGGTGAAAAAAGGTCCACTGTTGGAGCAATCATTAGAAAATGGAAGAAGCTGAACATGACTGTCAATCTCCCTCGGACTGGGGCTCCATGCAAAATCTCACCTCGTGGGGTCTCAATGATCCTAAGAAAGGTGAGAAATCAGCCCAGGACTACACGGGAGGAGCTGGTCAATGACCTGAAAAGAGCTGGGACCACCGTTTCCAAGGTTACTGTTGGTAATACACTAAGACGTCATGGTTTGAAATCATGCATGGCACGGAAGGTTCCCCTGCTTAAACCAGCACATGTCAAGGCCCGTCTTAAGTTTGCCAATGACCATTTGGATGATCCAGAGGAGTCATGGGAGAAAGTCATGTGGTCAGATGAGACCAAAATATAACTTTTTGGTCATAATTCCACTAACCGTGTTTGGAGGAAGAAGAATGATGAGTACCATCCCAAGAACACCATCCCTACTGTGAAGCATGGGGGTGGTAGCATCATGCTTTGGGGGTGTTTTTCTGCACATGGGACAGGGTGACTGCACTGTATTAAGGAGAAGATGACCGGGGCCATGTATTGCGAGATTTTGGGCAACAACCTCCTTCCCTCAGTTAGTGCTTTGAAGATGGGTCGAGGCTGGGTCTTCCAACATGACAATGACCCGAAGCACACAGCCAGGATAACCAAGGAGTGGCTCTGTAAGAAGCATATCAAGGTTCTGGCGTGGCCTAGCCAGTCTCCAGACCTAAACCCAATAGAGAATCTTTGGAGGGAGCTCAAACTCCGTGTTTCTCAGCGACAGCCCAGAAACCTGACTGATCTAGAGAAGATCTGTGTGGAGGAGTGGGCCAAAATCCCTCCTCCAGTGTGTGCAAACCTGGTGAAAAACTACAAGAAACGTTTAACCTCTGTAATTGCAAACAAAGGCTACTGTACCAAATATTAACATTGATTTTCTCAGGTGTTCAAATACTTATTTGCAGCTGTATCATACAAATAAATAGTTAAAAAAATCATACATTGTGATTTCTGGAATTTTCTTTTGTATTATGTCTCTCACAGTGGACATGCACCTACGATAACAATTTCAGACCCCTCCATGATTTCCAAGTGGGAGAACTTGCAACATAGCAGGGTGTTCAAATACTTATTTTCTGCACTGTATATATATATATAGTAGCAGGGCAGTACGCTGCCAGGGTCCAGGTCTCATAAACAGGCAGTTCTCTAATGAGTCAGCTGTGTTCTGGGCTTTAAATAATCACCAGACCCTGGCTCTAGACTCATCCTTGGAGAAAGTTCCGCCCGGCAGACAGGCGTTCTGGCCTAGGAGTTAGGAGGGAGCCATTTCAGCATGAAGCTGCAAGCACAGAGGTGCTGAACTTCAGGTCTGGGGAGACAGACCAAGGCCTAAGGGGGAAGGTCTGAGCAGGAGTGCTGCGTTTTAGCCAGGAAGGCTGAATGCTGGTTCTGAAGCAGGACTGTAATGCTGAATACCCCTGCAAGGTTTTATTCTTGAACTTTGTTTCTTTTGAATAAAAGTGGGCAAAACCTGCCCTGAAATAGAGAAAAGTGAGTGTTACAGTCCTTAAAGCTCTACACTTGGAGTGAACCCCTGACAGTATTAATAATAATAATAATATATATATATATATATATACATATATATATAGCTATATAGCGCTACCCTCGAAAGAGCCGCTGATTAATTTGTTGGGATCGGCACATTAAGTTACCCCAGCGTTGTCTAGGGGTGTGATGCAGGAACAAAGTAGTGAGCGGAGGTCCAGACAGTCAATAAAGGGTTTTCAATGCTTTATTTCCAGGCCAACACAGCCAACATTAACTTCAGTTAGGAAGGAAAAAAGGTTGATGAAAGAAGAGGAGAACTTTGCAGTGTCAGGCCTGGATAGGAACAGGGCAGACTTGCCCTCAGTAGTACCAATTTCGAAACTCATTGCCACTTCTGCTAAGTGGGGGAAGTGCATACGGACAGGTCCCTCTCGCAAACCTGGCAGCCGAGTCGTCACTTTGGATCCCTGGGAGGAAGAGGCCTTTCAACCAGACCCGGCTCTAGGGCCTCTGCCACAGGCCAATTACTTTAAATGAGATTAGGTGGATGAACAGAGCAAATTCTCCCAGTAGAGCACTAGCACAGGTCACCAGGAGACAGTAAAGCGTACCTGTCAGCATCCCGGTCACCAGATCCCCGATTGGTTCGTTCAAGCCCTGTTGGACAACCTGCCTCCGGCTTCCCCTCAAGCCAATCCCCCAATCGCACGGCACCCAGCCTGGGAACCTCTCAATAGAACTGGGAACCCAGTAAGTCACTGGGATCAATATGTGTGAGCTTCTGCGCTACTACGTGGGTGACGTCTTCCTAATATACAGTGTAAGTGATTGCACCAAAAACAAAGTGGTGTATACACAACAACAAAATAGATCAAATAAATAAATATAGAGTAATTGCGCAAAACATTCATATATAAACAATATGAAGACACATAACCATCAAAAAGGGCACATAAAGGTGCTAAGTGATCAAAATCTTAACTAAAAAGATAACGCTGGAGAAAATAGTGGCAGAGTCCAAATGTGAAAGTGACAGATAAGCTGCTGTAAATGGTTGTCCACTAATCCCAGAGAGAATGGAAACTCCACCAAAGACACCAGTCTGGTCTCCCAGAACTCTCACCTCAATGAGGGATAAAAAGAGCGACCAATAATCAATCTCCACCTCACGGCAGTTTCCTCAATGTCTCCTAATACCAACGGGTGTAAACCTGGTGGCTGAATGTGGTACCTGGAAGGACTCAAGCGAGGGAAACAAGAGGGACAAAAGAGGGCCTCCAATGGTGTAGTATAAAGGTAAAATAATGCATTTATTGAAAACAAGTTGCGCTTACATTAAAACCATAAAAACGAGCATGTAAACAACAAGTGGCGTCCTCTTCGTCCCCAGATGAAGAAACGAGGCAGTTTCGTAACGCGTAGGGATTGGCCGTAGGACAAGACGTACACCAGGAGTGACGCGAGACGGCACAGAGGACGCCACTGTTTGTTTACATGCTCGTTTTTATGGTTTTAATGTAAGCGCAACTTGTTCACTAATGATCTGGTTTCTTAATTGTCAATCATTTTTGAGAGGAACACAGTCCTTCATTGCTAGTTGTCAAAAAAAAAAAAGAAGGAATCACATATTGTAATAAACAAAGTGCTATTATGTAAACTAAGTAGCTGGACATTGGAGACAATCTTCTAAATGTCAAGAAAATTATGCTAAACTCTAGTAAAAACAACATGGATAATACTCAATAACCAAACAATATAATTTACTATTTTAATATCTGTATTGTTTTCTATTTTATGAAAGGGGGGGGGGCTATTTTCTTCCTTTTCTTTAATATGAAAGTTATAACACTGTGACACTAATTATATCCATAAATGGAGATGGATTAACTAAAGGGCCACACTGAAAAAGGGACTTCATGAGATGATGTGAATTTCAAGTTCTTCGTTAAGCCCTCTGGGTGCAAGGGTAATAAGCGTAAAAGAAACTGAAGGTTTTGTCTCTGGAACCTTCCAGCAAAAGGGATGCCACTGGCAATATGCTTTATAACCCAGATTGGGAGTCCACTGGTAGACCAAACTTGGGGGAGAGTGAGGTGTCTAGGGACACTATGGTCCTCATGCCATCCTCGATCAATCTCCGATGGGCCCATCACCTGTCTCTCATGGTATGTATAGTTCAGCCCACGTAATGAAGGCCGCACTGACATCCAAGTCCAAAATTCACAAATTCAGTGCTGCATGTGAAAAATCTAGAGGTGGAATACTCTTTCCCATTGATGTCTATGATTTTTTTTTTGGCAGTGTTGTACATAAGGACGCAACTTACATGGTTTCCTTTTGCAGCTGGGCCTATTTGTATGAGATCACTGGTTTAAGTTTAGGATCTTTAGTCAGTGAAAATAATAGTGATAAACTTCAAGTCGTTTTGAATAGGCTCCACTGTGTCATGATCTCTTTTGGACAAATAACTAACCAGACATTTTGCTTGGACTTTGACAATAACCACCTCATCACAACCTTTTTCCAAAAAAGTTTTTTTAAAGGAGTTGTAAAGAAAAAATTTTTTTGCCTACAATGAATGTCTGCAAGGTAGACAGACAGAATAGTGTAATGATTCTGTTTAAAAAACTAAATATCACCTCCGGCGTTCTAGTTTCTGTTCTCTCATTTACTTCCTGGTTTGCATCACTTGCATCACTTGTTCATGTAAGAACTACATTTCCCAGTATGAATTGCGGCACGCCCAGTAATTCACACCTCCTTGAAGTCTCTAACACGTAGAGAGCGTCCTGCCACACAGATGTAGTTCCCAGGAGGGGGCGAGCATGTCACTGACCACCGCAGTAAAGCCTCCCTTCACGGTTAAGCAGGAAGTTAACAGAACAGAGAAGAAATAGAGCAACTTCTGAGCAAAAACGAACAATGAGGAAGTGAAAAGAGGAATGTCTGCAGGTAAAGAATGCTTATAATGAAAAAAAAATTTCCTTTATAACCCCTTTAAGTAAAGCTCCTTGTATGTTGTAATCTGTATTAAAGGTACAGTTTCTCCTCAACCTGGTGTATTGCCCTTTTGGGGGGGTTTTGATACACTTTGGATGGTGACAGCTATCCGAGTGGACAGAATTGCCAGATGTTGGCTTGAAATGCTTTTCTGGACAATTTAGCTCATTAATATTAGGGATTTTAACATTCTCACCATAATGAACAGCCTGTTGCCCACCAATAGCCGCCTGGTTAGCATGCTTCGTGGCTGTGTTATAAATGGACTCTGTAGTTCCTCCTGCTGGGCACAAGGTGTCGCTATTACTGCTGCAAGAAGAAGGAAAGGAATCTTTCTAAGGTCGTCTTCTCTTCCCAGAAGACAGACTGGGCAGACTGCTCATGTGCGCGGCGGTGTCCTCCATATTTGCCAGGTTTTCATAAGCAAGCGCAGAAACAGTGGGTGGGCCGGAGTCTTCCTGGAGGCAGTGGCACAGCCATTCTTCTCCTCCAGCACTTTCAGCTCTTTCTAACCAGCGGTGGAGTAGGTTTTCCATGCAGAGGTGAGCAAGATCAGACATACTGCAGTCTGGGTTTAAAAAGGACTCAAAAATATGGGCCAATGGCCCACCATTTTACCCCAATGATGGCTTGTTGCTAGGGGAGAATTCCAGCTAGATATTAGATACTGAAAATGTATCAATATACAATCAAACAGTGAATTGAATAGTCCATAAGGTTCTATATGGAAATAAGTCCACGGGCCAATAGCAATAAAAGCATATAGTGGAATAAAGGTGTATCCAATTCTTCTTTTGCCACCCAGTGGAATATAAATAATTATCTGAAGTAGAATTAAATACAAACAGTTCCTATTTTCCCCATTTCATTGAGTGGTTGATTTACTAAAAGTGAAGAGTGCAAAATCTGGTGAAGCTCTGCATAGAAACCAGTCTTGTATTTTTATTGTTGGTGCCTATAAAGTCCATTATTTTGTGTCTTTGACATTTGCTGCTCCAAAATAAAAAAACAGTCAGCTTTCAATTTTTTTTTTTTTTTTTGAGGCTTAATTGAACAAGATGAAGTTAGAAGCCAGTTTTAGTAAATCAACTCCAATAAATGATAACAAAACATTATATTTGTATGAAGTGTCATATATTGTAACATCACAAAACAGACCAATACTTTCTGAATATGCAAGGGCATTATTCAATCGTTTATTGTTACAACAGCTATCAACGAACCTTATTAATACCAGAATTGGTTTAACACCAGACCAAGAAATCAAAAGCAGCCTTCAGCATTTATAGCTGTCATGCTCCATTTGTATATATTGCACAGCACCCCCCCCCCCCCGCCCCAGTAGCAAGGTCACAAACATTCAGCACTTCCAGAGGGATTTACAGAGAGAATATAATATCTGACATTTAGATGATCTTACATTTTATTATTAGTTATGATAATAATTTTTAGGTTGCATGTAAAAAAAAAAAACGTCATAAGATATACACTACTTCATAGGATGAATTACTGTCTCCTTAAAGAGTAAGTCCATCAATTTTTTTTTTTTTTTAAAGGTCAGCGGCTACAAATACTGCAGCTTCAAACTTTTAAAATAAGGACACTTACCTGTCCAGCGTGCCCGTGATGTCGGCACCCAAAGCCAATCTCTGTTTCAGCTCTCGGGTGCTGCCACCGCCATCTTCGGTAAGGGAATCAGGAAGTGAAGCCTTGTGGCTTCACTACCTAGTTTCCTACTGTGAATGCGCGACTCGCGCTGCACAATACCACTGGTCCCTGTGTGCCTCCCAGAAGACAGCAGAGGGGGAGGGGGGCGCCGGACATGACGTAGACCCCTGCAGATACTGTGGGGTTCTATGCCCGGAAGTAGGTGCAAATACCTGTCTTAGACAGGTATTTGCTCCCCCCTGAAAGGTGCCAAATGTGACACCGTAGAGGGGGAGGAATCCGGACAGCGGAGGCTCCATTTTTGTGTGGACCTCCATTTTACCAAACTGTAAAACCCTCTTGATTGGCAGGGTTTATGGATTATCAGTGATTAATACATTATCTAGTGATGAAATCACTAACATTGTACATTATTAAAGCAGGGTTCCGGCATAATTTTTTCTTTTTTTTGCAAGCTAAAATTAATCACATTAAATAGACCCTAAAACATATTAATATCTACCCAGTCGTTGCAAACACTTGCCTTACATCCTCCAGCTCATGTTGTGGCCATATCCATCAATTGTGTGGGCATGTGAAGCCGAGTTCCTTTTTCTTTCTGGTTTTCAGGGAGAGGTGCATGCTGGGCGATTTTCAGTCACAGTAATGGCCAGAGACTCCTGGGGTTAGGACTGGAAGTTGAACCACCTAGGACCAGGAATTGGCAGATTACGAAATCTGCCTGGTAACAGCCAGTAACAGCCTTACATTAAAGCGGATGGTCCACAAAAAAAAATATTAAAAGCCAGCAGCTACAAATACTGAAGCTGCTGACTTTTAATATTAGGACACTTACCTGTCCTGGAGTCCAGCGGCGTCCGCAGCAGAGGATGAGCGTTCGCTCGTCTCTCTGCTGCTCCCCCCTCCATCCACGAAATCCTCCTCCTATGGAATGGCACCAAACTCCAATTGGATGAATTTATCACCTTTTTGAATAACAATGACAGAGGGATCCGCCTCATACATGAGGCCGACCAAGAAAGGATCAACTTCTTAGACCTTACCATCATAAAAGATGAGGCGGGTTTTAAAACTAAAACATACTTTAAGAAGACTGACAGAAACTCATTCATCCCAGTTGGTAACTGTCATCACCAGAATTGGCTTAATTCGGTTTCTAAGAGCCAATTTATTCGAATGAGGCGAAATTGTACCACTTTAGACGACTTCCACTCTCAGTCAGAAATTCTCAAAAATAGATTGGTGGAGAAAGGTTATGACCCCAACCAACTGGAAAGAACCATTGAAGAAGTGGCGGTGATTAAACGTAAATCACTTTTGGATCCCACTCCCAAAATAGGCAAGGTTGGTCCAGTAGTACCATTTGTAACATAATACTCCACCCAACATTACCTCATTAAAAGAATAATCAAAAAACATTGGCATCTATTGGAGAATGATAGGATTCTTAAAACCTTTCTCCCTATGAACCCTCAAGTCATATTTAGAGGTGTGCCGTCGTTGCAAGATAAAATCGCACCCAACGTAGTTGATCCCCCTACTAAAAAGGTTTCCTTTTTTCAGAGGGGGATTATGGGATACCATCAGTGTCGCAGGTGCCAAATATGCACGTTAAATAAATAAATCCCTGAAGTTTGTCTCAACCAGCACTTCTAAGGAGCACCTAATAGATCATTATCACTTGTAGTTCTACTGGTGTGGTGTATATGTTACAGTGCCCGTGTGGGCTTCAATATATAGGCCGGACTAAGAGACAGATGCAGGTACGATTGGGAGAACATATAACCAACATTCGGTCAGGTTTCTCTCAACATTCTGTGTCACACAATTACGATCTACATCATAATCTACATCATAATCATAATCCAGAGGGGACTCTCTTTTTGGGCATTGACAAATTCGATGCCCACTGGAGAGGAGGATCCCTTGTCAGGGAACTATCCAGGCTAGAAATGGCCTGGATTCACAAAGTTCGAACTTACACCCCTTACGGACTGAATGTAGACGTAGATGTGAACGCGTTCATAGACAATAGTTAGATTATCTATATCATCCATCATACTTTAACCTACCAAAGATTTCAAAATTTGTATGGGGTTGTTAATGTCAGTGTGAACCAGTTCTGAAATCCGGGACTCATACTCTCTACATTTTTTTGATATTTTTTTGATTTTTGACTGTTATTAGATTAGTCAGCTCAGAGTAAGAGTGTCATCCATATAAGGCGCAATATCTAACCAATTGCATTTTCGTTTTATCCTTTGGAGCCAATTGGATTTTTATGGATAGTTTCACCTATTATTTTGAGAGATCATATTGGCTTAATTACAGTTTGCATCTATTGTTCCACTTCTTGTCTCGCTGGCTGCCATCAGCGAGATAAGTATTTCCCTTAAAATGCGGGCTGTATGAGACTATCAACAGCCCTATTTTTTCCCTTATTAATATCATTCATTTTATTAATGGATTTTTTTAAATAAAGTTTTAAAATAAAATCAATTTTTATTTAGTTGAGAATGTACCCGCACATTGTTTATAACATGTTGATTATTGAGCCCCAGTGGTGTTGAAAGTGTTAATTGCGATTCATGTACCATGGGGTTAACCCTCATCAATGTGCGCGTCCCATTTATTTATGTTTGATTAGCTGTTACATAGTTACATAGTTAGTCAGGTTGAAAAAAGACACAAGTCCATCCAGTTCAACCATAAAAAAAATAAAAAAATAAAACAAAGTAAAACACAGTACATCCTCCCATACACCCAACTCCATACCCACAGTTGATCCAGAGGAAGGCAAAAAAAAACAGCAGAGCATGATCCAATTTGCTACCGGAGGGGAAAAAATTCCTTCCTGATCCCCCGAATGGCAACCGGATTTACCCCGGATCAACTTTACCTACAAAACTTAGTACTCAGTTATATTATGTGCATTTAGGAAAGAATCCAGGCCTCTCTTAAAGCAATCTACTGAGCTGGCCAGAACCACCTCTGGAGGGAGTCTGTTCCACATTTTCACAGCTCTTACTGTGAAGAAACCTTTCCGTATTTGGAGGTGAAATCTCTTTTCCTCCAGACGTAAAGAGTGCCCCCTTGTCCTCAGTGTTGACCTTAAAGTGAATAACTCAACACCAAGTTCACTATATGGACCTCTTATGTATTTGTACATGTTGATCATATCCCCCCTTATTCTCCTCTTCTCAAGAGTGAATAAATTCAGTTCCTCTAATCTTTCCTTATAGCTGAGCTCCTCCATGCCTCTTATCAGTTTGGTTGCCCTTCTCTGCACTTTCTCCAGTTCTCCGATATCCTTTTTGAGAACTGGTGCCCAAAACTGGACTGCATATTCCAGATGAGGTCTTACTAATGATTTGTACAGGGGCAAAATGATATCTCTGGAGTCCATACCTCTCTTAATACAAGAAAGGACTTTGCTCGCTTTGGAAACCGCAGCTTGGCATTGCATGCCATTATTGAGCTTATGATCAACTAAAACACCCAGATCCTTCTACACTACAGATCCCCCCAGTTGTACTCCCCCTAGCATGTATGATGCATGAATATTCTTAGCCCCCAAGTGCTAAGCTGTGACGATGATTGGGTGTTGACAGAATCTGTGTTCACTTTGTCGTCAATTTTAATGGTCAATATAAAGCCCTTTATCTGCTCTGTGCACGCAGTTTTTGATTTGGCCTTACTTAATGCCATTATGGCCATCTCTATACCTAGTCACAAGCGGTATGGGCAAATGTCCCATCTTCAATATGGTGGATGAGGATCGTGGATTCCCGGATGTCAGAACTGGGCGGTCCGATTGACCTTGCAAATGTATAATTAGCGGTGAGTCAGCGCGCCGCTCGTGCCCCTGGAAGACGTCATCTGTGATGAAACGGCGTAGGGAGGAGTGGCGTGCTGACATCACCACTATTGACCAAACGACTATCCGGAAGGACGAGCGAATGATGGAGCCGGCCGGCTACACTTATGAGATGCTAATTTTTTATACATACCATGTGAGTGCATTATTTTATTATTAAACATGATTTTATCTACGGTCAGGGCCGCTATCAGGGGGGTACAGGCATTACACCTGTAAGGGGCCCGGGGGTCCCCAGGGGCCCGGATGAGAACCACCCTAAAAAAAAAAGGCCCCCCACCAAGGGCCCCAGATGGCAAGCCCTTTTTTTTATAAAACAATATTTTTTTTTTATAAAAAAATATATTTTTTTAATATATTTTTATTTTATTTTTTATTAAAGGGACAATTTTTTTTTCTTTCATTTTTTTTAGAGGTCCGGAGGTCCCCAGGGGCCCGGAGACCACCAGGGCCCCAGATGGCAAGCCCTTTTTTTTCTTTTCTTTTTTATAAAAAAATATATTTTTTTATAAAAAAATATATTTTTTTAATATTTTTTTCTTTTATTTTTTATTAAAGGGCCAATTTTTTTTATTTTTTTTTTATTTTTTTAGGTCCGGAGGTCCACAGGGGCCCGGAGGCCCCCAGGGCACCAGATGGCAACCCCCCTTTTTTTTATTTATTTTCTATAAAAAAATATATATATTTTTTAATATATTTTCATTTTATTTTTTTTATTAAAGGGACATTTTTTTAGGGGTCTAGGGGCCCGTAGGCCACCAGGGCCCCAGATGGCAACCCCCTCTTTTTTATTTATTTTTTTATAAAAAAATATATTTTTTTATAAAAAAATATATTTTTTTAATATATTTTTCTTTTATTTTTTATTAAAGGGCCAATTTTTTTTTCTTTTATTTTTTTAGAGGTCCGGAGGTCCACAGGGACCTGGAGATCCCCAGGGCCCCAGATGACAACCCCCATTTTTTTATAAAAAAAAATATTTTTTATATATTTTTTTATTTCTTTTATTTATATATATAAATATATATATATATATATATATATATATATATATATATATATATATTATTATTAAAGGGCCCAGAGGTCCCCAGGGCCCCCGGATGACAATCCTCCTTTTTTATAATTTTTTTTTACTTTTTTATTTCTTTTTTTTAATACATAGATGTATTTTTATTAAAGGGCTCAGAGGTCCCCAGGGCTCCATGTGTCAAACCCCCTTTTTTTATAATTGTATTTTTTATTTTTGTTTATATATTTTTTTTATATTTTTGTTTTTTATTAAAGGGCCCAGAGGTCCCCAGGGCCCTGGAAGGCAACCCCCTTTTTTTTAATATAAATGTTTATTTCTTTTTTATATATATATTTTTTTATTTATTTATTTATTTTTAAAGGGCCCAGAGGTTTCTTTTTATTAAAGGGCCCAGAGGTCCCGAACGGAAAGCCCCCTTTTTTTGTAATTTCCTTTTATAAAAAAAAAATAAGGTCCCCGGGGCCCCAGTTGGCAACCACCCTTTTTAAAATATATATATATATATATATATTTTCTCTCTTTTTTCCTTTTTATTAAAGGGCACAGAGGTCCCCAGGGCCCCGGATGGCTACCCCCCTTTTTTTATATATATTTTTCTTTATTTCTTCTTTTTGTAAAGGGCCCCCCCGCTTCTCAGTTCACGGCAGCAGCCCCCCCCCCCCTGCTTCTCAATTTCATGCGGCAGCACCCTCCCCCCCCCCGGTTCTCTGCTCCAGGGGGCCCATGCCTGAAGCTGTGTAAGGGGCTCCAAAATTCCTGATGGCGGCCCTGTCTACGGTACTACTCTATTTTGGTTTTTCTGTTTCCTCCATACACCAGGATCTGGCATTTATCGATGTATGGTTTACCTACATGTGGAGTTGCAGCAGAGGATTAGTAGAAGCAAACCTGCCATAGAGACATAGAGTTACATGTGATTTTGATCTTATTACTAAGATCATTTGGAGTCGGTAAGCAGGCATTTTTATTAGAGGTGGAGGTGCCCTTTGTCTGATCTTACTCTACGAACTTTCTTCAAACACACTTTGGGTGCAAGTTTGATACACATGGACTCTACTATCATTATATTTGATTGTGATTGTTTTTGGACTTGTCACTTCACCAGTGTTCCACCTACGCATATATTGAGTGGGTCGGTCACATCTGTTATATGATTTACTTATTTCTTGCAGCGCAGCATACCCTTGTTTTATATCTAAAAAAAATGCAACTTATAGAATTTTTTAAACGTCGCCTATCGAGATTTTTAAGGGTAAAAGTTTGACGCCACGAGCGGGCGCAATTTTTAAGCGCGACATGTTGGGTATCATTTTACTCAGCGTAACATTATCTTTCACAATATATAAAAAAATTGGTCCAAATTTACTGTTGTCTTATTTTTTTAATTCAAAAAAGTGATTTTTTTCCAAAAAAAGTGCGCTTGTGAGACCGCTGCGCAAATACGGTGTGACAAAAAGTATTGCAATGACCACTATTTTATTCTCTAGGGTGTTAGAAAAAAATATATATATAATGTTTGGGGGTTTTAAGTAATTTTCTAGCAGAAAAAACTGTTTTAGTCTTTGCAAACACCAAATCTGAAAAACACCTAAGGTCCTTAAGTGGTTAAAGATGGATAGATTAGGAGATAGTTGGACAGATTGTGGTAAGGAGTTCCAGAGGATGGAAGAGGCTCTGGAGAAATCCTGAAGATGAGCATGGGAAGAGGTGATGAGGGAGCTAGAGAGTAGGAGGTCTTGAGAGGACCAAAGAGAGCAGTTTGGTTGGTAATTTGAGACCGGGTTAGTGATGTATCTGTGGACAGAGTTGTGAATGGCTTTGTAAGTTATTAGAATTTTGAATTGTATTTGTTGGGTGAGCTGAAGTCAAAGGAAAGATTTGCAGAGAGGGATGAGTCTTGCAGCGGCATTCATGATAGACTGAAGGGGGATAGCCTATGTAAAGGTAAGCCAATGAGGAGGGAGTTGCAGTAGTCGAGGCGAGAGATAACCAGGAAGTGAATTAGAAAAATGGGCATATTTTGTAGCTATTGCGGGTTAATGGGAAAAATGCCCCCAAGGCGGTGGCATTAAGTGATAAGGAAGTAAATATTATACAAATTACTGCTAGCTGTTAGTGGGCACTAGCAATTAGAAAATTCTGCCAGGGACCCCCTCACAAGAGTTTGGACTTAGCTGCATGCTGACCCCAGGTCACGACCCCCAGGTTCACCCTGCTTGTGAAGAGAGTACCAGAAGACACTGTCAGACACAGATGGATGGAGGGATGGAGCAAAAGGTGAGCTGGATAGCGAGCCAAGGTCAGGGCAGGCAGCAGACAACGTAATCATGAGAACTAGCCAAGTGGGTACACAAGATCAGTTTACGAGAATTCAGGTTACAAAGGCTTGCACGAAAGGCACTCAGGAACAAGTGTTGCTCAAGCAACCAGATACTGGTCTAAGTGGATTTTTTTTTTTTTTTTTTCAATAAATTTTTTATTAAATGAAATGTATATGACAGCCCACAGCTCAAAAAAGCAGAACTAAGCTAAGAGTAAGAAATAACATAAAATAAATCAATATCCGAAGCCTCAACATAACCACTATAGGTAGGCAAGGTGGTCCATCCGGAAGTAACATAAGAGGCATGTAGTTACATCGATGTAAGAAACATTCAGAAACATTTATGGAAGCATCAAACCAAAACAAAAATCAAGCAAAAAGGGAAGAGAAAAAACACCAGGAGCAGACCCCAGAGGCAAGGGGCACAGGAGTAACAGCAAAGAGATCACAGCTTCATAAATCAGCCTACAGAGGGAGAAGCCCCCGGGGTGGCTGAGCGGCGGGTCTTGCGGCTAACCTTCTGCCATTGCGGTTCTGTAGAGCCCGGTAGAGTAGGGATGGTATCCTGCCAGCCAGGAAGCTCGGGCTTAGGGATATCAACATCTGCACAAAATTTCTCCAGGTCCTCTGGGAACCGTAGAACGGCCGACTTGCCATTCCTGTTGGCAATAAGGGCAGCAGGAAAGCCCCAGCGGTAGGTAATGGACGCCTCCCGGAGCTTCTCCGTCAGAGGTTGCAGGGCTCTGCGACGATCCAAAGTTTCTTTAGCCAAATCGGGAAAGAAGGACAGGGCGGCACCATCAAAGTCTAGGGTAGGAGCTTCGCGGGCTTTCCGCATGATACGCTCCTTCTCCTCAAAATAATGGACTCGGCAGATGACATCCCGAGGGGTATCTGTAGATAGAGCGCGAGGGCAAAGGGCCCTATGAACCCTATCGATCTTTAGCGGGTTATCAGCCTCCAGGCCCAGAAGGCCATTGAAAATACCGCGTACCGATGGGAGGAGGTCATCGTCACCCGTGGCTTTGGGGAGGCCTCTGATACGAATATTGTTCCTCCTGTTTCTATTCTCCTGGTCCTCTATTTTGTAGAGAGCCATTCTGTGGGCAATAGTGAGGCTCCTAGTGGAGGCCTGCAGGGATCTGATGGCTGCGGTGTGCCGGTCAAGCCGGAGCTCAGTTTCCTCCACCCGACCCAGTACCTGTGAGAGGTCTGCCCGCACAGCCGAGAGTTCCTTCCGTATGGTCCTCTCCAAGCTCTGGAAGAGAGAAGCCAGCTCAGTCCTGGTAGGCAGGTCATCCACTCGGACCTCCGTGCGGCGGGAAGGGCTGACGGTACCGTCGGAGCAGGCTGAGGAGGCAGAGGAATGGCGCCTATGATCCGATCTATGGCGGGAGGCGGAGCCTGTAGCGGGGATCTCGCCACGTGGAGAGCGGCCGGGACTTGCCCGTCTTCTTCCGCATGATGAGCTTGAGTGTGTTGCAGATTTAAGGATGTAAAAACAGCTTAAAGTTGTGTCGGCGCCGGAGCTCGAGGCAGACACGTCCTCACAGCATCGCGTCCAAACCACACCCCGTCTAAGTGGAATTTAACCACTTGCTGCCTGCCGGCCGTCAAATGACGGCTGGGAGGTGCAGCTACTGTTCTGGGCGGGCGTCATATGACGTGTTCGCCTTCCCGGGCCACTAGGGGGCATGCGCGCTCACCACATCACATATCCACGTCCTGTCAGAGTAGACCGATGATGTGTTCCTTGTACAGAGGAACACCTATCGGTCTCCTCCCCTTGTGAGTCCCCTACCCCTACAGTTAGAATCACTCCCTAGGTAACATGTTTAACCCCTTGATCGCCCCCTAGTGTTAACCCCTTCCCTGCCAGTCACATTTATACAGTAATCAATGCATTTTTATAGCACAGATCGCTGTATAAAGGTGAATGGTCCCAAAAATGTGTCAAAAGTGTTCCATATGTTCCGCCGCAACATTGCAGTCATGATAAAAAATCTCGGATCGCCGCAATTACTAGTAAAAATAATAATAATAATAATGCTATAAATCTATCCCCTATTTTGTAGACGCTTTATATTTTACGCAAACCAATCAATATACGCTTACCAAAAATATGTAGGAGAATACATATCGGCCTAAACTGAGGAAAAAATGTGTTTAAAAAAAAACATTTGGGATATTTATTATCACAAAAAGTAAAAAAAATATTGTGTTTTTTTCAAACTTGTCACAGTTTTTTTGTTTATAGCGCAATAAATAAAAAACACAGAGGTGATCAAATACCACCAACAGAAAGCTCTATTTGTGGGGGGGGGGATGATAAAAATGTCATTTAGGTACAGTATTGCATGACCGTGCAATTGTCATTCAAAGTGTGACAGCGCTGAAAGCTGAAAAATGGCTTGGGTAGGAAGGGGGTGAATGTGCCCTGTATTGAGGTGGTTAAATAGAGAGGCACATTGGAGGCTGGACAGGAAGTAGCAGAAAGGAAAGATATATTAAGCATCAGGTGAAGCCGGCGACACCCATAGCTGCTCTGCAGCTGATCTGTGACACATGTTCTATTGGTACTTTGGTGTTCGCTCAGATGTAGTTGCACCAAGTGGGAGGTTTGTACTTTAAAATAAACCCTTAAAGACACTTAACACAACTCAACAAAGCAGGGTTCTATAAACTCAGTGCCAGGACAAGCTCATCCAGTGCCCAGGACAAAGATGCCAAACTGCACCCCCCCCCCTCTCCCATGCAGGGGTGTATTTAGGTTTTGTGCTGCCCTAGGCCTGACTAAACTCGTGCACCCCTAATTTAAATATGACACACCCCTTCCTGACAAGGCCACACCCCTTTCTATTTAAGATCCGCCCTGGATTCCCTTAATTTGTATATATTTCCTCTCACTTCCTGTTTGGCTATGGGGTACGAAGTGAAGGGAAATCTCTGCAATGGGACAGGAATGGTAAAGAATAAACTGACAGGGGCTATAACCCTCCCTTAAGCCCCGTACACACGGCAGAGAACCTCGACGGGCAGAACACATCGTTCCGCCCGTCGAGGTTCTCTGCCGGCCGTCAGAATCGGCGACCCGCCCGTCGGGAAAGGCAACCAGCCATTTATCCCGACGGGCCGTCGAGCAAATAGAGAACCTGTTCTCTATTTGCTCGACGGGTTTCCCGACGGGCTGGGCTCGCCGAGAGCGTACACACGGCCGAGGTTCTCGGGCAGAATGCGGCTCCCAGCGATGTTCTCGCTGGTTTCTGCCGAGAACCTCGGCCGTGTGTACGGGGCTTTACTCTATCCAAAATGAAAAATAAAGTTAAGTGCCTATAGTTCTACTTAAAGCACAAATTTCTGATAATTTTATGAAAAGGACTAAGAAGATTTAACCATGCCAATGGTGCAGCAGAACCCCCCACAGTTGCAGAATGCCGGCCGCCTGCATACCAGAAGCAGTGTGGCCGCTTTAGGGGGCGCTAGACTAATTTGCCTCTCAGCCCAGCCTGCCCCATAAGACTGCTGCTACACTAACAGTGTAGCGCAAGCCGGCGGGGACTCTTTTTGTGCTGCCCCCCTGCAAAGTGCTGCCCTAGGCCTGGGCCTTGTTGGCCTAGGCCAGGATACAGCGCTGCTCCCATGCATGATGTGCAAGCATAGGGGATCCTATACCCAGCAGTCACTCACTTGTTAAAATAACTGCCGTTGACCCTACTCCTGACAGCCTTGCAACAGAAGGAAGGCACCCCCATCCTTACAGTAAACCATTGCACCCAGGGCAACCATATCTCCTGCCCAGCCTTTGTCCCTGCCCTGTATAAACCTCTTTGTTAATACTTGTAAAGTGGGAAGACCCTAATATTTGCTTTCTTTAAAAGCTATGGCTGCTGCTGGCACCCAACACTTGCATGTATATTGCATGTCCACCAGTAAGGTGGGGGAACCACAGAACACACCAGAGACATGGCAGTTGACACTTGCCGGTCAGGTATTATCCTTCTTCTTTTATAGGCTGCTGATAGCGTATTTTATGGCAACAAGGTCACTTTAAATAAATGCCATACTGGTTTACAGGTATCTCCGCAAAAGGTTTCTTTACTTGTTAAAGGTAGCTTGTGTACTTGGAAATTGAGAACATGAAACATCTTTAAAAATAAATGGTGTTACTGGCAGGAAATAATTATCATGTAAATCAGTGAATCACAAAGTATTTTAGTACTGCACCTCTAAGAAGTTGTCTCCCTTTATTGCACTACATGATACATGATCACTGGTGTCTATGTCTAATTTTGGGTTGAAAGGTACAGACATTACAGACTATATATGACTTAAAGCATTCTCTTTGGATCCTATAACAGACAGAGCATACAGACTAAATACTAATGACTAAGCCACTTCCTTCTACATCAGTGCACAGCTATTCTGTGTCATCTGAAAAAGAGTTAAACAAGAACTGGCGTGAGTCATTACATCGCTTGTCTGCTGCCTTGCCACACTTTCTCTCTAAACCTTTGCCCCATTGCATGTTTCCCTTATAAAGATTGTATCCAAATAGGGGGCTAAGTCAGACATTAGTAGTGAGAACAAACTGTTTATATTTGGAAGATCTGAACATTCAAGGGAACATAAATCACAGAAATCTCTTTCTGAATGACTCCTGGACCTGGTACAGCCAATCCAAGACAAGCACCGCATCAGCATCATGCCATGATCAGACGGAATTCTTTTTAGTATGGGAATTTTGAATATTCTAGGACAAACTGTCCAATGTTATTATGTGTCATCCAGTCATGACAACATGATCTGTTGCTGTTTCCAAAATGAAGTGTGGCAAGAAGATAAAGGTTGTGTTTGTATGCTTGATACAGATGTCATACTAAAAATATTTCCAAGGACATCCTGCTGTGAACAGGGGCACAGTCACTAGATCATTTTGGCAATGCTTTCTCTATTGGAATATGCTAAAAAAGGAGTCTGCTAAATCATTTTTTTAAATGCGTTCTGCAAATTCTTGGTTAAGGGTGCCCTTGGTTTTAGAGACAGTGTGGTAGCCAAACCAATGAACATGTTTGTTTCCATTTTCCCAGACTCAGAATCAGGGTCATTTCAGAAGGTGAGGGATTTAATTATCATCTGTCATTCATATGCACAATTTTCCTGTTAGACTGGAATGTACCTTTAACCACTTGCTTACTGGGCACATAAACCCCCTTCGTTCCCAGGCGAAATTTCAGCTTCCGGCACTGCGTCGCTTTAACTGACATTTGCGCGGTCGTGCGACGTGGCTCCCAAAAAAAATTGACTTCCCTTTTTCCCCACAAATAGAGCTTTATTTCGGTGGTATTTGATCACCTCTGCGGTTTTTATTTTTTGTGCTATAAACAAAAAAAGAGCGACAAATTAAAAAATATATATATATTTTTTACTTGTTGCTATAATAAATATCCCAATTTTTTTTTCACAGTTAAGGCCGATACGTATTTTTCAATGTATTTTTGTAAAACATAACAGAATTATGATTTTTTATTATTATTTTTTTTACTAGTAATGGCGGCGATCTGCGATTTTTATTGCGACTGCGTTATTGCGGCGGACATATCGGACACTTTTGACACAAATTTGGGACCATTCACATTTATACAGCGATCAGTGCTATAAAAATATGTACTAATTACTGTATAAATGTGACTGGCAGGGAAGGGGTTAACACTAGGGGGTGAGGAAGGGGTTAAATGTGTATCCTGGGTGTGTTCTAACTGTGTGGGGGGAGGGGGTGACTGGGGGAGGTAACCGATGCTGTGTCCCTATGTACAAGAGACACAGATCGGTCTCCTCTCATCTGACAGCACGTGGAGCTCTGTGTTTACACACAGAGCTCCACATCCCTGCTGACATCTGCTCATTTTCCCGCCGATCGCATGTACCGGACGGACATCGTGGCCACCAGGTACATGCATCGGCTCTTCAGCGATGCGGCGGGACAGTGTTTACCCGCGGCGCGCCACCCAGTGGCGCGTGCGGGTAATGCACTAGAAATCACATCCAAAGACGTCTACTTGGCGCCTCAGGTCCGCGCTGTTTACGTATTTTGTCAATAGCGCGGGTCTGAAGTGGTTAAGGTGCTCATGCCTGGTTGGATTATACAGAAAGGTAAAACCCAACTCCAGGGCTGGGCATTCCTACCTTGCAGTATCTTTATTTATTTTTTATTTTGTATTCATACATATTTCCAGAAGTCTTCAGGCGGATTACATAACATTATGGGTCTTCTTTTTCCTCAGATTGTGAACTGGTCCTGAATGCTGTTGTCAGGGGTCTGTAAGCTCCTCTTCCATGGCAGCTGCTGGTCTCATTCCAGCATCCCAGTTTTGGCCTAACTGCACTCTCCTGATCTCACTGTCCACCTGCAGGGTGATTGATGTATACAAAGCCTCTGGGTGGAAACCAAACCTGTTTTAAGCCTGCCAAGCTTTATCCTTGTAAAAGTGTTTGCAACACATGCTTCAAGCTCCCTGTTTCCCTTGACCTGTACCTTCGCCTGATCCCTGTCCTGCCAGCTAGTTTGGATTTCCTTATCAAACTCAGATTGGACTTTGGACAATTCACTGAACTATGCCTGCCTTTTGACCACAGATTTGACCCTGCCTACTCCTAACATTGCCATTCCTGAACCCAGACTGCATTTAAACCACTCTGCCTGTTTGCCAGCCACAAGTACCTGTTTGCTGTGCTTAACCACTTAAGGACCGGACCAATATGCTTCTAAATGACCAAAGGCGTTTTTGCGATTCGGCACTACAACGTTTTAACTGACAATTGCGCGGTTGTGCGCCTTGGCTCCCAAACAAAATTTGCGTCCTTTTCTTCCCACAAATAGAGCTTTCTTTTGATGGTATTTGATTGCCTCTGCGATTTTTATTTTTTCGCTATATACAAAAATAGAGCAACATTTTTGAAAAAAATCTATATTTTTTACTTTTTGTTATAAGAAAAATCGAATAAACGAAATTTTAGTCAAACATTTAGGCCAAAATGTATTCAGCCACATGTCTTTAGTAAAAAAAAATCGCAATAAAAAAAACATTAGCTACCTAGCGGCAACAGCGACACTAATACAGCGATCAGAAAAATGATCGCTTAGTGACGCTGGCAATAGGGAGTGAAAGGGTTAACTAGGGCGGTGATCAAGGGGTTAAAACTTTATTAGAGGGGGTACGGGGCTACCCTGGACCTAACACTAACTGCCTGTCACACTAACTGTCACACTGACACTAAATGCAGTGATCAGTAAATATATGATCACTGCAATCAGTGACAGTGTGACATGGGGCTGGGGGAGGGGGTGATCGGAAGGAGTTAAATGTGCCTATGTGTACTGATGTCAGTGTAGTGTTGGTGCGACTTACTGTGATGTCTTCTCTCCTCTCGGCGGATTGAAAATACCGCCGAAAGGAGAGCTGACATCACTTCCTCTGCTAGTGTTTACATTACACAGGCAGAGGAAGTGACACGGCGGGGGCTCTGCTGATTCGCTGGGAGCGATCTGGAGGGGACAGACAGAAACCAACAGCCGTCCCCTCATCCCGGATCGCTCCCACAGGTAAAATGACCGCCGCACTTTTTTGGTGAATGGGTAAGATGTACTTGATACCCATTCACATGGGGGGCAGGATCTGGGGCCCCCTTGTTAAAGGGGGCTTCCAGATTTTGATAAGCCACCACCCGCAGACCCCGATAACTAGCGGCCAGGATTATTGGGATGGGGTGGGCACAGTGCTTGCTCGCCCCCCCCTTTTCCTGACCTGCCAGGCTGCATGCTCAGATAAGGGCCCCTCACCAATTTTCTTTCATTGTTTTCATCTATACAGTCGAGAGGAAGTTTGAATTAAAATTATTCCTTTAGAAATGTCATTGTTGCTGTGGCATGTTCTATACAGCACACAGATGCGCCACTTTACAGGCAGACTAAGGCCGCGTACACACGATCAGTCCAAACCGATGAAAACGGACTGAAGTTCAGTTTCATCGGTCCAAACCGACCGTGTGTATGGCCCATCAGTCTTTTGTCCTTCAGTCCAAAGTTTTAAAACTTGCTTTAAAATCGGACTGATGGACGCCTGACCATCAGTCAAAACCAATGGTTAGTACGCAAAAGCATCGGTTAAAAACCCGCGCATGCTCAGAATCAAGTCAACGCATGCTTGGAAGCATTGAACTTCATTTTTCACTGCATGTACACACGATCAGACTAAAACGATGAGGCTGGTCCGATGAACCGTTTTCATCGGACCACGATCAGTCCAAAATCCCATCGGGCCAGAACGCGGTGACGTATAACACAACGACGTGCTGAAAAAACGAAGTTCAATGCTTCCAAGCATGCGTCGACTTTATTCTGAGCAAGCGAGGATTTTTAACCGATGCTTTTGTGTACTAACCATCGTTTTGGTCCGACGGACAGGTGTCCATCGGACAGATTTTAAAGCAAGTTTTAAAACTGTGGTCTGATGGACTACGGTCCGATGGGCCGTACACCCGATCAATTTGGTCCGATGAAACTGGATTTCAGGCCAGTTTCATCGGACCGGTCTTAGGGGACCCCCAGGCACAGTATTTAAAGGAATATTTCATTTTTAGTGTTTCACTGTAAGCATCATTAAAATCACTGCTCCTTTAAAAACTTGTTTTGCATTGATACATGTCCCCTTGGGCAGTACCCATACACTTTTTATGGCAATAACTTGCATATAAGCCTTTAAAATGAGGACTTTTGATTTTTCATGTCTGTGTTCCATAGACATTAATAGGGTTTGCATGTTCTCTAGAACTTTTTGCCTGTTCAAGATGTTCTGGTGCAAACCAAACCGGGGAGTGTACGGCCCATCCCTACTGTTTGGGCATAGAAAGAGTGGGGCATCAACATTTAGAAGAATATTATTTAACCACTTGAGAACCAGAAAGATTTGCCCCCTTAATGACCAGGCCATTTTTTGTGATACAGCACTGTGTTGCTTTAACTGACAATTGCGTGGTTGTGCGATGTTGTACCCAAACAAAATTGGGTATACAAAACTCACTTTTGTTGCCAGCAGTTTAGACTTGGCTGGGTTTTGAGTTATTTTGAGTTGACAGCAAATTTACACTGTTATACAAGTTGTACACTCACTACTTTACATTGTAGCAAAGTGTAATTTCTTCAGTGTTGTCACATGAAAAGATATAATAAAATATTGACAAAAAATGTGAGGGGTGTACTCACTTTTGTGAGATACTGTATGTAGTACAGTGCTTGCCAGAGTACCTACAGTGTACAAAATTGTACCCTAAACTGTGATAATTTTCTGTACTAAAAAGGACATTTATTTAAATAATCAGTTATCGGATAGCAATGAAAATAGTTTACCGATACAAATAGTATAAGATAATCAGGGGAGGGCTGGCAGCCTTATGCCTGGGGGGCAAGTCCAGTCAAGTGGCCCATAGAGCGTGGAAAAGTGATGGATCGAGGAAAATAGTCTAAGATTTTTCATGATCACAAGAGTCCGCACAGAGGCCCCCCTTACATCAGAGTCCGCACAGAGGCCCCCCTTACATCAGAGTCCGCACAGAGGCCCCCCTTACATCAGAGTCCGCACAGAGGCCCCCCTTACATCAGAGTCCGCACAGAGGCCCCCTTACATCAGAGTCCGCACAGAGGCCCCCCTTACATCAGAGTCCGCACAGACCCCATAGACATACTGATCAGATCTGATGTAAGGGGTATTCTGGGAAACTTGATTAAAGGGTTCATGCTGTGGACTATTGTGTAAAGAGGGTCTCTGCTCACCAAAGCCTGCCCCCTCCCCTTTAACAAAGTCCACAGAGCACCCCTTTTTATACACTGGGAGGCAGGAGACACTAGAGAGGGTGAGTTTACCAGGATGGAGGCTGAGGCGCAGGCAGACTGTCTGATGCTTTTTTGGGTTCAAACTTCCTGTCCAGTGCCCACACATACCCGGGGAGTGTGGGCAGGGCAGACTCAGAAGTAGGAGGAGCAGATGAGCTCTATCTGACCTTGTGTCTGTGCAGAGAGAGAAGGCTGAGCTATGTGTGAGACGAGACATAGCTCAGCTCTGCAGCCATCTACCCCGGAGCTGACACAGGCACGGCTGCACAGTGGGAGGTGAGCAGCGGCCATGACCCGTGTTAACAGAGCTCCAGCAGGCATATTCCTGCTCTGCAAAAACAGCATTTGGTAGTGGCGGCCGGTGGATGTGCAAAGTGTCACCAGGCCAGGGGGAGATTTCCACCCTGCCCCCCTGCCAGCCCTCCCCTAAAGATAATAATAAAACTAAAATGGGCAAGGGTGTGACAACATGCTCTTTTGGGGCTTAACATTTTCTACAAAGAAATAATCCTTTTGGTCAAATCCTTTGCCAAGCATTATAGATGTTTCCAAGTATTCCAGCATTTAAAATTAACATAAAAGAATGCGCTTTGGGAGACACTCAACATGACTTGAGCACTCTTCAGATTTGTGGCAAATTATTCCTCTCATCGTATCAGCTGCTGGGCAGTGGCACAAAACAAGCCTTCTGCTCAAGTGCTAGTATGAAGATACTTTATCGGCATCAAAGAACATGTGTCTATGGCCAGTTCCAAAATAAACAAAATTAAAATGGTTTGTGAATCACTGCTTAGTGTTATAGAATACATATAATTGGCTCTAAAACCAGAACGTGCTAGAGAGGCCTGAAAGTATTAAAACAAATCATAATTATAACTAAATTATAATAAAATTGTATGACGATATCGTCTTTAATAGGGATGAGCTTCGCGTTCGAAACGAACGTATGTTCGACTCGAACATCGTCCGTTCGATCGTTCGTCGAATTTCAAACAAAAACGATCGTTCGCGGCAAATTCGAGTGAAACGACCGTTTTTAAAACTTTTTTTCCATTGATACTACTATCAATGGAATAAAAAGTTTTAAAAAGGTCGTTTTTTCAGGAGTCCTGCTCCTGAAAAAACTACAATTTTTAAGACTTTTTTCCATTGATACATGTTCCCTGGGGCAAGACCCGGGTTCTGAAAGACGTTTTCCAACAATAACTTGAATATTGGTCTTTAAAACGACCGGTTTTGAATTCGAACGTTCAAGTCCCATAGACTTCAACTAAATGTTCAACGGTTCTGGTGCGAACCGAACACGGGGGTGTTCGGCTCATCCCTAGTCTTTAATTCTTTATCCTCCAGTGACTCTATAATAGAGTATCTTGAAATCAGAAATGTATCTTTTGTGTGTCACTCTTGAAATGTATCAAATACAATTTTTGCGAATTGCATAAACCAAATGTGTATTGTAACTTTCTATCTGCTTTATATCTTCCACAACACCTGCAAGCCCCAGGATGCCCAATGTTCAGCAGATAAACAATGTAAAAAATAACTAAAACGCCACAAGTGTTATACTGCTAAAAACACCCAATTTTATTTAAAGCGGAGCTCCACCTGCATTTTTTATTTTTCAAAGTCGGCAGCTACTAACAGTGTAGCTGCTGACTTTGAATAAGGACACTTACCTGTCCTAGGCGCCCGCGCTGACGGCCCCCGCCGATGCCGATCCTCGATCCTGGCACCGCCATCCACAGTCAGGAAAACAGGCAGTGAAGCCGTGCGGCTTCACTGCCCGTTTCCTACTGCGCATTTGCGAGCGACGCGGCGCTTTGTGAATGGTCCGGCTGCTTTCTGGGATACACACAGTTCCCAGAATGCAGCGCGGCCCATTCACAAGAAGACACCGAGAAGAGGAGGAGGAAGACAACCGCACCGCGGATCATGAGGGCAGATTCGGGACTTCCGCATAGCAACAGCCTATTTAGGGTGAGTATTTTTTTTTTTCCATTTCATTTTTTAATTTTTTTTTTTAGATTTAAAAAAAAAATAAAAAATCAGGGTGGAGCTCCGCTTTAAAGTGATGCTCAAGGAAATAATGTTTTTTTATAAATAACGAACATGTGATACGTACCTGCTCTGTGCAATTGTTTTGCATAGAGAAACCCCAATCCTCTTGTCTTTGTTTCCCCCGCCGGCAGTCCTGGCTGCTCTCCCCTGCTGAGTGCCCCCAATAACAAGCCTCTTGCTATGGGGGAACTTGAGCAGGCTCACTCCAGAGCTGTGCTCTCTGTCTCGATTCACACACAGAGTGCGGCTCGGCCCGTTTTCTCCTAATTGGCTCACTGGCTGTGATTGACAGCAGCAGGAGCTAATGGCTTTAGCTGCTGTGTGAGATAATGAGGAGAGAGAGAACCAGGAGAGCCACTGCTCTTTTGCACATCGCTGGATGGAGATGGGGCTCAAGTAAATATAGGGGGGGGGGCTGGGGAGGAGCTGCATCCAGATTTGTTTTTACCTTAATGCACAGACAGGTCGGCACGATCCCACAAACCGTAGTAGCTGTACGTCGGTCACGTTAAGTGGGATTTCAGGCACGCATGCATACGTCGGTTCCTTTTAGGGAGTTAGCAGGTGCGCTGTGCCGATACTCGTGACCGGGAGTCGCGATGACAGCTAGCCATGAGCGATTGTGGGCACGAGAGGCAGGGGACATGTGTGTGTAAACACGATCTGGGAACCACGATCTGTCATCTCCTATAGTCAGTCCCCTCCCCCTAGAGTTAGAACACACAGTCAGGGAACTCAATTAACCCATTGATCCACCTAGTGTTAACCCCTTCCCTGCCGGTGACATTTATACAGTAATCATTGCATTTTTATAGTACTGATCGCTATAAAAATGCCAATGGTCTCAAAAATGTGTCAAAAGTGTCCGATGTGTCCACCATATTGTTGCAGTCCCGATAAAAATCGCAGATCGCTGCCATTTGTAGTAAAAAAATAAATAATAAAAATGCCATAAATCTGTCCCTCTATTTTATAGATGCTATAACCTTTGCGCAAACCAATTAATATACGCTTATTGCAATTTTTATTACCAAAAAGATGTAGAAGAATATACATATCGGCCTAAACTGAGAAAAAAAATAGCTTTTATTGCTTTTAATATTGTGTTTTTTTTTTTTCAAAATTGTCGCTCTTTGTTTGTTTATAGCGCACAAAATAAAAACTGCAGAGGTGATCAATTACCACCAAAAGAAAGCTCTGTGTGGGAAAAAAAGGAAGTACATTTTGTTTGGGTACAGCATCGCACGTCCGCGCAATTGTCAGTTAAATCGACACAGTGGCGTATTGCAAAAAATGGCCTGGTCATTAAGCAGCCAAATCTTCCGAGGCTGAAGTGGTTAAAAATCAAGTACGCTATTGCACTCACATCTAATGGTGCAATCACCATTTTGTTAGGGCATATACATGCCAAAGACTCCTGTTTCTGAAACCATTTATGACCACCTTAGAACCTCTTTCACCCTTCACCTCCAACACAGTTCTATTGATATCCAAAATATCCTCTTTTGTTGTCTCTGTGTTGTCTCTGATGCATCCTGGTCCTAAGGGAACTCCGCCTAACGCCACGTCCCAGCATAGACCTGCCGCTTGCGTTCCAGCCCTCTGTCTGATAGACGCAGTGACACCCGGAAACGATCGCTTGGATAGTGAACCAGCACCCCGACATGCGGCGAAGCACAGCAAGCATCTACAGCTGCAGGGACCATCCACACAAGCTGAGGACTGACTGTCATTTGGACCTCTACATATGCCTACATACAATAACTAATATTAAAGTGTACAGTTTGTTTTTCTCTTGTTACATGCATTGGAGTCCGGCTTCGACTTCGGCTCCCCCTGCAAGGCTGCCCAGACCTAAAAACTGTCACCACATACAGAGCTATCATAGCTCAAAGGACTTTTTGTGGATTGGTGTCTTATTTTTTGTGTCAGCATGCGCCATTACTGTACTGCTGTATATATTTACCAAGATTTTGGTACCACACCATTTTGACCAGGTGAACACTTGCTTGATATGACCACCTAAAATGGTTGCACACTTTTCTGTTGCAGGACATTTTGAAAGCCAGGATACCTAACCAGAAAACAATGCACCACCAGGTTCGGGACATATTCTAGACAAGGTACAGTATGTGTGTGAAGTTTCCCTGCCAATGGGCAGCCACCAAATTGGTGCAGTTGTCACAAAAAGCCTTGACTGATGATGGTGTGGACTTCTGAAGATCAGCAAGAATCTTATGTCCCATGTGGCTACTGTTTCCCAAGCATACCAGCTGCAAAACAACAGGCATGGCCGGTGTCTGAGAGAATGGTACTGTTCTGTAATACTGCAAAAAGCTTGAAGCTAAGCTTAAACCCAGGACCCTGCATTCGCTGTACATGGCCTCCCACAGTACACAGAACATGGAAATGTAATTATTTTAGTAAATATAAACTGCTAAATACCTTTTCTCATCAGCAGTATATAGCAGTCTTGTGGCTTCTAGCAGTGTCTGGTTAAAGCTTGTAGGAGTAGTTTTCATTCTTCTGTGACTGTTATATGAAGCTGCAGGACTCCTGACCCTCTGTCTGTACAGTGCTGGTTGTCCCTGTGCTGATCACATGCACCCTCCCAAGAAAATACACACCAAACTGAGCATGTGCAGCAAAGGCTCTGTCTTATCAGGAGTTGGATTGGGGACAGTGGAAGAAGGGGAGGATCAGAAAAGACAGGACTAAACAGCCTTTTCTAGGTTCCACAGTGAGTATAACAAGTATGCTTTACTGCATATACAGACTGATTTTACTGTTGTGGGGTTAGTAACACTTTAAAGGGGAGTTCTGCCTGAGGAAAAAAAATAAACATCCCCAGCTACAGATGCTGTAGCTGCTGACTTTTAATATATTTATTTGATTTATTTCAGCTACTTATATAGCGCCATCAGGGGCGGACTGACAACTCATGGGGCCCCCGGGCAATAGAACATTATGGGGCCCCCAGGCTTACTGATGGCCACCATGCCAGGAGGCAGGGCAGCTAAAATCCCAGGATTTTCACATCAAAAGCATGTCAGTTTCGGACATATCAGGGACAGATGTAAAAAAAACACTGATTTTTACATACTGTGCCTGGTTTTACTGAGCCTGGCAACCCTGATGGGGCCCCCTAGTGGCATGGGGCTCTCGGGCCGTGCCAGAGTGACTCAATGGTCAGTCCGCCCCTGAGCGCCGTCAATTTACACAGCACTTTACATATACATTGTACATTCACATCAGTCCCTACCCTCAAGGAACTTACAGCCCAAGGTCCCTAACACACATTCATACATATACTAAGGCCAATTTAGACAGGAGACAATTAACTTACCAGAATGTCCTCAGAGTGTGGGAGGAAACCGGAGTACCCGGAGGAAACCTACGCAGACACAGGGAGAACATGCCTACTCCAAGCAAGTGGTGTTGTGGTTGGGATTCAAACCAGCGACCCTTTTATGGACACTTACCTGTCCAGGGAGCCCACAATGATGACACGCCAGACAATTTTCGAATCGGCTGTCGGGTGCTGGAGCTGCCATCTCCAATAAGGGAAACCGGCAGTGAAGCCTTTCAGCTTAATGGCCCATTCCCTACTGTGCATGCACGAAGAGCGCTGTGCTTTCTAATTGGAAGGAGGAGGGGCCAAACTTCCAAGGGACAGGTCCCCGTTCCCTCTTCCCCCCTAAAGGAGGAGGGGGAGGAAGCAAATAAGTGGAGGTTCCACTTTTGGGTGGAACTCTGCTTTAGCCCAGGTTCACACTGGGCTGCGGGAGTGAAGCCGTGCGAGTTTAGCTGAACTCGCACAATTTCACTCCCGCTTGTCGGTCCCGATTTCGGCCGCGATTGAAGAGACATCTGTGCAGGTTTCTGTCGGGCTAAAATCGCAAAAAGTAGTACAGAGACTACTTTTTGAAATCGGTGCAATGCCGCAGATGCAGCGTCGCCCTGATTAGGACAGTGCCATTGCCGGCAATTTGCGGCAAAATCCAAATCGCATGTCAAAACGCACCAGTGTGAACCAGGGCTTAAAGCGGAGTTCCACCCAAAAATGGAACTTCCGCTTGTTCCACTCTACACCCCCTTACATGCCACATTTGTTATGTCATTTTTTTGGGGGGGGAGTGGGGGCTTCAGGAGGAGTGGGACTTCCTGTCCCACTTCCTGCTTCCGCCGAGGGGCTGGTAAGGCGATTAGGCTTAATGGCCTTATTGCAGCCCCTCCCTGTAGACGATGACCTAGGACACTGACAGGTCCTAGGCGATAGCCTGTCCAATCAGCGGCGGGCCGCGCCGCGAGCGCATGCGCAGTGCGGCTCGCGCATGTGCAGTGTGTGCCCGGCCGTGAAGCCGAAGGCTGTCATGGCTGGGTGCCCACAGTCGGAATGAAGACGCCGGCCGGGGAGGGGGGAGAGCAGCGGAACCCCGGTGGGCGCGTCGCTGGAACGTGGAGAAGGTAAGTGAATGTTTATTAAAAGCCAGCAGCTACACTTTTTGTAGCTGCTGACTTTTAATAAACATTACATTTGGGTGGAACACCCCTTTTTTCCCAAGCATCTAATTAAAAGAATTTGTGTTTTTCCCATTTGGCTCTCAAAGTTGGCAGAAGAAGCTTCAATGACAAGTTCATTATTAGCTGTCACCCCACAAAAGCAGGTTTAGATGTCACAGGCCCTGAAGTAATCGTTGCATTTCTGATCCATGTAGCTATGCCTCAGAATATAAACTTTTCTTGGCCCCTGACATTTTCTGAACTTAATCACTAGCTCTTGAATTTGGTATTATTCAGGTTTTATTTTGGCCACTCGTACACAGTGCAAAAGTCCGCTGTAAATCCGTCGGAAGTCTGACGGAAAGAAACAGGTTCTCTATCTTAGCTCCGTCGGACTTCCGACAAAAAAAGCCAGATGGAGGCTACACACAGGGCCGGCCTTTGGGGTGTGCGAGCTGTGCGGCCGCACAGGGCCCCATGGGCAACAGGGGCACCGTGCGGCCATCACAGCTCGCAGAAGGTGAATCGCAGTCAGTTACTCACATGATCATCACAGGAGTCCGAATCCTTCGAGTCACTGCCAGGTCTCCCTGCCCTGGGACTGGGTGAAAAGCAACGCATCGGCTGCCGCACCTGAAAAAAAAGAAAATGGCTGCTGCCGGCCCCGACAGGCACACTGCGCATGCGCCGCCGCTGCTCAGAGTCAGGAAAGCCCGAAAACGCTTGGCTATTCTCAGGCAGACGGCGCATGCGCAGTGGCATCTAAGCGCCGGGCAGCGACATTTTTAAATGCAAAGCCGCACCGGCCACCGAAATGTAAGTCACACTGAGCCCCTGGCCCTGCATGCATCTACTTTTTCAGGAAAAAGAAAAAGGCCCGGATTCACAAAGCACTTACGCCGACGTATCTCCAGATACGCCAACGTAAGTACAAACGTGCACCGTCGTATCTATGCACCAAACCACAAACTAAGATACGCCTAATAATAGGCTTCATCCCTCTAACTTTCCTACGCCGGCGTATAGTGGGCGCATATTTACGCTGGACGCATGCGACGCTCCCATTAATTTTCTATTCAAATATGCAAATAAGGGAAATACGGCGCATAATATACGCGGTTTGCGTAATTCGTACATCCGACGTAAAGTTCTTCCCCTATATACAGTATGAGGCACAACTCATGCAAAGGTATGGACCAGGGAACACAAGCTGTCGAATTTTACGTTGTACGTGAATAGGGCTGGGCGTAGGTTACGTTCAGACCGTAGGCAGTAATCCGACGTATCTTAGGCAGTTGTTTCGACGTGATTGTGAGCATGCGCACTGGGATGCGGCCACGACATGACGCATGCGCAGTTCGCTTTAAGTTCTTGTCTGGCACTCGGCCCATCATTTACATGGGGCTCACGCCCACTTCCACCTACGCAGGCTTATTACTTAGAAACCCGGCGTAGTTTTGAGAGCAAGTGCTTTGTGAATTCTGTGCTTGCCTCTCTGCGCTGCTACAGCGTATCGTAAAGAATATACGCCTATGTCTGTGAATCCGGGCCAAAGTATTTACTTTTTATAGCCAGCCTACACACAGAAGGGTAAGAGTATATAAGGGACTTAACATAAGAAAAAGTTTTTGCGTCTACCAACTACGAGAAAGATTCATGTCATTGTTTTTTATATTTTGCGGGACTGCGACATTGCGGCGGACAAATCAGACCCCTTTTTTACACTTTTGGGGGTACCAGTGACATTGCTACAGTAATCAGTGGTAAAAATATGCACTGTTACAGTAATAATGCCATTGGCAGGGAAGGGGTTAATACTCTTGGTGATCAAGGTGCTAAATGTTTTTTTCCCCCTCTTTGTGTATGTTTAGGTGACCAGGGGGCGAGGGGTGAAGATGGGGGGGGGGGGCTCCACATGATTAGCTCGCACATGGTGCCTGAACACCTAAGGCCGGCCCTGGCTACACACGGCCGGACTTTCCAAGAAAAAAAGCCCGTCTGACTTGTTTTCTTAGGAAGTCCAATCGTGTACGAGGCATTACTCTACACCACCCCATCTAACAATATGTGATTGCTTTATTCTTTTTTATTTAAAAGAATTAGGCAGCGAGGCAGCACTTAGTCAGGACATTTATGGTGGACTAAACAGTGACTCTTTTGTTTGTTCATCTTTTATCTATTTCTTTTCTATCTTTATTACTACATGACTTGTTATCCTTCAGAAGTTAAAAGAACAAGTGATGAAGAATGTACACTAAAGCAAACATTCTTGACTGACTATTTGCTTTGGTCACAGTGCCTAATGTGTTCTACAAACAAACGGATGCTAAGGAACGACACCACTGGTTCTTCCCTTCCTAGTATGTGTGATGGAACATTTCCTTACTGTCCTGTGAGGCAGGGTTTGTCAAAACATCATTTTACAAGGCAGCTCCTGCATAACATGTAGCTGGTCAAATAGAGTGTGGTTTCTGGAATATGTTTTATTGTAAGATGTATCTCTAATGTCTTTATAGTACAACAATGTTAGGAATCAGCAGAACTAGTCAAAATTTTAAAAAAGCTGGATCTTTTTACATAAATCTTTTCTGACTTTATGCAGTTAATGTGGCCGCTGTTTTTAGGGTGTGCTGGGGAAATCTCCCACACTCCAGCTGTGTGGGATGCGTCCAGCTGCTGGCCCCAAACGTACGCTATTCTTCCTTACCAAATGGATGCAGAGAGGAAGGATACATGTTTTTGACAGGAGGCCAACATTTATCTGCTGTGAGACAATGACCTCACTGATCTGACTTTTGCCACGGATGTTGACCTGTGACAAACATTTTTCCTCTGTACATACAGTACATTATTTAAAAAAAAAAGTAAAGTACAGCAACAGATGTATGTACATATTTCCTTTATGTGAATTGTTTCATCATGACAGTAGCACTACAGCAAAACTTTTAAATATTTGCTCTTAAATGAGCTAAACTACATCTGTAAAAAAAAATAAAAAAAAATAGAAGATCATTGGTACTGAGCCTGGAGAATTATCTAAACCTTATCTTTTGTGGAATTTTTTATGTTCATTTACCTGATCAGTTAATTTGTGTTTAATTTAAAGTAATCAGAGTTAATGAATTTGGCAAATAAGAGAATAGCTTTCTTTAAAAAAATGGTGTCTTTTGCTAAAATAATTTGATTGGCAAATTGATTTATTTCCCCTCCTAGAACAAAATGTACCCCCTGTCACCCCATTTCCAACACAAATCCCCCTAAATCACCATTCATAGCACCCCCCCCCCCCCCCAAATTTCCCCTCCTGGAAGAATACTTACCCCCTGCTGCCCCCAAATTCCCCCTTGCAGTGCAAATCTCCTCCCCCAATCTCTGTGTGGTGCCTCTCCACCTCACACGATACCACAGTGCCCAAGGCAGCTGCCCCCTGCTCGTCCCGGGCCCTGCTATGAATCAGCCTTAACAACCAGTGACATGTGGGGGTGAAAGGGTAGTGTCGGCAACTATGCTGCCTGCTACACAGCATAGCTGGCCATTCATAACACCCCCCCAAATTTCCCCTCCCAGAAGAATACTTACCCCTTTCCGCCACAATATTCCCCCTTCCAGTGCAAATCTCCTCCCCCAATCTCTGTGTGGTGCCTCCCCACCTCACATGATACCACAGTGCCCAAGGCAGCTGCCCCCTCCTTGTCCCGGCCCTGCTATGAATCAGCCTTAACAACCAGTGACATGTGGGGGTGAAAGTGTGGTGGCGGCAACTATGCTGCCTGCTACACAGCATAGCTGGCCATTCATAGCACACCCCCCCCCCAAATTTCCCCTCCTAGAAGAATACTAACCCCCTGCCTCCCCAATATTCCCCCTTCCAGTGCAAATCTCCTCCCCCAATCTCTGTGTGGTGCCTCCCCACCTCACATGATACCACAGTGCCTAAGGCAGCCAACCCTTCTGCCCACCCCTTGTCCCAGCCCTGCTATGAAGCATCCTCAACAACCAGCGACAAGTGGGGGTGAAGGGTTAGTGGTGGCAACAATGCTGCCTGCTACTGTAGTGCAGTGCTACACAGCATAGAGAAACAGGTACTCTGTTTAAAGTTATAGATAAAGTAGGTATTAATTATCTAAATGTTCATTACGATCTACAGTTAATTATTTCTGGATTTGGGCAGTAATAGTGGCACTTTGTAAAAACAAAAAGTGTCTACTAGAATTTTATTGAAATGTGTGTTGGGCTATGTGTGTTGGGGCCAATGTCCACAGACTCCTGGGAAATGATGACACATCATTTCCCTGGAGCACAGGCAAGGGAAGAAGTGATGAGGAGCTCCACGGACCACGGAGTGGCAGATTAGAAGGACTTGTACATAGCAACAGGGCTATTCTGGTAAGTAAAACATTTTGTTTCCTCCAAATGTTTTTTAATAGGTTTACAGGAATCTGATTATGCAAAAAAAAATTCAGGGTGAAACTTCGCGTTAAGCAAGACTAAAGGAATGTAATGTTAGATGTTTGTGCCCAGGGAATATAGAACACTTTGTAAAATTATTAATTTGTGTATTATGACACACTTTGTGTGTATTAATGTTTAAGTTTAATATTAAGTTTTTTTTTTTGAGAAAATTCAGTGCTAACAATTACTGGCCACCAGGCAAGATTTTTTTTTACCACAGTCTTTCCTTGTAATTGGGTTCATTCACTTCCTAGACAAGTTTGCTAAAATTTATAAAAACACACTATTGGGAAAATATACTGGTGAAATTGTTACTGTTATTCAGACTTACCAGTAAATGTTTAGCCTTGGTTTAGCTTTGTCAAGACTACGTCAAGAGGTAAAGGTCACTGGTAAGCCTACTCTCATATTTTTTACTTGTTCTCCTTTGAGGGTTGTGGTTATATGGAGCTTCAAACCAGCTGAGGCAAGAGTTCATAGAAAATGATACTTCGATTTTACTTTCTTTCAGATGATGCAGCACAACGCTGTAAAATATTGGCCAACATTCTCTATCAAGGTCTGAATCCCCGTACACACGACCAAGCTTCTCGGCAGAATCCAGCGAGAAGCTCGCTGGGATCCATATTCTGCCGAGGTTCTCGGTCGTGTGCACACTTCCGACGAGCGTCCCGTCGGGAAGCTCATCGAGCCAAAAAAGAGAGCACGCTCTCTTTTTTCTCGTTGTTCAATGAGGACTTTGGCTCAACAAGCTTTTCATCGGGAACCTCGTCGGGTTGAACGATGGGTTTAGCCCGACGAGGTTCTCGTACGTGTGTACGCGGCCTAAGGATTTAATAAAACATGGTGTAAACCATAGCAAAACACCCATTTAGTTGGATTTCCTTGACTTTGGGCACATACATTGGTGCCTCTTGGCTCAACATACATTGCTGCTATTTAGGCTTGTCTGTAAAATTCTTTTTCTTTCCAACCTCAAATTATACAGGGAAATGTAGCTTTAAAACTTCTTTAGCTGTGTCATGGAAATGATGATGTCAAGAGAATATATATTGAAGAGAACAGCCTTGGTTGACAGTGGCAACACTAATTATACTCACCGAATAATTCAGTTCTGCTGGGTGCATATCCCTATAATTCCACTTTATATTACATTACCATTATCATTTTCCTAGCATCAGGCCTCGTACACACGACCGAAAATCTCGTCGTAAATGAAACGTTATTTTCCTCAACGAGTTTCTTGACAGGCTTGTTGAGAATCTTGTCAAGCTTTCCTTGCATACACACTGTCAAGACAAAATCTTGTCGTTCTCAAACGTGGTGACGTACAACACGTACGACGGCACTATAAAGGGGAAGTTTGATTCCACTGGCACCACCCTTGGGGCTGCTTTTGCTAATCTCATGTTTCTGCATGTTAGTAAAAGTTTTATAAGAGACGATTCGCGCTTTTCAGTCTGTTACAGCATGACGAATGTGCTATCTCCATTACAAACGCTACTTTTACCGAAGGTGCGCTCCCGTCTTATACTTTATTCTGAGCATGCGCAGGTTTCTCGTTTCTCGTTTGAAAACCAGCTTGATGAGAAACACAACAAGGAAATTGAGACTCCCGACGAGAAAAAAGAGAACATGTTCTCTTTTTTTCTCGTCGAGATCCACAACAGTTTTCTCGATGAAAAACATACACACGACCGTTTTCCTCGGCAAAAAAGCTTTGCCACCAATTTTCTTGATGGATTTTGTTGAGGAAAACGGTCGTGTGTACGAGGCCTGAGTCCAAAAACAGGATTACCTGTGCTGGCTACTGATTTAAGACAGAGTAATGTCTCATACAACTGGAATGACCCAAAGTCACAGATTTTCTTCAAAGCTAGTACCGAATGAGGTGCACATACAGGCACAGACGGCAGTTCCTATTGCTTATCTTAGTCAATACCTTCTAAGGCTCCATGCACAAAAAAAGCATTTGTAGTGGCATTTTAGTAGCTTTTAAGAGCGTATAGGAGTGTTTCATTAGCGTTTTTTCAGTACGTGAACAAAAAAAAAAAATGCTTGAAAAATGCTGTTAGGAGTGTTATGTATAGCATTTAGGAGCATTTCGTGCCTTTTTCTGCTGTAAAATCACTCCAAAAAAACTATTTTTTTATGTTCCTAGACACTGAAGCTCAAAAAATGCTAATAGCTGGTAGTGTGCATGGACACATAAGATAACATTATTTAGCTTCTAGGATCACAATAATGCTAATAACAGCTTCTATGAGCTTAAAAAGATGATAGTGTGCACGGGGCCTAATACAAGATTAAGAGATTGTGGATTTGATGTTTGTTGTGTACACACTCTACACTCACATTTCCCCATGCCACCAATTTTTATTTAGAAGATTAGCATGGAGTTGCCTATAATGCTTGTCGAAAAGTTCAATAAGTGGGCAATAATTACAGATAAGTAGCTCAGTTATGTTCACATAGCTAAAGGTAATGCTCTAGACTTGTATAACCTTTTCAGCAATACAAATTATATATTAACAATTAAAGTGACACTAAAGTTTAATTTTTTTTTGGTCAAAAATAACAAATCTGTCATACTTACCTGCTCTGTTCAGTGGTTTTGCACAGAGCAGCCCAGATCCTACTTTTCTCAGGTCCCTCTTTGGTGCTCCTGGCCCCTCCAACCTGTTGAGTACCGTCACAGCAAGCAGCTTCCTATGGGAGCACCTGAGCCGAGCTGCAGCTCAGCCCCCCCCGCCCCCCCTCTCTCTTCATTGGCTCACTGACTTTGATTGACAGCAGTGGGAGATCATGGCGCTTCATTGCTGTCTCAGTCAATGAGGAAGGAGAGTCCCAGACAGCCCAGTCTCTCGTGCAACATCGCTGGATCGAGATGAGGCTCAGGTAAGTATTAGGAGGGCTGAGGGGGAGGCTGCTGCACACAGAAAGTTTTTTATCTTAATGCATAGAATGCCTTTACATCACTTTAAGGCAGATTACCTACCAAATATATATATAAAAAAAACTCCTTTTGATTTAGTTACCTATTCATTCAAAATGATTTACTAAATACCAATTATTTACTAATTCCAAAAGACAAGATAACACAGTGAGGGAAAACAAGCTACCATAGGTTCCTGAACAATTAAAAAAAATTGATTGCCTTGGAACCTCCCGAATCTGATTTACTCATTTTACAAACTGAGTAGGAATGTCTAGCGTTTTTTTCAATATATCTTTCTATTTTTTAAAACAGCCAAGACTAAAACACACCTAAATTTGTTTAATATCGTAATTTTTTTTTAGTTGGGTAAATTCAAAATATTTGTTTTAAATATGACATTTACAATGCTTATTTTTATGGATCAGTAGGTGATGCTCACCAAACATTTTCTATTTTTCTGTGACTGCATTATTATTACTCAGGATTTATATGGCGCCAACAGTTTGCGCAGCGCTTTGCAACATGAGGGCAGACAGTATAGTTACAATACAATACAGGAAGGATCAGAGGGCCCTGCTTGTTAGAGTTTACAATCTAGAAGGGAACACTGTATTGTTTACAGAGTTTAATAGCTCGAGTTGAAATTAATAAAAATAAGTGAATTTGTCATATCTAGTCAAGGTTTCAGTTAAACAAAACCAGCCTGATGGGAGGGAGCTTCCATTGTGCTGTCTCCACCACTTGCTTACCAGGCACTTAAACCCCCTTCCTGCCCAGGCCAATTTTTAGCTTTCAGCTCTGTCACTCTTTGAATGACAATTGTGCGGTCATGCAACACTGTACCCAAATAAAAATCTTTATAATTTTTTTGCAAACAGGTAATTTAAAATTTTGCAAGCAGGTAATTTTTCTCCTTCATTAATGTGTGCTGATAAGACTGCACTGATGGGCAATTCTAGGCTGCACTGATGGGCACTGATAGGCAGGGCCTGCGCTAGAGCAAGGCAAGATGTGCCCAGGGCGGAAAATTGACCATTACAGTCGCCCTCCTTTTAAGCCCCAGCACATAGGGGGACCCGGACAGCAGGGGGATCGGAGCGGCGGGCAGGGGAAGTAATTACAGAGCAATCAAAAGGGAGAGAGAGAGGTGACAGGCAGCTGCTGGTGCGGACGTTTTTAATAAAAAAAATGTTTAAATGCAACCCACTCACTCTTGTCAGAGCTGTAAGCATGTCAGTCTGTGAAGTCGGCTGTCCCATTCTCCCCTCTGATCCACGCTGCTGTTATCACTGAATCACTGGAGGAAGCCATACAGAGCTACAGGGGAAACTGCAATGTGCTGTCTGCCTGGGATGCTGTGACCAATCAGAGCGTTCCGGAGGCTTAACCACGCCTCCATCATTAGAGGCTGACAGTTCACATGAGTTTCCTGCCGTTTCCTCCAGTGATTCAGTGATAACAGCAGCGTGGATTAGAGGTAAGTATGGGACAGCCGACTTCACAGACTGACATGCCTGCAGCTCTGACATGGAGAGTGAGTGGGTTGTATTTAAGCATTTATTTTATTAAAAACTGTACTTGGTGTGGGGTCTATTCTGACGGAGGGTAGTCTGTATGAGGAAAGGGGGTCTGTCCTTGGTAAGGGGGATCCATACTGCGGGAAGGGGGTCTGTATTTAGTGGAGGGGGGTCTAATATAAACATATATAATGTATGCTGTGTGTGTGTGACCGCGCGCATATGCACGTGTGCGTGCGGGGGGGGGGGGGGGCTTGCGTCAAAATGCACCTTTGCCTGAGTTGGCAAAAATCCTTGCACCGGCCCTGCTGATAGGTGGCACTGGTGGGCACCGAGGAGGCAGCACTAGTGGGCACTGATGAGGCAGAACTGATGGGTGGCACTGATGGGCGGAACTGAAAGGCATTGATAGGTGGCACTGAAGGGCACTAATTGATGACACTGATGGGTGGCACTGATAAGCAATGCTAGGTGACACTGATAGGTACCAGCCAGCAGTAACCAGAAGTACCAGCTAGCAGTACCCAGAAGCACCACCCACCAGTACCAAAAAGTACTCACCATTACCCTGAAGTACCAGTCAGAAGTACCCAAAAGTATCATCCAGCAGTACCCACCAGTACCCAAAAGTATTAGCCAGCAGTCCCCACCAGTACCAGCCAGCAGTCCCCACCAGTACCATCCAGCAGTACTCACCAGTACTCGCCAGCAATACTTCCCAGTACCAGCCAGCAGTACATGCCAGCACTACCCACCAGTACTCACCAGCATTAACCAACAGCACTCGCCAGCAGTACCCACCAGTACCAGCCAGCAGGACCCACCAGCTGTACCCACCCTGAAGGACAGCCAGCAGCAGCCACCAGCCATACCCACCTGGGGGACAGCAGCAGCCAGCAATACCTGCAGGAATCCTGAGGAAAAAGTGAAGATTGAGGTCAGTTAAGGTGCAGGTAAACAGCAGTGTATCTGCGTAATAGTGGCCTTAGGCCTCTTTCACACGATCGTTCCGATCGGGTACACCTGTCTGTTTTTTTAGGTGGACCCAATCAGGCCCTCCATTCACCTCTATAGAGCAGCAGATGTAAACAGACTTGTGTCCATTTACATCTGTCTATCTCCAATCTGATGCACCTAAAAAAAACAGAAGGGAATCCGTCCCCTTCTGTCTGAGTGGATCGGAGGGCCCATAGAGTAGAGTGGGCTGTGTCCCTGTCTGCTCTGCATATGCAGAATGGACACAAACCTCTCATCCGCTCATTGTGGCCCGCGATCAGCTGCCAAGTCACTAAAGTGGCCCTCGCTCGTCAAAAGGTTGGGCACCCCTGGTGTATACCATGTTACCTGTAGAAAAAAGGTGCTTCCGTCGGAGCCTTCTCACAACAATTCTTTGTGTCATGACCTCCTAGACCTAGGACAAATGTTACCATTAATTGAAAGTATGTAACATTACTGAGAGCTTCCGTTATGAAGAGATGTGGCTACTTAGTTTACTAAACAGAGATTAGTCAGATGACTTGCTATGTTGCAGATGTTTCTGGTGCAGATGGCAACATTGGAACAGTAACAAACAGTACAGAATAAACTCAGTAGATACACAGAAACTTTGTAGCATTTGTTGATATGTATATTACACCTTGTTTTCAAAGAATAGGGTGATGTCCCTGAGTTGCACCATTTATCCATAGTTTATCCCGAGACAGAGATAAGCAGTATACTCCTTGCATAACCCAAAGCAATTTCATAAACATCCATTGCTGACCATTTTTGGAAATTATCTATCATGTACCTTATACAGATTGACTCTGTTTTCAGTATGTTTACCCTATCAACACTTATTTCACAGTTTGGCTCTGAGTAGTCAAAGCAAGTATGTTTTGAAAATGACGCATTTGTTTTAATGATACTCTAAAAATCGAAGCCCTAGAAGTGGAGGGAGCCATTTGAGGAGTAGAAGTAGCAGATATCTGGGAATAACTCCCCCCCCCCTTTTTTTTATATAAGAATCACATCTCTTAACCACTTCATTTCAACGTTGACCAGAGTGTGGAAATGATAGTTTTTGCTCATAAAAGTGCATTTTGGTGATTAATTTTCTTTAATAATTTTGTGCTGGAGGGCTCAAATATCTTACTTTACTGTTTATAAGTTTAGCTATGGGCACATTTAATGGATAAAGGTACGCACAGGCCTCAACATTCTGTATTCTAACTTTGTATTGTGCCTTTGTCCCTGTTGGGGAGAATAAAGTAATCAGAAATTCAAAAAGGTATTGTTGCTACAGAAACAGGAAATGTGAGGAAACTTTTCCAATGGGTACATTGTGACATCTATCTGAAGCCCTGTACAGGCGACCGGGATTCCCGGCGGTAAAAAGGCCGGGGAAAAACCGAGAACATTTGAGGCGCCGTACACACGGCAGAGAACCTCGACGGGCAGAACACATCGTTCCGCCCGTCGAGGTTCTCTCCCGGCCGTCGAATTCGGCGACCCGCCCGTCGGGAATGGCAACCAGCCATTCATCCAGGCGGGCCGTCGAGGAAATAGAGAGCGTGCTCTCTATTTCAGCTCGACGGGCTTCCCGACGGGAAGCTCGCTGAGACCGTACACACGGCCGAGGTCCTCGCTGGAATGAGCATTCCAGCGAGGTTCTCGCTGATTTTCAGCGAGAACCTCGGCCGTGTGTACGGCGCCTGAGAGCTTTGGCCGGGAATCCCGGCTGTGTGTATGCTCCACCGCAGTGTTTCCCATAGGAAAATTACTGGGTTAAAAACGGCCGTGAATCCCAGCAGGGAAAAAAAGAGAACCAGCTCTCTTTTTTTCCGGCCGCGATTTGTGGCAGTTTTCCTGTTGGGAAAACTGACATGGAGCATATACACGGCCAGTTTTCCTGGCCAAAAGCTGTCATGGCAGTTTCCCGAAGTGTCTGTACATTGTATATTGATTAAATATGCCGGTCCAAATTAAAGGGGTTGTAAAGGTAAAACATTTTTTTTCCTAAATAGCTTCCTTTGTGCAGTCCTTCTTCACTTACTTCATCCTTCCATTTTGCTTTTAAATGTCCTTATTTTTTCTGAGAAATCCTCACTTCCTGTTCTTCTGTCTGTAACTCCACACAGTAATGCGAGGCTTTCTCCCTGGTGTAGAGTGTCGTTCTCGCCCCCTCCCTTGGACTACAGGAGAGTCAGGACACCCTCGACATTGCAGATAGAGAAAGGAGCTGTGTGTTAGTGGGCGTCCTGACTCTCCTGTTGTTTACAGCATTTGCATTTTACATGTGTTTTCAAGGTAGAAGGGCATCTACATGCTTTCTCCATGTAGTACTATTCATCTTTATTAGAGATATGCTGCATTTGTCCCAAAATTGTACCAAAAATACAATGGTTTTATTGATGCCTATGCTTTCCTGTCCTGATGACAAACTCTCCTCCTTTTTCTTGTATGGATGGCACAAGGACAGAAAGTTAAGGGATATCTCTCCACTGGGGCCACAGGCTGACGGGCTGGCATTTTTTTTTTTTAAAGAATGATGCATTAGGCCCCTTTCACACTGACACATTTTCAGGCAGTTTAGCGCTAAAAATAGCGCTGCTATACCGCCTGAAAAAAATTGTGCCCTTCAGTCTTCAGTGTGAAAGCCCCAAGGCTTTCACACTGAAGCGGTGTGCTAGCAGGACCGCTCCAAATGTCCTGCTAGCTGCATCTTTGGAGCGGTATAGGAACGAGGCGTTTACAACTCCTACACCGCTCCTTACCATTGAAATCAATACTGCAGAGGCGCATTGCGGGCGGTATTAACCCTTTTCAGCCGCTAGCAGGGGTTAAAACTGCACCACTAGCGGCCGAATATTGCAGTAAATACCATGGTGTAGCGGTGCTAAAAATCACGCTGCTATACCGCCACCGCACCTTTCGTGCCCAGTGTGAAAGGGGCCTAATTATTTTTTCAAAGTTAAGTTAAATACAGCATATACGGTAAAGAGCATATATGTAACAAATCTAGATAACATTACCAAAAAATAGGCAGAGATAATCCCTTCATAGTATACAAATACAAACCAATAGGAGCAAGAGAATATCTCAGTGTTGGTTGGAGCAAAAGTACCCCATGTAATGTACCTGTCAAGTACTCAAAGAGGGTAAGAAACAGTCCAAGATTTAGCGTGTCGTCAAGATCCACTCTTTTGGTCTTGGAGTGTGAAAGGTTTAAAAAGAAAAAAACCTAGCAATGTATGGTTGACATCAATTTTAATTATAATTATTCCCTACTTAATCAAAAACCTAAAAAAAAAAAAGTTTCACAAAAGCTGGGCTTTAGGAAAATGTAAAACTAAAAACACATAATTTTGAAGTGCCAGCACATTTTTGTGAAAACAAGAGAAAGTAGCCTGGTGGTTGTTAATAGCCAAACTGCCCTTGAATTGAGCTTAAACAAGATCCTTGATCTTTCCCTTGTAGGTATATGATTTCATAAACATTTGCTTAATCTTCTGGTAAGTCTGAAAATAAAGTACATCTAAATGCTTCATTAGTTTTCTGACCAATCCTCACTACAGTTCGCAAATTGATGTCTTTTTCTGGTCATCTTTACCAAAAAGCCATTTAAAGATAATAAGTAATAATTGTGTTGAATTAGTAATTCATTAATTAACCACAGTTGAGCAATATAAATGAAAGCAGTGGCCGTGATAAAGAGAACTACGTCAGTTTGAATGGTACCAATTATCATATGCCCCATGATGCGAAGACGGACTGTGATGAAGACAGAGCTTTAAAAACTGTGCAAGTGCACCAAGCATGGTTTCACTTCCTATTAACTTCTTAGAAAGGCATCTGTTAAAAAGAATTGTTGAGTAATGTATGACAATGCTTTTCCTTTTCTCCACCCTCTGCATTGTCCATACTATAAAATACATTTATGCTTGACACCTCGAAATGCCCAAAGCAGGTTTGCAGATCCGGAAACTCAAAGATTTCCCCACTAGGGTCCTTGAGAACTCTCTCAGGACATCTAAACTCTCCTACAACCTCACAGTTAACCACTTTAGCCCCGAGCCTGTTTTTCAGACTCTGTGTTTATGAGACTAAAACATTTTTTTTTGCTATAAAATTACTTAAAACCCCCAAACATTATATATTTTTTTTCTAACACCCTAGAGAATAAAATGGCAGTCATTGCAATACTTTTTGTCACACCGTATTTGCACAGCGGTCTTACAAGCGCACTTTTTTTGAAAGAAAAAATCACTTTTTTAAATAAAAAAATAAGACAACAATACATTTGGCCCAATTTTTTTATATATTGTGAAAGATAATGTTAAGCCGAGTAAAATGATACCCAACATGTCACGCTTAAAAATTGCGCCCGCTCGTGGCATGGCGTCAAACTTTTACCCTTAAAAATCTCGATAGGCGACGTTTAAAAAATTCTACAGGTTGCATTTTTTGAGATACAGAGGAGGTCTAGGGCTAGAATTATTGCTCTCGCTCTAACGATCACGGCGATACCTCACTTGTGTGGTTTGAACACCGTTTTCATATGCGGGCGCTACTCGCATATGCGTTCGCTTCTGCGCGCAAGCTCGTCGGGACGGGGGGATTTAAAAAAAATGTTTGTTTTCGTAATTATTTTTATTTATTTTACCAATTTTTAACACTAAAATAAAAAAAAATAAAAAAATTATCACTTTTATTCCTATTACAAGGAATGTAAACATCCCTTGTAATAGAAAAAAGCATGACAGGTCCTCCTAATTATGAGATCTGGGGTCAAAAATACCTCAGATCTCATATTTAGGCTTAAATGCAAAAAAAAAAAATTTAAAATGTCATTTTTTAAATAACATTAAAAAAAAAAATTCTCTTTAAGACGCTAGGCGGGACTGACGTTTTGACGTCACTTCCGCCCAGTAGAGCTACGGGGATGGATGAGGGAAATTTTTCCCTCACTCGCATCCCCACTGAGCACGGGAGAGGACCCACTCGCCTCCGCCACTACCGACGGCTCCGGTAAGCGGTGGAGGGCGCGGGAACGCAGCGGGAGGGGGGGGTCCTCGCCCGCTACCGATAACGGTGATCTCGCGGCGAATCCGCCGCGGAGACCGCCATTATCGTTTGACTGTCCGCCCACAGAAAAGATAGATATCTCGGTTGTGGCAGCAGCTGCTGCCGTTACCGAGATATCCATCTTTAAAGTCATGACGTATAACTGTGGTGGGCGGTCGGGAAGTAAAGGGCTCAAAGCTGAAAAAGGTGCATGGGCTACTGTACCTTGCCGCATTTGTTGCTATAATGTTTATACAGCATAATAGGCTCATTAGGTCTATTAATTTTTCATGTATGAGAGAATTTACTTATCTTAACAGCTTTCTGTTATTCTGACTGCACTTGGCCAATGATCTGCATTGATTCTCTAAAAGTGTTTAGGGCGCTATTTTAAACCCTTTTAACATACAGAAACCCTTCCAAAACTTTCCAATCTCAGGGAACCACTAATAATTACTCTATCTACAGCTCATGGTACATTAGTGGTATGGTCACTGGCGAAAGATGGTGCCTTACATTTGTGGTCTGTTTTTTTAAACTGTTAGGGCCCTTTCATACGTAGCGGTCTGTTTTTCGGTCCGCTTCCGTGTGTCCGTCGGCTCAGCGGGGGGTCTCTGCTGAGCTGTCGGGCGGACAGGGCGGTCCCCGCACACTGTGCAGGGACCGCCCTGTCTCTCCTCCGCTATCCCCTATGGGGAATCGGATGGAAACAGACCGTCTGTCCATTTGCATCCGATCCGTTCGGCCGGACGGAAGAAAAATAGGACATTCTTCCGTCCGAAAAAACAGATGCGGATCTGGCGGACGTTAGCGGATACATCATCCGCTAACGGATCCGCTCCCATAGGAAGCATTGAGGTCCGTTAACGGACGTCCAAAAAACGGACAAACGGAACGGACGTGTGAAAGAGCCCCTAAGGTCTCTCTCACACGGAAGGACCGTTCAGGTCCGCCTGTCAGATTTTTAGGCGGACCTGAACGAGCAATCCATAGAGGTCTATGGAGCCACGGATGTCATCGGTGACATGCCCGCTGACATCCGACGCGCTCCGATCCACCAAAGTGTGACGGAGAAAAACCCTATTTTTCCATCGGATCGGATTACGACGGACTCTACGGTCCGTCGTCATCCGGTCCCCCATAGGGGAGAGTGCCGCTCTGACAGGTCGGGCCCTGCACAGTGTCCAGAGACAGACCTGTCATCTGCCTGCTCAGTGGGGATCGACGGAGTGGTCCCCGCTGAGCAAAGTAGAGCCCTATACCAGTAGGTTTTAGAGAGGGCCCTATATCAGTAGTTTTACCTTCACTTTAATGTGATGGTCAGTGGGAATAATGCTCCTTAAACTTGTGGTCATTGGGAAGAATTTCCCCCTTACAGATAGCTAAATAGATCAATGGTGTCAGTGGTTACTTGTCTAAGAGACAGAAATTGTTTATTGCTCAAGGAACTTCTAGCAACCTCTGGAGGAGCCCTAGGGTTCCATACAACCCTGGTTGAGAAAAACTGGTTTAGAGCAGTGGCGGCTGGTGCTCCATTTTTTTGGGGGTGGCAAACAGCGATGTCACATGACAGGAAGCTCCACACTGTCCAGTCTGCAACGCAGAAGCGGCGGTGACGTCACACGGCAGGGCGGGAAATTAGACATAGAGTGGGAAGTCATGTGAAATCGCTGGGAATTGCTGAGAAGCCTGTGATATGACATTCAAACATCTACTACACCTTACGGCCCAGGGAAACCCCACCAGAGCCTGCAGAGCGGCATCCACAGACCTTAGGACACCCCCATCCTCGATGGACATCATTACCAAGTGAACCTGTAAGTGTATACACTATACTTACATCATTTATAACAGGTGGTGCCTCCTCCCCCCTCTTTTCTAGTGTTGCTCACGAATATTCGCATCGCGAATATTCGCTACGAATATTGCATATTCGAGTATTCACGAATAACTCGAATATCGCGGCGAATATTCGCTATTTCGAATATTCGTATTTTTTTTCAAATTTCGCAATCAATTTCGCATTAGCGAAATTTCGCATTTTTTTTTTTTTATAAAATATAGCGAATATTCGTGATATTTTAACCAAAAAAAAAAATAGCGAAATTTCGCAGTCATTTTCGCTTTCGCATATGCGAAATTTTGCTATTTTTTTTTTTATAAAAAATAGCGAATATTCGTAAATATCGAATATTCGTGATTTTTTATCCAAAAAAAAATAGCGAAATTTCGAATTTTTTTTTATTTATAAAATATCACGAATATTCGATATTAACGAATATTCGTGAATATTCTTCGAAATATTTGTGAAATATCGCGAAATCGAATATGGCGTATTCCGCTCATCACTACTCTTTTCCTATACGTCACTAAGTATACCAAAGGGTTTACAATGACTTTAATACTGGTGCAAAAGTGGTTAACAGTAGCAACAGTCACAGGGATTCCTCTCTCTGTACTCCCTGGGGCTTGGATGTCCCCCTCCAGACTTTTAGCTCCTTCTCTACTTATAATGCCCTAATTGGCCATTCAACTGTGGTCACCAAGGATAGAATGACCAATAACGAGGGCCTTGTAATATGCCAGCTCCTTCAATATTAACCACTTAAGGACCGCCTACTGCACATTTACGTCGGCAGAATGGCACGGCTGGGCACATCAATGTATATATACGTTGATTTTAGTACCCAGCCGTGGGTCGCGGGCGCGCGCCCGCGACCCGGTCCGAAGCTCCAGGACCGGGACCGCGGGATTCGCGGACCCGATCGCCGCTGCAGTGCGGCGATCCGTCCCTGGAGCGGAAGAACGGGGAGAGCCGTGTGTACACACGGCTTCCCCGTGCTTCTCTGTGGCTGTAGCATCGATCACGTCATCCCTGTGATAGGGGGACGCGATCGATGACGTCACACCTACAGCCACACCCCCCTACAGTAGTAAACAAAACACATAGGCACACATCCCCTACAGCGCCACTTGTGGTTAACTCCCGAACTGCAACTGTCATTTCCACAGTAAACAATGCAAATTTAAATGCATTTTTTTCTGTGAAAATGACAATTGTCCCAAAAATGTGTCAAAATTGTCCGAAGTGTCCGCCATAATGTCGCAGTCACGAAAAAAATCGCTGATCGCCGCTATTAGTAGTAAAAAAAAAAAAATAATAAAAATGCAATAAAACTATTCCTTATTTTGTAAACGCTATAAATTTTGCGAAAACCAACCGATAAATGCTTATTGTGATTTTTTTTACCAAAAATAGGTAGAAGAATACGTATCGGCCTAAACTGAGGAAAAAAAATGTTTTTTTATATATTTTTGGGGGATTTTTATTATAGCAAAAAGTAAAAAATATTGCATTTTTTTTAAAATTGTCGCTCTATTTTTGTTTATAGCGCAAAAAATAAAAACCGCAAAGGTGATCAAATACCACCAAAAGAAAGCTCTATTTGTGGGGAAAAAAGGACGCCAATTTTGTTTGGGAGCCACGTCGCACGACCGCGCAATTGTCAGTTAAAGCGACGCAGTGCCGATTCGCAAAAAGGGGCAAGGTCCTTTGCCTGCATTTTGGTCCGGGTCTTAAGTGGTTAAAGTTGCACTTCTAGCAGCCATGTGTCAGTGTTGGAGTAGTTTAGGGAGAGCTGACCGTCTGTATAGCTAGAGTTGCTTGCAATTTATGGCTGTACTGTGCTATACTGCACTAAATTACTGTGAATTGCAGTGTGGTGGGAAACATATTCTTGTGTATCCTATGTTCACACTTCAGAGACCCAACAGTCCTTTTTAGGACTACCATTTTGTGTCTCAGAAACAATTATAGCTGTATCTGTATATATTTTTTCAGCTGCCCATTGTGTGTTTGCAGTGTGTAAACAGCACTAAATATAACAAACATACTTACCTGCTCTGTTGCAGTGGATTTGCACAGAGCACCTTGGCTCCTCCTCTTTTCTGGTCCCTCTTCTGTGCTCCTGGCCCATCCCTCCTGTCAAGTGCCCCACAGCAAGCAGCTTGCTATGGGGGCACCCAAGTTGAGTCACAGCTCCCCGTGTCCATCCGGACACAGAGCCCCGCCCTCTGCCTCCTCTCTTTTGTTATTAGTCGATTGATTTTGATTGACAACAGCAGGAGCCAATGGAAGACCGAAACACTGGTGGACATCGCTGGTATTAGGGGGGCTGCTGCACACAGAAGGCTTTTTATCTTAATGCATTGAATGCATTAAGATAAGCAAATCCTTCTGACTTTACCACTCCTTTAAATTTAGTCATTCCCTTTAAAATATAAAAAGTCAAGCATGCCTCAAATGAAAGGCAGAGGTTCTTCACATGTAAGTATAAAGTTTACAACTGTCCCCATACAACAGCGTCCCTAGATTTACCCCCGGTAGCTTACACTATAAAGTTCACAGTGCATTGGCTCCAACTCATCACACTGAACAAGTGTCAGTTCAATAATGACACTGGTAGACACATTTGCAGCCTTTAATGCTTACACCACCCAGCAATGCTGTTTTGGACTAATGCTTGCACATGGTGATGATTTGGAGCACATGCACTCAGGGCAGCCATCACAAATTTTGGGGCCCCTTACTGAGATTTTGGTAGGCAGGGCCCTCTTGGAGCAGAGAACCCGGGGGGGGGGGTTTACTGACGGAAAAAATTACTGGGGACCATCGGGCCCTTACAGGTGTAATGCAAAAAAAAAAAACGGGAGGGGGCAAAGAAAAATGGGAGGGGGGCCAGCCGGGCCTGTAAGGGACCCTGGGGACCATCGGGCCCCTTACAGGTGTAATGCAAAGAAAATTGAAATAAAAAAAATGGGAGGGGGCCAGCCGGGCCCCTTACAGGTGTAATGCCTGTACCCCCCTGATGGCAGCCTGCATGCACTGTAAAGTTTACAGTCTACCTGGTTCCCCAGAACAATGCTGGGCCCTGGGGATGAATGACACAAGCCGCAGTCTGTGAGTAACCGAATAATCCCTGAACTCTTGTCCTCTAAACTCTATGCATTGATTAAGTAATGCACAGAGTTCAGGGAGCAGATTAAGTAACACAGAGGGCCAGATTCTCAAAAAAATGCGTATTTCCCATTTAAGCTACACCTACGCAGTTTTTACGGGCAAGTGCTGTATTCTCAAAGCACTTGCTCCGTAATTTGCGTTGGCGTAGCGTAAAGGGGAAGGGGTAAGGCCACGTAATTCAAATAGGGAAGGAGGGGGGCGTGCTGTATTTAAATTAAGCGCGCCCCGTGCCGAATGAACTGTTCATGAGCCGGCCTTAAACGTAGGCCACTGCGCATGCTCCATAGTACGCCGCAAATACAGCGATTACGACGGCAACGTAATTAATGTAAAGGCCTATTCACGACGAGTTACGCAAATGACGGAAAAACACGACGCTGTCCCGACTTCCATACTTAACATGGCTTACGTCGGACCTACGCAAGGTTACCCCTCCTTCTAGCAGGGGTAACCTTACGCGTATGCAAACTACGTAAACTACGTCGACGGGGCGCAACTTCGTTCGGGAATCGGCGTATCACGCTCATTTGCATATTCGACGCAGAAATCTACGGGAACGCCACCTAGCGGCCGGCGTAGTATTGCATTTAAGATCCGATGGTGTAAGTGACTTACGCCAGTCGGATCTACGCCGTATCTATGCGTAAGTGATTCTAAGAATCACGTTGTATAGATACCCGGGCTCAGAAACAGAGATACGACGGTGTATCTGGAGATACACCGTCGTATCTCTTTGAGAATCTGGCCCAGAGTGTTCAGGGCCTGAACTGTTCCCATTCTTCTGAACTGCCAGCCATTATAAAACATTTGTGGAACATTAAACCTGCCTTGTGTTTATCTATTTACCCTAGGTTCACATCTGTTTTTTAGTGCATTTGCAGAAATGCACTACAGTCCATTCAACACGTTCATCTATACGTTTTTCAGACGGTGCGTTTTTGGAAAGGCTAAGGGACTTTTTGCCCGCAGCAGATTGTGTTTTGCATGCAATAAACTTCAATGGACCTGCACCAAAAATGTAAGTGTTGTGTTTGTTATGCATTTTTACATGCGCTTTGCATTTTTCTGGTTGGTGAGTGAGTGAGTGAATAACTTGTATAGCGCTACAAATGCGAACTAAATCGCCTCAAGGTGCTTGGTATTCATTTCCTTATATTTAGCCTTCAGAGTAGGTGGGTATTGAGTTTTTTCCTAAAGGCCTGGTGATCCACTTCCGTTCGGATATTAGTTGGTAATGCGTTCCATAGTTGAGGTCCTTGGACTGCAAATCTTCGTTCTCCTTTGGTCTTGTAGCGGGCCTTGGGGATTTGTAGTAGATTTTGGTTAGTTGATCGAAGAATGCAATTGGGTTTGTGGTATTTTATTTTCTCACATAAATATTGGGGGGCGATTCCTTGTATACATTTGTGCATCAGGCAGAGGCCTTAAATGTGATTCGGTCCTTTATGTAAGGAGCAGGCTGGGAAGCCACTGCATCCTTAACAACTGATGAGTCATCAGCGGTCAGCAGGCTTACCCGCTGATAGCTGAATTTTGAAACAAGATGTTGGAATGTTGGCATTTCAGGCAATATAAAAAACAAAAATCGGCAAAAAATTGGTGTGGGGTCCCCCAATCCAATCCTTCAAGATTGGTATGGATCTTGAGGGGAACCCCACACCAAAAAAAAAAAAAAAATGACATAAGGCCCCCCTAAAATCCCCCAAATACTAGACCCTTATTCGAGCATGCAGCCAGCAGGTCAGGAAAGGGAGGAGACAAGCAATCGCCCTTTGTGGCAGGGGTGGCTCTGCTCCCCTCCAAAGCACCTTGTTGATGGGCCTGTGATGTCATGGAGTGGTGTATGCTGGGCCGCCAATATTGCAGGGGGCAGTGCCACCAGGTGACATTGTCGGGTGGCCCTGCCCCTTACTTATTTAATAACTGTCAGACGTCGGAGCAGACAGATGGCAGCAACCTAAAGCAGAGCTTTTTTAAATCAAATATGTTTTCAGGCCCAGTGGTGCGGCGTGCAGTGTGACTGGATCTACACTGAGGGACATTGTCTTTTTATTTATTTATAAACGACTTATCAAAAACTCATGTAGTGTTATGACTCACTTTTTACACTTTTTTGTTGAATATCTAGGGGTACCCCATACTTATTCACATAGGGTCGGAATCTGGTGGCTCCCTTGTTAAAGGGGGCCTTCAGATTCCGAAAAAAAAAACTACCCACAGACCCCCACAACCACCAGTGGGGAAGAGGCCATTGTCCCCATCAACATAGGGCATGGGGCCCTTGTTCCCATGTTGAGAGCATGTGGCTTGGTATGGTTAAGATGGGGGGGGGTACACTCGCTCATCCTCTCCCTTTCCTAACCTTAAATTTGGTCATTTTGGCACTGTGTAAAAAAACAAAACGCACACGCCTGAAAACCATATAAACTGCACCCGCATAGATGTGAATCTAGGGTTAATGCCTATTCAAGAACCCACATACTGTCCTGATGATAGCCAATTTCTACACTTACCTACATCTTGAATATTTTGGGTACAATTGCATTAGAAGGAGGTTCTAATGGGATTGTGGTTTTGAAGTGTCTTGCGATTTTTTTGAAGACGATGTAGTGCACCGCTTAAAAAAAAAAGAAGCGCATAAACTATACTATTAAATTGGCCACTGGCCAGTTTGTATGAAGTTGAAAGCTTCAGCTTTGTTTTGTTTTTTGTTTAAGGCTGGGTTCACACTTGTGCGGTGAGAATTTCAGCTCTGTAATGTCTCTGCAAAGATAAGAGAAGTGTTCAGCAGATTAGCCCCGTTTTGGCTGTGAATTTGGAGACCTGGGAGAAGTTCTGCGTGAGAGGAGAGTGGGGGAATAATGTATTGAGCTGAATGAGAGAAATTCCTGAAGAGAACTGAACACATCTGCGAATCAGCTGCGTACCCATAGAAGATAATGGGACTGAATTCGCACCTGAGCCGCACCGCAAGGCCTCCACAACGCATACGGATTTCCGGCAATGCGCAGTGCGAATGCATCGCACATATGTGAACCAGCCTCATTGAAAACAATGGCCCAGATTCACAGAGCGATTACGCCTGTCTAACTGGTGTTAGACAGGAGTAATTTCAAATTTCGCGCGCCGTATCACTAGTTTGAATCCTCAAACCATGATACGGCGGCTTCGGGCTTCGATCCGAGAGGCTTATCTCTTCGTAAGCCTTCGGATCTACGCTGCGATATTTTTGCCGCCGCTGGGAGGAGTCCGCTTCGTTTTCAGCGTCTGGATATGCAAATGACTTTTTACGGCGATCCACGAAGATACGAGTGGTCTTCGCAATCGCTTACGTCATTTTTTTGCTACGTACTGTTAGACCAGCTATTTGCTGGTCTAACGGTGCGTAGCCCATGTTAAGTATGGCCGTCGTTCCCGCGTCGAATGTAATTTTTTTTTTTTTTACGTAACTCGTTCGGGAATAGGAATGTCCGTAAACGACGCTACTCAAACAACGAATGACGTAACGACGTGATTTCGCGCAATGCACGGCGGGAAATTTCTGAACGGAGCATGCGCAGTTCGATCGCCGCGGGAACGCGCCTATTTTAAATGCTTCAGCCCCCTACTCGCGTAGATGGCTTGCGCCGGGAGAAATACACTACGCCGCCGTAGTTTACTGGACAAAATCTACCGGGATTCCACGTAGAGCCAGGTAAAATACGGCGGCGTCGAGTATTTCTGATACTCTACGCGAATCTAATTGTATGTGAATCTGGGCCAATGTCTTTAGAAATGTTCTGCGTTTTGGATTGCGGTTGAAACCGCAACCAATTTGCATAGGTGTGAACCCAGCCTCAGGCTTTTAAAAGGTGTTTCTTCCACTGGTCAGTTCAGGCGCATTACTGTTTAATAAAATTTAGGCGTCGCAGCCAAAACTATGTTTTTTTTTTACCTAGTTATAGCTGCTGCTTTATTTAAGCCAAGCTAAATGTAAAAATTAACAATCGCACATCCAAAATATGTGACACCATTTGTTAAGAAAAGTTCCCCACCTCCTCATGTACTAATGTTGCTTTGAAGGTAAACCATTCCTCTTAAGTGACCGGTGTTTGAATGACGCTCCAGGCAAGAAGTTCCCAAGTATGATTCACGAATGGTGTGTCGGGATTTTTTAGGCTCCTTGTATTGAAGTTTAGCCTATACGTAATGTTTTAGGAGCCCGAGTTTCATGTTTTATAGTTACATTGCTCAGGACACAGTGTCTGTGTTGACAGATGTCACTGTTTTAAATCCCCCAACTACAGCGTGTCACTGTCTGTGAGTCATAGGCACAGTGACACAGGGGTTAACTGAATCAGTGTTTAGTAGGACTTGAACAAGAGGTCACAGAAGGAACATTTGGGAGCTGAGGGAAGGGGTGTGCGTGTGAGGGGCTGAGCTGGTTCCCCACCCTATGACTGTGTCTGGAAACTATTGCTAACTCCAAGACTTTAAAACAGAACATGACTCCCCTGGAGAGAGAAGCAGAACTTCATTCAGGATGTGCTTCAGGTTTTAACTCACTTCATTCTGGAACAGCGAGGATGAAGTATACAGCTGCTGGAAAGGAAAGTTGGTGATGTTACAGCAACCAACAAATCAGAAGTTAACTTTCATTCTCTGGTTGTAAATAGAACAGTGACAGCTGGGATCTGATTGACAGTTCTAGGCAACACCTAAGAAGGAGAGACTGCCAAATCATTCTGCTATTATAACTGATGTCATGAAGAAGGGAGACATTATTGTAAAGTTTATTCATTTATTTACATTTATTCTTTATTTACAATTTAGGTGTGCAGTAGTAATTTATAAAAAAGAAACCACACTAACCCAATTAAGCTAAAAGGAATAAGGCAGCAGCTCAATGTGGGATATACACATAAAAACAATAGCAAAAAAAACAGAAAAAAGCTGCGCCAATAGGCAAACAAACATATGTGAATAAATGATGTGGTATATTAACCCTCCTCTTATGTTAGGGTCAGAACGGACCCGTTTTTAGGTTTTGAATGTCTATAAGTATCACATAAATTTGTTGATTGCATCAAAATTGTTTTACTTTGTCAGGAACCTCTATTTAAACAATGTAATAGAAAAATAATCCTTTTAACTAAATTATAAAATACTGTGGTGAAAATTAAGACGTTTATGGTGTTAGGGTCAATTCTGACCCAGTTATAATATAGGATTATAGGACACTAATAAGTGCCAAAACTGAAATCATAAACTCTCTCTCTGCTTAGTAACACTGACAGCCAATCACCTCTCAACCCTGTGAGCTGTAGTTAGGGAGGGGCCTATCTATTTGCCTGCTTGTCTGCTTCTCTAAATAAAGTAAAGAAACATAGGACCAATACATTTCAGAGTTGCTGACTTTATTTTACCATTTTTTTAATTTGAAAATGAGAGGTATGCTATCAAAAGAAAGGTCTAAGGGGTCACACCAAAAATATTAAAACCAATCTTTTCAAGGATAAAGAACAAGGTAACCAAGAGGTAAGAAACAAATTGGATGATAAATAATTGTTCAGAGGGTATTTTATGGCTGATCAAAACCGACCTGTTAACATCATGGATAGTAACAGAAAGCTAACATAAGAGGAGGGTTAAACAAATAAAGAGTCTATGCAAAAACAATGCTCCTAAACTGGCCATACACCTATAGATTATCTGCAGATTTTCTATGGTTAGATGGAAAAAGTGCAACAGATTTCTCTATCTAATCTAAACTGTGTGGATGGAGGAATCTCCCACTTTTCCCATCTGACCATAGAAAATCTGCAAATAATCTGTAGGTGTATGGCCTTTCTTAGACTAACACCAAAGTGACTCAAATTGTAATGATAAATTGAGCAGATAAAAAGTCCATATGAGAAAACCAATCCTCTATAGAATGGCACCACAGTGACACAAATGAAGAAAAAAGTTACCTGACCACCATAATTTAGACCTGCTTACCAAAGGGCAAGCATAAAGGGCAATTGGCTACAACCCAGCCATGGCCTTTTTCTTGCAGTGCTGACCAATGCTGACCATTCGATCATAAAGAACCAGACTAGATGGCTCAATTCTCCCCTCGGCATCTCACAGGATCCAATGATAGTGAAATGCTCAAAAGGAAAAGAGGCTGACCATAGCGTGATACCGTCTCGTATATTTATTTAAAAAATTGTATTGCACTTACATGAATAAGATGATAGATTGCATTAAAAACAAATGCAGGCTGGCAAACCAAACAGGAGCCCTTCCTCCTCATTAGAACAATGTGGTGAGGTCAATACGTGCCTTCCCAAGCGTGTTTTGCCATGAATTGACGTTTTCAATCCGATTTGTTTTTAATGCGATCTTTCATCTTATTCATGTAAGTGCAATACAATTTTTTAAATAAATATAAGAGATAGTATCACACTATGGTCAGCCTCTTTTCCTTTTGAGCATTTCACTATCATCGGATCCTGTGAGACCCCGAGGGGAGAATTGAACCATCTAGTCTGGTTCTTTATGTAGCGCCGGTATTCTTCCAAGTACCGGTGCTATTAAAATTTAGAGCGATAATCAGAGTGTAAGTGACTCTGATTCCAATTGTGATTGTTCAGTAGGGTCTCTGTTTCGGCATGGCTGTGGTGTGGGCTCATTCTGTTGCGCTGGGGTGTTTTCCCACCCCTGTGCGGTAGGTGGCAGCAGTGGAGTTGAGGTTTGGGTGTTCTCTTCCAGTGGCCAATCAGGAGGCTTGTGCCCCTATTGTACGCCTGAATCTGCTATTCCTCCTTATACTCTTCTATCACCACAAGTTTTATTGTTTTTACCCAGCTGGGTAATAAAGAGCACAAGAGATTTCTTTGCGGACATTCCTTTACCATTGCTGTGTGCATCGTTCACCCCTAGACATTCTACGAGAGCCATGAGGTAATGTGCCATCCCATTCTATTACCAGCAGCCCCTTCGGGGGTACCGCTACATTTATGATCGAGTGGTCAGCACTGCAAGAAAAAGGCAGTTATAGCCAATCACCCTTTATGTTTGCCCTTTGGTAAGCAGGGCTAAATTTTGGTGGTCGGGCACTTTTTTCTTCATTTGTGTCACTGTGGGGCCATGGATTGGTTTTCTTCATATGGACTTTTTATCTGTTCAATTTGTCATTACAATTTAAGTCACTTAGTCTAAGGAGCATTGTTTTTTGCATCGACTCTTTATTTGTTTATTATACCACACAATTTATTCACATATTTTTGTTTGCCTATTGGCACAGCTTTTTCCTGTTTTTTTTTGCTAAGGTTTGCAGTAGTATTTCATGAGTTAAGGCAGAATCTACATTAGTGTTATTTTTTAGGCATTTTCACTTTATATTCATCTGGTTATCTGGCCAGTTACGTTGGGGTTGATAAAGGCAAACAGACTGTGCAAGTGTAGTTGCTCCAGAGCTTATTAAATGAGAAGAAGCTGTGCTGACCTACACCATCCAATCATGTACAAGGAAAAATGCTTTACATTTAATACATTTTCCTTACATGTGATTGGGTATTCTTTGCAAAGTGAAGCCTTGCCTCATTTATTAAACTCTAGAGCAACTACACTAGCAGCATGCAACTGCACTTTGCAAAGTGCACAGTCCATACCTACCAACTTTTTGAGAGAAGAATGAGGGACACCTATCAGCAAAAGTATGCAGGCATAGGACCCCCCTCCCTTTAAAGGAGAATTGTATTGTACAAAGAACAAGATTGGTTAAACAAATACATATAGACAAATACAATGATCAACAACTGCAGCCCCCAATCACTAAGCGTTTTCCAGCATGTCCCTTCAATCAAACAATTGACTGCTGTCGAGAAGGGATGGCCATACACTGATCTAAATGTAGCCAGTCCCTGCTGAATCAGACAAATTTCATTAAGTGTATAGCCACCTTTAGATTCCATACATTTCTGGGCTGTTGGCAGTCCTTTAAGTTCTTTTGATATGTCTAGGGAAGCCTTTCTCAACCTTTTCCATTGAGGACCCCTTAAAATATTTTTCCAGGTCTCTGGAAAGCCCTGTTAAGCATTACTTTATCTGAAACTCACAGTACATAAGTGTGATGGGAAGAATCTTCCTTACATTTGTGGTCATTGCTATCAATTTGTGCAGATAGCAAAAAAGATCATTGTTGTCAGTGATTTCCTACCTGAAGGGCAGACAGGTGGAAATTGCCCATTGCTCAAGGAATCTGAATGACAGAAAATGCCCATTGCTCAAGGAATCTGAATGACAGAAAATGCCCATTGCTCAAGGAATCTGAAAGGTGGAACGTGCCCATTGCTCAAGGAATCTGAATGACAGAAAATGCCCATTGCTCAAGGAATCTGAAAGGTGGAAATGGCCCATTGCTCAATGAACCCCAGGCAATGTCTGGAGGAATTCTAGGATTTCACGGAAACCCTGGTTGAGAACACATGGGCCAGATTCAGGTAGAGTTAGGCTGGAGTATCAGTGATACTCCAGCCTAACTCTCACTTTGAGCCGGCGTTTCTGTTTTCTGTAAGCAGAAAACAAGAAACGCCGGGTTGGAGTTCCTATACGAGCGGCGTAATTGTATTGTATCGGAACTGCGATTTTAAAAATGGTGCTCGGGGCGTTCCCGCTGATTAACGCCGAGAATATGTTAATCAGCGAGAATCCGCAATTCACGATCGTATTCGGGCCCGACGCAGTGACTTTCCGACGTTTCCGTAAGAGATACGCGGGGTAAAGAAAAAACAGCCCCCTAGTGGAGTATCCTATGTTAAGTATGGCCGTCGTTATCGCGTCAAATTTAAAAAATTTCACGTTGTTTGCGTAAAACGTCCGTGAATGGGGATTGACGTCATTGACGTTCCCTGACAGAATTTGGAGCATGCGCACTGACAGTCGACGCATGCGCAGTACGTTCGCCGCGGGATCGCGCATAGGTAACATAATACACGCCCCCTACCCGCCCAATTTGAATTCCGGCGGCTCATTTTCACTACACCGCCGCAACTTTAGGAGCAAGTGCTATGTGAATAACAGTACTTGCTCCTAAAGTTTCGGCGGAGTAACGTAAATGAGAAATGTTACTCCACCATAAAGATGCGCCATCTACTTGAATCTGGCCCATAGTCTAGGTCTAGGCCGGCTGTCAGCAACCAGTAGGTTGCCATCTACCAGTTAAAGCAGGAAGCATTGTGTTGCTTTCTCACAACCTGCTTTAACCCCTTGGACCCCACAGGGTCTGCACACTTCTCCTGCTCTCCAGGATTGAGTCTGAAAGAGTGACTCCTCCCCAGGGCTAGAACTGACTCCAGTAGTAATCGGCGTGCGTCCTAACAGTAGGACGTACGGCTCCTGGAGCCAGACAGGCAGGGTTTTCCTCCCCCTGCGTCAGCCGCTGCTGTCTGATCCGTCAGATCTGCTCTGACCCCGAGCTGCCCCTGGATCCCTTGGTTCTCTTCTTTCCCACCGTGAGCCTCAAGGTAAGCCCCTGACATAGGGGCCATCCCCACCACCCCCTCCACCTCCGTGAGCATCCTCCCCAGGTAGGCCCTACCTTCCATCACCTTCCCTGGGACCGATTGGCGGCCGTCCTTATCAGGATAAGCCGCCGAATCGGCTGAACGCTGGGGTCTCCTTCCCTCTCCTTACCCCACATTACCACCCACCTGTCAGTATAACCTTTCCCTCGGAGCCGCCCCGCGATTTCCCGTTTGCTCCCCTGAACCGCGCCGGCCGTCACTGATTCGCGGCCGCCGCGGCTTAGGAAAGGCCGCGGCTTCATCCGCGGCCTAGCGGCGCGCCGCATTTTCGGCCAAATCTTTGGTTGTAGCCCCCAGGAGCTCACCCCCAACCACTGCTGGTACTCATCCACCCCTGGCCTCAACAACCAGCCCCCCCCCCTGGCTCACTAATCCACCCAGCTGGCTACATACCAGCCTGGGTCCCATGCCCTGCTCCTGGTCGGCGGCCATCTTGGTACACCCAGCAGTGTCAGCAGTGTCAGCTTCCCCCCCCACCCCCCCGGTCACAACTTAATTGCACTTGATCCAGGGGCTTGCCCGATCGCCTTTCAGGGATCAGGAAGGAATTTTTTCCCCTACCAAAAGCAAATTGGCATAGCATGGTTAGGGGTTTTTTGCCTTCCTCTGGACCAAGCCGGGAGGATTCACTGAATCCTCTCTTCATCGCCACCAAAAGGAACGACTTTTCCCCCCGTGAATGGCGACCATGGCTAATCTGCGGTACTCCGCAGAAACCATTTGGAATTTGAGGCGTTTCGCCGCAATACTGCCAGCCATCACCAAAATGACCCTAAGAATCGAGCACCTTTTGAGGATCGATCGACGATCGACCGTCAAAAATTTTAGCAGTTTACCCCAACCTAAGCGCATTTCATGTGCTCTGATCAACACAAGATCCGCAGTAAAACACCGACTTGAAATCCATGATTTCATTCTACAACACGACCTAGACTGCCTCTTCATTACAGAGAGCTGGCTCACAGCCGACTGCAACACCATTCTAGGAGAATTGGTGCCAGAAAACTACCGTATTATAACGGAAAACAGAATAGGGCAAAGAGGAGGAGGACTGGCGGTGATCCATAAGACGCGTCTTGCGATCACAAAACCAAGCCTCCAAAACCCTCTTCCATTCATGGAAACCCTTACTCTTCAACTGCAAGTAAACGGCCAGGAGACCGTCCGGATTCTACTCTGCTATAGGCCACCTGGCCCCAAGTCGCAGCTGCTCCCATCTTTGACGGACTTTGTCTCCACCTATACCCTGAATAGCAAACACCTTTTGCTGCTCGGGGATTTCAACCTTTGGGCCAACTCCCCGCAAGACCCCATTGCCGACGCCTGCATCAACCACCTGGAAGGATTAGGGCTTCAGCAACTAGTATGTGGGCCCACACATGCTTCCGGTCATACGCTCGATCTTATTTTCAGACAAGATCTGGAAATAAAAATCTTGGAAAATGAACCTTTGCCATGGACAGATCACCATGCAATTAAATTCATTATTTCCGAATTCCCCCCCTTAACAAAAACATCAAATCCAGTGACAACACACTGGACCAGATGTCAGAGGAAGCTCCATTCGGAACTCTTCAAAGCCACGTTAGGGGGAAAAATAAACACAATTCAGCCGCACCAAACAGCGGAAGAAACACTAGAGGCCATAAACACAGCACTATTGCAGTCAGCTGACTTGATAGCGCCGAAACGAAAGACCCAGATCAGGAAAAACAACTCCGGCTGGTTCAACAACCAGCTGGCGTTACTGAAGCAAGAGCGTAGAAGGGCAGAAGCAGCCTGGAAAAGAAACCCTTCAGATGAGAACCTCGCGATTTACAAGGCAATAACCAGAAAATACTACAAACAAATCTTCGAAGCCAAGAAAAACTATTTTTCTGAGGCTATCAACGGTGCCCTAAACCGCCCCCGCGAACTCTTCAAGCTGGTCACTCAGACCATGAATCCAGGATGCCTTGTAGCCCCCAACTTGGATACACAAGAATTTTGCGATGAGTTATCGGATTGCTTCATTAATAAAATTGAGGCAATCCGGCAAAGCATTCAGCAGAACAATTGCTCTCCCAGCCCCCGTAGTCATTTACACAGCACCGGCAGCAATTCACCACAGTTTGGTGAGTTCACGCTGAAACCCATCTCCATTCAGACCACTAAAAATATCATCGGCACTCTGTGCAACAGCACTGCGCCAAATGATATTATCCCCACCAAACTGCTGAAGGAATGCGCCGACATCCTGGCACCTCCTGTCACGCAGCTTATTAACCAATCCTTCAGGGAGGGCAAAATGCCCTCTCAGCTGAAGGAGGGCTTCATTCAACCCATCTTGAAGAAAGCCACCCTGGATCCTAAGGATCCACTTAACTGGCGCCCCATAACAGGCCTAAATGTTCTCTCCAAGGTAATGGAGAAGGCAGTGGTACAGCAGCTGCAACAGCATCTAGATACCCACAATTTACTCGACCCATTGCAATCGGGCTTCCGTCCCGGACACGGGACGGAAACAGCATTGCTTAAGATATGGGACGACGTTCTGGAGGCCGCAGACGAAGGAGAATCTTCTCTTCTGGTTCTGCTGGACCTAAGCGCAGCCTTTGATACAGTTGATCACAAGCTGTTATTGACCCGGCTGGCTAAAATAGCCAAAGTCGCAGAAAGCGATCTATCCTGGTTCTCCTCTTTTGTGGAAAACCGATCGCAAATAGTTAAGCTAGGACCATTCACTTCGGAACAACGCACATTATCGTGCGGGGTCCCTCAGGGATCTCCCCTGTCGCCGATGTTATTTAACATCTATCTGCGTCCTCTTTTTGAAATCATCAGCAGCCAAAAACTGCTATATCACTCTTACGCAGACGACACGCAACTGTACTTCCGCATTTGCAATAAAAAGGATCACCACCTCAATCTAGAGACATGCCTCTCTGTGATTGAGGACTGGATGACAAAGAGTTATCTCAAACTCAACGGAGCGAAAACAGAACTTCTTCTGTTTCACGCCAAGCGTAGCAATCAATCGATAACAACCTGGATCCCCCCGCCCATTCTGGGCAAAGTCATCACCCCTAGCGCCAAAGTCAAAAGTCTTGGGGTCATCTTTGACTCCGACATGACAATGAACGCACAAATAGGGGCAGTAGTCAGCGGATCTCACTATCTGCTGCGCCTACTACGCAGACTCACGCCTTTTATTCCCAAGAAAGACATAGCGGTCGTGGTGGGAGCGATTGTAAACTCCAGATTGGACTATGCAAATGCCCTTTACCTCGGACTTCCCAAGTACCAAATCGCTCGTCTTCAAGTCGTTCAAAATACGGCCGCCAGACTTGTGACTGGGAAAAAACCCTGGGAATCAATCTCACCCTCGTTGAGATCCCTTCACTGGCTACCAGTCAAAGACAGAATCACCTTTAAAGCACTCTGTCTAACGCATAGATGTATCCATGGGAATGCTCCCCATTATCTATGCGAAAAATTAAAAATGTACAATCCCAATCGTATTCTACGATCCAATAATCAAAATCGGCTTCAGATACCGAAAGCCAGATACAAGTCCAAAGGAGACAGGAGATTCGCTGTCCAAGGTCCCAGACTATGGAACGCCTTACCAGCCAGCATTCGACTGGAGGAGAACTACTTGGTCTTCAGGAGAAAGATTAAGACTCATCTCTTTTGATCTCAAAAGAGAAAGGAACAACAAGCGCCCAGAGGCGATTTATTTCGCATGTGCTGCGCTATACAAGTTCTTCATTCATTCATTCATTCATTCATTCACAGGAGCATGCAGTTGTGGGGCGCTTGCAGAGTGGCCCCATTTACTTGAATGGGTCAAGTTTGGCAGGCGGTAGCACCCACCAAAAGCAACATGGGGCTTAATTTCTGCTGCGGCATGTGTACATCTTTGGCTACTGCTTCAGAAGCTAAAGGGGGTAGGGATTGGGGGCTCTAAGAGACTCAACTGCAGGGTTTTAACACCCCCCACCCACCTCCTCCGCCACGTGTAACTTTGTGTGAACGAGACCTAAAGGTGCCACTGCCGAATGCAACTAAGGGCTCATTCACATTCACTGCTACTTCTCTGAAAAGCTATCAGAGTGTGTTTGACAGGTGGCGAGGAGGCGATATGTTGCCTTCTCACCACCTGATTTAAACCCATGATTGCCGTGCAATGCATGCGATTAAAACATTATAAAACAGTAATTAGAGATTTAAATCGGGTATGTGGAGGCCACACTGGGTGACACTGGCCCTGTGGTCTTTGACTTCTCCCATGTTGTTCAGGTAGATCGCCACCTCTTTAGGGTTGCCTACACCTGTTCTGGCGTATAAAAAAAATCATTTGGGAGGCAGAGAGCAAAGGTACCCATAGACATGATTTGAAAGGCCTCCTCCGTTGCATTGAATGGTCGCTTCCAGGAAACAGGTTAGAAAATCTTTCTCACTTACAGTTGTTCACCCCCCTTCCCAAGAAGAAAGAGATCAATGATTCTGCTACCAAGCTATTAAGCGTGGCCTTTCTAGTTCTGTCTAATAGGGCTATCACTACATTTGGGTAGGGTGACCACGTGTCCCTGGATTGCCCGGGACAGTCCCGCATTTTGCAGGTCTGTCCCGGCACATTCATTCCAGGACAATACAGTGTCCCAGAATGAAACTGACACAGCCACCCCATGGACCAATTTGATGCCCCCAAAAAAGGCCACCACATCACCGCTTTACTCACTGACAGTACTTGTCCTGGCCGGGAAAGCCTGAAGGAGCACAATCCCGCCCCCTGCTTGTGATTGGAGAAATTATAAATCCTGCCTTTTGCGTCCAATCACTGTGCTGTGATTCATTACAGCACAAGCTGATTTTTGGGAAGGAAGGGTGTCCCTGAATGGTAGTTTGGAAATGTCGTCACCCTACATTTGGGTCTGTAGCTATCTTCAACAAATTGTTGAAAAAGCTTCAGCTCCACTCAGATAAGCATAAACCACACTCTAGTGTAACTGTACAACTTCATTGTTCCTCTCATTGGATCTTCTTGTTTTCATATAAAAGGTTTCCTTATGTAACCTTTTGAATTGTCTTTCCTCCCTTGGCCTACTGTCCTAGTAATTTAACATTGTTGTAGTTTTATGGACTTTCCAGTCTCCTTTCTGAACGCTCTTCACATCTTAACTAAAGTGTAAAGTGTAAATACTGCCTCATGTAGGAGCATTTGTAGACTAATAAATTCTGACATATGTATCCGATTTCTAAATAATGTATTGCTGCCTAATGTTCAGTCTGTACATTTAGCTATACTTATATGGTATTTATTAGCTTTATAGCTGTATCAAGATACATGATAGGTAAAATAAGTATGAAAAATAAATAAGATTTACAGCTTGAAAATGTAATTTTTTGGAAACAATATGATCATATGATGCAAAGATTTAATGTTAGAAAGTTAAAATCTTGCTATTGCTCATAGTGAACTTTTATTTGCTCCCTTCAATTTATAACCTCCTTCAGCAAAAAAATAAAATAAAATAAAAGGCTGCTATCGAAGATGATAGCATGTTGTGGACAACAGTTTCTTTTTTGTTTGCAGCTTTTTACAAGAATTTTGAGAAGCGTATTACAAGCATTTTACAGCTGCCACTGTTTTTGTTTAGCCAATAGAAATCACTAGGGGTAGGAAAGGAAATTAGGGGTACAGTGCTGCTGTTTGAGCAGAATATGAGTGACAAAACGCTTGTAAAAAATGCTTTTCTATTGGGCCAAAAATGCATGTAATTTGCCAAAAAGAAGCTTATGTACTTTTCTGAGTAACAGGCATTTTGCTTTAGGTGACAGAATGCTCAGATGTGAACGGGCGCCATTGAAATGAATAGGGTTTGTCTTGTTGGGCATTTTAGAGCTACAAGCTTCAAGCGAAAAATCGCGCAGGTGTGAACGGGGCCTATATATCCCTACTGTATCAAAAAGTATAATTACGTTTTTTCTGTAGTTTTAGTTTAAGCAATGTCACATTTTATGAATCAAAGGGGAACATTTCATGTTTTGAAAGGGAAGGTTGGCCAAAGCTTTTCTGGACATACTTCTTTTGCGGGTCACAGGAGTGTACTTACTTTTGACCTCCTATGTCCCAGAGTCAGATTATAGTGGGCTATTATTAACAGCGAGCTATTGCCCACTGTCAGCTGATGTTACAAAGCTCCCCCAGGCTCTGGAAGGATCCTGACCATATTGTTGGCATCCACCCTACTGCCTGTTTGGTAGCTGGTTCTGGTTCTCAGCTGAGGCTGAGAACCAAAACCAGCTTCACCCATCCTCCTGCAGCCCAGCACTTCAGTGAGCACTGGAGGGTCAGAGCAGAGAGCAGCGACTGACAGTTACTACTCTCCAGTCTCCATTCTGAGAAAACCAAAGACTAAGCAATCATTAGTCACCTGAACACTTCTTAGCAGAGGAGGGCTGGCAAGGGGGGCAGGGTGGAAATCTCCCCTCGGGCTGGTGACACTATGCACAGCCATCGGCCACCACTACCAAATGCTGTTTTTGCAGAGCAGGAATATGCCTGCTGGAGCTCTGTTAACACAGGTCACGACCGCTGCTCACCTCCCACTGTGCAGCCGTGCCTGTGTCAGCTCCGAGGTAGATGGCTGCAGGGCTGAGCTATGTCTCATCTCACACATAGCTCAGCCTCAGCGCACACCAGCGCTGACATCCCCTTCTCTCTCTGAGAGATAAAGCTCATCTGCTCCTCATCCTTCTGAGTCTGCCCTGCCCACACTCCCCGGGCATGTGTGGGCACTGGACAGGAAGTCTGAACCCAAAAAAGCATCAGACAGTCTGCTTGTGCCTCAGCCTCCATCCTATAAGCTCACCCTCTCTAGTGTCTCCTGCCTCCCAGTGTATAAAAAGGGGTGCTCTGTGGACTTTGTTAAAGGGGAGGGGGCAGGCTTTGGTGAGCAGAGACCCTCTTTACACAATAGTCCACAGCATGCATGCTTAAATAAAGTTTCCCAGAACACCTCTTACATGTGCTCTGTGCGGACTCTTATGTAAGGGGAGGTTCTGTAGGACTCTGATGTAAGGAGAGGCTCTGTGCAGACTCTTATGTAAGGGGGGCCTCTGTGCGGACTCTTATGTAAGGGGGGCCTCTGTGCGGACTCTTATGTAAGGGGGGCCTCTGTGCGGACTCTTATGTAAGGGGGGCCTCTGTGCGGACTCTTATGTAAGGGGGGCCTCTGTGCGGACTCTGATGTAAGGGGGGCCTCCGTGCGGACTCTGATGTAAGGGGGGCCTCCGTGCGGACTCTGATGTAAGGGGGGCCTCCGTGCGGACTCTGATGTAAGGGGGGCCTCCGTGCGGACTCTGATGTAAGGGGGGCCTCCGTGCGGACTCTGATGTAAGGGGGGCCTCCGTGCGGACTCTGATGTAAGGGGGGCCTCCGTGCGGACTCTGATGTAAGGGGGGCCTCCGTGCGGACTCTGATGTAAGGGGGGCCTCCGTGCGGAGTCTGATGTAAGGGGGGCCTCCGTGCGGAGTCTGATGTAAGGGGGGCCTCCGTGCGGAGTCTGATGTAAGGGGGGCCTCCGTGCGGACTCTGATGTAAGGGGGGCCTCCGTGCGAACTCTGATGTAAGGGGGGCCTCTGATGTGAGGGAGCCTCTGTGCGGACTCTGATGTAAGGGAGGCTCTGTGCGGAATTCTGATGTAAGGGAAGGTTCTGTGCAGACTCTTGTGATCCTGAAAAATCTTAAACTGTTTTCCTCGATCCATCACTTTTGAACTATGGGCCACTTGACTGGACTTTCCCCCCAGGCCTAAGGCTGCCAGCCCTCCCCTGCTTCTTAGAGCCAACATTGTACAGCTGCAGCCTCACATCAATGCTGCCATATAGAGGTAACTTTTTTTTTTTTTTAATTCCCATAAATATCTTTTTTGATCCCACCTTTGCAATCTAAAAAACAAAACAAAAACAATATATGTTTTTTTGTTCCCATTCACAGAGCATCCTAAAGCCTAGTACACACGATCAATTTGTTGGCAGGGGATTGTCTGTTGACAGACTGTTGTCCTAAAATCTGACCGTTATTACGCTCATTTTGACAACTGTTTCGGCCAACAAATGTTGGATGACATGCTAGTAAGTTTTCAGCGGACAACGGTTTGCTGTCAGATTTTCTGATCAGTACACAAATCCGTCACACAAAAGTCGAAAGTACAAACACGCATGCTCGGAATCAATTCTCACTAAACACAAAATTAACAGAAGGGGCCCAAAGGGTGGCACTCAAGAGCTGAAATTCCTCATAGTACGTCACTACGTTTTTGTTTGTTGCATGACAATTGTGTACGGTTAATATGCAAGACAAGATCCTGGCACACGCCCTTAAGACAAAAATCAGACGCTTGGTTGGCCAACAATTGTATCGTGTGTATGAGGCTTTCGTTTGTATTGTACTTTTGGTGTATTGTCACCCTTTATATTGTAAAGCGCTGCACAAACTGTTGGCGCTATATAAATCCTGTAAAATAATAATAATACCTAAAAAAAGAGGTTCTTACCCTTTAAATGTTTCTCTGGAGAAAGACTCATGGCTGACTGCAAGCATTTCTGAACAATGTCAGAGTCAGACTGCTTCAAGAGAAAGGCTAATGCTGGGTACACATGGGCTGAAAATTGTCCGGTTCCTTTTGGTCAGTTTGTACAGCTGTTTGATTGACAGGAGCCAAGCTAATAACCAGCTTTTTTAGAAGGGACATGCTGGAAAACCAGCATCGGTTCGGCACTCTCAGCCAATGGCTGCGAGCGCTGATCAGTGTGTTCTAGTGGGGGGAGTAGGGAGGGGGGAATACAAAGGCACAGCAGGGGAGATCATCAGGCTTTAGGACAGGATGAGTGTTCTCTTAATAACATACAATGTAGAAGGTGAGCTTCTAAAGCTGGATATACACTGTTAGCTCTTTCCAACAGACAACCCCACCAACGGCAGCCACAGTTCTCAGAATACTCTGATCAACAGCTGTAGCCTATTGTCTGCAGAAACTGATCAAGAAAAGTTTTCCAACATGTCTCTTCAACAGAACTCAATGGGGGGATGGCCACATACTAATTTAAATCCAGCCTGTCCCTTATGAGTTGGCTGAAATTGAATCAGTATATGTGCAGCTTAAATTATTAACCCTTTGTGCAGACAATGGTCAAATCTGCCAGGCTAGCACAGACTAGGTTAGGTATTGCAAACACATCTCCCCAGCCCCCTCATAAACATAAAGAACAAATAGGATTTTCCAGTGCTGCACTTATCATAAAAGGAGATCTAATATGGTAAACGGCACTTTTTAAAGTTATAGTATGTTATTATTATTAGTAGTACAGGTAATTATATATCACTGACAATTCTAAACATCACTTTACACATTTATTGTACATTAACAACAATCCCTGCCCTCAAGGAATTTACAGTCTATGGTCCCAACGCACAGTCATACGTACACATACTAGGGCCAACTTTGACAGGAGGCAATTAACCTACCAGCATGTCTTTGGAGGATGGGAAGAAACCGGAGTACCTGGAGGAAACCCACACAGCCACATGGAGAAAATGCAAACTCCATTCTTAAGATATGTGAATAGGTGTTATTACATAAAGTAGGTGTTATTCCAATTTGGCGACAAAAGCAAAAATACGCTTTAAGAAAATGCAACAAACACGCAGGGCCGGTGCAAGGATTTCTGCCTACACAAGCGAAGCTCCATTTTGGCCCCATTACATGACCAGACTGTGCCCCATTACATGACCAGACTGTGCCCCATTACATGCCAGACTGTGCCCCATTACATGACCAGACTGTGCCCCATTACATGACCAGACTGTGCCCCATTACATGACCAGACTGTGCCCCATTACATGCCAGACCTGCCCCATTATATGCCAGACCTGCCCCATTACATGACCAGACTGTGCCCCATTACATGACCAGACTGTGCCCCATTACATGCCAGACCTGCCCCATTACATGGCCAGACTGTGCCCCATTACATGACCAGACTGTGCCCCATTACATGCCAGACCTGCCCCATTACATGACCAGACTGTGCCCCATTACATGACCAGACTGTGCCCCATTACATGCCAGACCTGCCCCATTACATGCCAGACCTGCCCCATTACATGACCAGACCGTGCCCCATTACATGCCAGACCTGCCCCATTACATGCCAGACCTGCCCCATTACATGACCAGACTGTGCCCCTTTACATGCCAGACCTGCCCCATTACATGCCAGACCTGCCCCCATTACATGCCAGACCTGCCCCATTACATGCCAGACCTGCCCCATTACATGACCAGACTGTGCCCCATTACATGCCAGACCTGCCCCATTACATGACCAGACTGTGCCCCATTACATGCCAGGCCTGCCCCATTACATGACCAGACTGTGCCCACAGTGCCCTTACCTTATCCCATGCGAATCGCGGCCGTGTAACCTAACAGCTTACCTTACCAGAATTGCGGCTGTACGATTTTTCAAAAGCCGCGCCTCCGACGTCTTCTGTTCCGTGATAGGCGGAACATTCAGCTTCCCATGAGGCACTGTGTTCAGTGTCCGCCTATCATGGAGGCCCTCTCGTCCAAGGACGAGAGGGCCTCCGTGATAGGTGGACACCAAACACAGGACGAGAGGGCCTCCGTGATAGGCGGACACTGAACACAGTGCCTCATGGGAAGCTGAATGTTCCGCCTATCACGGAACAGAAGACGTCGGAGGCGTAGCTTTTGAAAAATCGTACAGCCGCGATTCTAAGGTAATTTTTTCGCCCCATCCCAGGCTGCGGACCTGCCCGCCCCAAGCGGCCACTTGGTCCGCCTGGTGGTTGCGCCGGCCCTGCAAACACGTATAAAGTGCTTCTTTTTTGTTATATGAATAAACCCCACTCAACTTAAAGCTATATATAGTTTCTGATCCCTGTTAGCATTGCCACATAGATTGTGGTACATGGCTCTATAGCTACTGGCAATGCCCACTAATACAACCCTACTGAAGGCCGTTATAGGATTTTCTTCAAAGATTGTTTGATTCGAACTTTCCCTTTTGTCCCAAGGTCTTTCTATTAGGGCTGCTCCTTACTACATAACCAAGACTAACGCGTCATATACTACTGGCAGGCAGACGCCTTGTGGCTCTTCAATGGAAAAAGCAAACCTCCATTGAGTTGTACACTAGTTTAAAGGGGTGTTCCAGCCCATTTTTATGTTTATTAAAAGTCAGCAGCTACAAAAAGTGTAGCTGCTGGCTTTTAATAAACACTCACTTACCTGCTCCTGCGTTCCAGCGACGCGCCGACCGGGGCTCCGCTCCTCTCCCCCCTCCCCAGCCGGCGTCTCCATCCCGACTGTGGGCACCCAGCCGTGACAGGCTTCGGCTTCACGGCCGGGCACCCACTGCGCATGCGCGAGCCGGGGAGGGGCTTAATCGCCTAACCAGCCCCTCGGCGGAAGCAGGAAGTGGGACAGAAAGTCCCACTCCTACTGAGGCCCCCACCCCCCCTCCAAAAAAATGACATGCCAAAAGTTGTTTTTTAGGGTGGAACTCCTCTTTAAGGAGACCATGGAGTCACTTACTGCTTGCCTTACCGATACGGTTGAGCAACATAATGCAGTTTTGGAGCCTTGGCACTCGTATGAAGAAGCCTTATGAGAGTCTAATGTGCTCCAATGTTGACAGTGGCAGCATGCTCCAATCCCCTAGAGTGACAACTTCAGGACCTTTCTCTCTTTTACTCTCTTTCTTCTTTCTCTTAAGTTTATGTTTTTGGAAGCTTTTTATGGGCATCGAATAGTGCGCTGGGTTCAATCTCCAGGCCCTTTGGGGTTCGGTTGGTTAGTTTTGGGATTAGGCCTATTGGCTAATCTTTTTAAAGATAGACTGTGTAACATATATTTTGGTCAAATAATGTTATTGATACTTACAGATGTCTTCCTGTTATTACTCATGCATTCCTGTCAGACCTATACTTCTGTTGGATTGCTGATCTGTTGTGGACCGTATATGATGCCCTCTGTTTGGTGACTTTTATCTTTCTTTGATGATCAGGACCACTCTGTGCAAAACAAACCGCACAGTGGAAGTAAGAATGATATGTTTGATATTTAAAAAAACAACCCCTTTAAGAAAACTTTAATAATAATTGTCAATTTAATAGAAAAAAAAAGAAAATGTAACAAATCTGGTTTTATCTTACATTATCCTAACACATGGTATAAACTAAAAGCAAAAATGGGATTTCTGTGGATAAGTGAGGTTTGGGTGCTATAAAATGTAAAAATGTTAAATATACAGTATGTTATAAAACTATTATGTTAAAAAAAAGTTTAAATTTAGCCAGCTTTGATATTGTTTGTGAATGTGTTTGTTCTTCTTCATTATCTCCAGTGATAAAGCACCTTCCTCTATACAGCATTTAATAGCTATAATCTACAGCGTTTGTCTTACATGGCTGCTACAATGTTGATAAACTTCACACAGGATCAGGGGAATATCACTTTGCACGTTTCCAGAAGTGATAAGCAAAGGCCCTAGCAAGATCTGTTCTCACTATGACTGTCACTACACTATGCCAGCCACACTGCCGTCATTGCTTATTGCCACAATAAGAATTATTATTTCAAAGTTAGGACATATTTCATTGGAACAACATAAAAGCTCCTAATAGATGGTAATACACACAAGCCTATGACATCAGAACATGGTCTTTGTTGTGGTAAAAGGCATGTGTGAGATTATTTCTCAATCCCTTTGTTTATGTTTTGCACATGTCAAGTGAAGTGTGGTTACAGAGTCATCCGTGACTGTGCTATCCACTCCACAAGACATACAACTGCGATGTACAGCCTGCTAATAGTAGCTCCGCAAAGCCTGAAGTGCACTGATGTGGTGGCATTGACTTATTCGTCTCGATCAACGTAACTGTCACAGTGTGCGCTTGAATTTCTTCCACAATAATTTTATTTTTATGTTACTCATTAAAAGGAAATATAACCTTTAACCACTTGGCTGATACAGACAATTCCCCATAGAGAAAATAAAACCAGACTAGGAAAATAAACAACTGCTACTAACCAGTGCACCAGCCTAGGCAGTGTCCTCAAGAGCCCTTGGCTCCCATGCTTTGTTCTAGGTTCATTCAGGGCAGGGTGAGCCAGTTACAGGGTGAATCGCAGTAACAAGTTGGGAGGGACAGAGAAATTTAGGTAATTAGTTTAAAGGTTCAAATTTTTTCATTATAAAGTGCTGTACTAATAACACTCTCCTTCTTATTGCCTCTAAATGATATAAATGTGCAGAGCAGCTGTATATCCTTAAATCTGTGCAGGTGCAAGGTATGCATGTATGTGTTTACAGCTATGCACTCTTACCTGGACGGATGTAAAATTGGGAGCAGCGGCTGTGTTCATGCTTCCCAATTGAAATGAATGGGACTGCTGCACGGGGATGCATGGAACACCTGTGCATCCCCATGCGGGTAAACATGAACCTCACATTATTATTATTGTTATACAGGATTTGTATAGCGCCAACAGTTTGCACAGCGCTTTACAAATTACAACATGATGGCAGACGGTACAGTTACAATACAATTCAATACAGGAGGAATCAGAGAGCCCTGCTTGTTAGAGCTTACAATCTAGAAGGGAGGGTTAAGTGAAACAAAAGGTAATAACTGTGAGGGATGAGCTGATGGAGAAAAGGAAAATACAGTTGTTAGGTGTGGGTAGGATAGGCTTCTCTGAAGAGGAGGGTTTCCAGGGATCGTCTAAAAGCTAATAGAGTAGAAGATAATCAGACAGGTTGGAGTAAGAAGTTCCATAGGATTGGAGAGGCTCTGGAAAAGCTCTGGAGGCAAGCAAAGGAGGAGGTGATTAGAGAGCTAGAGAGAGGAAAGAAGAAAACAATTAGGTTGGTATGTGAGACTAGGCTAGTGATGTAGCTGGGGGCTAAAATGTCGATGGCTTTGTAAGTTAGTTAGTCTTTTGAATTGAATTTATTGGGTGAGCGGAAGCCAGTGGAGTGATTGACAGAGAGGAGTAGCAGACACAGAGTGATTGGTAAAGTGGATAAGTCAGGCAAGGGCATGATGGAATGAAGGGGGTAGCCTTTGTAGAGGTAATCCAATGAGTAGGGTGTTGCAGTAGTTGACAGATGACCAGGGAGTGAATTAAGAGCTTTGGTGTGTCATTGGTTAGAAAGGGGAGTATTTTGAAGATGTTGCGGAGGTTGAGGCGGCAAGATTTGGACAGTGATTGGACGTGGGGCTTAAAGGAGAGTTCAACGTCCAGAACTACACCTAGGACCTTGGCATGTGGGAATGGGCTTATAGTAGTGCCATTGATTTTGACAGAGAGTTCAGGGGAAGGGGCACGTGGTGGAAGAAAAATGATATGTTTGGTTTGATATATCGTTAGTATATTAGTGATAGATGAGGAGACTGAGTGATCTGAGGGGTAGAGAAATAGATGTGGGTGTCGTCAGCGTAGAGATGGTATTTGAAGCCATGGGAGGCTATCAGCTGATCCAGGGAGGAAGTATAGATTTAAAATAGGAGAGGCCCAAGAACAGAACCTTGGGAGACCACAACAGAAAAAGGAAGAGGATGATGTAGAGTTGTAAGTAACGCTAAAGGTGCGGTTGAATAAGTAGGAAGAGAACCGGCCAAAAGCACAGTCATGGAGACCAATGGCGTGGAGTTTTTGGAGGAGAAGGGGGTGGTCAACTGTATTAAAGACTTCAGAGAGGTCTAGGAGAAGGAGTACAGAATAGTGTCCATTGGTTTTGGCCTTTAGTAGATCGTTTGTTAGTTTTAGGAGAGCAGTTTCTGTGGAGTGTTGAGGACGAAATTCAGACTTAAGGGGGATCAAGAAGGCTTTTCTCAGCAAGGTTGTTGCTCAGTCACTTCTAGACCAGACATTCAAGTAATTTGGATAAAAAGGAGGAACAAGGAAAAGGTGCTAAGGTTGTTAAGATTAATTGAGGCCAGTAAAGGATTTTTAAGTATGGGGCTGGCTAGTGCGTGTTTTAGAGATTTGGGGAGGATGCCAGAAGTGAGGGAGAGATTGAAGAGAGATTGAAGATGTGGGATAGAGAGTGTAGAATAGAGTCAGAGGGTATTCCCTATTTGCAAGGGAATAGGAATCCAGAGGGCAGGTGGTTAGTTGGACGTTATCAAGTCGTTTAGCAACCACATCTGTAGTGGTGGGGTTGAATGAGGGAATCAATGATTGAACCTGTGGGCATGCAGTGTAAAGCGTGGAAGGTATCTGAACAGCAGAGATCTCCTCACTAACTGTTTTAATCTTTTGAGGTGATTGGCGATCTCCTGGGCAGAAAGTGAGTTAGTGGGTGGAGGCAGTGGAGTGTATGCTATAGTATGCCGGTGTGAACAAGGTCTTAGGGTTGCCATATGCCTTACCTCACAACAATGGTGGTTAAGTGACTTGATAATGTTGGCCTCTCTGATATCACCAAAGTGCCGAACATAATATTCAGTGAATGTAATGCTATAGAAAACTGTCAGAGACTGCAGACATGCAACAGAAGATGTTCGTAGACTTTGGGCATGCTATAGGAGATGATCAGAGGCTGTGGATATGTTACAGGGGATGGTCAGAGACTATGGGCATGCAACAGGATATAATCAGAGACTTCGGGCTTGCTACAGGAAATGATTAAAGACTATGGGCATTCTACAGGAGATGATCAGAAACTATAGGCATGTTACAGAAGATGGTCAGAGACTTTGTGCATGCTACAGGAGATGATCAGAGACTATGGGCATGCTACAGAAGATAGTCACAGACTTTGAACATGCTACAGGAGATGGTAAGAGACTATGGACATGCTACAGAAAATTATCACATAATCAAGTCGATTAAAATATAAAGATATTCACAAATAAAGGATCTCAGTGCTGCCAACTGATGCAAAATGAACAATAATATTCCACCCTGCCGAAACAAATCAGTTTGATTGAATCAGATCAAAACTGAGTTATGGCTATGCGTTTGTTGTCGGATTTCCATTGCCTCTTGATACAGACTTTCCACTGCAACTTTTCTCTTGCTAGAGACTTGCCATGGAAATTTGCTACAAATTGGAAAAGTGTCAACTAGAAGTTGTGCCTCAAGTGCTCTGCAAGTGTACAACTTGCCAGGGAAGATGTGCTGAAAGTTACCAGACATAAAATTCAACACTGCCATAAATTTGTGGCAATTTATCCTTGCTATCTGGATGCACAAGAGTGCCGCCTTGTAGCAGTAAATCTCCTATAGGTAGTCTGAAAGTGGTTAAAAGTGATCACATAATCTTTGTTCTCAGCTGCATGAGGACTTGGAGAGGAAGGGGAGGAGAAGCAGAAGTACACTGATCTTCCCAGTAAATAGCTGAGTAGGGGTTGTGTTAGTACAAGCCTTGGCCATTGGAGGACAGGCAGGCTGGTCTTTCCTCCAGCACAGCAAAACATCTGACCACACTGAAAAGGACGTGCTCTCTTGCTAGCCTGGTCAGTTTGAAAAAGGAAAGTAAAGGAACTGGCATAAGTGCCAGGAATTTCGAACAAATGAAGCAATCCAAAGAGTACACAAACACATAGTAAGGAATATGGAATGTTTGGTTGAAGTGGATGTAAACCCCAAAAAAAAATTTTTTTTTTGATGTCACAATGTAGAGTATAAGATTTCCTATCATCTGTGCCCAGTCTTGCCACACAGAGTTAATCCAGCGCTGAGTAATCCTCTTTTAAAGTCCAGTGCAAATTAACCGGACTTCAGATAAAAACCTGCCAAATTAGGTTAAGTCCGTTTCTCTGTTTTTGCTTTCAGTAACAGGTTATTTACAAATATAGCGTGGACATGTTTATCATAACAAGAGGTGATCCAAAGTTCATTGTATATTACTAGGATGTGTTATGATGTTATATCACCTCATGTTATGATAAACAAAACATAACATATGATAAACATGCCCTAGCTATATTTGTAAATAACCTCTCACTCAAAGCAAGAAGAGAGATTCCGGACTTTTTGCTTTAGGCAGGGTTTTATCTGGAAGGCTGTTCATTTTCACTGAACATAAAAGAGGATTACTCAGCGCTGGATTAACTCTGTGTGGCAAGACTGGGCACAAATGATAGGAAATATTATACTCTACATTGTGACATAAAAAAAAAAAAAATTTTTTGGGTTTACATCCTCTTTAACATATTCTTTAATTATGGTTAAATGCATTTCTGAAAGCAATTAAAAAAAAATGGACCTCCATTGAAATTCTGTGTATCAAATGACCCAAGGAGAGAGAGGGAGAGAGAGAGAGAGAGAGAGAGAGAGAGAGAGAGCACATTCACACAGAGAGAGAGCACATTCCTGCTATGAGAACCTATTGAAATTGATTTAATCATTTTATAAATTAAAGAATGTCTAAAGCCAATATATTTTTCATTTTGGATAGAGTATAGGGGGTTAAAGCCATGGATTTTTGTATCTGTGTCTCATTGGGGAGATTTCTTTTTACTCCAGTCCTTTAGACTCAGCAGGAAGTGAGAGGACATCATTCAAACATAAGGGAAATCCCCTTTTAGACAACTGCCACAGGAACAAGTTCCTCCATTGGAAATATTCTCCTTTATTTCTGTTCTGGTGGCAACTCAAAATGTTCAATTTTCCCTAATTTTTTCTTCCAGTGACATTGGTGATCGGGTCAATTAGAGAGAGTATGTTTCCCTTTAGGGCCCCGTACACACGAGCAAATGAATCTGTTCAAATCGGTCGGACACCGCACCAGGAAGTAAATTACTTCTGCGCATGCATTCGATGCATGTGCGAGAAGATATGTCTGCTGGTTAGCGTACTAACCAGCAGACATGTCAGGCAGATGGGTTCCCAGCCGACAGATTTTAAAGCATGCTTTAAAATCTGTCGGCTGGCCAAATCCGTCTGCCCGCCCGTACACACGATCGAATCTGTCTGCTGGGACGGTCGGGCAGACCGTTTCCAGCAGATAGATTTGATCGTGTGTACGCGGCCTAATAGTCACCCAGACAGTGATGATAACAGAGGTTCTAAACCTCACCTATCCAAGCAGTTTTGCTTTTAGTTATACTTTTAGTAAATTATACTCTGCCCTTAGTTAATGCTATAAAGCTGGGAGAAGTTGCGAGCCCTACGCTTTCTCTTCTCATCAAGAACCTTTCCCTGATACTAGTTCTGTCCCTAACAGGTGGGGTATCCATCCCTTCTCTGCTTATCTGCAAAATGCACACCAAGCCTGAGTGCCAGGGTCTTAAATAGGCTCTGTCTGACCCAACATGGCTGCTAGAGTCATGTGGGTGGCAGCAACCAAGTCAATAGCTTCCCCAGTGACCCAGGAAACCATAGAGTAACTATGTTCCTTCAGACTTTCTCTCCAACTGCAGTGCCACTGTGGAAAAATGCCACCTGCAGGGGAGAAATTAGACTGCACCTGCCTACAAACTTAATAAAAAAAGGAACTACTGTAGATCTACATCTGATGGCTGGCAACACTAGATATGAAGTATTTGTTATTATCGAGCAATATATTTCCTTTCCCAAACTAATATGGATAAAAACACTTTGTTTAAATGTTTAGTCCTAACTACTGTGTTTCCCCCGAATATAAGCCGGGTCTTATATTAATTTTGGCAACCAAAAACACGTTAGGGCTTATTTTCCGGGTAGGACTTGCCATTTAATGTGCTGTCTTCTCTCCCCCCTCTCCCCCTCTCCCTCCCTGCCTGTCAGGAATCCCCAGTGTGAACATAGTTTAAAGTGCTTGTAAACTGCTAGCACTGCAAACACTGCAGAGGGAGGGGGCCCAAGATCCCGTGGCCCGGCGCCTGCATGGCCCGCCTGGGCTCTTTTAACCGCTCCGAGCACTGCAGAGGGGGGGCGAGATCCCCCGCTGGGAGATGAGGAGGAGAGCAGCTGGAGGTAGACTGAGCACCGAGCGGCGCTATAAGAAGGTATTTTACTCAATTATATTACATAAACACACACCTTTTACATTTAATACTGCAATAGAGAGTTTACAGTTGCAGTTTACAACCACTTTAAACTAGGGCTTATATTTGCAGCCCTTCCCTGAAAATCACAGTAGGTCTTATTTTCAGAGTAGGTCTTATTTTCGGGGAAAACATGGTATAATTTTATATATATAGTATAATATATATCTCCTAGAGTGTAAGCTCTAACGATCAGGGCCCTCTGATTCCTCCTGTATTGAATTGTATTGTAACTGTACTGTCTGCCCTCATGTTGTAAAGCGCTGTGCAAACTGTTGGTGCTATATAAATCCTGTATTATAATAATAAATATATAATATATGTACAAAAACAATATTCTTTATCTTCATTTGGAAACTTACAGGAACAAAAACATTTTTTTTTTACACTCACGTACTGATTAAAGTACCTTATATTTAAAAACAGGAACAGTTTCAATTTATTTATGTGGTTTTGTTTTAAGTGAGTCATCTTTGCAGTTTTAAATAAAGTTTACTCTTTGGTATAAAAGTCCAATTTTATTTACTGAATGTGAGAAGACTGATTTCATCACATGAGAAAGGATGTTTACAGCAGTAACGGTTATCAATTAAATAAGTCATCCTTATGAGTTTCCACCAGTGACCCCCAAGGACACGTTATAGTCTTCAGGAGAGAAGCAATGAATCCAGTAATTACCATACTTGTAATAAATATCTTGGTCACAATGTATCTATGTGAAAAAATGTCAGACATATATGTCCTCAAAGACTCTAATCAGTGACAGTATTGTGGAATACATATTGTCCATGTAATCATTAGCTTGGTACCCCTGGGCTTTATTCTGGTCGATTAAGTCTCAGTAGGGATGCCGAAACTTTGGAATGCCATTGTGTATGAGATGGTGATTAGTTGATAATTAAAATGTTTCACAAAGTAGGAATTTAAAGTAGACTTTGAAGCTTCCACATTTAATTTGCCTAGATCACCTCTTGTGCTTTTGTTTTCACTGTTTTCAATATATGCAAATCATCGGCTCAGATAATGAACATGCCTGCAAAATCCGAAGTATATCAAATGACTTAAAGCGGATGGCCCCTTAAAAAAAAATATTAAAAGCCAGCAGCTACAAATACTGCAGCTGCTGACTTTTAATATTAGGACACTTACCTGTCCTGGAGTCCAGCGCCCTCCGCAGCAGAGGACGAGAGTTCGCTCGTCTCTCTGCTGCTCCCCCCTCCATCCACGGTGAGGGAACCAGGAAGTGAATCGTTCCCTACGGCGCATGCGCGAGTCGCGCTGCGCCCGCCGATTGGCTCCCGCTGTGTGCTGGAACCTGACAGTTCCCAGCACACAACGGGAAAAACCCATCTTTTGCCCGAGACTGCGGGCCGGAAGTGGGTGCAAATACCTGTCTTTAGACAGGTATCTGAACCCCCCTCCCCCTGAAAGGTGTCAAATGTGACACCGGAGGGGGGGAGGGTTCCGATCAGCAGAACTTCACTTTAGGGTGGAGATCCGCTTTAAGAGTATGGTTTATGGTTCCTGGTAGTGGTACCAATGTGTGATTTTTTTCAATATGCACTATTAACAAAGCAACATGTTTTGCATTTTTCCATGGCCGGCGGTAGGCAGTGTATACATAAAGCCCAATAGACTTCAATGGACCTGCATTTTTTGGTGTGGGATCCCCCCCACCAAAATCCATACCAGACCTTTATCCAAACATGCCGCCCGGCCACTCAGGAGACAGAGGGGATGAGTGAACGCCACCCTTCTTGAACGATACCACATGCCCTCAACAGAGGCAGAGCACCCCAAGCCCAAAGCACCGACCATGTTGAGGACCTGTGGCCTGATATTGTTCAGTGGGGGGAGGTGCTCGGTTGTCTCCCCCCTTTTTCTTTTCTGATCTGCCAGGCTGCATGCTTGGATAAGGGTCTAGAATGGATTTTGGGGGGACCCCACACCATTTTTTTTATAAATTTTGCCGCTGTTTTTTTTTTTTTCAATTGTTTTTTATTATCGGAAATTATTGTTTTAACATTAAGCTGTCAGCGGGGGAGCTTGCTGACAGTTGATAATTCATTGGTTGTTAACGACGTGGCAGGTGGCTTCCCAGCTCGCTCCTTAAAGGAGTTGTAAAGGAAATAAAATTGGGCTAAAATTAATGTCTGCAAGGTAGACAGACAGAATAGTGTAATGGTTCTGTAAATACCTATTAAATTCCATCTACTGTATATCACCTCCGGCGTTCTAGTTTCTGTTCTCTCATTCACTTCCTGGTTTGCGGCGCTCGTTCATGTAAGAACTACATTTCCCAGTATGCATTGCGGCACACCCAGTAATTCACACCTCCTTGAAGTCTCTAACAGGTAGAGAGCGTCCTGCCACACAGATGTAGTTCCCAGGAGGGGGCGAGCACGTCACTGACCTACCGCAGTAAGGCCTCCCTTCACGGTGGTGAGTAACAATCAGACAAGCAGGAAGTGAACAGAACAGAGAAGAAATAGAGCAACTTCTGAGCAAAAATGAACAATGAGGAAGTGAAAATTGGAAATTCTGCAGGTAAAGGATGCTTATTATGAAAACATTTTTTTCCTTTACAACCCTTTTAAAGTACATGTATGTAAAAACAAAAAAAAGAAGCAGTGTTTTCAGTCCTGTTCACCTAGGTGGACTACAGAATACTCCACTTTGTGATGAAAATTATGAGAGGAGGAGCTTCAGTAGCCCCTAACACACTTTGGGGTTGATTTACTAAAACTATAGAGTGCAAAATCTGGTGCATGGTAGCCAATCAGCTTGTTTAATTAAACTGGTTGTAAAGGATTTTTTTCCCCCAAAAAGCTTCCTTTACCTTAGTGCAGTCCTCCCTCACTTACCTCATCCTTCCATTTTGCTTTTAAATGTCTTTATTTCTTCTGAGAAATGCTCACTTCCTGTTCTTCTGTCTGTAACTACACACCGTAATGCAAGGCTTTCTCCCTGGTGTGGAGAAAGCCTCTTGAGGGGGGATGAGGCGAGCAGGCAAATCAGGACACTCTCTACTTTGCAGATAGAGAAAGGAGCTGTGTGTTAGTGGGTGTCCTGACACTCCTGCTCGCCCCCTCCCCCCTCAAGAGGCGTTCTCCACACCCTTTTAGCTTTCAAAAAAAAAACTGGAAGCTTATTGGCGGCTATACAGAGCTGCACCAGATTTTGCACTCTTCAGTTTTAGTAAATTAACCATTTTCTGTCTTAGAATGACAATACGGCTTCTCCATTGATACACATCAGTGAGTGAGTGAGTTGTCATCTAAGGGCCAGAAGTGTGTTACTGACAATGAGATCAACAGTTAAAACAAAGTAAAAAGCCTGAAAAGAGAATGCAGCCACAACATCTAATAACTGGTAAGCTGCAATATCGTACATTTTTGTTGTTGGGTTTATATGCTATTTAATAGACAGTTGGTTCACTTTAAGAGCACTTCAAGTCAGCATTTTGAAAATAATTTTAATGCTTTAATATTTTCTTGTATTAGAATAACTTTGGATGAAGAAGGAACACGTACACGTTGTTGTCCTTTATACACTGAAAGCAAGTGATGAGTAATTTAGGTATGAATAATCTAATATCCTTCCACAAAATAATACAGGGGTAAGCAACCTTGGCCCTCCAGCTGTGTGAAACTATAAGTCCCATGAGACATTGCAAGACCCTGACAATCAGAGGCATGACTCTTAGAGGCAGAGGCATGATGGGATTTGTAGTTTCACCATAGCTGGGGGGCCAAGGTTGCCTACCCCTAAAATAATAGGTCATCGGATTAAAGGCCAAATCCAAGCTGCTATTTAAAATACTGGTATGTTGACTTTGCCACCAACTTCTAAAATTTCTTGGAGACACTGATGGCAGAATGTTCCTTCAATTGTTTGTCAATTACTAGACCACAATGCAGTAGTGTATTTTGGTTTTGTGCTGCCCTAGGCCTGACTAAGCTTGTGTACCCCCTAATTTAAATATGACCCACCCCTTCCTGTCCAGGCCACACCCCTTTCTGTTTAAGACCCATCCTGAGATTTTTGAGTGGAGACACTAGTTCTGAGGGCTCGGGGGGGGGGGGGGGGGGGCTGGGGCATGCCGTCCGTCCACATACTGCAAGCAGGGCAGCTACTTTACAGAGGCGCTAGACTCGCCCAGCCCGCCCCAAAAGACTGGCACTACACTACTAGCAGTGTAGCACAAGCCGGGGGGGGGACTCTTTCTGTGCTGCCCCCCCCCCCCCTGCAAAGTGCTGCCCTAGGCCTGGGCCTTGTTGGCCTAAGCCAGGATACAGCGTTGCCACAATGTTGTTGTAATTCCCCAATTTGGCCATGGCAATTAGGCGGGTCAGGGAATTCACCACTGGAGGCTCCCAAGAAATATAAGAAGGCAATCTGTGATTTAAAATGCAAACAACTATGTAAAACTAAAATATCTTTTGAAATATCAACTGAAAGCAGCAAGTAAAGACATACAATGAGCTATGATGCCAATGGCTCCCGCTGCTATCAATCTACCCAATAAGGACCCGAGACAATGACTGGGGGGCAGCTGAAGACTTTAATCCTTTAAGGTGAAAAACATTGAGGCTTTAGAACCACTTTAATACAATGTTACCGCAATAAGTTCAAGTTACAACGCTAACACACAAGTACACTTATTTTCAAAAAATGAACAATTTCATGAGATTTGAAAATTACAGTCACATAGCTAAATCCTTGTTTTGAAGCTTTGTGAATTGAGCCTAATGCATAAATATTAACATTCAATGAAATAAAAAATAAAAAAGGAAAACTGGAGGCTTTGCTAAAAGTAACTAGTTAGCAATCTGAATGAAATTTCTAGCATGAGAGAAAACTCAACTGCCTGCTTACTAGGAGTCTAGGACAACAGCGTTTTCTTTACCGGTATATCTACATTTTTATAGGGCACAATTTGCCCATTGTTGTTGTGAAAACAAGTATAAGAAAATGAATTTTTGAATGCAACCATTGCAGCTATATATAAATATACAGCAATGACCCTTCCAGCCCACAATCCATTCAATGCACATTTATGTGCATCAGAGGGTAAAGTAGGAAATTGGATCATTCCAGCAACAACCAGACATTTTTTTGTAATTGACAGTAATTAAATATATACTGAAGGCATTTTAGGACAAATTTTACCTTAGATGAACTGTGGTATAAAATGTAATAGTGCTGGAAATAGAATACTGGGAAATTACTGGATATCTAGCCACGGCTATCTATGTCCTCCTGGAATACGACACAAATTGAGGGTTAAAGGTTTGCCCACCTCCTACTGCTCACCTCCTCTGCACTCGTTCCTTTCCTCATAGTTATTAATACATTCAGACATTTATCCAGTTAATACTATACAATGTCTGGTGGTCACTCTGGACAGTGTACATGTGTTAAATACACATATGAACATGCAGATTTGGAATAGCATATCTAGTGGTCACACAAATCTGTGCAAATATTCTTGAGAAATAAGTTGGTACACCAATTAACCACTTAAGACCTGGACCTTTATGCAGGTAAAGGACCTGGCCAGTTTTTGCGATCCGGCACTGCGTTGCTTTAACTGACAATTGCGCAGTCGTGCGACGTGGCTCCCAAACAAAATTGGCGTCCTTTTTTCCCCACAAATAGAGGTTTCTTTTGGTGGTATTTGATCACCTCTGCGGTTTTTATTTTTTGAAAAAAAAAATATATTTTTTACTTTTTTTTAATTTTTTACATTTTTTTTCTCAGTTTAGCCCGATACGTATTCTTCTACATATTTTTGGTTAAAAAAAATTGCATATATAAGTGTTTAACGATTGGTTTGCGCAAAATTGATAGCGTTTACAAAATAGGGGATAGTTTTATGGCATTTTTATTAATATATTTTTTTTACTACTAATGGAGGCGATCAGCGACATTATGGCGGACACATCGGACAATTTTGACACATTTTTTTGGACCATTGTCATTTTCACAGTGAAAAATGCTATAACAATGCATTGTTTACTGTGAAAATGACAAATGCAGTTTATGAGTTAACCACTAGGGGGCGCTGTAGGGGTTATGTGTGACCTCATATGTGTTTCTAACTGTAGGGGAGCAGGGCTGGACGTGTGACATCACTGATCGCCTTTCCCTATATCAGGGAACAGACGATCAGTGACATTGCCACTGTGAAGAATGGGGAGGGTGTGTTTACACACACCTCTCCCCATTCTTCAGCTCCTGTGACTGATCGTGGGACACCGGCGGCGATCGGGTCCACGGGTCACGCCTGCGACCCACAGCTGGGCACTTAAAGGGGATGTACAGGTACGTGCCTGTGCCCAGCCGTGCCATTCTGCCGACGTAAATGTGCAGGAGGCACTCCTTAAGTGGTTAAAGAATAATTTCATGCTACAATATTCCAGGAGAAAGTTGAATGAGAACCCAACCTGATGGTACTGGTAGGCAGCTGTCTAGAATCGCTTATTACACAATAGAATGTATTGCTGACAGTAACATGACATTTGATTGGCTGTGTGTCCGCCCGGCAGCCCTGTCACTCTAGACTAGGGGGGGTATTGAATTAAAGTTCACAGAGGTCCAGTCACTAAATATTTCTTCCAGCAAAGGTCCGAAACACATTTGATTCTTAACGGCACCTCTGTGCATGGGCAAACGCATAGGCAATGCATGGGCAAACACCAAACCGCATGGTGCCCAATTTAAAAAAGGGTCAGGGACTTCTTTCTCTCCACTTCTGTGTATAAAGCAGCCTATTGAAATAAATAGGCTGTCTACACATAGAACGCAGGATGCAATGATGTGAACCTAGCCTCGTTCTAAGTCCCCCCTGCACATCACAACCCCCCATCTTTATAGCACAGATCCTCTTCACATCAAGATACCCTTTACTTCACAGTCCCCCACTTCACATCAGTCCCCCTTCACAGCAGTGTCCTCAACCCCCTTCATATCACCCCCCCACTTCATATTACAGTCCTTAGCCTCCCTTTGCATTCTTGTCCTTGGCCCCTTTTTATATCACCCCCCTCCCCACACTCCTCCTTCATATTGCAGTCTTCAGCCTTCATTTCCTGGCTTTCATAGCAGTGAAGTAGCCCTCTTCCCTGTCCTAGCTTACACAGGGCGGGAGTAACAGCAGGTCTAGAGCTGGCATAAGGAGACAGGCAAGTTCTGGCTGGAGGGCCTGAGTTGCATAACTTTTCCTGTTAATCAGCTTGTGGTTGGCTTCTAGGACTGCTCTGCATCCCACCTGCCGTCCAGTGCTGTGCTGCCTCCTGATGTCAGCTACGTGAAGATGGCAGCATTAACGGTGACTAAGAGGAAGAACCAACTCCTAAATGATGTGACTGCGGTGGATCCGGATGGGACAATGGCTCGGTTCGGATCCGGATCATTGACCCGCCATTTAGTGATGCCTGCTCTAGGCAACCGCCTTTCTTGGCTATGACCCTGTTTGTAGTGCTAGGTCCTGAGCCATTGCTTTAGGGCTATATTAATGGTCAGTCTTTTTTTATACACCTACCGCAATGAAGCCACAATCAGCAAAAGCCCAGGTATCTGCATTTTAATTAGTCAGCATTGACACCTTCCATATTCTTTGTCATTTCAGACTTAAATTTTTTTTTAATGTTACAAAAAATTGTGTCTAACTTCAGCCCTTGAGGCCAGATACTGGCCAGGATTTGGGAAAGAAATTGTTTTACTTCCTAAGCGAAGCCTTGATGCAATTGCTGCTGTCTGTTAATTAGAGAAATTCCAAGAATGCGTGAAGATCACAGCTCTAGAGGACTGGAACTGACCCCCTGCTATAAAATTTCATCTTTGTATTGGAATCAATAGCAAAAGCTAGTCAAAATAATAAAAAGAAAGACACATTTCATCAGTATTTGTCCTAAAAATTGAGGTAAGCTGGCTACATTAGTATCCATAGAAATAGTGATGTGGAAGAACACAACTGTAAAAGAGGTGTGCTTGTACCTTGAGATATATTTTGAAAAGCTACAATACTAGAATTTTGTGCTGCTTTCTGCAATAACATGGCACCAGAAGGTGCAGGAAAAAAAATCACTTGATTCCCCCATCAACACATTCAGTGTTGGTGGGGGAATCCCTCCTGTGGAGCAATTGTGAAAATCCGACATGTCGGTTGTATGGATCGACTTGAGTACAATCAGCCTGCCCATAGATGGTTTGAATCTCAGCCAGTCCCTGCTGAATGAGCTGAGATTCGAACCATCTATGGACAGCTTAATTTGTCTCCTTGTTTTTCTCCAGCTCAGGCATTCACTTCATACCTATCAAACCTATCAAACCTATCAACATCGATGTTGCCATTACTGATATAATTATCATCCACCCTTGCTACTTGGTGACTCACTGAGTTGGGACAAGCATAGGTATGTCAAGTTTTAGAACTTCTGATGTGCATATGCTTGTCCCCAAAAGGTTCCCAGCAGGAGTTTCCATTTTTTTTTCCATGGAAGGCTCATTTTAGGTCCTAGCTAACAATGGTCACTCTATAACAGCTGTTTGAAGTATTTGGCTAGACATCACTGACCTCAGTTTAATCACTGTAGTCCTGGAAGGTTTAACCCACTTCCTGACCAGGCCATTTTTTGTGATACGGCACTACGTCGCTTTAACTAACAATTGCGCAGTCGTGCGTCATTGCACATTGCACAATACAGCCCCCTAAACCGCGTGCAAAAGATCATGTACAGGTACATGATTTTGCACACCCGGGCTGCCACAGTAAATGTACGTGGGGTGGTCCGTAAGTGGTTAATCACCCACCTAGCATAAGGTGACCAGTTTTTTTAAATGAAATCAGGTGACATTTTTTTTTTTACTAGTAATGGCGTCAATCAGCGACTCTTTGCCCGCCTCACAGCCTGTTAAGTCTTAATCTTCAGGCTCGGGCTGCTACTGGGTGGAGAGCGGAGGAAGATCACTCCGCCAGGGAAAGCAAGAAGATAAGCAGACGGCTGGCCAGGACTTGAGCAAAGGCAGAAGAACATGCGAGCGGAGCTGGATGGGCATGCACCCGAAAATGAAGAAAATATTCCCTCTGCATCTGACCAGCACATGGTCATCAGAGAGGGGCACAGATAATGGAAAAAAATACACCACCCTTAGCTAGTAGGGGCCGCGGAGTGGGGGTGTGCAATTCAGTATTTTATTTTTTTGTCCCAGCCCAAATCCAATCCGGGGACAAAACCGGGGACAGTGTCCTCAATCCGGGGACTGTCCCCTGATGTCTGGTTCACTCTAACCTAGCACCTACAATGTTTTCTTGGCATCTGGGCATGAGCAAATTCATGTAAGATTAGGGATTCTCAGGTTTTCCAAGAACCCCTTTGAAACACCCAGTGATGTCACCCTTGCCTAGACAAAGCAGCAAAATGTCAGGGTCTAAGGTAAGTTGTTATTCTTTTTACTGGTAAGGTAATAGATTTTCATTTTCATCAAGTGATTTTGCTTTGGGGGCTGTAAAAATGTTCTCCTTATTTTCAATGCAAACATCGGGACTGATGGACGTGGAGCACCACTAAATGTTTTCTAATGGTTGTCAGAACGGAGCACTCTTTAAATGGGACTTGTGCAGCTAGCCGGCTATTGAGCTACCCTGCCAGTGTGTCCATACCAGCCAGAGAAGTTATTTAGAGATTATCATCAAATCGAAACCACTTTATTTGGGAGGGGACGATAGGCTCTGTCTACCATGAATATATAAACTACCATTCATTATTTCTGCACTGTGATCAAGGACATTTATGTCTCAGCCCCAGTGCATCTGGGTGCAGTGGAATATAAAATAATGATTTGTCTGGCTCCACACTCCCCTACAATGAGGAATAAAGACACGGTTTCTGGATTTGTGATGGCAGTAATGACATAAATATCTTCTATTTATGAAGGCAGAGAGTTTTTCATTTTCTTTAGCCCACCTTCTCATAAAATGACTGATCATACAATTTTAGGCTGCTTATGGCTTAAAACGAATTTTAAATTTAAGCTTTTTAGTGCTTAGATGTGATGACTGCTTAGTTTTCTTTTTTCATGCTAAGAATATTTTCAGGAAGTACAGAAATATCTGTAGATCTTCCTGGAAATGCAGTGTGCTTGCCATTTCCTGTGAACTAAAAACACAAGCATCCTTATCTTTTTTGTTTAACCACTTCAGCCCCAGAGGATTTGGCTGGCCAAAGACCAGGTCATTTTTTGCGATTCGGCACTGCGTCGCTTTAACTAACAATTGCGCGGTCGTGCGATGTGGCTCATAAACAAAATTGCTGTGCTTTTTTTCCCCACAAATAGAGCTTTATTTTGGTGGCATCTGATCACCTCTTCGGTTTTAATTTTTTTGCGCTATAGACAAAAAAAAGTGTACATTTTGAAAATAAAACAATATTTTTTACTTTTTGCAATAATAAATATCTCCAAAAAATATATAAAACAACAAATTTCTTTCTCAGTTTAGGCCGATACGTATTCTTCTACATATTTTTGGTATATTGATTGGTTTGCGCAAAAGTTATGGCATCTACAAAATAAGGGATAGATTTTTGGTATTTTTATTCATTTATTTTTTACTAGTAATGGCGGCGATCTGCGATTTTAATCATGACTGCAACATTATGGCGGACACATCGGACACTTTTGACACTATTTTGGGACCATTGTCATTTATACAGCGATCGGTGCTATAAAAATGCACTGATTACTGTGTAGCTGACTCTGTCAGGGAAGGGGTTAAACACTAGGGGGTGAGGAAGGGGTTAGGTGTGTCCTAGGGAGGGATTTCTAACTGTGTGGGGGCTGGGCTACCAGTGACAGGGAGCAGTAGATAAGTGTCCTGTCACGAGGCATGACAGGGAATTGCTTTGTTTACACAGGCATCTCCCTGTTCTGCATTTCCAAGACATGATCGTGGGACACTGGCGGACATTGAGTCCACAGGTCCCGCGGGCGCGGTCATGGAGCTCGCAGCAGGGGGACGGCGGCAAATTCAAAGCAATGTACCTGTACGTTGCTTTGCGCAGCCGTGCCATTCTTCTGACGTATACCTGCAGGAGGCTGTCGGCAAATGGTTAAACTAGTAGTCCCATCAATCCACCATGTAATGGAGATGAAAAAAGGCAGACATATTTGATTTGTATCTATTTTAATATTTACTGTTAAAAAAATGATTTAATTAAGAAAGTTTTGTAACTAGTAAAGTTAATAGAAGGTTGTCGCAAGCCAAATACATTAGTTAAGAATTTTACTAATTTTGGTACCCTGTGCACGCTATCAAATATTCACTGGTGTTAATAGTGTCCCAAGAGAGCTGTCATACAAGAAGAATATGTCATTCTCTGATTTCTGGGAATTCCAGTGCAGGCTCAATACTCAACTCAACACATAGAGAAGTTTCAGACACCAGATTGCAGAATGTATCTGTAGCCTAGTGGTCCTATGTACTTTGGAAAGTACTTTTTTGAACAGGCCACATCAAGGGTCAAAATTATAACTTTTTTTAATATGCAGAAACGTAAAAATGTATACAGCCTCTTTTTTCAATCATTATTTGACAATTAGCAAACTGTTTGAGTGTCATAGCGTGCTTTCTGTTATATGACATCTATACTTTAAACTCCAGATTCAACTTCCTATTAGCTTTAGAATAAGAGAGTCTTAGAAACCACTGTCATCTTTTTTATGGCTGCCCTTGTTTTTGATTACTTCCTGTCTATTGGACAAATATCTGAGATATGGGAAATGGAGGAGAAACCAAGAGGAAACAGTCAGCAGTACAAATTTAACAGAGGTTCTGACGCTTCCCTACCTCTCTACCTCTTCTCTATCCAAACCTAAACCAAATCAAAACTTGATATCTTTCCTATGGAACGTGTGATTAAATCACATAGCAAAATCATTAGGGGCCCTGCCTCTATTATTTCTATCTCAACAGCAATTCCTCTAGTGGTACACAAAAAAATGTCCCCAAAAATATTGTATCCATGTATAATTATCATGTTTTGTACCTGCATGGATCACAGACAGTGTTAAAGGGGTTGTAAAGGAAAAAAAATCCCCTAAATAGCTTCCCTTACCTTAGTGCAGTCCTCCTTCACTTACCTCATCCTTAGATTTTGCTTTTAAATGTCCTTATTTCTTCTGAGAAATGCTCACTTCCTGTTCTTCTGTCTGTAACTACACACCGTAATGCAAGGCTTTCTCCCTGGTGCGGAGAAAGCCTCTTGAGGCAAGTCAGGACACTCTCTACTTTGCAGATAGAGAAAGGAGCTGTGTGCTAGTGGGTGTCCTGACACTCCTGCTCACCCCCTCTCCCCTCAAGAGGCTTGCTCCACACCAGGGAGAAAGCCTTGCATTACAGTGTGTAGTCACAGACAGAAGAACAGGAAGTGAGGATTTCTCAGAAGAAATAAGGACATTTAAAAGCAAAATCGAAGGATGAGGTAAGTGAAGGAGGACTGCACTAAGGTAAAGGAAGCTATTTAGGGGAATTTTTTTTTAGGGGAAAAAAAATCCTTTACAACCCCTTTAAGTTCCAGTGTGTCTGAGCCCCATAGCAGTTGTAAGCTCTGGTATGACCATAGTCATGTCACTGCTTTGTAGGTAACTATAAGCCTTATCTTGCATCTGAAATACTGTTCATGTACCACTAATTTAAAAGCACATTGTAATAGAAAGAGAAGTATCCAGGCCTGGATTTCCATCACTGGAGACTGTAGGCGGACAACCTTTGGCACTCAGAGCAACATTCCTCTGCTGGGATCACCACTTTTACAAAGAACATATTCTTTTTTTAAAGCTTCTAACTTGGCTTAGCATATTGTGATGGTGTGTAAATAAGGCTTTGTGAGATTACTTCAGATTTACTGATGATAGGAAAAAATGCGTGGCTAATAACTATACAGGAAAAATTCCACTCTTTGCGTCTGCTGGTCTATAGGCATATAATGATAAATTTAGCCTTTGGCCCTGTAAACTTACCCTAGCTACTTCAGAGCAGTAAAGGACATACTTTTAACCAGGTGGTATAGATGCCCCTTTATGGTACATAGAATAAACTCAAAATTAGGTGTCTGCTGGAAGTGTGGAGGAGTGAAGATCACTATGAGTTACATTTGGTGGGTTTGTCTACTCATCGAGACCTTGTGGACTGTTGTCTTTCATATGTTTCGACAGGTCAACCCATGCACAATGTCTCAAATCCCTCAAACTGCCCCTTTCCATATACTCACGGGACTCACCTCCTGCTACAAGAGAGGGCTTCTTTGTCTCTTTCTTTCTTTCTTCTTATTCTCCACCACTGGAAATCCATTGTCTGCCCATCCATAACAGAGTGGGTTAGAGAGATGTGAAAAGCTAACTGCACAACTACAGGATAGATACAAGCTATGGGCCAGATCCACATACAATTGCCCTGGCGCAGTGTATCAGAGATACACTACGCCGCCGTATTTTACCTGGCTCTAAGTCGAATCCAGGAAGATTTCAGCACGTAAGGTACGGCGGCGTAGTGTATTTCTCGCGGCGGAATCGAATTACGCGATTAGGGGGAGTGAATCATTTAAATCAGGCGCGTCCCTGCGGCGATCTAACTGCGCATGCTCCGTTCAGAAATTTCCCGCCGTGCATTGCGCGAAATTACGTTGAAACTTCGTTTTTTTTGTAGCGTAAATTACATACATTCCTATTCACGGACGACTTACGCAAAAAAAATAACTATAGACCGGATAATAGCAGCTTTAACTATACGCCGGAAAAAGCCGACTAGCGACGACGTAAGAGAATGCGACGGCCAATCATAACTTCGTGGATCGCCATAAAAAGCTAATTTGCATACCCGACGCGGAAAACGACGCAAACTCTACCCAGCGGACGCAAAAATATTGCAGCATAGATCCGAAGGCGTACGAAGACGAAGCCGTCGTATCATGGTTTGAGGATTCAAACTGATGATTAGACGCAGGTAATTTGAAAGTACGCCGGCGTATCAGGAGATACACCGGCGTACTGGCTCTGTGGATCTGGCCCTTTATTTTTAGACATGGAGTCTGTGGATAGTGCATAGGGAATCAGCAAATATTACAACTAAGCCTGATCTAAACCCTATTACAACTAAGCCTGATCTAAACCCAAGCCTGATCTCGATCCAGCGGCTCTCCCGGCTCTGTCCCTTCTCACTGGGAAGATTGATACCAGTGGGAGACATTGGTTCCCACTGGTGTTAATCAAATTCTGTGATAAGGCAGTGGGGGGTCAGGCTAAGCGCCCCTGTGTGTAAATAGACGCAGTCAGGGAGTAAGCCTGCACAAGTGCCTCCATAGAATAAGCCGCTCTCTAGGGAAGCACTTGCTGAAGGGGAGGAGCCAGAAACACCAGTGGGGGACCCAAAAAATGAAAAATTTAGGGCTGCTCTGTGCAAAACCATTTTACAGTGCAGACAAGTATTAAACATGTTTATTATTTTAATTTAAAAACAAAGCTTTAGTGTCCCTTTAACCACTTCAATACCAGGCACTTACGCACCTTCCTGCCCAAGCCAATTTTCAGCTTTTAGCGCTGTCGCAATTTGAATGACAATTGTGCGGTCGTGCTACATTGTAGCCAAACAATTTTTGTATCATTTTGTTCTCACAAATAGAGCCTTCTTTTGGTGGTATTTGATCACCTCTGCGACTTTTATTTTTTGCGCAACAAATTAAAAAAGACCGAAAATTTTGTAGATAAGTACGTTTTCTTCTTCAATTACGGGCACTGATATGGCTGCACTGATGAGCACTGATAAGGCGCCACTAATGGGCACTGATGAGGTGGCACCAATGAGGTGGCACTGATGAGGTGGCACTAATGGGCACTGATGGGCACTGATAGGTGGCACTGATGGGCACTGATAGGTGGCGCTGGTATCCTGCACTAATGGGCACTCATAGGCAGCACTAAGGGGCACTTATATATGGCACTGATGGGCACTTATGTGTGGCACCGATGGATACTTATGGGTGGCACTGATAGGTGGCACAGATGGGCACTGGTGAGCACTGATAGGTAGGCACTGATGGGTATGGATGGGCACTGAGAGGTGGCACTGATGGACACTGAGGGGTGGCACTGATGGTGGCATTGCTGGGCATCACTTGTTTTATAATTTTGACAGTCAATGCCCATGTTGCCAGTCAGTACCCATTTGTGGGCACTGATTGGCATCTATTGTGAATATTTTTTAATATGTGGATGACCATGGTGTACTTACCTGGCCATCCACATGTTGCCCCCTGATCCTGGAGGCTTCCCTGGGGGTCCAGTGTGGGCATCCGCGGGGGGCTGCGCTGATAAACAATCAGCGTATACCTCCCTGTCAGGAGAGCCACCGATCGGCTCTCCTCTACTCGCGTCTGTCAGACGTGAGTGAGGAAGAGCCGATCAACAGCTCTTCCTGTTTACATTATGATCAGCCATGATTGGACACGGCTGATAACGTGGTAAAGAGCCTCCGCCAAGATCGGAGATGCAGGGTGTCAGGCCACACTGCGTTCCCCCACGGGCAAGTGCCAGGATGTTATTCTGCTGGACGTTAATAGATGTTCAGTCAGGATAACAGAACCACTTCCCGGACGTCAATTTGCTATTGACCGGGCAGGAAGTGGTTAAAGTATTGGCCGGGGTAAGAAAAAAAAAACAAGAACATGTGTAGTACATGATCCTTTCCTATTCTTCACAACTATTTAAGTGACTAATTATTCTGTAGTGCAAAGATAACAATGAGGTAGGAGATTTAGTCTGAATGAGATACAGGATCTTCAGGTTTTTTAACATTTTTTTTATTTCAATTAGGTCCCTTTCACACGAACAGACGTTCTATCCATTTTTCTTCCATCCGTCAACGGACGACAATGCACTCCTATGAGCAAATAGATGAATATCCGTTACCATCCATTAACCTTCGCTTCCAATTTTATCAGTTTTTTTTTTTTTTACATACAAGGCTACGTCGAGATCCATGAAAACGGATGTTAACTGACGTTCAGTTAAGATCCGCTGTATTCGTCCGTCAACGTCCGATCAGTTAAGATTCGTTTTGAAGAAATAATTTTTTTTTGGTTTATCTGTGAGCTCAACCTATGACCCAGGCAGTAGTGGGACCATAGGCGTGCACACAAGGTGTGCCAGGTGTGCCCAGGCACACCCTAATCACCCCATGCATATTAGTATTATCTCTCTGTATAGCAACAGGAACGTCAAGAGGCAAAGATCTCCCTCTTACCAGTTCTGCCATTAGAGAAGTGTGTATGCTCTTCTCTTTCACTGTGCCAGCAGGAAGATCAATGTGCCAGGGTCATATATATGTAGATACATACACATGCATGTGTGTTTGCGCCTAAGGGTGCACACCCTAATGCATTAGGCTGCGCACACCTATGAGTGGGACAATAGGAAGTACATCCCCAAAGAGAACCACAGCCAGAGATGTGTCCCATGAGCTGCTCATGGGAGACATCTCTGGCTGTGGTTCTCTTTGGGGATGTACTTTCTAGTCACAATGTGCTTTTTCTTGCTCTCCTTTCTCCACATATAGGCAAATATGTTAAACAATATCATGCTGTCCCAAAAATTGTTGGAATCTATCACACAACACAGATAGCACATACAAGCACAAGGACAAAGGAAGGACACAGCAAGGACATGGCACTCACTAAAAACTGCAATGCAGCATGGGAGGAGCAATGCTTTCTGGGTAATGTTATCAAAGCCACAGAAACGGCTGTAAACAGATTAAAAAGGATGCAAAAAGGATGTAAATGGGTAAACTTACTGATGTATATGGATGTTAACGGAACAGAAGATGTATGAAAATGGAGATTAACGGAACGGAAAACGGATAAAGCAATGGATAAGAACTAATACATTTTTAACGTTGTTAAACTGATGGTGGCTGTGTGAATGAGGCCTTGGTGGAAAGATAAAGCAACATGGTTTCAATGTTATACTTAACAGACTAAAATGGGGCAAATAATGTTTATTGTTACATACACTTCAAATAGTAAACCCTAATGCCCTGTACACATGATCGGTTCATCCAATGAAAACGGACCGATGGATTTTTTCATCAGATATCCGATGAAGCTGACTTTCATCAGTCGTGCCTACACGCCATCAGTTAAAAAAAACGATTGTGTCAGAAAGCTGTGACGTAAAACACAACGACGTGCTAAGAAAAATTAAGTTCAATGCTTCCGAGCATGCGGCGACTTGATTCTGAGCATGTGTTGATTTTTAAGCGATGGAAATCCCAACAGACGATCGTTTTTTTCTATTGGTTTTTTAACCATCAGATAATTTTAAAACAGGTTCTAAGTTTTTTCACTGATGGGAAAAAAAACGATGGGGCCCACACACGATCGGTTCGTCTGATGAAAACGGTCCGTTTTCATCAGACAAACCGATCGTGTGTACGCGGCATTACTGGGAGACATTTAATTTGCTCTCTTCACTGTATGTCATAATTACAGTTATTTTCCTAGTAAATTAGCACTTCAACTGTTTTTCAACCTTTTTTGTATTTCAGTGCTGCCACCCTTTTTAACCAGCTTGGGTTTACTGTACATGCACATGTTCCAATGTTGGCTGCACATCCTGCTCTGGAATAGGACTGGGCTTGCTCAGTGTGTGCTGGCATGACCGCTTGTGGTCTCAATCAGCAACGGACTTGACAGGGAGAGAAAATTTGGAGACAGTTGTCACTAGGGATGAGCTTCGAGTTTGAGTAGAACTCATGATCGACTCGAACATTGCCTGTTCGCCGAACAGCACACTATTTGGGGTGTTCGCGGCAAGTTCGTGTGAACTTTAGGACCCTGTTAAAGTCTATGGGATTCGAACGTTTGAAATCTAAAGTGCTAATTTTAAAGGCTAATATGCAAGTTATTGTAATAAAAAGTGTTTGGGGACCTGGATCCTGCCCCAGGGGACATGTATCAATGCAAAAAAAAGTTTAAAAAACTGCATTTGTTTTGGCAGCAGTGATTTTATTAATTCCTTTAAGTGAAACAATAAAAGTGAAATATTCCTTTAAATTTCGTACCTAGGGGGTGTATAGTATGCCTGTAAAGTAGCACTTGTTTCCCATGCTTAGAACTGTCCCTGCACAAAGTGTAATTTCTAAAGGAAAAAAAATTAATTTAAAATCACTTGCGGCTATAATGAATTGTCGGCTCCCGGCAATACAGAGAAAAGTCATTCATTAAAAAAAATGTGTGGGGGTCCACGGCATTTTTTTTTAAATTTGGGGTGGAGTTCCCCTTAAAATCCATACCCGACCTGAAGGGTCTGGAATGGATATTTGGGGGGAACCCCCACATAATTTTTTTTTATTTGACGCAGAGTTCCCCTTAATATACATACCAGACCCGAAGGGCCTAGTAATTGAATTTGGGGGGACCCCCACGCATTCTTTTTTTATGAATGACTTTTCTCTGTATTGCTGGTATCCAACAATTCATTATAGCCACGAGTGATTCCTTCAGAATTACATTTTGTGCAGAGACAGTTCTAAGCACAGGAAACAAGCGCTACTTTACAGGCATACTATACACCCCCCTAGGTACGAATTTATAGGAATATTTAAATGTTATTGTTTCACTTTAAGCATTATTAAAATCACTGCTCCTGAAAAAACGGCAGTTTTTTAAAACTTTTGATATTGATACATGTCCCCTGGGGCAGGACCCAGGTCCCCAAACACTCCCCTGGGGCAGGACCCGGGTCCCCAAACATTTTTTAGGACAATAACTTGCATATTATCTTTAAAATTAGTACAGTACCTGTCACCGAGAATGTGTTTCCAGCACGACAGCATCGCGCTAATTCCAGCGAGCACATCATAGAAGCGACGGGGATCCGACCTGGATTCCCGCCAATTCTACACACGGTGTTTGGTATGAATGATGAGGGGGAACTCCACGCCAAATTTTAAATAAAAATGCGGCGTGGGTTCCCCCCCCAGGAGGCATACCAGGCCCTTAGGTCTGCTATGGATTGTAAGGAGAACCCCCCTTCACCGAAAAAAACGGCGTGGGGGTTCCCCACAATCCATACCAGACCCGTATCCAAAGCACGCCGCCTGGCCGGCCGGCCGAACGAGCGCCCCCCTCCTCAGCCGTACCAGGCCGCATGCCCTCAACATGTGGGGGTCAGGTGCTCTGGGGCAGGCGGGCGCACTGCGGGCCCCCCCACCCCAGAGCACCCTGTCCCCATGTTGATAAGGACAGGGCCTCTTCCCGACAACCCTGGCTGTTGGTTGTCGAGGTCTGCAGGCGGGGGGCTTATCGGAATCTGAGAGCCCCCTTTAATAAGGGGGCCCCCAGATACCGGCCCCCCACCCTAAATGAATGAATATGGGGTACATCATACCCCTACCCATTCACCTGGAGGCAAAGTGTAAAAATAAACAACACAGGGTTTTTAAAGTATTTTATTAGTCAGCTCCGGAGGGTCCCCCTCTTCTTTAGCTCTTTTACCAGGGGGGCCTTCTTCTTCCACTCTCCGGGGGTCTTCTTCCGCTCTCCGGGGGTCTTCTTCTGCTCTCCGGGGGTCTTCTCCGCTCTCCGCTGTTGACTCGGCGCTCTTCTTCTTCGGGACTGGCCGCCGCTATTTTCGTATTAACTCAATTACTAGCTCTTCTGTGCCATCTTCTTCTGTCTTCTCCTCTCCAGATGTTGACTCAACGCTTCATCCCGCTGTTATGCCAGGTGTGCGGCTCCCATCGGTTTATATAGGCCTCTCTTATGACGTCACAGTCCCATCATGCTCCGGTACCTACCCACGTGGGTAGGTCCCACGTGGGTAGGTACCGGAGCATGATGGGGCTGTGACGTCATAAGAGAGGCCTATATATAAATCGCAGAGGCAATCAAATACCATCAAAAGAAAGCTCTATTTGTGGTTGCACGACCACGCAATTGTCTGTTAAAGCGACACAGTGCCGAATTGTAAAAACGCCTCAGGGCATTTAGCAGCATATTGGTCCGGGGCTTAAGTGGTTAACAGGGTTCTAAAGTTCACACAAACTTTTGGTCTGTTTGCAGGTTCTGGTGAGAACCGAACCCAGGGGTGTTCGGCTCATCCCTAGTTGTCACACTTTAACAGGACATACCTGAATTAGGATCTTTATGGCAAGATTATAAGGTATTATTTTAATGAAAGTTACATATTGAAAACGATTGAACACAACATTTGACATGTTATTTCCTTGTTGGTTATGGCTAGGGTGTGGTTTTAATATCCTTAGGAAGCAAATTAAATAGGACAGTTAGTAGGTTCCAAACTAAAGGGAGGATGAAGTTATATTGCACAATTCTTGTTACAGAGATGCTCAACAGTGATGCTGAGAGCTTGGTTTCCACAACAAGTAATATTTTCATTAGTAGCTATGTGTGTCGGAGATTCATGCTAAGTGACAGGTCTTAGGCTGTCATTAGGCAGCTAAATACAGGCCAGAATGAAGTATATGAGGACTGCTGCAATATACACGTTGCATCATAAGTAAAACAAAATGAACAGAGTGAATCACTTCTCCAGAGAATAAAGCCAGGACACAGGAGTATAGAATATATTGCCAAGTTACACAGAGTCTGCAATGATTATCAAAATCTTTCCAAATTAGGAACTTAAAGCTGACTGCAGAACAATGGGCAGCAGTGGGCAAAGGCACACAGGGGTGGACAGAGACTTCTTGTCGCCTAAAGATGGGCCTAGTCCACATCTGTAATCACACTGCTTGAGCACACTCATCAGGCAACAGGATAATCAACTTGTACAACTGATAAGGCCCTACTTCATCAGTCTCCTTTTATCTTCAGTCTTTTCAAATGCTGACAAACAAACAAAAAGCCTTATCAGGCTTAGGAACTCTCTTTCACTTGATTTCTTGATTTTAGCAATGAACAAACTTAATATGGCAGTTATGCCAGCAAAAATTGAGATACTTAGATAGCAAAATGAAGAGATGAGGAAATAGGCTGTTACTGGAAAAAAATGTCACTGCAGCCACACATCAAGGATTTCCTTCCAGACAAGGGTAAAAAGGTCACCGGAATTGAGAACTAGTTTTCCATTTGAAGATTAATGGTGATTTTATTCATTGTATGGCAATATAGCTGAATAAGCAGAACCCAACTTTATGGGCTTGTACACACCATGGGCGGTGACCTGTGTTTTTCTGCAGAAGATAAGTGCAGGTCACTCCTAGAGCTCATAGAAAACATTTGTCTTCTGTGGTGTGATATTATGTGCCATGCGGCGTAGTGCAGTGTGGGAAAATTCTGCATTTTTCTGCACTGCACTAGATGGCACTACATGTCACTGCACAGCAGTTGCTGAATGAAGAAGCGCTGTGTCACAATTCAAATAAAGTTTAAAACCAAAAACCAAACAAAAAAGCAGTCCGATACACTGAATCATGCATCACGCTGCCCCCGCTGGAACTAACTCTGGCACAGGGCTCCTCAACATATCTCACCACAACTTTTAACGTAAACAGGTTACATAGAAAACAATTGATTTGGGCCTGCGTTGATCTGGGCAGATTAATGCAGGTTATGTCATCTTCGGTTGGGAAATCAAAATGGTCAAAGATGCCAAACCTAGAAGAAGGCCAGAAAAAAGATGTTGGCGATGGTTAGAGAGGTCAAGGACATTGTATTGCTTGAGTGGAGGTTTGGCTTTTTAAACAATAGCTTATAAAAATCCTAAAACCATGATTTATTTAGCAGTTACATGACTACTATATCTTACTCTTCTGATGTGCACACAAGGGTTGTGGGTGGACTGTTCAGACACTGCAAGTGACTTTGCTGATGGCTTCAGAATTAGAACTAGAACCAACATATACAATACATTACAATACATTACATCATTGCAGGACGTTTTGATCTGTCTTACAAGAATTTTCGTAATGAAGTGCCATTCAACCTGGAAGACAGAGGACATACTGTTAATGCAGGGAATCATAGGCATACCACCAGGTGGCATCACTATGGTGCAGCGCCGTTCAGTCACACTCTATTGATGCAGGGAATAGGAGAAAAGGCACGTTATATGAAGGGTCTGAAGACTTCTGAAAAAGAGAAGTTAGGCAATTCATACACGCCGGTGGCACTTTAAGGAAGAAGTGAGGAGTTTGAGCTCAGAGTGTGAATAGATGTCAAGCATAATCTATTACAAGGTACCACACTTATGAACCATTTTTCACTTTAGTTCAGAACACTACTGGTTAAAAATGTAAAACAACTATATATATATATATATATATATATATATATATATATATATATATAAATTTTATTTAAGTAAAACTGGGGTTTATATCCTTTGGAAATAACTACGATATGTTAAGGTGGATTTAAACCAGATTCGTGAAATTCAAAAGCTGTCTCTCTTCAAAGCACTATGTCCCGTAGCTGTCTCCTGCCCCATTCTTCTGTTATCAGCCTGATAACTCCTGACAAGTTCTCTGACACATATGATAAAAGTAGACTGAGTTTTGTGTTGGGGAGGATGCTATAAATAGATTAGCAGAGCCCTGAACTATTCAACAAACAGAGCTGAAAGTCTCTACTTCTGAGGAGAGGGGGTGTGTGCCTTTCCTCCATCCAATCAGCTGTCTTGGCTGTGTGCTCAGGCTTCACTGCAGTGCTAACCAGGAAGAGAAAATCTCCTAACATGGTGTGTACTTTCTAAACAGTATATAAAACCATACCTCCCAACATTATTAGATGGGAATGAGGGACACCTATTACTAAACGTATGTAGGCATAGGACATGCCCCCTGCCACACCCACTTAAAGAAGAATTAACAAAAAAAGGTTAACTAAATCCACAAGGGCTAAAAAAAAAAACCCTTGTGGATTTATTTAACCTTTTTTTTGTTAATTCTCCTTTAAAGGGGTGTGGCAGGGGGTGTGTCCTATGCCTACATACATTTTGGTAATAGGTGTCCCTCATTCCTATCTCATAATATTGGAAGGTATAGCTTTATATACTGCTTAGAAAATGCACACATACGTATGTCCAATTTACAATTGCAGCAATTTAAAATTTGGATGAAAGGTTTAGCACTGAAAAACACTTTTTGAAAGATAAAAAGTGCATTTTATATACAACTATACAGATCAGACCAAAATGAGGGCCAAATGAGGAGGAAAGAGGGACAGAGGGACATTGTTCCAAATCAGGGACAGTCCCTCTAAATCACGGACAGTTGGGAGCTATTTATAAAGCTGAAGACAGCAGATATACATGTAAAACTTATGTAGGGAGATTTGTTCCATCCCTGTGTATCATTTGAGGCTGTTCGCTTCACTGGGTGTATGTGAGGGTTTACATCCACTTTAAAGACTGCACATTTTACAGCTAAACTATAATTGTGAACTGAAAAGAAGAAAGAGGCATTTTGGTACTGTATATGTAAGAGGAAAAGACTGATTATCTTAGAAAGTTGAGATTACTAGGAGAATCGGAGAGTCTGTGTTTAGCTATCACTTAACAGATATTGAAAACTTTGTTTTGTCTTAGAAGGTTTAGCAGAAATCAATGGTGAAGACACATATGGAATTAATGAGCAAGCAGCTTTCATTTGACATCCGTGTGTTTGTTCCAGATGTTATATAATTCTGTAACCATCAACACGTGAAATGTTCTCATAAAACTTTGTTTTCTATTTCTTTATAAAGAAAGCCTGGGAAAATATCTCAGACATGTATGCCATCTCATCACTGGCATTTTATTTTAATAAACGTGTCAGGCTGTTCTATGTTTAATATGTGTTTCCAACATGGTTGCTGATTTCCTTTGATCCATGCGGCTTATAACAAGTAGGTGCAGTAGTTAGTATTTTTGCCTTTCAGAGGTGGTTTTCATCAAGGTCCAAAAACCTTCCTAAATGGCTGGTAATATGGAGGAAAATGTCATAGGAGATATTTGTTAATGAATAATAAAGGGGTTGTTAAGGTAATTTTTTCGCCCCTAAATAGCTTCCTTTACCATCACTTACCTTATTCTTCGATTTTTGAACTTCCTGTTCTTCTGTCTGTAACTACACACCGTAATGCAAGGCTGGTGAGGAGAAAGCCTTTTGAGGGGGGAGGGGGCGAGCAGGCAAGTCAGGACACTCTCTACTTTGCAGATAGAGAAAGGAGCTGTGTGTTAGTGGGCGTCCTGACACTCCTGATCACCCCCCCCCCTCAAGAGGCTTTCTCCACACCAGGGAGAAAGCCTTGCATTACTGTGTGGAGTTACAATGTATGAACAGAAGATCAGTGATTTCCCCTAGTGAGTCCACCCCCCCATACAGTTAAAACACAAACAGGAACACACTTAACCCCTTCCCCGCCCCCTAGTGTTAACCCTTTCACTGCCAATGGCATTTTTAACGACCCCCTTTTTTGTAAACGCTATAAATTTTGCGCAAACCAATCAATAAACGCTAATTGCGATTTTTTTTAACGAAAAATATGTAGAAGAATACGTATCGGCCTAAACTGAGGAAAAAAAATGTTTTTTTATATCTTTTTTGGGGATATTTATTATAGCAAAATGTAAAAAATAGTGCTCTGGTCTTTGGACAGCAATATGGTCCGGGGCTAAAGTGGTTAAAAACAACATGGAAGGATGAGGTAAGTGAAGGAGGACTGCACTAAGGTAAAGGAAGCTATTTAGGAAAAAAAGCAGAGTTAGGATCTTACCGGTAACTCTGTTTCCAGTAGTCTTCCAAGGCAGGCCTTGAGAGATGGAGCTCCTCCTCGCAATCAGGAAACACATTGCCACTAATTTTTTCCCTCCCTTTAAGAGGCGGTCCCTCAGGTCCCTGGTCAGTCATCCCCGAGAACCCAAGGCCGGAATCTGAAACGATATAGAATACACAACACAACCCCACAAGGTTAGACATTTCAGGGTGGGATCGTGCTGCCTTGGAAGACTACTGGAAACAGAGTTACCAGTAAGATCCTAACTCTGCTTTTTCCCCAGTCGTCTTCCAAGTCAGCCCTTGAGAGGATAATCAAGAACTCACCAGATCTAGGGTGGGACAAGAGCTTGGAGTACTTTCCTACCAAAAGCCTGGTCCTGGCTGGAAATCAGATCCAGTCTGTAATGCTGAATAAAAGTTGAGAATCTTGACCAGGTTGCGGCTTTGCATATTTGTTCTGGAGTGGCTCCTGCTTTTTCTGCCCACGAGGCTGCTGAAGCCCTTGTAGAATGAGCTTTAAGTTATTTTGGTGGTGTCTTTTCCATCACACTGTAACACTCCAGAATAGCTGCCTTGATCCATCTGGTGATCGTATTTTTGGACGCTTGTTTTCCCTTTTGTAGGCCGGCATACAAAACAAATAACGCATCTGACAATCTGAATTCATTGGTCACTTCTAGATATTGAAGTAGACACATTCTGACATCCAGAAAACGTAATTCTTGTTCTTTGTCGTTTTTTGGTGAACTAAAAAATGAAGGTAAAACTATATCCTGGGATTTATGAAAAGTTGACGTCACTTTTGGAGTAAAACCCGGGTCTGTTTGAAGAACTATTCGATCATCATAGATCTTCAGAAAAGGGTCTTTAACCGATAAAGCTTGTATTTCTCCTATCCTTCGTGCCGTTGTGATGGCTACGAGAAAAACAGTCTTCAAAGTTAACAACCTCAAAGATGTTCCTTGCAGTGGTTCAAAGGGAGGTTTGATGATCCCCCTAAGTACCACTGATAGATCCCATGTGGGACATTTTCGTATCTGGGGCTTCTTGTATTTTGCTAATGCCCTGCAAAAACGTGAGACCAACGGGTCTTCTTGTAAAGTCCTTTCCAGATACACTGATAGTGCTGCAACCTGAACCTTCAGTGTACTAAGCGCTAGTCCTTTATCAGCGCCTTGTTGTAAAAACTCAAGGATAGTTGGAGTATCCATTCTCTGTCTTTGGTTTTCCGTGCACCAACTGTTAAATTTCCTCCAGATCTTTCTGTAGATGGCTCTGGTGTTTGGCTTCCTGGCGCTCAGAAGTGTTGTCACTACCTTCTCTGAGAGTCCTTTTGATTTCAAAAGTTCCTCTTCCATAACCAGGCCGTCCACATGAAATGTTCTTGCTTTAGGCCTGTTAACGGACCCTGACACATCAGGTCTGTCCTGTGAGGTAGAAGCCATGGCTCGTCTGCTGAGAGACTGAGGAGTTGAGAGAACCAGGTTCTCTTGGGCCAGTATGGTACGATTAGAATGAGTTTCGTTTGTTCTTGAAGAAACTTCTTTATCACCCGTGGAATCAGATGAACCGGAGGGAAGGCATAGCACATTTTGAAATTCCAGGGGTTCTGGAGAGCATCTATCCCCAGAGGTTGGTCTTGCTGGTTTAGCGAGAAGAAACACCTCACTTGAGCATTCTTCCGGGAGGCGAACAGATCTACGTTTGGTATTCTCCAGCGGACTGTAATTTCTTTGAACACCTCCGCATGTAACACCCATTCCACTTGGGAGATCTCCTGGCAGCTGAGGAAGTCCGCCACTTGATTGTCTTCCCCTTTTAGATGAACTGTACTTAGTGAAAGTAAGTTCCCTTCTGCCCACCGGCATATCTGGTTGGAGATGTAGCTCAGAGATGGACTTCTTGTGCCTCCTTGTTTGTTTAGATAAGCCACTGCTGTGGCATTGTCTGAGAGTACCAGGATGTGACGACCTGTCAGCTGGTTCTGAAAAACCTCTATGGCTTTGGCTATCGCCATGAGTTCTCTCCAGTTTGAGGATGCTTTGGCTTCCTCTGGGGACCATCTTCCCTGAGCAGGTTGCCCTGCTAGGTGAGCTCCCCAACCCCAACTGCTTGCGTCTGTGGTCAACTTCTGGGATATCGGAAATGACCAATCCAGACCCCGATTTAGATTTGTGTGGATCCTCCACCACCATAGTGATCTTTTCACTGATGTTGGGAGTAACCCCGACTTGTCCAGATCTCCTGTTTGGTTTTTTAAAAGAAAAACTTGAAGTGGTCTTAAGTGAAATTTTTGCCCACTGGACTGCCGGTATTGAGGATGTCATCAATCCCAGAACTGACATCAGGTCTCTGACTGTTATCGGTAAGTTGTTCTGAATAGAACCCACTCTCTTGATGAGGTTTTGAATTTTTTTCCTCTGGAAGAAATGTTTTCTGTTCTGTGGAACTTAGTAGATACCCCAGGAACCGAATGTTTTGGGTGGGACAAAGTTTTGACTTTTCCAAGTTTAGGATCCAACCCATCGATTTTAACCATAGTTGAGCTTCGTTGAGGTTCCTTATCAGCTGCGCTTCTGATGGTGCTGCGAACAGTAGGTCGTCTAGATAAGGAATTACCGTCATCTTCTTCAACCTTAGAGGGGCTAGAACCTCTGCCAACACTTTGGTGAATATCCTCGGTGATGAGGACAACCCGAACGGGAGAGCTCTGCTCTGAAAGTGGTATTCCTTTCCGTCTATTTCCACTGCTAACCTCAGGTATCTCTGGGAATCTTCTCTGATGGGGATGTGAAGATAGGCGTCCCTGAGATCCATGGTCGCCATGAATGTTTCTGGTTGCAGAATGTTCTTGACCGAGAAAATGGATTCCATGCAGAATTTTTTGTATTGAATCGTTTGATTCAAGGGCTTGAGATTCAGTATTAGACGAAACTTCCCGGAGGGTTTCTTGACGACGAATACGTGAGAGTAAAAACCCTTTCTTTTTTCCTTCTCTGGAACTGGGATAAGGACATTTTGATCCACCATCTCCCCCAGCAACAGAGGTAGAGCTTTTGCTTTTTCCGAATCTCTGGGAAGCTTCGTCAATAGGAATCTCTCTGGAGGATGAGAACTGAATTCCAATGAGTAGCCCTTTGCTATTATTTCTAGGATAAACTGATTGGCTGTCGCCTTTTGCCACTGTGGTAGGAAGGCAGCCAATCTTCCCCCTACTGGCACCTGGTTGTCACTGCTTGGTGGCCGGTTTAGCAGCGCCAAAGAGTGGGTTACTCTTTTGTTTTCCCTTGTGACCCGTCCAGTTTTTCTTCGGGAATTCTTTTTTCCCCTCCTGGGAGCGATTTCTTTTCCCCTGATAAAATCTTTTTTGTGGATATTTTCGCTTTTCCATAGGAAAGGACTTATTCTTATCTGCTGTTCTCTCCAAAGCTTCATCTAGGCCTGACCCAAAAAACAAGTCTCCTGTGAAAGGTAAATTGCATAGTCTTGTTTTGGATGCAGCGTCACCTGTCCAGGTTTTCATCCAAATCGTACGCCTAGCTGCGACCGTTAGTCCACCTGACCTTGCTGCTAGTTTAACAGACTCTGCAGAAGCATCTGCAATGTAACCTACTGCTTTAGAGAGTACTGGAAGTGTCTTCAGGATTACCTCTCTAGGTGTCCCATTTTTAATATGGTCCTGTAACTGGGTTAGCCAGAATTCCAGATTTCTTGCTACGCAGGTGGTAGCTAGCGCTGGTTTTAGGCTAGCGACACTTGCCTCCCAGGCTCTTTTTAGGATGATATCACCCTTTTTATCCATGGTGTCTTTTAAATGCCCCATGTCTTCAAAAGCCAATGAAGAATTTTTAGAAATTTTTGAAAGTGGGGCATTCAGTTTTGGATTTTTGTTCCAAACCTCTTTTGGATCGTCACTAAAAGGGAATAGTTTTTTGTGGCTTGCTGCAAAGAATGTTTTTTTCTCTGGATCTTTCCATTCATTCATCACGGTATCAGACATCACCTGATGAACTGGGAACACCCTGGAATTATTTTTCCTCAGACCTTGGTACATTAGGTCATGCTTGGAAGGTTCTTCCTTTTCATGTTCGATTTCCAGGGTTTCATAAATGGCCCCAAGCAAATCATCCACATCTTCAAGTGACAATTTGTAATTGGGAGCCTTCCTTCTTTCTTCACCCCCCTCCTACTGTTCTGGTTCTGAGTCATCGCTGGCCAAAACACTAGCTGCGCTGCTGCCTGCTCGCTCCCTCACAGACTCATGTGACCCTGATGCAACTTCCGATCTGGGCGAGGCCATGGGAGAGGGACTTCCAGAAGGAACTGCTGGAGGTTTAACCTCTGTAATAAACTTTTTGAGATCCTTAAAGGTGTTAGCCATATCATCCCTCACGGATCCAAAAATCTTTGCATAAACTGCGTCAGATTGTTTCTGTATTAATTTTTCAATACACTTCTGACATAGCGGCTCTGTGTATTCCACTGGCATCTTGGTATTACACTTTGCACACTTTTTCCTGGGAGTGGGCTTTGGCTCTTTAGGTGTTTTCACCTGTCAAGAGACAGAAAACACAGGGGTCCATGGTGGTGAAATTACAGCGCTCTGTAGTGCATACCCCCACCAAACAGTGCACACCCAGTGACACTAGTGCCCCCTGTGAGCCCCAGCTAAGTTAGTGACCGTCACCATCTAACTGCTGTCCCCCTTAACAAAAACGGATACAAAGGTTACCCACTGGTGCCTACCTGCATCCTGCTGGTGCTCTCCCCTCCTGGGGCCTGGGCCGATGGAATTTCATCCTCCTCCAGCATCCTGGTTCTGTGATGGCGTCCTTGCTGTCGTCTGCAGCAGCGTCCACGCTATTAGCACCAGCCGGGAATTTAAGGGGAAGGACCAGTTCCCCGGCGCACGCCAGTGACGTCATGCCGCCCCGGAGGTGATGCGCCACATCTTCCGGGTCAAGCGGCGTTCAGCCGTGGAAAACAGTCCATATAGGATAATATACAGGGCTGTAGAGTAGTAAGCAATGTGCACAAACAGTTCCACCAGCAGACACCAGCAATTCATGGGGTTAAACCTCAACGGTTCCATGCACAGGCCATCATGAGGACAAAAACACACGCTGACAGTACCTTGATGGTAGATGGTATAAAGTGGTACACAGAGAGCCGCCGTCAGATCTTAGGATGAGGACCTGACATCAAACAGTCCACAATGCTGGAGTGTCACCACAAAGAGAAAGGGACGGTGCCATCCGACGGGACCATCCGACGGGTCTTACAGCCGGAAATGCGGCGCAGTAGGCTCTGCGGGGACACACGCTCTTCCCGTCCGATCGCATAGACGTCACACGTCTGAGACGCCACTTCACGTTCAGACCAGTGGAGCTGAAGTATCCTGGACGCTCCCTCTGGTGGAAAATCCAAAAATGGCATGTGACTAGTATAGGATGGTGGAAGCTGTAAGCAAAAAAGACAGGATATAGTCTATCTTCTTTTAAAAGGGGTGTAATAAAATCCCATAAATAAGGGGATCAGGGGGGTCTTGACGACGCGTTTCGCGCTTCCAGGCGCTTTTTCAAAGGACTTTGAAAAAGCGCCTGGAAGCGCGAAACGCGTCGTCAAGACCCCCCTGATCCCCTTATTTATGGGATTTTATTACACACCTTTTAAAAGAAGATAGACTATATCCTGTCTTTTTTGCTTACAGCTTCCACCATCCTATACTAGTCACATGCCATTTTTGGATTTTCTACCAGAGGGCTTCCAGGATACTTCAGCTCCACTGGTCTGAACGTGAAGTGGCGTCTCAGACGTGTGACGTCTATGCGATCGGACGGGAAGAGCGTGTGTCCCCACAGAGCCTACTGCGCCGCATTTCCGGCTGTAAGACCCGTCGGATGGTCCCGTCGGATGGCACCGTCCCTTTCTCTTTGTGGTGACACTCCAGCATTGTGGACTGTTTGATGTCAGGTCCTCATCCTAAGATCTGACGGCGGCTCTCTGTGTACCACTTTATACCATCTACCATCAAGGTACTGTCAGCGTGTGTTTTTGTCCTCATGATGGCCTGTGCATGGAACCGTTGAGGTTTAACCCCATGAATTGCTGGTGTCTGCTGGTGGAACTGTTTGTGCACATTGCTTACTACTCTACAGCCCTGTATATTATCCTATATGGACTGTTTTCTCCCTTGTTTTTAGAAGTGGATCTGCAATAAATGGATTCTTTTTTCTCTATATTTATATGATTATTTTCTTTTATCCCAACAACATTGGGCTTATATATTTTATATATATTTTACAAACATTTAAGAGCGCGGACTTGTTTTGTGTATATTACTTGTGTTGGGTACTTCCGGGTACCATCATTCCCGCTGCACTGAACTGTTTATATGATACCCTCTACAGAAATCACCAAAGGGTTTGTTTTTTGCTTCATTGACCGGCCTATATCCCTCCTAGCGCCAGTGACCGTTTGTGTAGTTCAGCCGTGGGTCACGCCCCCCCTGCTGACGCCGCCAAGGGAATGACAACACCGCGCCTATCTCCTCGCCTGGGCACAGCTAAAAATCAAACCCAGGACACCTCCTGCATCTCGCCGACGGAGGGTTGCCCGTGGCCGCGATAAAGCCGACCTCCTCCACCGTATAACAGCGCTGGTGAGTCCACTGCCCCCCTGCCATTCTGAGGCTCCTCCATTCTCTGTGCCAGATATGTGGGACATACTGTGCACAAAAAAAACCTGCTGCATTTTTGAACGCCTGTCCATGTCAGCCCATGAGAAATGGAGCTCCTCCAGGTCCACTGGCAACATGTCTCCTCTGGACAGAGGAAACACTAAGACTGACCAGGGACCTGAGCGACTGCCTCTTAAAGGGAGGGAAAAAATTAGTGGCAATGTGTTTCCTGATTGCGAGGAGGAGCTCCATCTCTCAAGGGCTGACTTGGAAGACGACTGGGGAAAAAATGTTTACCTTTACAACCCCTTTAAGCACTAGAGTGGAACTCGAGATACAATAAAATGTGGGAAGGGTTTGAGTCCTTCTTATGCTTAAGGCCTCATTCACGCTTGCAAATGGAGCTGTTAGCATATACATGCAAACAACCCAGTGGGGTTCCTGGCAATTACCTGTGGGCAGAAGGCAAACTGAAAGCAATTGGAGGCTGACAGCTCATGCAGCTATCCACCAATGGAGCAGTTAGGTAGCAGGTAATCGCTCAAGCAGAGTTTACCTGCAAATAATCTTCCCTGGACACAGACTGTCTGCACCCAGGACCAATCGTTCACAGGTTATCGCTTAATGAATGATTACATGCAAGCAGCTGCGACTAGCTGTGGAAGCTGTCAGCCTTTTATTGCTTTCAATGGGGTTTCAGTCCGCAGCTAATTGCCAAGAACCCCCAACTGGGTCTCCCGAATGCTATCAATAACAGCCCCATTTGCAAGTGTGGATGAGGCCTGAAATGTATGAAAAACATTAAATATATTGTTTAATATGTTTGGCATCATACTTCAATGTATACAATTTCCTTGAGAAAATTGTTTTTTTGTAAATATTGTTTCTTACCTGAAGATCCTGCCAATAACAGCACCAATTAAAAATTGACAATGCTAAAGCATTCCAAAAAAAATTGGTTACATTTTCTAATAGTTAATATGATCAAATTGATGATCACAAAAATGAGAAGAATGGAAACTTTTATCAAACTAACAATATTGTAACAGCGAAGGTTATTTTTGTTCGGGAACTTCCATTCATTGTAAAAACAGATGTTAATGATGAGATTTTTTTATACGAATATTTGCATAAAAATCTACCAGTGTATGGCCAGCTTAGGCCACTGCCTTGCCATACTTGTCCATGCCCTTTGAGCTCCTTTAGTTGCCCATTGGGCTGCCTATCTCCCAGACTGATGTTTAGATGATTTAATTGAAGAAGCGGCTTAACGTGTTACCATTGGAGGGTGCATGTGTCTACCCTCCTATGTGCAACCAAAGAGCTAAGTTGAATGGCAAGTTCTTACTGTAAATATATGAATGTATTAATTTGTAATCTTATCCACTTCAATTTAAGATTACACAAGAGAGCAATGAAAAGGTTCCTTAACTCCAGGCAAACTAAAAACATTAATGTACCTACTGTACATTGCAAGCATGAATTGCTTGTTTTAATTTAGGACAAAAAAAGTAGATTCACCAGCAAAATTTTACCATTGGAGGGTACACGTGTCACCAGGAATTAAAGGCTGTAAGACTTTTACCCTTTAATGCTCAACTATGTCAGTGTTGATGGGGGAATCCCTTCCACATAGCTATTATTTTCTCCCAGCAGGGAGAACGCACAGTGATTATTGTTAGCGGCTGTAATCATTGGCAATATTCACATGAATCATCCAACAGTCTGGTTGTACCCAAGTTGATCAATCGATCAACTTGGGTACAATCAGCCTGCCAATACACGGTTCGAATCTCAGCTGGTTCCTACTGAACTGGCTGAGATTCTAAAGCCCTGTACACACGATCGGTTCGTCTGATGAAAACGGACCGATGGACCGTTTTCATCGGACGAACCGATTGTGTGTGGGCCATCGGTGAAAAAAAATGGAACCTGTTTTAAATTCTTCTTATGGTTAAAAAACCGATTGTCCGTGGGGAAATCTATTGGTCAAAAATCCACACATGCTCAGAATCAAGTCGACGCATGCTCGGAAGCATTGAACTTCATTTTTCTCAGCACGTCATAGTGTTTTACGTCACTGCGTTGGAAACGATCGGATTTTTAACCGATGGTGTGTAGGCAAATCTGATGAAAGTCAGCTTCATCGGATATCCAATGAAAACATCCATCAGATTAGATTCCATCAGATATCCAATCGTGTGTACAGGGCATAACAGTCTATGGCCGGCATTAGGCTGGCCATATATTATGGAATTTTCTTTACTTCCTCCACTAGTTTAAAAAAGGAAGGTGCCATATTGGCTCCTTCTCCGCTCCCCATCCTGAAATTATCCTTTGCAACAGCTGGCGGGAGAGGAGGGGTAATTAGCAGCACTGTGGGGAGGGGGTCGCAGCCAGGAGAGCACACAAAGGGGTCCCGGGAGCAGAAAGAAGAGGAGTGGTGGGGGTGGCATATACTGGTACGGATCCCCTATATTTTCCTCCTGTGGCAACTAAATGCCAGCGGCGGGGGGGATATGAAGCCTACTTTAAGCTGCAGCAAGAGGAAATTATAGACTGGTTTCAGACAGTAAATGCCACCCCTGCCTCTCCTCCTGTCCAGGTTCTGGAGTCGGCAAGGAAGGATTGCAGTCTACCCGTCACCTGCCTACGTTTGGCACACCCTGTACACATGCCTATGTTTATGACTTTTTCCTGTTATGGCCACTTTCCCCACTATATTCTGAGCTAGTGGAAAAAATAAAGTACAGATAAATGGGAAAACATCCTGTAAAAAATGATAAATAAACACTATATAAAACACAAAAGTGTATTGTTAGTTCATAATGTTAAATCTTGTCTTTTTTTAAACAACACATCAACAAAGACTCAGGATAATGGATGTCTTGTTCCAAATAAGATTATGTGCATGTGCCCCTGCTACCGTGCCAATAATATACACAAGTGTCAGTTACAATAACCACATATCAGCAGCCACTTTACCAGCAGCCATCGCAAAGATCTTGATTAGGAAGTCGGGAATTGGATCCACCTCACTACAGGACGTTTGTGCAATAGAAGCGTTGCAGCTGTCTCACTTGTTGAAGTTTCCCACGTAAAAGAGTCCTCAAAATATCCCTGAGTGTTTCAGCTGGTCAAGGAGGGAGGGAAGGACACTCGGTCTTTCTGTATTAACAGAGTCAGTGTTACATATTGATGATCACCAAGAAAGACTGTACTCCCTATGCAACTTGTAAATCCAATCCAATGAAGCCCTAAAGTGTACCTGTAGTCCTGGTATGTGTAGAAAGCTATCACTCACATGCTATAATAGGTACCTTGCATTTGCCTTCACATATGCGCCAAAAACTTGTGGAGTTCTAATTTGCAAATACTGACCAGCTCCATGGCCATGAAATGAAGCCCCAGTAATCAGCCGTGGCAGCTGGTTTTCATTAATTTAGAGGTCCCCAGGTTTAGGTGTTTTTAGGGCACCATAAAACAAAGCTGAACTTACACACAGAGAGCTGTAGGAGACCAGGCCTGTAAACTATAAAAACTGCTGCACACTACACATCACACATATTTTTCTAAAGTTCCTGTGCCAGTTCAAATTTCTGCAACCAAATATACCTCCAAACGTTCTAACAAGAGAAAGAGGGACACTTTCCAGCACAGTGTTTTTAGGCAACTCCTACCAAGCCCACACCACGAGGAGAAGAAAAATTATTGGTTTAACCCACAAATGTTTTTTTTAACCATAAGTTTTTCTTTTTATACTGGCATTCCAAATTAATTTAGAGTATTATGAAGGCTATAAAGCAGAATGACACTTTTAGACCCCTTCAGAGGCCTTCTAGGAGCAGTGCGCCCCCCTCCTGGCATTTTAGTGAACTGGACCTTTGTCCCTGAATGCAAAGGGCCATAAACAGGTACTACTCAGTACAGCATACAGCCCACCAAGGTGCAGCTTGTCATGTGCTTTGAAAGACTGCCTGCAGTCCAGGGGCTGAACAATGCACCTGTCCCTCCATGGTGCACTAAAAGGCCGGCAGGCAGACGGCCTCTTGTGCAAGAAGCCTTAGTAGTTAATTAGTACACTTTTATAGAGTTCTATACATTAGACCATAAAGAAGGACAACTGAGGAAGAAAAAGAGACAGAGGGATTTGGATGCCAAAGAGCGGCAGTCCTTCCAAATGAGGGACAGTTTGGGGCTATGCCAATATAGGCCATAGGCTTGTGTGGCTGGGCTGCTATGTATATTGAAAGATTCCAGACTACTGCCCTTTGTATCTGTTCAGTACAGCCAGGTCCTCAAGTTGTTGCTCCTGCATAGCTTGTGCATTTTTGTTGATAGAATCATGTACAATCAGCCAGTGCTGGTCAGTACTAAAGATGAGCTCCAGCGTGTTCGCATAGTACACATGCAGAGCCCACCAGGAAGTCTGCACGGCGCTGTGCTAATCACAGCCGAGCATCCGGACAATGTCTCCCTGGCTGTGATTAGCGGGATCTGCACGTGTACTATGCGAACACACTGGAGCTCATCCTTAGTCAGTACCCCTAGAACAGATTTTCTAGCAGAATAGTGTGATGGTTTTCCCTATACTCATACACAGAGGACAGACTGCCTCTTTCAACCCTGGCTTGCATGACTATGCTGTGACGGACCCCCGTACTCAATATGAGTCCCCGTACTCAAGATGAGTCCGTACTCAAGATGAGTCTGTCCGGTACCACACAATCCAAAACCCCTTAGCTTTCCCATTCACTAGTCGTAGCTCAGTATAGGGTAAAACATCAGAGAGTATATTAGAACCAAAATACAAGTCTTATATAAAGTTAAAGAGGAGGTTCTTACCTCCTGCCCATATTACTCTAACAAAACATAAATTAACATGAGCTAATTAACTAAACCCTTAAAGCAGCCGCTGTGACTCCCGAACTACAATACACATTGTCATATTTATCAACACAGAACTCCTTCATACAATTGCAGGGTTAATTAGCACCAATAACAATGGGTGAAAGACTCTTATGCTGCGTACACACGATTAGTTCGTCTGATGAAAACGGTCTGATGGACCGTTTTTATCAGACTAACCTATCGTGTGTGGGCCCCATCGTTTTTTTATCTATCAGTCAAAAAACTAGGAACTGTTTTTAAAATTATCTGATGGTTAAAAAACCTATAGAAAAAAAATTATTGTCTGTGGGTACGTCCATCGGTTAAAAATCCACGCATGCTCAGAATCAAGTCGACTCATGCTTGGAAGCATTGAACTTCATTTTTTTCAGCACGTAGTTGTATTTTATGTCACCGTGTTCTGACACGATCGTTTTTTTAACTGATGGTGTGTAGGCACGACTGATCATCAGTCAGCTTCATCGGATAACTGATGGAAAAATCCATCAGACCGTTTTCATCAGACGAACTGATCGTGTGTACAGGGCATAAGAAGTTATACTAGACTCATTTACATTATATCAGACAGACAGGTGACGGGAGTTGACATCTGCATATTCTAACATTATGTGTCCCAACATTATGAATCAGTCACTATTTCTAATATGACATAAACAGGGTTCCCAGAGTCTGTGTGTCTAGGGGAGACATGGACCGAATCCAAAGTAACACCACCTCAATAGTCCCCAGGCATACAGCTCACAAAGAGCACCATTCCCCCAAATGCCAGAGCCTATAATCGCAAGGCTAGAGGCTAGCATTCAGTCCCCTCCAAAAGCCTCTGTCCCGGGGTGTCACATATACCATATGATTTTATCCATGCCTCACTGCTGCTTTCAGATAGAGCTAGGTGCTCAAAAAGTTGCAACAATATGCTCCTTAAAGTGCTGGAGTGCTTTCTCTTGGGATTTTAAGCAGTCAACTTTCCTGGGAGGCAGCAAAAAGGCACAGTGACATTCTCCAAGAGGTGGTTGGAAGCCAGGTCGGGGTTTATTTATTTATTACAGGTACTTACATAGCACCAAAAAAGATGTTCACCCAATGAAAATAGAATAAAGATAGCTTAAATGATCTAGGGCGTCAGTGAAAAATTATCTGAGATGCAAAAACTGCTCACTTCATAAGCAAGCCCTAGCAACCTCTGGAGGAACCCTGGTTGAGAAACCTTGATCTAACTTGTCAGGAAAATCTGTGTCTAATTGAAATTGCATTATTATTGATGTTCCCTTTCATATTCCTTGAGGCTGGTAACAGTATCAAAGTTCATTGTCTTCATAGTAGAGCTATGGAAAAACATTTTACAATTTCAAACTGTTCAGTCTTTGATATACCGAATCTGTCATGTTAAGGTTCAATACGTTTTGTATTGTAATTTCAGACAAGTATAAACATCAATTAAACAAAGCCTGATCGAACGCCCGGCAAAGGGCAGCAGGATCTGCAAAGTATGAAACATATACATTCCGGAACATAGAGATAAGTGGGTACAAACCATTGCCACATTGGAAAATGGTAGTGCAAACACAAGCACCCAAGACCAATCTGCGACCCCAAAGTGACCTCTCCTGGCCCGGACGCCCGAATCTGTCATGTTATTCCCACCACAAGGATTCAGCTTTAATTATTGAGCAAACAAAAGTCAATCCACTTACAAGATGTATATTTTAGGGTAGTTGCAGCACTTTAGTTTGTCCAACAAAGTCTGTTTATTTCAATGCAGGAGGTAGGTCCACCATAACCCCACAGGGATAATATAGGTATCCATCCAGCTCTAGGCTCTGCCACTTAATGGCACAGAGAGGACTCAGACACAAATGCTTGCTTTTATAATCCTACCACCTATATACTGTAGGTGCATTGTTATCCAAAGCACCTTTGGTACCCTCCAGGATATAAACCTGGGGTGGACCAGTACAGTGTGGTTGCCAGGAAACCACCCATTCTCTCTGTAAAACCTCCAGAGCATTCAAATCACAGGAATCAAAGGCTCATTTTCTCTGGAGCCTAAACTTTTAACTGTGGTCCAATAATGGAAGCTTTGGTATATGTCAGCATCCTCACTATAAGAGGATGGGTTACCAGGAGTGAGTGTGTATATATACAGTTTAGGGAGAGTTGACAGCACTCCTAAATGTGGAACATAGGGTGCAAAGGGACAGGTGGAACATGACTGCAAGAAGATGTAGCATGCATAACTTTGAACTGAATATCCAACCAGGAAAATCCAGCAGGACATACATGCAGGGGCATCTGGTGAGGAGCCAGCAAGATAAGAAGTAGAAGTTAAAGGATCACTAAAGGATTTTTTTTTTTAACTAAATAGCTTCCTTTACCTTACTGCAGTACTGGTTTCATGTCCTTATTGTTTGTTTTTGCTTTGAAGTTGCTGTAATCCTGCTCTGTTCTCCACAATTCCTGCTTGTCTGTTTCCTTATAACCACCATACTGGGAGCTTTCTCACGATGGTTTAAAGCGGATCTCCACCCTAAAGTGAAGATCCGCTGATCCGAACACTCCCCCCCTCCGGTGTCACAATTGACACCTTTCAGGGGGGAGGGGGGTGCAGATAGACATGTATCTGCACCCACTTCCGGCCCAGCATTCACGGGCAAAAGACGGGCATTACATCACATCCCGTCTCCCACCCGTTGTGTGCTGGGAACACTCGGCTCCCAGCACACAGCTGGAGCCAATTCGCGGGCGCAGCGCGACTCGCGCATGCGCCGTAGGGAACCGGGCAGTGAAGCCGCAGCGCTTCACTTCCTGGTTCCCTCACCGTGGATGGAGGGGGGAGCAGCAGGGTGACGAGCGATCGCTCATCCTCTGCTGCGGACGCCGCTGGACTCCAGGACAGGTAAGTGTCCTAATATTAAAAGTCAGCAGCTGCAGTATTTGTTGCTGCTGGCTTTTAATATTTTTTTTAAGCTGAACCATCCGCTTTAAGCTGTCATTACTGTGTGTCTAAAACTTCCCAGAACCAATCAGATTCATTTAAAAAAAAAACACTGCCCTGGATTTGTTTGTTTTTGTTCTGTGTGTCTATTTCTACTTTGCAGAAACATGAAGCCAGTTTAAAAGTGAAAATAACCTGCAGGCACATTATATGATTGATTTTTATCTATTTTTAATCATTTTGAAAAGGAATCAGTTAAATTTTATGTCTCTATACCCTGTAAACAGTCATTTTAGCAAAAAAAATAATTTCCTTTAGTGACCCTTTAAAGGGAAACTCTGTCTTGTGTGAAGATTTTCGATATGGCAGAGCTTGTGGATGATATCAGCTGGTGTGTAGCAGGACAATAAATACTGTAGAAGCAGGTAGTTGCATCAGCACAAAAGGTATGTAGGCACTCGACAATGGTGCAGAGCAGAATCCGAGGCAGGGGTGTAGTCAAATTCAAGCCATGGCCAACAATAAGGGAGCAACGAAGTACCAAATCACTAGCTGGATCAAGGTCAGTGATGAAGTCAAGATCAGGAACGGTAGTACAGAGAAGAATCCAAATCGGTTCAGGAGGAAGCTGGGTCAATAACAAAAATCACATGCAGAACACAAGTCAGGAAGTAAGGAAACAGTGAAGACCATTCAGCACTGACCATGAGTTAGGGCTTCCCTTAAATAGGCTGTTTGGCGCTAATGCTGACTGATAAATCGGTGTGCTCACACACATATGTATCTGGCTAATAGTCGTGAAGAAGTATGTACATGGGCATGCATATTTTTTAAGAGCCAACCGACTAATAGGAATTCCCTAATAGAGGACCACTATTAGGAGAACAATTTGAGGTGCTACGCAAGAACCTCTCTGCCTCTTTTGTGGCACGTTCCCCTCTGATGGCAATTGTGCCTCTGATTCTCAAAAGGAGGAGCAGTGGTATCAGCGGCTGCCTCATAGCTGCATTTCAGAGTTGTTTTTTAACCACAGCAACCAGATCTGGCCGAAGGCAAAAATAAAAGTCGATGCCTGATCCACATAATTGCAGAATATATTGGGCCCATGGCTGAGGCATACTCTCTCAGAGGGACTTAATGAATTATTGGGTATGAAGGCAGGACCACTTGTCAGAGCTTGCACAGAATGCACTGGAGCTTCTGGCTTGCTCTGCAAACAGTGTGCTGTCTAAGGCCCCTTTCACACGGGGCAGGTCAATAATGATCCACCTCCGTGTGCTCAGGATCGCTCCGTAGATCCCGGCTGAGCCGGCGGATGACAGGGCGGTCTCCACACACTGTGCAGGGACCGCCCTGTCTTTTCTCCGCTCTCCCCTATGGGGGATTGGATGAACAGGGACCGTGTGTCCGTGCTCATCCGATCCGCAGACGGAAGAAAAAATAAGATCTTCTCCCGTCTGCAAAATCGAATCTTTGCGGAGGCGGGTGATTACGGGTGTCAGTGGATGTTTATCCGCTGACACCCGCAATTACATAGGGATCAATTTATGTCCCTTTTTCATCTGCAAACGGATGGATGAAAAAGCGGACTTACAGTCCGCACATGTGAAAGGGGCCTTTGAGGGACTTCAGTGCAGCAGGAGATTTTCTTTGCATAAATGCGATTCTGCCTTTTCCCTAACAGCATGGATTGGCCCACTAAAAATTAACCAACGTTAGATTACCATGATTACACAACTTCTGCTGCTAATGCTGCAGACTAAACTTTTAAGTGCCCTAGCCCAGTGCCCTTTCACTGCAAAGGTGCCACACAATGGGCCAGATTCAGGTAGATGAGAGCATCTTTGCTCTGGAGTAACGCTTCTCATTTACGTTACTCTGCCGAAATTTTAGGAGCAAGTGCTGTTATTCATGAAGCACTTGCTCCTAAAGTTGCGGCAGCACATCGCAAATGAGCCAGCGGAATTCAAATTGGGCGGGTACGGGGCGTGTAGTATTCAAACTATGCGCGATCCCGCGGCGAACGTACTGCGCATGCGTCGAGTGTCAATGCATCCCAGTGCGCATGCTCCAAGTTCTGTCAGTGAACGTCAATGACGTCACGTCCCCATTCATGAATGTTTTACGCAAACAACGAGATTTTTTTTTTTTCGGCGCGATGACGACGGCTATACTTAACATAGGATACTCCACTAGGGGGCTGCTTTATCTTTACGTCGCGTATCGCTTCCGGAAACGTCATAAAGTCACTGCGTCGCGCCCGAAAACGATCGTGAATTTCCGACTCCCGCTGATTAACATATTTTTTCAGCGTTTATCAGCGGGAACGCCCCCGGCGCCATTTTTAAGTTGAAGTAACGATGCGATGGCGAAATTCAATTACGCCGATCATATCGGAACTCCAACCCGGCGTTTCTTGTTTTCTGGTTATAGAAAACAAAAACGCCGGCCTAAAGCGACAGTTAGGCTGGCGGATCACTGGATACTCCAGCCTAACTCTTCATGAATCTGGCCCAATATCTTCACAGCAAGGTCTCAGCTGACAGGTTTCTACTGCAGTGTAAATCCTACTTTGTATCTCAATGTTTGTGGCCTATTCAGGTTCCCCGACACCGTTTTGATGACGGTGGAATCCTTCTCCAATTATGCCAAATGTGTGTGTGTTGGGGGGCTACTCCTTTGGTGCAGAGTGCGCTCCCAAATTTCAGGGAACAGGCGGAGACTACAGTCATGTGAAACATCAAACCTTAAGACAGCTCCCCGACTTAGAGATGAGCCTTCACTGTGTGCAGTAAAAAAGTGCAGCGTTCCTCTGAAATGCGACTTGTCCCATGTCACTATAAACTGTAACATGTATGTGTTTGTATTAGGAGGAATGTGTGGAGGTGGAGCTTGCGCCCAATCCATCAGTCCAGTGTACCTCTGTTACCTCACTCCCAGTAACAGAATGGGGTCTCACTGAGCACCTGTTATTTCAGTCTTTTGTCATTAAGACAAGTTGAAACACATTCTGCCTACCTAAAGTAGAAGTACAGTCAGATACTAACTATATTTAAACCTGCTCACACTCCCACTCTAAGCTCTGTTCTAACCACCCTGTAAAGAAAAGACGTTTATACATACTGTATCTATTCTGAAGGCACTCAGGTCTAGTCACAAGATCTCCCCAGCAGCTGGTTACAGTGAAGAGTAGAATTTTTTAACAACGGCTGCCATAGCCTTCCTATGGGGCATCCACTGTCAGCGATCTCTACACTGAAGCTGGCACTGGGAGCCAATTATGTGATTGGACCAGAGCACGCTCAGAATAGTTAGGTTTAGTGCTTAGAATAGGGTTGGGAGTGGGTTAAAGTATAGTTAGCATTTCACTAGACTGACACTTTAAGGCCAGGTTCACATATGTGCAGCCACAGTTCCCTTCCCAGCATGGGGTCCGGTGGGTTCCTGTTCACTGGATAAGGTGTGTATCAGGTCTAAATTTTTGCCTGAATATGCACCTGCAGCGGACCCAGTGGTGGTGCGTCCACAGTCGGCGCAGGAGCGCTACCCCCTCTCTCCTGCACGCACCCGTCGCGCAACAATAGATATATTCATGCAATTGTCGCCACTGCCGCCCACTATTCAGGTGTCCGGCTACCTGTTAAGCGCCGGCTATCTGAATAACAGTGGTGGGTGTGTTTTGGGCTCTAATCAGCTTCCAAATGGTTAAACAGAGGGTGCATGGCTATGTGTTCCCTGTTTAAACCATGCTGTGTTAGGGAATCGATTCCCTAACTCTGACCCGCCTCTCAGCCAATCAGGTGCACCGGGTCTGGTTACTAGTCACCTGATTGGCTGAAGCGACATTGAGGATGGGAGAAGACATCGAGGGAGCGTAGGGAGCGTGAAGGAGGATGGCGCTGACCCGAGGAAGGTAAGTGCCGGGCTGGGGACAAACTGGCGGCATTGGGGGACAAACTGGCTGTATTTGGGGACAAACTGGCTGCATTTTGAGGAAACTGGCTGTATTTGGGGGGGAGACTGGCTGCATTTGGGGGCAAACTAGCTGCATTTGGGAGGAAACTGGCTGCATTTGGTGACAAACTGGCTGCATTTGGGGGGAAAACTGGCTGTATTTGGGGGGAAACTGGCTGCATTTGGGGGGAAACTGGCTGCATTTGGGGGGAAACTGGTTCCATTTGGGGGGAAACTGGTTCCATTTGGGGGGAAACTGGTTGCAATAGAGGGAGCAAACTGGCTGCATTTGGGGGGAAACTGGTTGCATTTGGGGGGAAACTGGTTCCATTTGGAGGGAAACTGGTTCCATTTGGGGGAAAACTGGTTGCATTTGAGGGGGCAAACTGGTGGCACTTGATGGGCAGGGTGGCTGGGTTTAATGGGCACAGTGGTGGCAATTGATTTTTTATTTTTTCAGTTTGTTTGCGCCCAGCCCTCCCTCCCCAAAAAAATAAATAATTTGAGTACCAGTCACCACTGACAGGACCCAAAGATGTACAAGACCCTTTTGGAATGCGGACTGTACCCACCATTGTGAGCCAGGCACATTCGAATTCCATGTGAATTGGATGCGAGGAAACCTCTCTGACATTCTAGTGGGGAGATATCCTCATGTTCTTGAATTCCCCACCATACCAGGGCAGCCATTGTCATGCCAAACGGTGCTGTCTTGCTTCACTGGAGGGTTTTTCATACTGTGAAATAAACATAAAACTGGGGGTTAAAGCTACAAGAGATCGTTGCATTATGGAATTTTGGTGGTGATAGAGCCAAAAACTGCTGCAAATTGATCTCAGAGTGGAATCTCTGACAAAGACACTCAACTGGCATTGGGACACCATGCAACAAATGCCACAACTATGGTTGAGAATAGGTGTGCGTAGCCTATTGCATTAGGGTGTGCACCCAAAAATCTAATACACATGAACACCACCTCCTGCCACATGGAGGAGGCTCTAATGGTGGGAGACAGTTATTCATCGGACATGTCTCCTCGTGTGTACAGGGCCTTAAATACCAGTGTAGTGTGTTCCTCTAGTTGGACATAGCCTTTCATATAATGGGAGCATTTACACTGACCACTGGTGCCACTCCTGGACAATGCTAATGCACATAGGGTGATTGGGGTGTGCTCAGGCACACTGAGCACACCCCGTGCACATACCTATGTGGTTGAGTATAGCATGCTCTTAAAATAGGTCATTAGATAAGTGTGGTAATTTGGCAGATAGTGACATCCTCTTAGTAACTTTTGTGGATTGCATTAGCCAAATGTGTCAGTTTGTAACCCTTTAATTAGCTGCATGTCTGCTCTGATCCTGAGTGTTTATTATTCTATGACATCACATGTATGTGAGATGGGGGACTGCACTGTACTTTCTGTTTGTCAGGGTGCACTGAAGCACAGTAGATTAAAATCTGGCATTAATTAAATATGACGAAAGCACAACAATTCTTCCTTTCAGCATCCTTTTATAATCTTCAGTTCACTGTGTCCTAAACTAGCTATTTTTGAGCTGCACATGGTTTTGGCAATAGAGGAGTGGATACAATCCAGACGTTCCTGTAAGAGTTGGCAATGATCCCAAGGAAGGAGCTCCCTCCCCTAATTTCACGGGAGACCCCTCTCCCCCCTGTCAGTGGTGTCACAGAGCTGGAATGTTATGATGTCACTGCATTACTTTACATCCTAATAATGCGAGGGGCTGTTTTTAGATTGCTCGCTTAATAGAGATTCCATTAACCCACCCGTGCGTGGAGTAACCAGAAAGACAGAACTGGCTGTATTGTTCTATACTGATAGCATTTTAGAAAGACAATCTCTTTTAGATTTTACCTGTCCCTGATATAAAGTGTTTTCCATATGGATTAGAATGCCTGTCAGTTTTCGCTGTTTATGCCCCTGTGAGGCCTGGTTCACACCTATGCATTTTTTAGTGCGTTTTGAAGAAATAACTACAGTCCATTTAACATGGTTTCCTATGGATGTAGTTTACATCTCTGCATTTTATGGAAAGGGCCAGGGATTTGTTTCCGGTTTTTAGTTCAATAGGTCAAAAAAAAAAATGTGTATTGAAAAACACAAAATGCACCTGGAATAAGCAAACTACAACCTGCATCGGTGTGAATGAGGCCTTTATCATCATCATTGTAAAAGAAATACCAACATTTTGGGTTGTCCACAGAAAAGTAATAAAGGGGAAATTTTCTAGTAGGGACACTAGTTTTTGGTGACTTGGGGGTCCCCAGGGAATTCCCTTAATTTGAAGGGATTTCCTATCACTTTCAGTACGGCTATGGGACAGGAATTGAAGGGAAATTTTCGCAATGGGACACAGATGGCGGAAATAAATATGACCTGAAACCAGCGATACACATGTAGATTTCTCATGTTCAGCCCAAATTTTTGCAAGTGGAGCAGGAACTGCGTATGGGAAGGGGAAACGTCTTCTAACTTCCTTTTGTGTCTCTCGGATTAGAAGTGAAAAGAAAACGATTCCAATGTTACACAAGCAGCAAATTAACTGGCAGGGGTACTAACTCTTACTTTATCCAAAAAAAAATTGGCTATACATACACTTGAATTATAGTACTGGACCATACAATAAAAGAACAGTATGCCTAGGTTGAAATTGCATGCCAATTGGCAGCAATGGCATCGACCGAATTGGTGCAACGCCACATTTGTAGTTTCTGTACTACTTTTTTCAACTTTGGCGTGCGATTTCCATAGACATCTGTGCAGCAACCCACACAGATGTCTCTGAAATTGCCCTCAAAGTCGGGACTGACACATGGGAATGAAATTGTGCAAATTTTAGCTGAACTCGCACAATTTCATTGCCGCTGAACCTAGTGTGAACGTAGGCTGACAGAGGGGGGATTTACTAAAGCTGGAGTGTGCAAAATCTGGTGAAGCTCTGCTTAGAAACCAATCAGCTTGAAGGTTTAAGACTGGGTTCCCATACAGTATAGGCGAATTGGATGCATTTTTAGGCTGCATTCACACCTAGGCGACACGATACGCCGCGTACGCGGCTTATCTTGCCGCCTGTAGATTAAACTTTTTTTTTTTCCTTTCTTTAACATTGCGGTCTATGAGCGAACGCCAATGTCGCCTGAAAAAAAGGGTCCGGGACTTTTTTTCAGGCGACAGGCGTGGAGATGTGAACCATCTCCATAGACCGCAATGTTATTTCACATCTCGAGCGACAAGAGCGTCGGGCGACCGGCGTTTTGTCACTCAGATGTGAATGGAGCCTTAACCACATCTTTCAGTGCAGCTGGTTCACACATGTGCAGTTTTGAAAAGGGTCCTGCGCATTTTTGGGTTCGGCTCAGGTGCAAATTCATTGGGAAATTTGCACCTGAACCAGTGAACAGAAACGCACTCCGGACTGCAAACCACAGTCGCATATACTGTATGTGAACCCAGCCTTATTGTCAAAACCTAATTGTACGAGCTGAAGTTTTAAGCTGCACATGGTATCATGCACAGCTACACCAGATTCCAAGTGCTGCAGTTTTACTAAATCAACCCAACTGTGTTGCAGTTAAAAGCATATTAACCTTTTTTCTGTCTTAGAGACAAAAAGTTGATCGTTTTATATCTGTTTTTTCCTTTTCCAGATATTGAACTTCTCCAAGATGTCACATAATTTAATTATGATGCAAAAGGAAATGTCATTTCTTATAAGTAAATTACAACTACAGAGCATTAGAAAGCCATGTGCAATACTAAGCTGTGATCCTAAGCTATTTTGTGAACTAAGCAATGGGTCTAAGGCTGGATATCCACACGAAGCTGAAAATCGTTCGTTATCGATAAGTTCAGCGGGAACTGGCTGATTTTTGGCCTGTGTCTGACAGAAGCCAGTCTAATGGCCGGCTTCTGTCAAAGGGTCATGCTGGATCCAGAATGCTGTATGCTGGCCATACACGTGGAAATCTGATTGGTACATCACAGCTTTGATTTGATTTTCCACCAAGAATAACAAAGGATTAAATGTATAATCCACTATTTTCAATCGATGGCTGAGTAATATGCCGCGTACATACGATCACTTTATGTGATGAAAAAAAATGACGTTTTTAAAAACGTCAATTTCATTGACCGTGTGTAGGGGAAAATGTCGTTTTATGTCTTGTAAAAAACGACAAAAAAAAAATTGAAGCATTTTATGTGTCGTTTTTCAAAGCGCATGCCCCGAAGCTAGTTATGAAGCGAGCTTCAATGGAAAAGAGTGGTGAACGTAACCTCGCTTTTTGTGAAAAAACAATGGTGTGTAGGCAACATCGTCTTTGAAAAGTGAAGTTTCAAAAACGTTGTTTTTTACTTCACAGAAAACGTCATTTTTTTTTCATCACATAAAGTGATCGTGTGTACGCGGCAATAGAGTTGAACAGAGTGGAAAATTTGATCAATTCTCATCAGATTGCTTTTCCTGTTCCTGATTGAATTCTATTTGTTCACAATTATTATTTGTGAGCGCTGGCCATCTGAATAACGGCAGCTGGTTGATGAATCTGTGTATTGCTGCTGCCGTCCACTATTCAGATGGCCGGCCCCCTGGTGAGCGCTGGCCATCTGAATAACGGCAGCTGGTTGGTTTTGGAACTGCCTATCAGAGCCAGCAGTTCAGGCTGTAATCGGTTTCCAAATAGTTATCCAGGGGACGCAAGGGGGTAGGGGTGCGTTTCTTGGATAAAACTGACAGGCGTCTCAGCCAATCCTCGGTTCACCAGCTCTGGTTACCGTTATCATGATTGGCTGGAGCATCATCGAGGGCGGGAGAAGACATCGAGGGACCGTGGAAGGAGGATGGCTGATCCCAGAAAGGTAAGTGCCAGGCGGGGGGGGGGGGTAAAGGGGGAAGCATTTTACAGGGCACAGTGGCGACAATTAAAGGGCATGGTGGCAACAATTGATGTGGGCACAGTGGTAACAACTGATGTGGGCACAGTGGTAACAATTGATGTGGGCACAGTGGTAACAATTGATGGCATGGCACAGTGGCTGCGTTTGATGGCACATGGGTGACAATTGATGGGCACAGTGGTGACAATTCATGGTACAGTGGCTGCGTTTGATGGCATGGCACAGTGGCTGATCTTGATAGCCCAGTGGCTGCGTTTGGCATGGCACAGTGGTGACAATTGATGGCACAGTGGCTACAATTGATGGCACAGTGGCGAAAATTAATGGCACAGTGGCTGCGTTTGATGGCATGGCACAGTGGTGACAATAAGTGGGCACAGTGGCGACAATTGATGGCACAGTGGCTGTGTTTGATGGCATGGCACAGTGGTAATAATTGATGAGCACAGTGGCGATAAATGATGGCACAGTGGCTGCGTTGCATGGCACAGTGGCTGCATTTGAAGGCATGGCACAGTGGCGACAATTGATGGCACAGTGGCGACAATTGATGGCATGGCACAGTGGCTGCATTTTATGGGCACAGTGGCTGCATTTTATGGGCACAGTGGCTGCATTTGATGGGCACAGTGAGGCTGGAATTGTTGTGTTTTGTTTTTTCGTTTGTTTGCGCCCCCCCAAAAATTTTAAGCACCAGCCGCCACTGATTTGGCTGCATTTGATGGCCACAGTGGCTGCATCCAATTATAGCATAAGAGGACAGGAGAAGATAAGAGGACACGGAGGGAGTGTGGAGACAGGTAAGTGCTGGACCGGGGGGGGGGGGGGCACACTGGCAGCATTTGATGTGGCAAACTGGTGGCAATTGTTGGGGCAAACTAGTGGCAATTAATGGGACAAATTGGCGGCAATTGATGGGGCACACTGGCGGCAATTGATGAGGCACATTGGCGGTAATTGATGGTTACAGTAGCTGCATTTGATGGCACATTGGTGGCAAATTATGGGTACAGTTGCTGCGTTTGATGGGCACAGTGGCTGTGCTTGATGGACACAGTGGATGCGCTTGATGGCACAGTGGCTGCGTTTGATGGCCACAGTGGCTGTGTTTGATCGTCACAGTGGCTGCGTTTGATGGCACAGTGGCTGCGTTTGATGACACAGTGGCTGTGTTTGATGGCCACAGTGGCTGCGTTTGATGGGCACAGTTGATGGCCACAGTGGCTGTGTTTGATCGTCACAGTGGCTGCGTTTGATGGCACAGTGGCTGCGTTTGATGACACAGTGGCTGTGTTTGATGGCCACAGTGGCTGCGTTTGATGGGCACAGTGGCTCTGTTTGATGGCACAGTGTCTGCGTTTGATGGCACAGTGTGTCTGCGTTTGATGGCACAGTGTCTGCGTTTGATGGCACAGTGGCTGCGTTTGATGGCACAGTGGCTGCGTTTAATGGGCACAGTGGTGGCAATTGATGAGCACAGTAGTTGTGTTTGATGAGCACAGTGAGGTTGCAATTGATGGGTTTTTTTTTCAGTTTGTTTGCCCCCCCCCCCCAAATTTTGAGTGACAGCCGCCACTGCATCCATCCACAAGTAATGTGGGTATTTTTTTCTTTTTTTAACGCACTGGTTGAATGAAACAACTGATCCATCCATAGGTTTCCTAAACAAGGCCTAAAATTGATCACAGTTTTCTGGTTGATCAAAGTAGTTGATGGTAGGTTGCCTTTATTCTCTCACCTTTTATCCTATTAGCAATCAAAAGCTGGTTGAACGTGGTTGTCTGAAAATTGCTACATATATAGCCAGCATTTTACTGCTAGAGAAAGCCATCAAAGCTTTTGCCAATGTGTGGACACGTATCCTAGAAGCTGACCACTTCCTGAGGTAGGTGAAGACAGCAGTACAACATTCTCAGCAAGTCCAATTACGGGACGATAGCTCCTTATCAGCACTTTAGCTCTATGATATGTTTTTTGTTGGAAACTTGTGTGGTCTGAGACAAAGGAACACGATAGCAAACGTCATGTCCCCTTCTCCCATAACCACTGCCACCACCTCCTCTGTGACCTCTCTGGGCAAATCAGCCATGATGGGGGAGTGAGAAAACTTGCAGAGGATGAGGAGTTAGTCAGCATCTGAGCATACAGACACATGTGGAAATGTGCAGTCTGAGATTCTTTCCTCACCGAGGGAATACTGAGCTGTTCTCTGTGCTAAATGTAGACGTGACACATTAAATATCAATAAACGGTACTGCTAGAATCAGAACAAAGGAAAAAATGACTCTTGGGTAGTATTAGCTTAAGAATGGGAAACTCAACCTCAGGAAATAATTCTCACCGTGCATTGATTTATACGGCTTGTTTTGTATATACATTTTATGTAAGTTTTTACCGTGTTCTACAATTTCATTTTATTATACGTTTTTACAGTAGAGTATGCATTTTTTTGGTGTGATTTATTCTATATGGCTTGTAACGGAGGTTAGATATATAGCTACACTGCTGTGCTCCAAATGTGCTTAATATGAACTTTTTTTTAATTCAGTGAGCCATGTCATCGTGCCTACATTGGTAATAAACCCCAAAACAATTATTTTGTTTATATTCAGTCTATTGCAGCCTACAAGTTCTTACATATATATATAGTTATATAGTAGGTGACGTTGAAAAAAGTCCACAAGTCCAACCTATGCGTGTGATTATATGTAAGTATTACAATGTATATCCATGTATGTTGCGGTCATTTAGGTGCTTATCTAATAGTTATTTTTAATTATCGATGCTCCCCGATGAGACCACCGCCTGTGGAAGGGAATTCCACCTCCTTGCTGCTCTTACAGTAAAGAACCCTCTACGTAGTTTAAGGTTAAACCTCTTTTCCTCTAATTTTAATGAGAGGCCACGTGTCTTATTAAACTCCCTTCCGCAAAAATTTTGTATCCCTATTGTGGGGTCACCAGTGCAGTATTTGTAAATTTAAATCATATCCCCTTTAAAGCGTCTTTTCTCCAGACAGAATAAGTTCAGTGTTTGCATCCTTTCCTCATAACTAACATCCTCCAGACCCTTTGTTAGCTTTGTTGCCCTTCTTTGTACTGTCTCCATTTCCAGTACATCCTTCCATTTCCAGAATTGGACAGCATACTCTAGGTACAGGCGGACCAGAGTCTTGTAGAGCAGGAGAATTATCGTTTTATACCTGAAGTTAATTCCCCCTTTTAATGCATGCCAATTTTCTGTTTTCTTAGATGGCTTAGATGGAGTGGCTGTATTGTTTTTCGTCTACAGATCCTGCCCCCAAGTATGTTTTATTATCACTTCCTTAAACAGACTAAGCTGTCCAGAAAAAGTGCAGTTAGAGGGTCAAGACAAATCATTTATTACTGAGGGGGTTGCTTACAACGGTCAGCTTTTTATTTATCCAAAACCTTACAAAAAAAAATGTTGCTTTAAATTAATCAAAAGTGTTAGCTGGGTTACAGTTTTAATTTGTTAGTCAAGTCCATCTAAAACTGCTAGTGCATTTAAAGCTGGCCATAGATTGTGCCATTTTTTTCCCCTGAAACCACGGTTTGCTGAAAGAAAATCACTCAATTCCCCCATCAACAGTCAGTGTTGATGGGGGTATCCCTCCTACAGAGCTATTGTGTTCTCTCGCCAGGGGGAGTGGGAGCCGTCCCTGCTGGGAGAGCACAATGATTATTGCTAGCAGCTATAGCTGCTGGCAAGAATTGCATGCTAGAAATCTGACATGCTGGTTGTACCCAAGTCGATCGGTGGATTGACTTGGGTACAATCAGCGTGCCCATAGATGGTTCGGATCTCGGCCAGTTCAGCAGGGAGATTTGGAATAATCTATAGCCAGCTCTAGTTTAAAAAAAAATTATTTTTAAATAAAGAATAAAATACAGGAAGACTGAAAATACAATGAACAAGTGTGACATGGGCCAAAAAAAAAAAGACACACATAGAAAATAAAATCAAAAAGACATTGTAAAAAAGGATTGTACATAAAGCTGTGAACATATGCCAAATACAGTATGCAGACAATAGAGATCAATAAAAAAGAAAGCTAAACAAGACCTAATAAAGGACAATCAAAGAAGTATATAGAGGGGAAACCGAGGCTCCCCCTAACACAAATGAAGGACTACAAAATCAGTGAGCCCCACAAAAATGACAATCAACAAAAAATAAATAAAAAAAAACACAACGGAAGGGGGAAATAGGACCCCCACCCCCAAACACCCCCACAGGGATCAAGCTGTGCCTGAGGGTCGAGTCCCATCCCCCCCTCCGTCTCGGGTGGAAACCTCAAAAAGGCCCAAAATCCCCCCCCCCCTCAGATCATCCTCTGGGAGATCCCCAATATCACAAAATCCAGGGAAAGCAACATACCCTGTTGTTTTTATCCCCCAGGCCAATTAGACTGAAGGATAGAGACAACATTCCCGAGAGAGCCACCCAGGTCAGGGACTTGGGAGTCATCCTGGACTCCCGGTTGACTCTGATCCCCCAGATAAGCAAGGTGGTAAGCACCTGCCACGTCCATCTTAAACTTCTGAGGGTGTTATTTTGATTCATTGACCACCCCAGCAAAAAAACGGTTGTCTCTGCTACGATCGCTAGTCGCCTGGACTATTGTAATGCCCTGTATCTAGGACTCCCTAATAACAACTTGCATAGACTCCAGCTTGTCCAAAATGCAGCTGCGTGGCTACTCACGGGTGCTTCCCGTAGAGAGCATATCACCCCCTCTCTTGTCGCCTTGCATTGGCTTCCTATCTCAAAACGGATATTGTTCAAGACTGGTTGTATTATGCACAGGGTATTCTATGGTTCGGGTCCAGGCTACCTCCGTGCAAGATTCATCAAATACGTTCCCTCCCGCCCCCTCCGTTCCAGTACCTCCCTGGATTTTACGGTGCCTCTCTTTAGGAAGGCTTGTCGAGGAGGTCGCTCTTTTTCTGTCCAGGGGGCGAAATTTTGGAACAGCATCCCCCTGCCGATTAGACAGGTTAGCAATCTCCTGGCTTTCCGTCGCAAACTTAAAACCTACTTGTTTACCCAAGCCTATGGCTGAACCAGTAAGGGGTGTTTTGAGTCCTTATGTTATATTAGGTTTTTCCCTTCTTAGTACCCCTTTTAATTCCTGCCGTGACGATTTTTGTTCTCTGCTATGGGTGATGTGTACTTTTGCGTTTAGCGCTTCGAGGCCCTATGGGTAAGACGGGCGCGATATTAAACACTTTTTAATAATAATAATAATAACATCAAAAGCTCTCCTAGTTTGGTCTGGACCTTGCCTCCCCTGGATAAAGCCCACTTGATCTTTGTGAATATAAGCACCAAAGGAAGGAATTTAACCTGTTCGCTAAAATTTTGTGATAATTTTTATGTCATTATTGATCAATGAAATCGGCCTATAATTACCTACATCCTCTGAATTCTTATCGGGTTTTGGAATGACTGTAATAAAAGCGGTGTTGAAATCAGGGATTTTGTCAAAAATTTCAAAAATGGGGCCAATACCTCAGAGAAGGTTTTATAATATGGTGCTGAAAGCCTGTCAGGGCCAGGGGCAGATCCCCTTTTTAAATGTTTAATGACTTCAAGGGTCTCCTCAACAGTAATTGGGTCCTCCATAATAGATTTATGAGCACCCAAAAGCTTAGGGATAGGAAGGGAATCAAGAAATTGAGAGATGGAACTATCAGCAGCCTGGTGATCCGCCATATAAAGTCTATCATAAAATTCTTTAAAAGCAATGAGAATGTTGGAAGGATCAGACGTCAAAGTCTGAGGCTGAACCCTAATCCTAGGGAGCGTATTGAATGTCACCCTAGGGGAAAGTTTACTAGCTAACATCCTTCCTAATTTATCTTTTTGCATATAAAATTTAGCACCGCTCCAACGGAGCAATTTCTCAGCTCGAGTGGTAAGGGCAAGGTTGAGTTCAAGCCTAGCGGACTCCAAAAGTTTCAAATTAGAACTAGAAGGATCAGATTTATGTTGGGCTCTCAGGGAATTGTAATGTAAGTCTTTTCAAGCTTAACGATATCAGTCTGTCGTTCCCTCTTAATTTTGGAAGCAAGTTGAAAACCTGAGGGAGTCAAAGCTCCAATCATCAGGGATAAGGGACCCCTTAACCTGCTCCAAGTAGGAAGCAGCGAAAAAGTGGAAAAAGAAAAAAAAAAAGGTAAGTAAAGAATGGACCACAGATGACAATCAGGTCGGGCGAATTTCCCTCTGCTTCTTCGGTTTCGGGTTATTCCAGAGAGAAGTCACAGGGCTGGCCAGAGGAGGACGTTTAGCGCTATTGAGGGCCGAATTTGAAGTGTCCATGTCCAAATCCAAGGAAATGAGCTTAAGGGATAAGAGGGTCTTCTCCCCATCCGGAAAGTTAGCAAAGGAGTAAGACTTTTTCTTGTAGAAAAATTTAACAGCAAACGGAAAGGACCACCAATACTTGATATCCTTCTGGGCCAAAACTGAAAGAAGGGGCTTCAGGGCCCTTCTCCTCTGGATTGTAGAGGGAGAAACGTCAGCAAAAATTTGAACTTTGTGACCCTGACAGACAATTTGCTTTGACAATCTAGATTGCTTCATTAACTCCTCCTTAACCCGAAATAAATGGGGTTTAACAATGACATCTCTGGGGGAACCGTCTTTCCTTGGGGGGCCCAGGGCCCTATGAACTCTGTCAAGTTCCAGTCGATGTTGCAGAATGTTAGGTATAAGGGATTTTATTATGTCGTTAGTGGCTTGGGAGACATCTGTTATGGATTCAGGTAGGCCCCTGATCCTAAAATTGTCTCTTCTGGACCTATTCTCAAGTTCATCAATTTTCACAAGAGCTGGATCAAGCCTTTCCTGTAACATTTGGATGTGGCTCGAATTCTGATTGGTAGAAGCTACTGTAAGGGCCAGCTTGTGTTCTATAGCCTCCATCCTGGAACCCAGATTCTTAAAATCAGCTTTGAGATCATGAGTGATTTTAGCAGCTGTGGCTGCAAGGCCCTTATCTAGCAGAGCAGACAGTTTTAGAAAAAGGTCTCCAGACAGAGAATCATCTTCTATGCTTGGGGAGGTAGGAAAGGGACTCCCTTGCAGTGAGGATAACAATGGCCCAGTCTTAGCACAGGCAGACTTCCTAAAGCAGTGGCCTAATAAAGATTCAGTGGAAGCTGGAGAGGGGGTATTTGGCTGCATTAGTAGGCTCTGGTTAGCTGGCATGAAGGTTAGGGCGGCAGGAGCAATCACTTGCCTGTGGTTAGAGTGTCCCTCCGTGCTAGCTGCGTGTTGCTGGGCCGCGGCAGCCATCTTGGTACACCCTGGTGGCAGAGCCTGGTCAAATTGCGGCTCGAGATCCCGACGAACCTCGCTGGAAGTCATATGGGGGGAATCCCCGGGGAACGAGGGTACCGGAACGTCCGCTGAAGCTGGCCAGGGACCCCTCTGTGCCGTGCTCAGAGCACCGACGGAGCAGGGAAAGACGGAGCTCCGGCTCAAGCAGCCATATTGGAGACTCCGCGCATGCGCACTCCATCTATAGCCAGCTTTACACTACCCTCTCCCCAGATTGACAATGCTGTTGTCCAAAGGTGTCTCAATTACTCCTCCATCTGGAGTGGTGACACCCTAAGGCCTTGTTTACATTAGTGGCGAGGACTGCTGTGTCTCTGAAAAGCAAGTGGATCGATTTTCACAGGGGTTTGACAGGAGATGAGGAGGCGATATTTCGCCTCCTCACTGCTTGTTTTGACCCCCTGTCGTTTTAATTTCTTTGAGTTGATTCTTTTTTTTCTATCTTTTGTAAATAATTTAAGAACGCTTCACTGTAATTTTGTTTAAAGAACAAATCAATATTATTTTGATCCATTGTCACAGGGCATTTAAACAGCGTGGGGCCCATAGGCTGGTGCCTACGCTGCCTATTTAGTAAGCTGTCACTGGCTATAAGAGGAAAACACGTGAGTGGGGCACAAGGTCCCCTTTGATACAGATAAATGTATGTTGAACTTGTGCACATTTGAATGTAGCCTCTTATGTATACAGAAGATCCTTCAAGGCCCAACAGAGTCTTAAAGCGTATATGTTTATTGTAAACGTAAAAATCTGGATCTGCTTACATTTTACTGGAGAGGAGTAAATACTCTTTACAGTAAATTGTCTGTCTTTCTGTTTAAACTTGTACTATCCACAGAATTTTAACAGCTTGCTCAATTTTTGTGTAGAGTGGAGGAGTGTTTGTTCAGTCCTTTAATTACTCTAAAGGAACTGAATGGTATAGATGATGAGACAACAAAGTGAGAAATATTAAGTTAAAAGGACTACTGTCTTTTGATGTATATACATGTAAGGCGCTGATGATATCGCACATTAAAAAGCCACCTTTAATTAAAAAGTGGCAATAGATAAAATGTATGTGCCGGGATAGTGTGCGATAGCTAGGAATACAAAGTGTAAAGCTGGCCATATACCAGTAGAATTAATAAAAAAAAAAAAAAATAGTTTTAAGATGGATTTTTTTTTTTTGAATTAGTTGGTTGATATTAATGGTTGTTTTTTGACAAGTGACAAGAAAACTCAAAAGGACCACATTTTTCTTGAGCATGAAAAATTCCAACAATAAATGTAGCTTTCGTTTAGTAAAGTCCATTTATTCAAAAATGTAATGTTAGGCTCCTTTCACACATGCTGTCAGTTTGTCTGTTTTTCATCCATCTGTTGACGGATGAAAAACAGACACCAATGCATCTCTATGGAAAAATGAATGGAAATGGATGATCATTCATTTACATCACTATACATCCACATCCGTCATCATCTGTTCTTTTAAACTAATCAAAGCTCTGCCTTTCTTCTATTAAACAAACGGATCGGAAGAAAAACGGATGTAAACTGACAAAGGGCCCTTTCACACGTGCGGACCGCTCGTCCGTTTTTTCATACGTCCGTTTACGAATTAAAACGGACTGCAATGCTTTCCTATGGGATAGCGGACGTTAGCGGATGAGCATCTGCTAACGTCCATTAACATCTGTCTCCGTTAAGCTCCGTTTTTTTGAACGGAAGAAAACCCTATTTTTACGGACGAAAAACGGATGTTAGCGGATGATCCCCTGACATCTGTTTTTCATCAAACTATGTAATTTAATATGCATACAATATGCATACATTACAATTTACCCTTTGACCCAGGTAGTAGTCTTTAAGAAAGTCACATGCTTATTAAGCACATGCTGCCTAGTTCCTGGAGAGAAGAGACAGTGAAATGGCCAGAGATGTGTCCCATGAACAGCTCATCCAACTTGTCAATGTCAGGCCTGCTTTATGGGACAAAAGAAGCGCAGAATACAGTGACAGAAACACCATAAGTATTAAGTTGGAAGAAATTTTTGAGGAGGTCACACCGAACTGGTTGTCGCTCAGCAATAAACAGCGTTGGATAGGTGGTAAGCAGTTTGTGGGATGGGGGGTGGGTTGGCATGGTTAATCTTGTAGTCCACCCATATGTCAGCATGCATATGTCGGCCAAAATTTGTGGATTGTCCACTTGTCACGTTACCTGCCACAAGTTGTGGATTGTCCACTTGCCACCTCACCTGCCACAATTTGTGGATTGTCCACTTGCCACGTCACCTGTCATGTCACCTGCCACGCTGGGGAAAACAAAGAATCATGGAAAAATTCATGAAAAACTGATTAAATAAAGTTCTAAAAAAAACGGACCAAAACGGATGAAAAACGGATGTCAACGGATGAAAAACTGAAGTGAAAAAGGAAGAAAACTGATGTTTATTGACAAGAACTGATGATAAAAAAAACGTGACTGAATAGATCTAATGTACGGTCCGCACGTGTGAAAGGGCCCAAATGGTCAGTTTTTTTTATCCGTTTTTGCCTTGGTAGTGGATGTAAGAAAAACTGATGAAAAACTGACAAGCACTGATGAAAAACTGATGAAAACGTCATCTGTTTTGAAATGACTGAAATGATGAAATGAACAGTCCACATTTGTGAAAGGGGCCCTAAAAGCAAATGATATTTTGAAGTACTTTTCGAGCGATATTTGTCAAATCATTAAATGTGCTAAGGATTTTTATATACAATTTCACACCAGTGTTTGTACTAAAATCAACTAGTGTACAACCAGCTGGTAACAGACCCAACCAGGACAGGGACTTTTGGAGGGGACTGGGGGTTTGCCTCCTACCCACTGATTATGGCCCATGGAGAGAGCAGATCATCCTTTAATGATGGACAACAATGTGATTAATGCTGAGAGCAAAGCTTGGATTATTTCTGTAAATAAGGACAATAAAGCTTCCCTTCTGGAGTGGATGGAAAGGTGTAATATGAATCTTGTACAGGTTAAGAGGGAATATGGTGATGGCCCTCCAGCTTAAAAGAGCAGTAATGTTACTAGGGAGTGTAGCACCCACCTAGCATAGGATGCAAGGTAAATTTAGTTGTTGTCTTCTTCTGTAATCTAGGGAGTAGTTAGTGATCACTGATTGTTTGTTTTGGTCTGTTCAGAGTTTTACAGGCTCTAGTAATGCAGTAATGCTTCCCCCTGCCATATAAAAAAGGTCACTGCTCCCACCTATAACTGGTCTTCACAGCTAAGAGCACTGGAAGGGCAAACACATGTCAAATAGAACCAAAGAATTTTCAAGCTCAACTTACCAACCAGTCTGCGACCAACGAAATTAACCTGTCTAACAGTATGCGTTAAAAACAGGGGTTTAGTTGCACATATTTGCAAATACATGCGATAAGCTGAAGGCCCCCGGCAAGGCACCCTTTATCTGCCCTTTATCTAGGGTCTGCAGGATACAGGGTGCCTTGCCGGAGCCTGCAGCTTCCGCATGTATTTGCAAATTTGTGCAACTAAACCCCTGTTTTTAACGTATACTGTTAGGCAGGTTAATTTGGTTGGTCGCAGACTGGTTGGTAAGTTGAGCTTGGAAATTCTTTGGTTTTATTTGACAGCTTCCCCCTGCCTCCAAAAGACATTTCTAGAGCTTAGTGAGGGAGAATTCAAATAACCAGCCTGAATAATAATCATTGTCTAGTCAATCCCTGGGTAAGTGTGCCCATATGGTGGCTGGGGAAGCTGATAAATAGTGTGGAGCCCTGGAGGTGAGTTCCAAGCCTCTAGGGCTGTTGCCCTACCAAGCAGCCTGTGAGATGATTTGCTTATTTAAGGGTGTTAGCTGTGGCAGGACTAAGGACTTGGACATTATCTGGAGCTGGCTGTAGGACTTCACCTCAAGGAATCTGGTCTGAAGAAAGGATTGTCTCCCCCACTAGGTGGGGTCAGGAGGAAGTTGGAATGAGGCAGCTGTCCTGAGGACTTTTGAGTAATGATCCTAAATTGATTCCCAGTGACTGTGTGCTTTTGGGATATACTGTAAGTGCCAGTAGAAGCTTTGGACAGGGACAGCCCTCATAGGGTCTCAAAATACTGTCTATTCCCCTGTCCTTAACAGAAATCTTGGAGTGTGAGCTTAAAGAAAGGTGTTCTTCTGGTACTGTTAAGAAGTAGAATTATGGTGCCCAGATGTTAAATGTGCGCCTGCGTATCGATGCGCGGTAAACACAGAACCACATACGCGAGAAAATCTTTTTCGTCTGAGCGGCGAAAATGCTTTAAGCTAGCGCGGCGTAGGCGCATACTTACGCATCGTAAATATTCAGTTCCCATTGAATTAGCATGCAAATATGCAAATGAGGGAGATGCGCGGATTCCCGAAACTACGCACGTTCGGCGTTGGCTACTCGTGGTGCGCGTAACACGAAAGCCTTGAGTAAACATACCCCTCATAAAAGCATGGGTAACTTTGCTCAAGACCGTGTGCAAGTCAGCTGGAGAGCAACTACAGCAGCACCATAACGGACGAGCTGAGCAATCACACTTACTGGACAACACATTCGTATGCCAACATGCCATGGTCTTATCACTACTAATGTATGCAGAGGAAGAGGAGCATAGAATGAGGAGGAGGAGGAGGGGGGGAACGTGAGAGGATCGACCGAGTGCGCATGAGCCTCTTTGGCATGGGGGATGAGGAGGTGTATCGCATCTTCAGATTCAGCCCTGCTGCCATCCTGGAACTAACCACAGCCCTGCAGGATGACATCACCAGCTGAACACACCGCTCACATGCACTGCAGCCACTGGTGAAGGTCCTGGCAACACTGCATTTCCTGGCCAGTGGATCATTCAGCGTACAAGTGGAGTGGTGGCTGGGATGTCACAAACCAGCAAAAGCAGATGTCTGCACCAGGTTGTCCCCGCAATCCTCAGATGCATGTCCCACCACATCATCAGACCCACCACTGAGCACCTGCGGCAGAAGGCAATGACAGATTTCTACAGAATTGACGGATTCCCACTCACCATCGGGGCCATTGATTGCACACATGTGGCACTCCAGCCCCCCAGTGCCACAGAGCACATATACCGCAATCGGAAGCATTGGCATTCCATCAAAGTACAGGTGAAAGCTGATGCCAAATACCTCATATGGCACGTCCGTGCCAAAGACCCCGGGTCCAGCCATGACAGCTACATATACCGTCAAAGCAACATCCCAGAAGATTTTGAGCAGGACATGTATGGGGACAGCTGGCTGGTTGGTGAGTGACATGGGTGGCAGGCATGACTGTCCCCCCCCATGATGCTGACAACACAAGGGGCACATGCATGACTAACATCCTCCTGTCTTTTCCCTTACAGGTGACTCTGCATATGTACTGGGACCCCATCTCATGACTCCTTTCCGGAACCCCCAAACCAGAGGAGAGAGAAGATACAATGAAGCACACATCAAAACCCGTGCAGTGGTGGAGGGCACATTTGGCCTCCTGAAGTCCCGTTTCCGATGCCTGGATAAGTCTGGGGGGGCCCTATTGTATTCCCCCAACTTTGTGGGTCAGATCATCGGTGCATGTTGCATTCTGCACAACTTTGCCATGAGAAAGGGCCTGCAGATTGCCCTACGTGATGACCTGACCCCCCAACCACACAGCCCCCCCCCTGCCAGAGGAGACCCCGTCTGCTGATGGAAGAGCAGTCAGGAGGGTCCTCGTGTTACGAATCTTTGACCGTTAAACACACACATTCATCATGGCACACAGACAATGCACGCGTGTAAACCACTGTGGTCCCTAGATCACACAACCCACATCCACATCACATTGGATTAGCCCAAGTCCAGCATGTAGGACTTGGGAGCAGCAACGCCACGTCAAGGCCCCAATGATGTTGCTGTCCATTCATACACCATTCACACAGCCGTGGGGATAACTTCTCCCCAACGGCCGAGGGTGACACCCCTTACTGGCAGGAGTGCCACCCCCTCACATCCACACACCATTCACACTGCACCGTGTGCAGTATCAAGAAAAAAAAAAAAGCTCTTAACCAGAGCATAATATAAATAAAAATAAAAAGCTCTTAACCAGAGCATAATATAAATAAAAATAAAAAGCTCTTAACCAGACCAAAACCTGGCTGCCTGCATGCCCTCCAGGGCAACCGCTATGCGGGTCTGCACAGCAGTCTGCTCCTCGACTGCAAGGCGCAGGGTATGAACCTCCCCTACAAGGTCGGAGGTGGTCGCCTGCAGCTCCCCCAGGCTGGTCAGCGTCGCTGCGCTGTTGCCAGCAATGTCTTGTATGGCATCTGTAAGGTGTCCCGAGGAGGCCAGGCTGTCGGCCAGCGCCTCATCTCCTCCACGACCTCTGACAGGTGCCGATTTTGCTGGTCCTGCTGTCTGGCCAGCTGTTCCGGCAGGACCTTGTGAACACCCCTGGTCTTGCACGTCAGCTTCCGGGGAGTGGCAGGGGACCGGGCATGAGGGGAGGATGTTGAGGGGCCGGAGATGAGGGGGGGGAAACAGAGGGACTGGAGAGGTTGGGGGGGGACACTGAGGGGTTCGATAAAGATGGGGGGATAGCCTGGGCTGGTCCGGGCAACCCATCGTCCTGTCCGGACCTCATGAGAAAGGGCATTTACTTGACAAGCGACCTTCATTAGGATCTGATCCCTCCGGGACTTGCTGGTCCGGGCACTGTCAGCGCCGTGGAGCTGCGAATCATATTTCTCCATTGCCCTCACAACAATGGCCCTCTGCTCTGGGGAGAAATTTTTCTTCCTCCTCTCCTTACCAACACTAGTCATTGTCCTGCACAAAGTTTGGCCGTCACAATCAAGAAAATGGGAGACGTTTGCGCTGCACGGGCGCATGTGTGGCCGCATTATATACCCTGCGCCGGCAAATCGTAGGGAGGCTTTGCGCATGCGCAGAAGTCATCCACGTCACGGCGCGGGTCATCCACGTCACAGGGCATGCTCCGTTCGTCCCGGCCTGCATTTGCATGGGGTCACGCATCATTACAATGCAACATGCCAACTTCCCACCTACTTTGTTGTTGCGCCGGATTACGCCAATGATTTTACGCGACGCAGGTGCATCTTGGAGCGCATTTAATTAGGGAATACGGTACTTGCCACTCCGTGTTACGTCGGCGTAGTGCATCTGAGATGTGCAACGCCTGCATAATTAGGCGCGCATCTACGAGAATCTGGCCCAAAACCTTTTTAAAAACGAAAGTGAAACTAGAGGCATATTATATGATTGATTTTTATCTATTTTTAATCATTTTTAAAAGGAATCAGTTAACTTGTATGTCTCTATACCCTGTAAACAGTCATTTCGGCAAAAAATTTTTTTTCCTTTAGTGATCCTTTAAGGAGAAGGATTGTGCTCAAACTGCTATTTGATAATCGTTTTGGTTTATCCCTTGTAACAAGCAATGAATTACAAAAAGACAACCCCGGCCTAGACTGCTTATTGAAGCCAGATTAATGCACCATTGTTTGGGTGACTGGTTGCCTCTGTACTGTTTGAGAAGGAACAAATTATTAAAGTGGAGTTCCACACAAAAATGGAACTTCCACTTTAAGAGCAGGTGACCCTCTGACATGCCACAATTGGCATGTCATTTTTTTTGGGGGGGGGGAACCCTCTTTTTAGAGGGTTCCAGCTCCCACTTCCTCCCGGGGGACCGGAAGGAAGTTCACCTCTCCTCCTCCCTCTCGGCAATCATCTGGGACATGTCACAGGTCCCAGATGATTGCCCGGCTAATCACAGCACGCAGCATGGCTCGCGCATGCGCAGTGTGTGACCTGGCAGTGAAGCCACAGCCTCGCACCCACACTCACGATGCCGGCCGCAGAGAGAAGGGGGAGAGGAGCGGGACTTCGTACGCGCATCGCTGGAACTTGGGACAGGTAAGTGTCCGATTAATAAAAGTCAGCAGCTACACTTTTTGTAGCTGCTGACTTTTATATGGGTGGAAGTCCGCTTAAACAGTGGCCCCTACAAGGATGGCACTACTGAAGGGAGATACTTTCAGCTATGATTAAGCACTAATTTATAGTGCGAAACGCGTACACTGTTTTACACCTGTGTAGTGTGCTGTGACTTGTAGTGCATTTTTCCTTTTTTAAATAAAGACAACCATCAAGGTTTTTTGGAGTGTGGCTGTCCATATTTTCTTTTTCCATTTGATACTTTCAGCATAGGTGAAAGTATCCTTCCCAGCCCACTGTTTGAACCCAACTAAGCTAAGTTTCTAACTTGATCTTCCAGTTCTGCTCCCACGTCCCCCCTCAGTGTGAGTTGTCCAATGATCCTCTGTTGTTTAACCAATACAGCTTACACCTATGTAGCGCTCACCTCCGAAGGAGCCGCTGGTTGTTGTTTGGGATCGGCGTATTAAGTTACCTTGTAGTGTGTCTAGGGGTAGTAGCAGTGAGTAGTAGCAGTGAGCGAATGTCCAGTCACCAAATGGGTTTTCAAATGCTTTATTCCAGGGCCCAACATGGCCAACATCAACAGGAGATAGGAAAGGTTGATAAAGCAATAGAGAACAGTGCGGTATCAGGCCTGGATAAGTAGTACAGCAGTCCTGCTCTCAGTAGTAGTAGATACAGTTCATTGCCACTCTCGCCAGAGTGGGTAAAGCGCCCCCGGACAGACCCCCGTCACAAGCCTGGCAGCCGGAAAGTCACTTTTAAGTTGCTGGAAGGAACAGGTCTCTATTACAGACCTGGCTCGGGCCTCCGCCACAGGCCTAGTACTTCAATACTCAAGAGAACAATTCGGATTGAGCGAATCCTCCCAGTAAATGCAATGAAAGGGGTCATCGGTGGACAGCTGACATGTACCTGTCAATTCCGGTAACCAGATCTCCGATGGTTCGTTCAAGCCCTTTTGGACAAACTGCCTCTGGGTTCTCCTCAAGTTCTCCCCCCACTGAACGGCACACAGCCTGTGATCTTCTCAGTAAGGTTGGGGACCCAGTAAGTCACTGGGGCCCCTATCAACATCTGGATAGGGGCCCCCTATCTCCATGGAGCAGGCAGCTCCGCCAGGTGGGCCATGCGGGCGAGATCCGTGGATGCGTGCACCCTGAAGGTGGATGCCGCACCTGGAACATGGACCCAGCGCAGAGAAGAAGAACTGACCCGAACACGCGGCAGCTGCCACAGATATACCCCAGCATGCCCAGCGAGGGAAAAACTCCTCTAATTGGCTGCTGGGGAAAAGTGGCTCCGTCCGAACCCCTCTAGCGCCAACTGTCGCCCAGGGGTGAGATTACACCCCTGGGTCACAGACTGACCTATAGGACAGTTCTGAAATAGCAGCAGCCTGCAATTTAACAAATTATGAATGGGAGCAAAATAACTCTCCCATTCACCCACTAACTTTAGAGTGGTGCCCGTACTGAAAGTAAGGGGGCGCTACACCTAGTTATATGAAAATACCCTAATAGTATGTAAGCTTGCCATTAGACAGTAATATATGTCGATGGCCATACATCTAACCAATGTGTCTGGAATAACTGGACCGTTGTATACATTGATACAGTACAGGAGGTTGACTGATGTTTATATGCTGGCTGGTAATATGTGCTGTATAAGCTCCAGGCATAGCGTGATGTCAGCTGCTTATATTTCATGTGTATCCCCGACCAGACACTCATTTTAAATCAAAACAATTTAAAACAGCAGTAGGCGCACATTTAGTTGGCAGTTTGGTTTGACCCTTCATCTTCTTTTAACGGAAACGCTGAAGATAATGAATGATATGATTTTTAACTGAAACTGACAAAACATTTGTTCATTTTAGACAATTCATTAATATGGCAACAAGCATTTCAAATGCACTTTGAGGGCTCCTTCATACAGACATTGAATTTTATCACAGCATTTGACGTGTATTAATGTACCTGTAACGTTAATGAGCATTTCAGATGCATTGGAAGAGTTCTCAATTTGAATCAGGTGACACTCCTCAAATGTCCTGTGAGATTTTCTTTTTGTTTATATTGGAAATTATAATTTTTGATGCTTTGCCCTAAAGGAGCTGTAAATGCCATAGATGTTTTTAAAGTGCGCTTATGGCAAGCTTGTGGCATGCATGCATGGAGGTGGTTGCAAAGTGTCAATGCCTGCTGAACTGTGGAGACAGCATTATTTTTTTGTCTCCCTACAAACGGAGGCAATTATAATGGTGGAGTATATACGCCTTCATCTGCCCCCTGTTTTAACAATTTTAAATGGCACTGATAGGTAATCGGCAAGTGATAAAAATGTTACCCAACCACCTATTTACAGCTTTGTAAATTCTGTGCTTAGGTGTGAAGGGAACCAAAGGTTGCAGCCCCCCCCCAAAAAAAACTCCCTGAGTATAATTAAAGAATAAAAGAGAAAAATTGGGGTATTCGCGCTACCTCCCCTTGGTGACCCAGGGGAAATATAGAGAAATAGGATCCACAACAGGCTCAACCTATGCCTGACCTGTGTGTCAGGCCAGGTATTGAGGATGATAAATTACCTGCAGGACAGCGAGAGGAATCCTCACTGGAGGTGTAGTATCACTCTATATGAGACAATGATAAATACAAGCACTCAACTGGTAGGTAGGTAAGAGCTAGTAAGACCCCATGTAGCTGGCACAGGGTGTAAAATCAAAGTTGAGCTGTGGATATTCTATAAAAGGTATGCCCAGCCTCACCATTAAGTGGTAAAATTCCGGACACTAAATATACACTACAAGTGACACCCCAATATATAAAAAGGGGGGTGACTGGGAGAGATACCTCCAAGAGGATGCAACCAGTAAAGACCTAAGTACAAATGTGGTAAACCAGGTGCAGATAATATAAATTAAATTAAATAAATAACATTCCCTAGAGTGGGAGAAAAATAATTGGTCAATTATAGACAATGTACGAAGAGGCTAAATAGCCATATATCAGTAAATAAACAATGTGTGGAAACCAAACACTTGATGAAGATCATATATACTGTAAAGTGCATGTGACTAATGTGAGTCCAATTGAAGAGATGACTAAGTATCCATAAGGTCCCCAGAATTATCCATAAATTGGTAATGCATAGGTTAAGGCTCCTTACACACGGAGCGGTCCGTTTTTCGGTCCGCTCCGTGTGTCCGTCAGCTCAGCGGGGGGTCTCCGCTGAGCTGTCGGGCGGACGGGGCGGTCCCCGCACACTGTGCAGGGACCGCCCCGTCTCTCCTCCGCTCTCCCCTATGGGGAGTCGGATGGAAACGGACCGTCTGTCCGTTTGCATCCGATCCGTTTGCCCGGACGGAAGAAAAATAGGACATTCTTCCGTCCGCAAAAACGGATGCGGATCGAGCGGACGTTAGCGGATGCATCATCTGCTAACGGATCCGCTCCCATAGGGACACATTACAAGTCCGTAAACGGACTTGTAATGAGCGGACCGTTCGTCCGCTAGTGTGAAAGGGCCCTAAATGTTCAAACAAAGTTCTTTCAACAGTTCACAAAGTGACTGGTGCTCCGTGCTGGCAGAGGTAAACAGGTGACTTCAGGTGCTCCCCCTCATGTGTCCCCACTCACCAGCTCCCGCAGCTCCTACAGGGGCAAAAAGGATATAAGTATAAATCCCCGACAGGCTCAGGACCTCCCTGCCACCGCTCACTGGGATTCCAAGCTGTAAATCTTCAAATCCAAGAGTGGAAGGATAAAATGTAAGGCACTTAGGGGTTCCTTTTTTCAGATCCAATGTCATTTTGCATGTTGGGAGGAGCAAGGAATTTAAGCCACTTCATCAAACTTCAATTACACAGTAAATCTGATTCACTTCTCAATACCACTTGCAGCCAACGTCCATTCGGCCAGCAACCAATGCAGTGTTGGTTGCTGGTGGCTAAGTGCCTTGATTTTTTGCCTTCCACCCTTGGTTCGTTCGGGTCCTGTGGACAACCTGCCTCCGGGTTCCCCTCGAGCCGACTCCCCAATTGCACGGCATCCAGCCTGGGATCCATTAAATAGGACAGGGAACCCAGTAAGTCACTGGACCCGGGACCCCGCATAGATTTTAGAACACATGACACCTGTCACAGATAAACCCCTCCCAGCATGCCCTGCGAGGGAGGAACTCCTCCAATTGGCTGCTGGGGAAGACTTGCTCTGCCGGAAACCCCTCTGGCGCCAGCTGCTGGCCAGAGATAATAGCACATCCCTAGAATGCAGCCTGACCCAGTAGACCTTATCCGGAACAACAGAGGTCATCATTTAGATAAATCATGACTGAGAGCAATGTAACACTCCCAGTCCAACTAACTTTAGCGTAGTGCCCATGCTGGAAGCAAGGGGACGCTACATGGCTATTTAGCCTCTTTGTACATTGTCTAGAATTGACCACTTATTTTTTTTGCCACTCTAGGGAATGTTATTTCTTTATTCTATTTGGTCATTTATATTATCTGCACCTGGTTTACCACATTGTACTTAGGTCTTTACTGGTTGCATTCTTTTGGAGGTATCTCTCCCAGTCATCCCCCTTTTTATATATTGGGGGTCACTTGTATATTTAGTGTCTGGAATTTTACCACTTAATGGTGAGGCTGGACATACCTTTTATAGAATATCCACAGCTCATCTTTGATTTTACACCCTGTGCCAGCTACCTGGGATCAGGTTAGCTCTTACCTACCTACCAGTTGAGTGCTTGTGTTTATCATTGTCTTATATAGAGTGATACTCCACCTCCAGCGAGGATTCCTCTCGCTGTCCTGCAGGTAGTTTATCATCCTCAATACCTGGCCTGCATTTTTCTCAATTTTTCTCCATTTCTCCACTTTTTCTCCATTTTCCTTGGGTCACCAAGGGGAGGAAGCACCAATACCCCCATTTTCTCTTTTACCTATTTACAACACCTGTGTAAGAGTCCTAAGGCCTAATTTATACTTGCTTTATACACTAAGCAATGATCCGGCTAAAGGGGAAAAGTGGAGGGGCGGTAAAACCATATCTGAACTGTGGAATTTTACTGCTCCCCAACCGCAAGTATGAACAAGCCTTAAGCTGGCCATACGTAGATTGAAATTCAGCCTTTTCAGCAGGGACCGGCTGAACATGTAAGGATAGGCTGATTATACCCAATTCAATCCATCAATCGACTTGGATAAAACCAGCCTGTTAGATTTTTTACATGTGATTACTGCTGGTGGCTATAGGCGCTAGCAGTAATCATTGTGTTCTTCCAGTTGGGAAGGCTCTTCACACCTCCCCGCCCAGCAGAACAAAATATCGCTTTGGGAGGCATTCTCCCATCAACACTAAATGTGTTGATGAAGGAACTGAGAAACTGTAGTTCCTTCCACCCGTGGTGAAGAAAATGGAATCATATATGGGCTGCCTTAAGGCATATTCACACGCAGTGCCCTTTGAAGATTGTTCCCACTTGGATCACTTTTCAGAGGGCAATTGACAGGCGATGAGGAGGCAATATGTCGTATCCTTACCACCTGATTTTACCCTGTAAATGCCATACTACTGCGCCGCCGTACGCATTGCAGGGTGGTTGTGGTGCTACCCTATAGACTATTATTGGTTGTGCAGGGAAGCAGTAATGCTCCTTAAATGGGACCTTCTGTTTAGTTTGTGCCACTCCTGCGAGGTTGCAATGAAAATGTGTACAGCCATGAGGGGCTGGATTTCAGTGTTCCGACAGGCTGAGAGGACCAGCAAACCACAGCTCCACGACCTGGTTTTACTGCCCCCTCCCCTACATGCTCATGTGAATGAGGCTTAAGGCCTCATGCACACTTGGCGTTTTTACAGCTGATGTTTTTGGCTTCAGATGTTTGTTTTTTTGCAGCCAGTAAACTCCCCAGCATGTTATCCCATGTGTCCATGCACACATAGGCTGTTATCAGCGTTTTTTGGCAGGGGCGTTTTCTGTCTGGGAAAACCCCCCAGAACTGGTGGTTTTTAAGCTGAAAAAACACTCTAATGCCCTGTACACACGATCGGTTCACCCGATGAAAACAGACTGATGGATTTTTTCATCAGATATCCGATGAAGCTGACTTTCATCAGTCTTGCCTACACACTATCTGTTAACCACTTTAGCCCCGGACCATATTGCTGTCCAAAGATCAGAGCACTTTTTGTGATTCGGCACCGCGTCGCTTTAACTGACAATTGCGCGGTCGTGCGAGGTGGCTCCCAAACAAAATTGACGTCCTTTTTTTCCCACAAATAGAGCTTTCTTTTGGTGGTATTTGATCATCTTTGAAGTTTTTATTTTTTGCGCTATAAACAAAAATAGAGCGACAATTTTGAAAAAAATTCAATATTTTTTACTTTTTTCTGTCATAAATATCCCCCAAAAATATATAAAAAAAAGTTTTTTTTCCTCAGTTTAGGCCGATACATATTCTTTTACATATTTTTCGTAAAAAAAAATCGCAATTAGCATTTATTGATTGGTTTGCACAAAAGTTATAGCGTTTACAAAATAGCGGGTAGTTTTATGGCATTTTTATTATTTTTTTTGTTTTTACTAGTAATGGTGGCGATCGGCGTTTTTTTTCAGTACTGCCACCTTATGGTGGACACTTCGGACACTTTTGACACATTTTTGGGACCATTGGCATTTTTTTAGCGATCAATGCTATAAAAATGCATTGTATTACTATAAAAATGCCATTGTCAGTGAAGGGGTTAACACTAGGGGGCAGGGAAGGGGTTAAGCGTGTTCCTGGGTGTGTTCTAACTGTATGGGGGGTGGCCTCCCTAGGGGAAATCACTGATCTTCTGTTCATACATTGTATGAACAGAAAATCAGCGTTTCCCCCGCTGACAGGAACGAAAGCTATGCGTTTACACACATAGCTCTCGTTCCCCGCTCTGTAACGAGCAATCGCGGGTGCCCGGCGCGATCGTACCCACCGGGCACACGAGCGGGACTCGGGGGCGAGCGGGGGGTGCGCGTGCGGGCCGCCGGCGGCGCGCACCCGCCCCCTAGTGGCCGTGAATGTCCCGACGTAGTATGACGGGCTCTCGCCCAGGAGAGCCGACCTGCCGCCGTAGAACGACGGCGGCTGGTCGGCTAGTGGTTAAAAAATCTGATCGTGTCCAACGCGGTGACATAAAACGACGTGCTGAGAAAAATGAAGTACAATGCTTCCGAGCATGCGTCGACTTGATTCTGAGCATGTGTGGATTTTTGACCGATGGATTTCCCCACAGACGATCGTTTTTTTCTATCAGTTTGTTAACCATCAGATAATTTTAAAACAGGTTCTGTTTTTTTCACCGATGGGAAAAAAAAAACGATGGAGCCCACACACGATCGGTTCGTCAGACGAATCGATCATCTGTACAGGGCATAACTCTGATAAAAGCTTTTGTGGAAGTATAGCAAATGCTAAAAAAACACGGAAAAATTGCCTGAAAAACGCTACCGCAAAAATGCTGAATAACTAATTCTACAGCTACAGCTTTCTATAGCTAACGCTACTGTCTTTTTTAGAACATCCAGTGTGCATGAGGCCTTTAGGCATGTTCCCTCAATCACTTATTAGCCTACCCTTAGAGGAAGAGCGTCCATTCCTCAGCATTAATTATCTTCAGGGTTTTGTTTTATGAACCATTTCGTTCAGTCTCCAAGAACTATCAAAAAAACTCAAAATGTGCCCCTAACTTGATATAATGTAATTTCTTGATGATCTCTATTCAGACTGCTACTCAACACTTAAGGAGGATGGGTGGGGGCTTGTAGTCATTTATGGTAGACCACCAGTACAGTGCTAACCTTGTCACCTTTACCAAGTTCCTATCACCCTGCATAGTGACTGTAATTAGAGTACATGTGTCAATACTTTTCCAGAACTAATTATTTCTCTAAATTTTTCTTCCCCCCTGAAAGGCATTTAGACATATTAAAGTTGTCTTTATCCTGTCCATTTTAAGAGAATTAACTTATGCCATATAGGATCAATATTACAGTTTAGCGGCCGGTAAGACTGCCCAGCGTCAGTACAAAATGACATTTGTGGAATGGTCACTACTTTTATCACCCCACAAAAAGCACTTTTTCTATTAATTGAATCAACATGGGCAAATAAATGTTAACATGTTCCAATCTATCATGTTTTACTTTATTACTTAAATCTGTTTTAACAGCTGTTATTTTGAGAAAGGTTTATGTGTCTGTCTGGACCAGGAATAGGACAGGCTGCATGGCGATCTCTGCCTTACATATGTCAACACAGGAGCTTAGTATATCCCGTGGGCAAGTAGTAAGACTTATGCTTTTTACATATATCACCTGACTCAGTCAACACAAGCATTTTTTATTCTTAACATGTAAATGCTAGTGTGAACAGCATCATATTCAGCATTCATAATAAACATTTAGCAAATTTAGCATGCATACATAGGCATTTAATTAGTGCTGGCAAAATTTAGCCCAGGAGTCTATTAGACTTAGCTACAGTATATGCTTACCCCATGGGGGTTAAGGATTCAGATTTTCCCAACCCTGCATAATGTGAGCCCTGATTTTAAATCAGACTGGGAGGCCAATCTCCAAAATTGCTCCACCAGATTAATGGAGCTTCTATGCAAGCATTACACAGCCGATCTCACACTCCTTGACAGTGAGATTGAAAAACTTTATGATGAAAATAGTGGTATCGTCCAGGACGAACACTTTGTAACCAGGGAAATTACCCTGAAAACGGATCTTGAAAACTACGTCTCAACCCTACTTAAAAACAAAGAACAGAAATTTGTAAGAGACAAGCTCTCATACGATAACAACCAGGCCTACAATTGGGGTTCAGTCTCTAAAAACAGAAGAAGAGGCACCAATAGAACCAACAAAAACTACATGCCCACCGAGACCTCCACGGAAGCTACAGACTCGGACTCCTCTGCAACACCCGCTCAACCTGAAGATCGAGCTTTGATGAGTAAAACCCACAGCCTTTTCCACCCTAAACAGGCTAAAGCCAGTGGTAAAGTAAGCTCACAAAAACAAGTACCGAGGGCACAAATTAACACTAGAGCAGCGGCTGCTGCTAAAAACCTCTCTAATGACACAGTCAGTACAGTCGACCAACTGACTGGTCCATCCCTGGTTAATCCCTCCAGGACTACACCAGCTATTTCACAAGCAAGTAGCCTAAATCAAGCTGCTTTACAGCCGGTTTTTCGTCTCGGCCACAACATGTCTCAACCAGTAACGGACCCCAAGAAACATCAAACAAATCCATAAATGAATCGTTGACACCTACCAAGAATTTCGAGGTAATCAACTTATCCTCTTTACAATTAACAACAGACCAAATTATAGTCCTTCAACATGGCTTAACTTTTTGCCCAGTGCAAGGCACAGACTGTTTTGAACTCATTAAAGATATCAATTTATTCTCTCGCAAACTAATGCTCAAAATTCTTTTTGACAAACCCAAACCTGCGGTACTCTCCACAGACCTCAATAATCCTTTATGGAAGGAAATGACACTAAAAGATATCCAAGCTCTGGAGGAACTGATGGAGCTTTGGGATGAAGGAGGCATCAACGAAACAGATCTACTTGAAGCAGAACAATTGGATCCAATCGAAACTACAGATGCCACTCATGCAGAGACTCACCCTAAACTAAAGACTCCTCAGGAAATCATATGTAAACCAATTGAATACAAATCCAAATCCAAAATGTTCCCCACGCTCCAAGGAAATCCAAACGTATGGGCTTTCACAAATCAAGTGTCGAAAGAAATCTCTCAGACCAAATGGTCAAATCCTTCACATCCCAACTTAACAGTCAATCAAAAACAAGCCTTAACAGCACTACAGAATAACGAGAATATTGTCATAAAACCATCTGATAAAGGTGGCAATGTTGTGATAATGGATAAAACAAAGTATGAACAAATGGTTCTCAATCTGTTAAAAAACAAGAATTGGTACCGTAAGGTATCAGAAACACATCTAAAATTAACTATCAGCCGTTACAAACACCTGATATTTAAGGCCCACCATGATGGGACCATTTCCAAATCCACATGGGAATTTCTCAATACCAGCTGCCCTCGTACTCCCACTCTTTATGCCTTACCCAAAATACACAAGAACTCTGTGGATCCCCCTGGCCGGCCGATTGTGTCAGGTAATGGGTCCCTAACCGAAAGTGCCAGCAAACTAGTAGACGACCACCTTAGGCCACATGTCGCCAATTTATCATCCTACCTTCAAGACACCAGTGACCTCCTTCGAGCCCTAGATGGCATCAATGTCCCTGTGGGGGCGTGGCTGGTCTCCTTAGATGTGGAGGCCCTTTACAATTCTATCCCCCACCAGTTAGGGGTTAAGACCATTGAAAATTTCATCTCAGAAGGCAGCGATGTCTCCTTACCTTACAATCAATTCATCCTACATTTGCTAGATTTCATTTTATCCAACAACATCTTCCTATTCGGCGGCTCCCACTACCTCCAGGTACAGGGGGTAGCTATGGGGACCAAATGTGCCCCAACCTATGCCAACCTGTACCTGGGGGGGTGGGAGAAAACCCTATTCCGTCAGGAAAATATACAGACCTACCTGGACTATATACCGTTGTGGAGAAGATTTATAGATGACATTTTTCTCATATGGACAGGGTCCCACTCCGAACTTGTATCCTTTATGGAAAATCTAAAAATCAACGACTTTAACCTCAACTTTACTTTTGAATCTAGCCAAACAACTCTCAGCTTCCTGGACATCCAAATCACCATCGATGAAAACAGAAATGTAGGTACATCCTTATTCAGAAAGCCCTTAGCTGGAAATTCGCTTCTACATGCGACCAGCTCGCATCCCCAATCATTGATATCAAGTATTCCCTATGGCCAATACTTGCGGCTACGCCGAAACTGTAGCGACGAAGTGAATTTCGAAAAGGAAGCTAAAGCTTTACAAACACGCTTCCGGGAGCGTGGATACAGCAAGAAATGCTTGAAGAAGGCTTACTCACGAGCAAAATCCCAGGATCGCAAGAAACTCCTTCACGACCCTAAACATAAGAAGGAGAACCCAGGAATACGTTTGATTACCCGTTTCTCAGGACACCACCAGAAAGTGAGAAGGATCCTGCAAAAATATTGGTATCTTCTCCTTAGTGACAACGCAGTTTCCAAACACCTTAAAGGCTTCCCAGAAATCACATTTAGAAGATCACAGTCATTGAGGGACAAATTAGTCCATAGTCACCATCACTCCCACACTCGGTCAAAAAATGTTGCATCAGGCACCAGACCTTGTCACAGTTGCCCATTCTGCAGATTCATCCATTCAGCCACCACCATAATGCTTCCCAACGGACGCATACACAAACCATTTTTCACTGTGACTTGCCAATCTCTTGGCATCGTGTATATCATGCAGTGTGAATGTGGAGCTTTCTACATAGGAAAGACTAAACGCCCTTTCTACCATAGAATACGGGATCACGTGACATTGATCACAAAAAAGAAAATGGAGAGCCCGATCAGCCTACATATAGGCCTCCATCACAACTTCGACAGTTCCAAAATGAAATTCTTTGCTCTTGAACATGTCCCTCCCGGAGAAAGGGGAGGTGACTATGACAAAATCTTGTTGCAACGTGAGGCCAAATGGATCCACCAGCTAGCCGCCCTCAGACCCCCTGGTCTGAACGAAGCTTTTAGCTTCAAGCCTTTCTTATAAATTTTAACATCTAATTCTCATTTTCGTTTCTTTTTACCCAATCATTATCCCCCCCTTTTTTTTTTTTTTCTTCCCCCCCCCCCCCCCCTATTTTTGTGTTACCTTGTGGCAATCATTTTATCTGCTTATTTCACATCGCCTTTATGCATTACATATGAATATTAATACTGTTGATTGTTCAATTTCCCTTATGTGGCAGCAGACAGCGCTCTTCCCTCTTTTCCCTTTCATTCCCTTTCCCCCCCCCCTCCCCGTCTTTTTCCCATACTTACTTCCCTGACCAGTTACGTTTACCCCATAGAGGTATAAGTTTTTCTTATTTGTCAATTTTTTATCATTATATACATTAATTCATTATTAATCTAACATTCTTTTTTTCTCTACAGAATTGACCTGGCCCCGCCCCCATATTCACCCTTCCAGATGTCTGTACCCCATTCGGTCCCTTTTGAACCATAGGGACTAAGGGGACTGCTCCCTCTTAATTCAGGATCAATTACTAGATCCTGATTTATCACAGCAGTCTCCTTTTACGTGACCGTTTTCTTTGTTCCGCCTCTTTCCCCCCAACAACTCCTAGGCCTTTATTTCCATTCTCCTATTTAGGGCATTTTGACTTTACTAAATCGAGGGATTTGCTTTTTCCCTTTTGTATTTTTTCCCCTAACCAAGATGGCGTTATGCGCCTCCACAGCGCGGGGATATCCCAGTGCCCATACCACACGACGCTGCGCGATGTGCGCACGCGCCGACACTACATACCCTATTGGCCTAAACTGTCATTGGGGCGGAGGCAGCAGAACACGGCGAGTCACGTGTCCCCGCAGGATGCTGACGTCACTGCCGACGCCGGCCCCCTGCTGATCTATTTAAATGAAGGATGTCATTGTTGCTCTCTCGGGCACCACCTGAACGATTCCTCCAGCCTACCAGCTGGCAAGCTGCTCGTTCCCAGCACTACATGCACCACCAAGGTAAATCCTCCCTTCCATTTTTTCAGCCAACTTGTGAGACACTCAAATCTGTTTGGCATTTCTCACTACCCCTTTGTCTCTAGTAGCAAGGGATTAATCTAATGGCATTTTAAACCCCCCCCCCCTTTTTTAAAGGAACGCTTCTCATTATTATATTTTTTTGTAGAACCTTTATATGCAGGCTTTCCTTGTGTCTCCCTACTGGAATTTCTAAGGTAATTCCACCATATGGTAGCCGATCCAATCAGCACACCTGTGTCTGACCTCTACCAAGTGAACCATCCCATCCTTTTCTTTAAGGTATTTATTTCCCATCCACCCAACTTAATATTCTATTAGTACTTTATTACTATTTTTACATTTGTGTATCCACCAGCCTAATTACAATTGGCCCCTCTTTATTAGATTATGGTTCCTGGACGGAATGACTATAGCATCTGGATCTTTTGGTGATTTGTGGGCCTGTTCCATTTTTTGACCCAAGTGTCTACCATCCCTCACGCATTGGCTTTGTAGTTCCAATATCTGGTTTGTGAGTATTGGTAAGCCCCCTGTACCCCCATCCCCACAACCCCTTCCCCCCCCCCCTTTTCCCTCCCCCCCCCCTCCCCTTTCCCCCCCCTTCCCCTTCTTTCCCCACCCCCCCCCTTTTTCTTGTGTTTTGGTTTCTTTGTTTTGTTTTGTTGTGTTTTACCTCCCTTGACCTCTGCCCCCAACCCACCCTCCCTTTACCTCTCCCCCCTCCCCCTCCCCCCCCCCCTGTTGTCCCATACTGTGTTTTCCCCTCCTTCTCCTGGTCCCCGGCATACCCATCCCCCTTCCCCCCCCCCTTTTTCCCCCTCCCTCTCCCCCCCCCCTCTCTTTCCCCTCCCTCCATTCCCCAACCCCTTCCCCCACCTATCCCGCCAATACCTTGCCCCTTCAACCTTAACCTCTCCCCCCCCCCCCCCAGTCATTCCACCATTATTCTCCATCCACCCATTCTCCCTTTTCCCCCCCTCCCCCCCCCCTCTTTTTCTCCCCTGCTCCCCTGCTTAAGCATAATTTATTGAGGATTTTGTTTAATATATTGAACCAATTATTATTCCCCTGATTTTTGTACCAATTGTTTGTTTTAATGAACACATTCTCTTTATCTACAACTGCTGTATTTCTCTTTTTTGAACCATCTGTATATCCTTGTTTTAACACAGTGTAGTTAGTTCCAAAAACCTTTGAAGAAGCTCCATAGAGCGAAACATGTCGGTTGAACTACAACTACTAAAGAACCTTGCCCAGACTACCGAAGCCTGTGACATATGTGACATTTAATACAACGGATGGTTTTTATTTACTTACCTTTGTATAAACTTAATAAAATTTCTTTTGTATTTTATCAGTGTTTCGGTACACTTTATCAGCACCGCTTTATAGTCCCAGGGTCCTCAGGTACCCCCCCTCTCCCCAATTTTTGTTCTTTAATATATGCTTAAAGGGGTTGTAAAGGTAAAAAAAAAAATTACCTAAATAGCTTCCGGAAGCATTGAACTTCCCTTTCTCGGCTCATAGTAGTGTTGTATGTCACCACGTTCTTGATAGACGAAAGATCAGAGAACTTTTGTGTGACCGCGTGTATGCAAGCCAAGCATCCGATCCGATCGTGTGTACGCGGCATAAGGGTTTGAAGCTTTTCCTGGCCTATCCAAACCTTTTTTACACACACTTAACCACTTCAGACCCGCCCTATTGACAAAATACGTCAATAGCGCGGACCTGAGGCGCCAAGTTGACGTCTTTGGACGTCATTTATAGTGCATTACCCAATCGCGCCACTAGGTGGCGCGCCGCAGGTAAACACTGTCCCGCCGCATCGCTGAAGAGCCGATGCATGTACCTGGCGGCCGCGATGTCCGTCGGATACATGCGATCGGCGGGAACACAAGCAGATGACAGCAGGGACGTGGAGCTCTGTGTGTAAACACAGAGCTCCACGTGCTGTCAGAGGAGAGGAGACCGATCTGTGTCTCTTTTACATAGGGACACAGCATCGGTCACCTCCCCCAGTCACCCCCCTCCCCCCACACAGTTAGAACACAGGATACACATTTAACCCCTTCCTCACCCCCTAGTGTTAACCCCTTCCCTGCCAGTCACATTTATACAGTAATTAGTGCATTTTTATAGCACTGATCGCTGTATAAATGTGAATGGTCCCAAATTTGTGTCAAAAGTGTCCGATATGTCTGCCGCAATATCGCAGTCCCAATAAAAATCGCAGATCGCCGCCATTACTAGTAAAAAAAATAATAATAAAAAAATCATAATTCTGTTCACCATTTTGTAGGCACTATGACTTTTGCGCAAACCAGTCGCTTATTGCGATTTTTTTTTTTTTTTTTTACAAAAATACTTTGAAAAATACGTATCGGCCTTAGCTGAGAAAAAAAAATATTAAAAAAAAAAAAAAATTGGGATATTTATTATAGCAACAAGTAAAAAATATATATATTTTTTAAATTGTCGCTCTTTTTTTGTTTATAGCGCAAAAAATAAAAACCATAGAGGTGATCAAATACCACCAAAATAAAGCTCTATTTGTGGGGAAAAAAGGACGTTAATTTTGTTTGGGAGCCACGTCGCACGACCGCGCAAATGTCAGTTAAAACGACGCAGTGTCGGAAGCTGAAATTTCGCCTGGGCACAAAGGGGGTTTATGTGCCCAGTAAGCAAGTGGTTAAAGAAAGTTCTGGCTGTAGCTTTAGCATGGATTTAGCATGCTTACAGGGGTTGTAAAGGTAAAAAAAATCCCTAAATAGTTTCCTTTACCTCAGTGCAGTCCTCCTTCACTACCAACCACCATCCGACTGGAGTCGGACCACTTGGCCTTCAGGAGAATGATTAAAACTCATCTCTTCTGAGGTAAAGGGTTTCCTTACCGAAGGAATGGAAACAGCGCCCAGAGGCGATTCAGTTCGCAAGTGTTTTTATAAGTTTTTCACTCACTCACTGAAGCCCCGTACACACGGCCGAGGTTCTCGGCAGAAACCAGCGAGAACCCTTGCTGGGAGCCGCATTCTGCCGAGAACCTCGGCCGTGTGTACGCTCTCAGTGAGCCCCGGCCGTCGGGAAACCCGTCGAGCAAATAGAGAGCAGGTTCTCTATTTGCTCGACGGCCTGTCGGGATGAATGGCTGGTTGCCTTTCCCGACGGGCGGGTCGCCGAATCTGATGGCCGGCAGAGAACCTCGACGGGCGGAACGATGTGTTCTGCCCGTCGAGGTTCTCTGCCGTGTGTACGGGGCCTCACTCACTTACCTCATCCTTCCATTTTTCTTTTAAATATCCTTATTTCTTCTGAGAAATCCTCACTTCCTGTTCTTCTGTCTGTAACTACACACAGTAATGCGAGCCTTTCTCCGTGGTGTGGAGTGTCGTGCTCGCCCCCCTCCCTTGAGGAGGGAGGGGGCAAGCAGGAGAGTCAGGACGCTCTTTACATTGCAGATAGAGAAATGAGCTGTGTGTTAGTGGGCGTCCTGACACGCACCCTTCCCCCCTCAAGGGACGGGGCGAGCATGAAGGAAGTGAGGATTTCTCAGAAGAAATAAGGACATTTAAAAGCAAAATGGAAGGATGAGGTAAGTGAAGGAGGACTGCACTATGGTAAAGGAAGCTATTTAGGGAAATGTTTTACCTTTACTTTACATGCTAAAGCTACAGCCAGAACTTTCTTTAAGTGTGTGTAAAAAAGGTTAGGATAGGCCAGGAAAAGATTCAAACCCTTATGCCGCGTACACACGATCGGATTTTCTGTCGGAAAAACCTTGAATGTTTTTTTCGACAGAATTCCACTCAAGCTTGGCTTGCATACACACGGTCACACAAAAGTTCTCTGATCTTTCGTCTGTCAAGAATGTAGTGACATACAACACTACTATGAGCCGAGAAAATGAAGTTCAATGCTTCCGAGCATGTGTCGAATTGTTTCCAAGCATGCGTTGGAATTTTGCGTGTCGGAATTGCTACAGACGATCGGATTTTTGAGAACCAGCTCTCAATCTTTTGTTGGCGGAAATTCAGAGAGCAAAAGTCTTATGGAGCATACACACGGTCGGAATTTCCATTAAAAAGCTCACATCGGACTTTTGCTGTCGGAGTTTCCCATCGTGTGTTCGGGGCATAACAGAGGCTTTAATTGCTGGTTGAATTCACCTTCTCCATTTGTCCGAGTGACCATTGTCACTGGGAATCAAAAATGTTATAGTTGTGTCACCACAGCAGGAGGTGAATGTAAACCTTCGATGGGGTCACCTGTTCGGCAGACAACTGCCCAGGGAATTTCCATTCACTTTTCACTTTCTGTTGTTTCTCTGGGACAGGAGGTGAGAGGACACCAAAATCCCAACAGAGCTTTTAACCATTCTCTACTCTCTACATTCTCTTCAGGGAAGTGCAAGAGTCATTTAAAGTAAACCATTCCTTATTCCTCTAATCCATCCTAAGGTGGCCATATACTGCACCTATTAATACAGTTTTACAATCAAACATTCAATGTGACCAAAATCATCAAATTTAATAAAAACTGCAATCCAAAGATCCCCCATTCAATTGATTGTAAGCTCTTTATTCCACTTTACTCACTTCCATTTTCTTTTTTTTCCCCTCCTTTACCCATTGGCTATTATTATTATTATACAGGATTTATTTAGCACCGACAGCTTATGCAGAACTTTACAGTTTGAGGGTAGAAAGTAGAACTACAATAAACTTTAATACATGAGGAATCAGAGAGCCCTGCTACCTATAACTTACAATCTAATACTGCGTACAGGCGATCGGACATTCCGACAACAAAACCGTGGATTTTTTTCCGACGGATTTTGGCGCAAACTTGTCTTACTTTTTGCATACTTTTTAGAATCACCTTTCACTGCAATTAGAGCTGCAACTGTCTTTGGGGATGTCTCTAACAGCTTTGCACATCTAGAGAGTGACATTTCTACCCATTCTTCTTTGCAAAATAGCTCAAGCTCTGTCAGATTGGATGGAGAGCATCTGTGAACAGCAATTTTCAAGTCTTGCCACAGATTCAATTGGATTTAGGTCTGGACTTTGAATAGTCCATTCTAAAACATGAATATGCTTTGATCTAAACCATTCCATTGAAGCTCTGTCTGTATGTTTAGGGTCATTAAAGGGGTTTTCCAGACAATATTTGTGTTTATTAAAAGTCAGCAGCTACAAATAGTGTAGCTGCTGGCTTTTAATAAACAATCACTTACCTGCTCCAGCGTTGCGCTGGCCGGGCTCCGCTCCTCTCCCCCCTCCCCGGTCGGCATCCTCATCGCAACTGTGGGCACCCGGCCGTGACAGCCTTCGGCTTCACGGCCGGGCACCCACTGCGCATGTTCAAGCGGCACTGCGCATGCGCGAGTCATGTCATGTGTCCCATGCGATCGCCTACAGGGAGGGGCTGCTGTAGGCGATTAAGCTTAATCGCCTAACCAGCCCCTCGGCGGAAGGAGGAAGTGGACAGGAAGTCCCACTCCTCCTGAAGCCCCCACTCCCCCCCCCCCAAAAAAGGGGGTGAGGAGTGGAATAAGCGGAGGTTTCCATTTTTGGGTGGAACTCCGCTTTAACCTGCTGGAAGGTGAACCTCCGCCCAGGCTTAAGTCTTCTGCAGACTATAAAGCCGCGTACACACGATCGGTTCAAACCGATGAAAACGGACTGAAGTTTGTTTTCATCGGTCCAAACCGATCGTGTGTAGGCCCCATCGGTCCGTTATCCTTCGGTCCAAAAACAGATGGCTTGCTTTAAAATCTAACCGATGGACGGCTAACCGATCAAAACGTCAAAACCGATCGTTAGTACGCACGAGCATCGGTTAAAAATCCACGCACACTCAGAATCAAGTCGACGCATGCTTGAAAGCATTCAACTTCGTTTTTTTTTCATCACGCCGTTGTAGCGCCGCCGTTGTCACTGTTATCTAGAACGGGCGCAGTTGCTTCTCCTCCTGGCAGCTACGCTCCGTTCTGAACTCCCTGTGAGTCACTTCCTGTGCGCGGCTGGTGCGCTCCACGCTGGAATGTGGAAGTGCACCGCAGCTAGTCACGGCTGCTCCTCCTCCTCATCCCGGCGCCCTATTTGAACGCCCAGGACAGACAGCTAGGCGTTCCTCTATTTTGGTTCGGACGCCAGCTGTCGCCTGGGAATACACAGCCATCACCTGAGCCGAGAACCCACTGCAGGCCATCCCTATAGTGGACCACCAGGACCTTTAGCACTCTGGGCCATCCCTGAAGTAGACCACCAGGACCTCCAGCACTCTGGGCCATACTCTACCTAACCGCAAGTACTCTGTGCCTGGCGTACCTGCCTAGTAGTTGTTAGATTTCTATGATCTGTGCTATTCATACCAAGTATTGCTGCAAGCCTACGATACCAGCTGAGTAGTTCTTATATGTCTATGGACTGTGCTATCCATACCAAGTATTGCTGCAAGTCTCTCATACCTGCTCAGTTGACCTTACATGCCTATGATCTGTGCTATTCATACTAAGTATTCCTGCAAGTCTCTGATATCTGCTCAGTAGATCTCATATTCCTATGAATTGTGCTATTCAGACCAAGTAATGCTGAAGCTTAACATATCTGCTTAGTAGTTCTTACCTGGTTATGGACTGTCCGATTCTCACCCAGGTATAGCTGTAGCTCCACAGCTCCCGTACTGCATAGCCTCATCATATCCTGGCCTTATAGTTTTAGTTCTAGCCTTAATGACGCCTATGAAGGAATAAGCGCCATTTACTTACCTGAGGCTGTGATGACCGAACCCTAACTCTCTACATTGATTGAGAGTGAAACCTGGGTTCAAACCGAGAAGCCTCGCAGTTGTGATCCACACATTTAGACCCCAATTTGGCGTATAGTAACAGTCGTTGTGTTTTACGTCACCGCATTCTGACACGATCGGTTAATGAACCGATGGTGTGTAGGCACATCAGTCCATCAGTCAGCTTCATCAGTGAACCGATGAAAACAGTCCGTCGGACCGTTCTCATCGGATGGACCGATCGTGTGTACAGGGCTTAACAAGTTTTATTCTGAGATTTCCCTGTATTTGGCTCCATCCATCTTCCCATCAACTCTGCCAAGTTTCCCTGTCCCTGCTAAAGAAAAGCATCCCCACAACATGATGCTGCCACCACCATGTTTCACGGTGGGGACGGTGAGTTCAGGGTGATGTGGAATGTTAGTTTTCCGCCTTATATAGCGGTTTGCTTTTAGGCCAAAAAGTTCAATTTTGGTCTCATTAGACCAGAGCACCTTCTTCCACATGTTTGCTGCGTCCCCCACATGGCTTCTCGCAAACTGTAAACAGGATTTCTTATGGCTTTCATTTAACAATGTATTTTTTCTTGCCACTCTTCCGTAAAGGCCAGATTTGTGGAGTGCACGACTAAGGCTGGGTTCACACCTATGCGAATTGGTTGCGGTTTCAACCGCATCCAAAACGCAGAACATTTCTAAATACATTGTTTTCAATGAGGCTGGTTCACATATGTGCGATGCATTCGCACTGCGCATTGCCGGAAATCCGTATGCGTTGTGGAGGCCTTGCGGTGCGGCTCAGGTGCGAATTCAGTCCCATTATCTTCTATGGGTACGCAGCTGATTCGCAGATGTGTTCAGTTCTCTTCAGGAATTTCTGTCATTCAGCTCAATACATTTCTCCCCCACACTCCTCTCACTCGGAACTTCTCCCAGGTCTCCAAATCCGCAGCTAAAGAGATTACAGAGCTGAAATTCACACCGCACTAGTGTGAACCCAGACTAATAGTTGTCCTGTGGACAGATTCTCCCACCTGAGCTGTAGATCTCTGCAGCTCCTCCAGAGTTACCATGGGCCTTTTGGCTGCTTCTCTGATTAATGGTCTTCTTGCCCGGCCTGTCAGTTTAAGTGGACAGCCATGTCTTGGTAAGTTTGCAGTTGTGCCATACTATTTCCATTTTCGGATGATGGATTGAACAGTGCTCTGTGAGATGTTCAAAGCTTGGGATATTTTTTTATAACCTAACCGTGCTTTAAACTTCTCCACAGCTTTATCCCTGACCTATCTGGTGTGTTCCTTGGCCTTCATAATGATGTTTGTTCACTAAGATTCTAACAAACCTCTGAGGGCTTCACAGCTGTATTTATACTGAGGTTAAATTACAGACAGGTTATTACCTCTTTACTAGTTACTGGACTTCTGACGGCAATTGGTTTCACAAGATTTTAGTTTAGGGTATCAGAGTAAAGGGGGCTAAATTCAAATGCACGTCACACTTTTCAGATATTTATTTGTAAAAAAATTGGAAAAACATAATTTTTTAATTATACCCATTTGTGACCTCTGTTAGGAAAAAGGAACCAGAGAGCCTGCTTGTCTGCTTTGCCAAAACTTGGACCATGAGCCCACGATGCTTGGACATCCTATGTAGTTTTAAATTTAAACTTATTTAAATGTGGAATTTGGAAGAACATGCAGAGAATTTGTATACTGTTTTCAAATTACAATTCAAACTAGAGGGAATTATGTCAAAGGCTTCATAGATCTTCAGCACTTAATACAATGAAAAATGAACAGGGATCCTCAAACTATGGCCCTCCAGCTGTTGCGGAACTACACATCTCATGAGGCATTGTAAAACTCTTAAATTCACAGACATGACTAGGCATGATGGGAATTGTAGTTCCTGAACAACTGAAGGGCCATAGTTTGAAGAGTGGACCCATAGCATGACACTGTTGGTGCGCTCCCAGCTTCCATGCTGCTCTGAGCAATTGCACATGCATGAGATTTGGGTAATTTCTTCTAATCCAGAAGATGCATCATCCGAAATGTCCTGGACCCTATCAGAAGCAGTCCCCGTAGCAGTAAATATTCATCCTTCCTATGATTCCTATGTCGGAGACACGACAAACTCTCCCGGGGAATGCACACCGGCCATCACGATAAGCTGTCTGCTTACCAGCGTTACCAGCTTTTCCCGTACCATACTAGGCTTCTACCTGCGCCTATTACTTTGTGATGCTACCGCGTTTCGTGTACTCAATTAACCCTTACTATTTTGAGCTATTGTCAGCTTCCCCGGCGTGAGCCATTTATGTTCTTTTTGTGGGGGCGCGACCGATAGTGGTTCATTCCAGGCCATCTGCCGCCATAGATCCTCCTGAAGAAGTGGTACAACACCGCGAAACCGGTCGAGGTCGCAGATCGGCTCCACGCATCTGACCCATACGGTTTTGTTTTTGTTTTAGCAAATACCTGGCACTGTGTCCGAATTGTGGGGCCTGTCCCATTGTTTTATCTTTGTATTGTTTTATATGTAATAAATATAATTTTTTACCTGATACATGCCTTCTTATCAGTACCTTGAAAATCCCAATCAACTAAATTTTGATCGATATAATTTAGACACATAGGGCCAGATTCAGGTAGGAGAGCGAATCTTTATTTTGGAGTAACGTTTCTCATTTACGTTACTCCGCCGAAACTTTAGGAGCAAGTAATGTTATTCACATAGCACTTGCTCCTAAAGTTGCGGAGGCATAGCGAAAATGAGCCGGCGGAATTCAAATTGGCCGGGTAGGGGGCATGTATTATTTAAACTAGGCGCGATCCCGCGGCGAACGTACTGCGCATGCATCGACTGTCAGTGCGCATGCTCCAAATTCTGTCAGTGAACGTCAATGAAGTCAATCCCCATTCACGGACGTTTTACGCAAACAACGCAAAAATTTTTAAATTCGACGCGATGACGACGGCCATACTTAACATAGGATACTCCACCTAGGGGGCATGTTTTTCTTTACGCTGCGTATCGCTTACGGAAATGTCGGAAAGTCACTGCGTCGGGCCCGAGTACGATCGCGAATTGCTGATTCTCGCTGATTAACATATTCTCTGCGTTAATCAGCGGGAACCCCCCGAGCGCCATTTTTAAAATTGCAGTTCCGATACGACGGCGAAATACAATTACGCCGCTCGTATAGGAACTCCAACCCGGCGTTTCTTGTTTTCTGCTTACAAAAAACAGAAACGCCAGCTCAAAGTGAGAGTTATGCTGGCGTATCACTGATACTCCAGCCTAAGGCGGCGTACACACGACCGATTTCGACGGCCGGCCGAGAGCCTCGACGGGCGGAACGATGTGTTCCGCCCGTCGAGGTTCTCGTACGTGTGTACGCCGCCTAACTCTACCTGAATCTGGCCCATAGTGTCAAGCAGCTGGTTGTCTCTAATTATATGGTCCCCCTTCTTCTAATCATCCCGGGATGCTGGTACATTATAATTATATTTCCCATTTAAGTAATTGAGGCCATACTCCTTTTTCACTTCCTATGATGCTGTCGTTTTCATTTTGAGGAAGTTTAGTTTTTTCTAACATAAGGCTTCCTTTCTGGGTGTAGGTACTCTTTATGTCATTTATAAATAGCAACTGTAACATAAGTCAAAAAAGCAGTAAATGCTATAAAAACAGTACGCCCATCCTGTATAAAGGTGAGACTTCCCTGATATCATAAACAAAAGAAAAGCAATATTTCCAAATATGGAATGTTATCATTTGGGCCTCCTCTACAGGCACTTTGTCTTAGTGGGCATTTATGAGGACATAAACCCTGTTTGAATGTGAAGTTTGCTTTCCCTTTAAGGTCATGGTATCCTTTATTGAACCAGGAGCTAAGAGCAGAGGATCAGTGGGGAACGAATTGTTTATGTGTTAAATCACTTCTGTATGTCCCACCCAAGCCTTTGCTTTGTCCTAAGTTTCTGAAGTTGTATTAAACGATCTGTCAGAAATGTCTGAGCAATCCATTGTCTGTCTGGTGTTACTTTTGAGATACTGGAAGCATTACTACTGTATACATTTGGGTGACAGATCTCAGACACTAGTACTTGCTGCGTCCTTGATCATATATTAGAAGAGAAAGAGACATCAGCACCACCCATCTTGTCTGCAATTTAAACAGCGGCTCCAGTGAACAAATCACTGAATTTATAACGGTGCTGATTCTGTGCCATATTACCAGCTGGTGTATGTATGAATGAGTCCTGTCCTTGTGTGACCGGCTGCTACCTCCAAAACACTACCCAGCTGCCAGAACACAATATATATATATATATATATATATATATATATATATATATATATATATATACAGTATATATATATCTTCCTTTAATCTTTTTTTTTTTATAACATTATAAGAACAATAGCCATTACCCTCATCATAGTACGCCTTAGCTATGTTCAAATCAAGGGACCGTACATTAAGGTGACCAGATTTTTTAAATGAAATCCTGGGACATATTTTTTCTTTATTAGTAATGGCAACAATCAGCGACTCTCTGCCCGTCGCCTCACAGCCTCTCAAGTCTTACTCTTCGGGCCCCGACTACTACTGGATGGGGGCGGAGGAAGATCACTTCGCCAGGGAAGGCAAGGAGATCGGCAGGTGGCTGGCCAGGATTTGAGCCAAAGCAGAAGAACATGCGAGCGAAGCTGAATGGGCATGCGCCCGAAACTGAAGAAATATTCCCTCCGCTCCGACCAGCACATGATGATCAGGAAGCGGCACAGATAATGTGAAAAATACAACCCCTCTATGCTAGTAGGCATGGCGGATCGGGGGGGTGTAATTCAATTTTTTTTTTTTTTAATTCTGTACTGACTGTCTTTGAAATTGCCCCTGCTTCCTATTAAATCCAATCTGGGGACAAAACCAGGGACAGACTTGCTCCGGGGACAGTGTCCTCAATCAGGGGACTGTCCCCTGAAACTGGGGATGTCTGGTCACCCTACCGTACATGCTCTTAGGCCCCTTTCACGCGGTCGGACCGTTCAAGTCCGCCTGTCAGTTTTGACGGCGGACCTGATCGGCCGCTCCATGCATGCATATGGAGCATCGGATGTCAGCGGAGATATATAAGAAAAAATTGCGCCAACTTAGGTTAAAAACTGTGATAATGTCCAAATATAAAGTCCAATCAATAAGATTCTGTGATGCAGATAACACCCCGGTGTATTTCAGACAACAGTGAGCCGCCACCACATGGACAGGAGCTTACCACACATAAGCTGTAAAGAAGCCTATAAAATCCGAAAGCGTATCCCAGAAATCAATCACACGGCTTGCTATGGAGCTTGGTATATCGCAGGATCCTCGCCAGATGATCACAGTGGATTATGCATCAATTGTACAAGCAAGCGAGCAATAGTCGGCCATAAAAGGAAAAATAAGACCGCACATAGTGCATTACCAATGCATTTTAATTAAAAAAGTAAAAAAAAGCCACTTACACAGGTCGTATAAAGTTTAGCAGAGAGTAAATATTGCCGGCCGGCATACAACAGGAGCCCTTCCTCCTCAGCGCGAACGCGGTGACGTCACTGCACGCCTACGTCCCAGACGCGTTTCGTTATAGGTTAACGTTGTCAATGGGGATGGGCTCTGCAGTGAGTCACCGCTAGATAAACACAAGCCTCGTCCTGGTCACCGGAACCGGAAAGACCGAAAACGCCATTTTGAGTATGGGCGTGAAGTGTTTAATATTAAGGCAGTAGTCTGGAACACGGACAAGCCTATAACTGTTAAATAGTCATACGTACAGACCAGATCCAGAACCTGCCAGAGATCATATTAGTATAAACCAAAAAACATATAAATAAATACATGAATAAATATAAACATGGACCAAAAATGTGAAAATAAATATCGGTTAAAACCGAAATAATAAATGCTCCCCCTAGTGGGGATCAGTGAGAATGACGTCCCAAAAAATAAATAAGAAGTCCATATAAATGAACTCTTAGTGATAAAAATGTGACTGTGAATTGAGCCACAGAATATCACAGTATAAATGTGTGGCCAGTGATAATCAAATAATTAATATTTGCAAACAAAATGAAATGTGCCAATTAATACATGAATATATAACTTAATATAAAAAATATATAAAAATATAATTCAAAAAATAATGAAAATATATATAAATTAAAAATTGTGTGTAAATTAATGGGATATGTAAAAAACTATATGAATTAGAAAAAAAATATATATACCCGTCCCGGTGAACCAGGCCAAGGCTTTTACAACCAGTGGATTGTTATGCATTATCAATAAAAGCATTTACATCGGTATCAATGTTTAACCCATAGGGTTTATAACACTTTAACCGATGTATCCATGACATTTCACACTTAGAGATTTCTCTAACCAAGGAACTACCTCTCCAGTGAGGCTTAAATTTATCAATGCCTAGAAACAGTGTTTTAGATGGATCCTTATTATGTTTCAAGAGATAGTGCTTGGATACCGAATGTTTATCAAAACCTGTAAGAATATTCGTGATGTGCTCATTCAATCGGACCTGTAATGGTCGCTTAGTCCTGCCTACGTATTGAAGACCACACGGACATTGGAGCAAATAAATGACCCCAGTGGTAGCACAGGTTATGAATGGTTTAATACAATGTTCTACCCCAGTCACGGTGGAGACAAAGGTCGTAGTACGTCTATTTCTGATGCAGTTAATAGAACACACCCGGCACTGTCTGCACTGATAGTATCCAGTTAATTGGGCAAAAAAAGTTAATTTGTCATGAGGTGGATTTAAAACGTTAGGTGCTATACGGTTCCTAAGGGATGGGGCACCCTTAAAGATGACCCTAGGCTTATCAGGCAAGAGATCCCTAAGTATAGGGTCATTCATAACCAAATGCCAATGTTTACCTATCAGCTGCTTAACACTTCCATGTTGAACTGAATAGGGTGTAATGAAAGGTACACCGACAGGGTAAAGGTTGCGTTCGCCAGGTGGTTTCTCTTTCAAAAGATCAGATCTAACAGTGGAGCTAACACATTCCAGAGTCTCGATAAGGAAATCCTTATCATAGCCTTTTTCTAGGAACCTGCCTGTCAGAACACTGGCTTGTTCGAAAAACTCTAAAGGGTCCGAGCAGTTCCTACGGTGTCTTAAGTATTGGCTCTTAGGGACGGCTTTAAGCCACTGATTGTGGTGGCAACTTTTCAGGGGTATGAACGAGTTACGATCTGTAACCTTAAAGAAGGTCGAGGTATTAAATTCATCACCTCTAATACGTATATTAAGATCGAGGTAGTGTATCTCAGTTTGACTCACCTCGAATTTCAACTGTATACCCCGTTGGTTGAGATTTAAATCGCTTATAAATTTCTCCAATCCTTCAAGGGGGCCGTCCCATAGGAGGAGGATGTCATCAATGTACCTAGCCCAAAGGGTCATTTCCGGCACTTCAGCACTATAGAGATATGTCCGCTGACATCCGACTCGATCTGATCCGATCCACCAAAATCAGACGGATGGCGATACGTCCCCATTCGTCCATGGCAGATCGGATCAGGTGAGATCTGATGAAAACAGACATGCTGTCCGTTTTCATCAGATCTCTCCATAGGAGACAGCGACGTTACACAAGCCCCTCCCCGATCAGTGAGCAGAGAGGGACTTGTCATCCGCCGCTGACTCCATAATGACGAAGTCCGCCTTGTGTGGAAGAGGGCTTAATCTGCAGAATAATTCCACCAGTTAAAAGTAACTAAAACATTTTATTATTATTTTAATACATGATTTGTATAGTGCCAACAGTTTTCACAGCGCTTACAATATAAAGCAGGGGTGGCAAACACAAGGCCCGCGGGCCGAATCCGGCCCGCCAGGCCCTACCATGTGGCCCGCGCAGCAGCCCCTGTTAGCAGGGGGATCGCTCTCATGGACGTGCTCAGCGAGGTGCCGAGCCGAGGACAGATAAGCCTGAGAGCCTGAGAGCCCGCAGTCAGGAGATAGTTAAACCGTGGCTGCCTCCTCCTTGACCTCGCTCCCTGACTCCGCCCCCCCAAGAGGTGAGACGCGGCGGGCGTAGCACCTCCAGTGCAGAGCAGGGATTGTGCCAACTTCCCCTTCGTAGTGAAATGAGGCCCGGGGAACAGACTGACTGGGGACCCAGAGGATGGGCACACTGCCAGGCCAGGGAGCCGCTGGAAGGATCAAAGGAGACACTGGCATGAAAGGTAGGGCTTAGCAGTCTCTCTCTCCTTTCTCTCAGCCCCCCCCTCCTCACCCTTTCCCTCAGCTCCTCTGTCTCTCTGATCCCAATGTCTCTCTCAGTGAATCAGTGCTGCAAAAATACATAATTGTACAAATATATAAATAACAAACAAATTTTCTATAATTATTAAAAAAAAGGTTCATTCATAGCCATGTTTTTTTTAATGCTTTTTTTTTATTGATTGTTATATGGAATTAGTTTGTTTATTTATATATTTGAACAATTGTGTGTTCTTGCAGCACTAGGAATTTGGATTCACTACCCAGTAGGGGTATCTTAGAATTATTTTATTTGACGAATTGTTTTATGAGATTTTCTGTGCGGTCCTCCCGGCATAGCTGTCAGTGTCTGAGGTTCCTGAGAGCTCTGACGGCTATGTTTTTTTCTTTTATCCAGCGGGCTGCAGCCTGAGAGCTTGGTCAGGTAGGAAGGAGAGAGCAGGGGGGCAGTGAGGTCAAAACCCACTAGAAGGGATGAAATCAGTTGTTGCACACTGTGCATAGCATACTCCTGAACCCTGCGCTCCCTCCGCAACGCACTTCTGAACCCTGCGCTCCCTCTGCAGCGCACTCCTGAACCCTGCGCTCCTTACACAGCGCAAGAAAACTAGAGTGCAGATATAACCGGCCCTTTGAGGGCAACCAAACTGCTGATGCGGCCCCCGATGAATTTGAGTTTGACACCCCTGATATAAAGGGTACAATACAGTTGAATACAAAAGGACTTGGGGGGGGGGGCTCTGCTCATGGAGCTTACAATCTAAAGGGGAAGAGGAGGTGGTACATAAAGTAATAGCTGTAAGGGATGAGCTGATACAAGTGGTCGACGTCAAAGGCGTGCGCAGGAGGTGTGCCAGGGGTGCCTGGGAACATCCTAATCACTCTATGTGGTGCCGATTCCCCCTACTGCCTGGGCTCCCCCCCGTGTAGTGCCCCCTCTACCACAGTGCTGTTGGCTTCCTTTCTCTTTCCCTGGCTGCTGTGGGGGAGTTTTCAGTTTGGAAAACAGGGGAAAGGGCTAATCAATCACTTATCAGCCCCTTCCTTTTCTGAATGAACACAGTGAACACACTCACTCACTTTGTTCAATCATAACTGAAGCATAGTAAATTGTGTTTAGTATGATTCAGTTTGTGACTGAACAGGAAGACGCTCAGCACAGAGCGCGTCCCATTCATTCACTGTCCAAGGCAGCTGAGGCTGCAGGGAAAGGCATGTGTGTTTGAGCTTTGGGGTGCACACCCTAATGCAATAGGTTGCACACACCTATGGCCGACGTATAGACTTTAGGTGGAGGAGGGTAGGCTTCTCTGAATAAATGAGTTTCCAGTAATCACCTAAAGGCAGACAGGCATAGGTGTGTGCAGCCTATTGGATTAGGGTGTGCACCCCAAAGCTCAAACACACGCTACCAATCACTCACTGTTCACTCAGAAAGGGAAGGGGCCAGTAAATCACATATTTACCGACCCCTTCCCCACTCATCCTAAAACATCCCCCTGTGTGTGCCCACAGCAGCAGCTGGTGGGAGAGGAGAGGGGGGAAGCCGGGAGCACTGTGGGGGGAAGGAGGGGCGGGGGAGTAGGGGAAGTCTGTGCTGTACAGAATGATTAGTGTGTGCCTGGGCACACCTGGCACACCCTGTGCTCACACCTATGCAGACAGGGTAGACCTAGACAGATTGGGGTAGAGAGTTTTAGGGGATGGGAGAGGTTCAGGAGAAGTGTGGGAGAAGATGATGAGGTGGGTGCCAGGCAGATGTATACGCAAAGCTTTTCTTGGTGTAAAATTCAGCAGCAATGGTTATTAAAAAAGAAAGCGCAAGATTTGATTTTTCTTGCAGGCAGAAGAATATAACAGAACTTTTATGCAAAACACCATATAACCCAAGGCCATACCGCTTACTAAACTCAACTTATTCAATTCAACAGGGTGCCCCCAAACTGTGTGCAATGCATATGGTTATGGGGCACTAGTGTATGGTTCCAGAAGATTAAACCAGGGAGTGTGGGGGCGATATACAGTAGTAATGGAGTATATGGGGCATTAAGCATACCTCCCAACCGTCCTGGATTTCGCAGGAATGTCCCACGATTCGCGCTAAATCCCCCCCTCAACAACTTCGATCTGCGGAACCCCCCCGCTCAACAACTCTGTTCCGCGGACCCCCCCCTATGCATTAAGTGTCGTGTGTACATAAATGTCCATGCAGAATAGTAAAGAGTCCACTTAGAATGTTCAGAATAACTTCCTGATAATCTCTATGCACTAGATGCAGCACCTGTGAAGAGACTGAAGTATCTCTAGATGAACAGATAAGAACAGTAGGGTGCAATCTGTGTGTAGTATATTAACATATTTATTGTGGTGAAAAGACAAATGACAACTCACATTGTGACAGTTAAAATCACAATGAGCCGTATGCCGCGTACACGCGATCACTTTATGTGATGGAAAAAAACGACGTTTTTAAAAACGTCAATTTAAATGACAGTGTGTGGGGGAAAACGTTGTTTTATGTCTTGTGAAAAACGACAAAAAAAATTGAAGCATGCTTCAATTTTTTGTGTCGTTTTTCAAAGCGTTGTTTTTTGTTTCACAAAAAATCACTGTGTGTAGCAAAAAAACGTAGTTTAAAACAACGTTTTTCAACCCGTGCATTCCCAGAAGCTAGTTATGAAGCGAGCTTCAATGGAAAAGAGTGGTGAACGTAACCTCGCTTTGCAAGAGCATTGTGAAAAAACGATGGTGTGTAGGCAACATCGTCTTTGAAAATTTAAGTTTCAAAAACGTCGTTTTTTACTTCACAGAAAACTTCGTTTTTTTCCATCGCATAAAGTGATCGTGTGTACGCGGCATTATTTTAACTGTCACAATTGTGAGTTGCCATTCGTTTTTTCACTACAATAAAAACGTTAATATACTACACCAGTGTGAAGGCGATACAATGACTACTCACCGTCTGTCAAATACTTTCTCAAGAGTGATCCGAATGCTAATCACTCTTCAGAGACCAATGCTAGTGTAAATGAGGTCTAAATGTTTACTGCTTTAAATATGCTAAAGATAAGCTATTTCGATGAAATGGGAGGGTACAGCGGGGCTAGCAACAATTTGCAGGAAACGCGACTTCTCAATCAAGCTCACCACATACCACGGCGTTACCAGGGAGGAAGGAGATTTCCCCTGTATTGGGTGGAGTTCCTTCTTTACTTTGAAATGCAGGTTTTCTTGAAACTACAAATCTGTAAAACCTGGCCTTCTGTCAGATGCTTCTGTAGCGGTACCCTAGTAAGGGCTGCTGAGTGTTGTGGTCTGCCTGTCACCCTGCCCAGCCATTCACACAGTTCTCGTTCACCTTGAGGCAGAAAACTAGTCCTTGAACTTTGTTTGTATTTTTATTAAGGGGAATAAACTTGGCTGGTTTGGGGATATTCATGAGATGCCCAAACTGACTGCGGAAAAATATATGGGAACAAATATATACACCTCCAGCACTCCACTTGTTTGCACACTATCTCTCCTCAACACCTCCAGCACATCACTTACTTGCACACTATGGCCCGGATTCACAAAGCACTTACGCCGACGTATCTCCAGATACGCCGCGTAAGTACAAATATGCGCCGTCGTATCTGTTCGCCGAACCCACAAAGTTAGATACGCCTAAAAACAGACTTCATCTGGCCGACATAACTTGCCTACGCCGGCGTAGAGGTGCATATTTACGCTGGACACATGTGGCTTTCCCATTGATTTTCTATTAAAATATGCAAATGAGGGAGATACGCCGATTCACGAATGTACTTGCGCCCGGCCCATGATTTAAGCAGTTTGCGTACGTTTTACGTTTGGCGTAAAGTTATTCCCCATAGATGAGGCGCAACCCATGCAAAGGTATGGACCAGGGAACACAAGCCTACGTATTTTACGGTGGACGTCTGTGAATATGGGCCGATGTGGGTCTGGCTGGGCGTAGGTTACGTTCACGGCATACACAGTGATCCGGCGTATCTTAGGAAGTTGTTCCGATGTGGTTGTACGCATGCGCACGGGGATACGTCCATGTCCCGACACATGCGCAGTTCATTTTAAGTACTTGTCTGGGGTCACGATTCATTAACATGGATCACGCCCACTTCCAGCCCACTTCCACCTACTTCCACTTACGCCGGCTTACGCCTATGAAATATACGCTACGCCGGCGCAGAGTTGGGAGCATTTGCTTGGTGAATTCCATGCTTGCCTCTCCGAGTTGCGCCGGCGTAGCGTAAAAGAGATACTCTATGGCGGCATAAAGATGCGCCGATGTATGTGAATCCGGGCCTATCTCTCCTCAACACCTCCAGCACATTACTTACTTGCACTTCCCAGATCAGCTAGCACTGATTGGTAGACCTGACACTGGCTCTGTCAGGTCTAATGCAGATGCCCTTTGCAGGCAGGGACCGTGGGCCCCTTTAGTGTAGCTAAATGGTAGGTAGTCCCAGTGCTAGCTGTCCATGTGGCTACTGCCAGGAGGGCTGCATATATATACATATATGTGTGTGTGTGTGTGTGTGTGTGTGTGTAGCACTTCCCCCTGGAGGAGCTGCTGGTTTGTTTTGGGCGGCATGTTACCTCTATTTTCTCGCCGTCTAGGGTACCAGATGAGAGTTCAGAAAATGTTCAATGTCCACACTTTAGACTTTTTTTTCTTTGCTTTATTTGTCAAACTTGGTAAAAGAATAAAAAAAAGTAGTTGAAGGGATAGAATGGTAATAGGTTTAGGTGTATAACTTCTATTCGGAAACACTCCTGCTTCCAGCAACGCAGCTTTCGTCGCCACTCTAGCCAGAGCGGGTATTGTGCACCTGGATAGGCCTCTCTCACTAGCCTAGCAGCCAAAGTGTCACACGGAAACTTGGTAAAGTCTCTGCCACAGACCTTCCCAAAGATGGAGGTATATTCCAAAATCCTCACAACACAGAATTAAGCACCTGGATCTCTCCCAAAGATCTTCTTATAAAATTATATCTGACAGGCAATCATCATCCAGCCTTCCAGTAATAGTGCGTCCTTTGATGAAGTTCAAGGCCTCTCCTGAGATACCAGCCTCTTGCTCAGTGCTCTCCAAGACAGGTTCTTCATCATGTGTCTTCCTCCCTCAGGACGGACAGGACAGGACCACTCTACAAGCGTAGACCCAGTCTGACTACCGGGCCTACTTAGTAGATTACAACCCCAGACCAACGTGGTCCCGGAGCCAGGAACACTTGAACACGCACCCCCGGCCATGAGGGACACACGCGGGGGGTTGGTGGGACGACAGACTCAGGATCGGCGACGACCCCGGACTAGTGATGTCTGTCCCTTACGTACTCCTCCCAGCATGCACAGCGGGACAAACTCACTCTGATTGGGTGTCGAAGGGAAACACCCAAAACACCTTGACCTGACTGTTGCCCCCCTTTGGCCTGGGATGGTAACAAGACCCCAGACAACAATAGTGGTCACTCACAATACAGTCATGGCTGGAACATAGGCCCAAATTTGGTGAAAAATCATACAGTCTGAGTCAACTAACTCTCAGACTATTCTCTAAATTTAAAGCAGGGCCAGACAAAAAGTAGTAGGCAACTACATATATATATATATAGTAGCGCCCCCTACTTCAGTTATAGGCACTATTGTAAATTTAGTGGGGGGATGAGAGAGTTACCCTGCTCTCATCAATGTTAATTCCCTAAATTCGTGTTTCGGGCTGGGCTGCCTGTGGTCCCATTCTCTGTGCTGAGGATATGTTACCATCCTTGGGCAGCAGATGGCGCCATAGGGGTTTCAGAAGCAGCCAATCAGAGTAGTGGTTCCCTCCTTCAGGGTAAGCGCACACCACGAGGCTGCCATTATGGCCTACCTGGCCGGAGCCTACACTATAAGGAGCTACAAACTTTGGGCTTCATGGCTCAGAGCCACTGATGCTATCAGGGACCCTAGTGACTTACTGGGTTCCCACTTCTACTGAGAAGATCCCAAGCTGGGTGCTGTTCGATGGGGGATCGGTCTGAGGAGAAACCCAGAGGCAGGTGATCCAACAGGGCTTGAACGAACCATCAGGGGATCTGATTACCAGACGCTGACAGAACACAGTCAGACTGTCAGCTGGTGACCTTTACTGAAATACCTACTGGGAGGATTTGCTCTACAACTCTACTCTGCTAACATTGGGCCTGTGAGAGAGGTTTCCATCTTAAATCCTAATTTAATTAGAGCCAAGTCGGTGGCAGAGACTTGTTCCTTCCCAGAAGCTTTAAGTGATGCTTCGGCTGCCAGGCCTGTGAGAGGAGTCTGTCCGTGGGCACTTCACCCACTCTGGCTAGAGTGGCGACGTGATAGATACTACTGTTGAAGGCAGGACTGCCTTCCTTATCTAAAGCCTGATGCTGCAAGGTTCTTCTTCCCTTCATCAACCTATCCTGTCTACCTGAAGTTGATGTTGGTCATGTTTGACCGGGAATAAAGGATTGGAAAATTCAACTATCAGCCTGGACATTCAGTTACTGCTCTGCTCACCACCTTCACCCCTAGACACCACACGGAGGTAACTTAACCACTTAAGGACCCCCGCACCCACATATACGGCCACAGAATGGCTCGTACAGGCACAAGGGCGTAAATTTACGTCCCCGCCTTCGCGCGGTTCGGGGGTCCCATCGGGACCCCCTCCGCGGCGTGCGGGGGTCCCCCTGGCTCCGGGAGCGATCCGGGACGAGCGGGCGGATGTCGGTGTTTACCCGCCCCCCCGCGATCGCTCCCAGCCAATGCGCGCGCTCCCCCTTCTGTCACTTCCTCCTCCTGTGTAAACACAGGAAGGGGGAAGTGATGTAATCTCCCATCGCAGCGGTATTTCCAACCGCTGCGATGGGAGAAACACCTCACAGTAAGTCCTGCACCAACACTACACTGACACACACTCACATAGGCATACTTAACCCCTTGCGATCTGCCCCCCCCACCCCCCCTGTCACAGTGTCACTGAATGCAGTGATCTAATCACTGCATTTAGTGTCAGTGTGACAGGCAGTGTAAAATCAGTTAGTGTTAGGTTCAGGATAGCCCCCCCACCCCCCCTAATAAAGTTTTAACCCCCTGATCACCGCCCTAGTTAACCCTTTCACTCCCTATTGCCAGCGTCACTAAGCGATCATTTTTCTGATCGCTGTATTAGTGTCGCTGTTCCCGCTAGGTAGCTATTTTTTTTTTTATTGCGATTTTTTTTTTTACTAAAGACATGTGGCTAAATAAATGTTGGCCTAAATGTTTGACTAAAATTTAGAATATTTGATTTTTTTTTAACAAAAAGTAAAAAATAGTGTTTTTTTTTCAAAAATGTCGCTCTATTTTTGTATATAGCGCAAAAAATAAAAATCGCAGAGGTGATCAAATACCACCAAAAGAAAGCTCTATTTGTGGGAAGAAAAGGACGCAAATTTTGTTTGGGAGCCACGTCGCACGACCGCGCAATTGTTCGTTAAAGCGACGCAGTGCCGAATCGCAAAAACACCTTGGGTCATTTACCAGCGTATTGGTCCGGGTCTTAAGTGGTTAAACATGCCGATCCCAAAATCTAATCAGCGGCTCCTGAGGGGGTATATTAGTAATTTACCTACTATTCTAAAATGTGAGATTATTAGGAATCACCAAGAAGTGACCGTATATGCAAGACAACTAATTTCATGTAACATATGCATTGTTCTTTGTCTTTAAAATATTTTGTCCCTTTCTCACTCCATAGCTAGGAGATGCTCATCCCAACCTTTTTTCAGTGTATCTTTATTTTCTGTTTTGAGTACATGTAACTGCTGGAACTAGACAAACTACGTTTTTACCTCTCAAATGTTCATCTGTGAAGATCTGCACACGTTTTCAATTAATGCTTTCTACAAATCGGCAAAATGTCATTTGGATCGTGTCAATGTCTACTAATTCTACAGAGACTGAAAGGCGGCGTACACACGACCCAGAAACTCATGGAGCGAAACTCATCGTTCTGCCCGTCGAGTTCCTAGTTCGGCAGTCAAAAAGCTCGTCCAGACAAATTTTCCCATTGAACAACGAGGAAATAGAGAACCTGCTCTCTTTTTGGCTCAACGAGTTCCTCGACGGGTTGCTCGGCGAAAAGTGTACACACGACCGGTTTCCTCGGCAGAATACGTCTCCCATCGAGGTTCTTGCTGAATTCTGCTGAGAAAATCGGTCGTGTGTACGCCGCCTAAGTTACACCTATCTTGCCAAAACTGGATCCGTTATAGAGATCACACTTCAGTGCTTAGTTTGCAGAACAACTAATGTTTTTAAGAATGAAGAAATCAGGATGAAATTCTCCTAGGTTTTTCTGATGACAGTTTCTCTTAAACAATTACATGTTTTATACTCCATAAGAAACCTAGCCTTTTATGTTTTTACAATGTCATTCACAAAAGGGCAAAACACATAGGTGTTGACATTATATACTGTATACTGCAGTGTACAGCTGAACAATAAAAATCAGCCATTTCTACAGTCTGGGAATTCTTTGACATGACCTGTATGTCTGGGTTACATTTTTGCATCATTATCCTGAAAATACTAGTCAGTTCCAGAAAGTCAGCTAACCACACTTTTCCTGCCAGTGTTACAATTAATGGTTGTTTTTATAGGAAATACCCTGATTGTAACATTAGAGAACTGACTACAGGCACAAAGAAATCATCAGAAAGTATTAGCCATCCAGGTTGGTTGCCAGTGGGAGTATCTTGTGTGTAATGATAGCCTAATGGTTAGGGGCTGATTAATAAAAGAGAGCATTAACTCCTCTTCACCAATTGAAGGACATCACTGAAACTACCTCACACTGTCCACAAAAGACTACTGTGTGTTCTCCAAATGAAAGTAAATTCTAAGGCCGTGTACACACGGCAGAGAACCTCGACGGGCAGAACACATCGTTCCGCCCGTCGAGGTTCTCTGCCGGCCGTCGAAATCGGCGACCCGCCCGTCGGGAATGGCAACCAGCCGTTCATCCAGGCGGGCCGTCGAGCAAAAAGAGAGCGTGCTCTCTTTTCGCTCGACGGGATTCCCGACGGGCGGGGGGAGCCAGGAGCGTACACACGGCCGGGGTTCTCGCTGGAATGCAGCTTCCAGCGAGGTTCTCGCTGGTTTCCAGCGAGAACCTCGGTCGTGTGTACGCCGCCTAACTCCAGGTTTTCTGTTACTTTAAGTAGTTGGCCAGCTTGGCCCAAATAAACAACTTTCTTTACTAATTGCTGCGGCACTGTCAGCACTGTATAAACTATGTATACAGTATGCAGTTCTGTGCTCCAGCAGTGGTTTTTCTCACCCCGTTCCTGAAACAAAATGGAGTCGGCTTGAGTGTTGCTCAATCATTCAAAGAAAGCCTTGTATTTTATCAATAAATTCAAGGCTGTCTCTGATTGGCTAAGGTGAAGATTGTGACATCATCTGCCTGCCTTTCTACCCCAGCCAATCAGAGGAAGCCTTGTATTAATTGATAAAACACAAGCCTTCCTATGAATGGCTTAACAACTCAACTTTCTCCCAAAAAATGGGACGAGAAGCCCCCGTACCATTGCCAAAATACAGCACTTCATACTCTATTACATACAGTTTATACAGCGAAAAAGAGCCACTGCGCCAGGTGTATGATGATAACATGCGGTGGAATGTCTTGTAGAATGTCAGCCCCGGCCCGCCTCCATGGGAAACTTGTAAGAAAAGAAATGGCTGCACATCCAGGAATTCTGATTGCCTTTTATTGTTCAAAGTAATAACATCAAAGATACCAACACGAGGTCACATTACCAATGATTAAGCACAAGATGTTTGTGTTAAACGTGTCTACGGTCTTCTGCCGCTTAATCAGGGAGCTCCATCTCACTCTGGCCGAAAGCTCCCCACTGTAGCCCACTCAGCATAGCCCGCAACGCTAAATCTGCCTGCGACTCCGAAGAGTCTGGGGAATATTTCTATGCCCATGGGGCAAGTGAGGAGGGACCTTTCCTATAAATTGGGAACCATGCCTCTGACCACTGAGGCCTCCAAGATGGCGGCCGCAACATTGCATGGCGTGGCTGCTGAGAGGAGGATATTGCGGATGTTGACCCGCACCTCTGGACAGGTCAGTCCCTAACAAGCCCTGCTGTAGGCACCTATGCCCCTGCTGTTCACTCTCTAGCCTCCACTAAGTCCCTGCTGGAGAGGACCCTGGATGAGTTGCTCCAATCCTCCACAGGGGACATATCTGTCAGCCCAGGCTCCATAGGGGGAATTTGACTAAACTGCCCACCCAGCCCCATTGACATGACTGCTCTAATGTCCACCTTTTCTAAAACGCTTGCCAGGGCCCAAATGGCTACACAAATCAAAACAGCAATTCAGGCAGACTTGCAAAACCTGGGGGTAAGGTTTGAGGCCACATAGAGAAAAAACCAGATCACACTGTGGCAAAGGCCAATCAAAACACTGCTAGAATAGGGCCCTACGACCCACCGTCCTGATGGACTTCCGAGGGATATCATTGGTAAAGAGTCACTAAAGGAAAAAAATTGTTTAGCTAAATAGCTTCCTTTACCCTAATGCAGTCCTGGTTTCATGTCCTCATTGTTCATTTTTGCTGTAATCCGTCTCTGTTCTGCACACTTCCTGGTTGTATGTTTCCTTATGAAAAAATCCTGATTTCTCAGGATCCCCCTACAGCATTTCCTCACATGAGTCCTGGATCGTCAAAGAGGCCCTCTCCACCAAGCCCACTCACCCCGTGTGGCAGAAGCAACAACCAAAGAGATCCAAGGACTTTGAACCCAGAAGTGTTTTGTCTAGGCTTCCTAACCTTCACCAAAGGGCTTTTTCTTTGATACATGTATAACATGGAAAGAACTATGTGTTTTTTATGTTCAACTAATTTCATTCTTCCCTTGTGCCCCTCTAGCTGTTAAGGGGCTGTTATATTCCCTCAAGGGATATCCTGTTTATTTTTGGGTCTTCTGGGTCCCTCCACACTAACCTTCCTTCCGCCTTTGCGCTCCTGCTCACTGACGGTAACCCTGGTTGTTGGGGGTCCCACCACAGATTATGATCCCAGAGATTCTTATATCGTTCTAAGACTTTAGAGTGTGTCTCGACGATATCTGCCCTCTGTGGGCTGTTATTTTATAGTAGGACCAAGGCTGCAGCGGTTCCTTGCTCTTCCGTCTCCCTCTGCATGATGCATAGGTCCTCATGCTGGGGTAGACTGTTGTCCCCAGTTCTGGTGGACATTTCTTTGGATTTGGTGGTAGAGAGGAGGGGCTGGTCCCTTCCTCTCTATCTGGGTTTGGGGGTTTATGTTGTTTTGGTATTTCTCTCTATTGACTTTTTTCTCTCTCCTCTTCCCCTGGTTTCTCTTCTGTCTTCTCTTCTCCTTTTTTTTAACCCCACAGTCACCATAGGTGCATTGTATGGAGGAAGCTTCCAGTTTTCAGCTCCAGAGCTTTCCAGGCGTTTCCCTGATTTGCAGTCGGATATGGCTGAAGCAGGCTTCGCTCTCCTGCAGTGCTTCCCTCTGCTTCTGGTCCTTGTTTCCAACTGATCTAGACACCTCCCCACTACAGATAGCTTCCCATTATGTTCAAGGGCTGAACAAGAGTGTAATGCCGCGTACACACGATCACTTTTCGGCATGAAAAAAAACATTGTTTTTCAGCATGTAGAAAAAACAACGTTTTTTCCAACTTCATCATTAAAAACGATGTTGCCCACACACCATCATTTTAAAAAAAATTATGAGCAAAGCGTGGTTACGTACAACACATATGACGGCACTCTAAAGGGGAAGTTCCATTCAAACTCCCGTCTCATAACTTGCTTCTGAGCATGCGCGTGTTTAAAACGTCATTTTTAACGTCGTTTTAGCCCACACACGATCATTTTTTACAACACAAAAAACAGAAAATTGTACCATACTTACCGTAATTTTCTTTTCCTGGTGCCTATCCATGGCAACATACCTGTGACAAGCTCCGCCTTGGCTCCTCCCTCAGGACTAGTGAATATTATAAAAGAGTTGGTTAGCACAGCCCCCACATTCTCCGTAATATAGAATACCGAGGGTGGGATTGTATGTTGCCATGGATAGGCACCAGGAAAAGAAAATTACGGTAAGTATGGTACAATTTTCTGTTTTCCTGGTGCCTCCATGGCAACATACCTGTGACAAATAACTAGCTGAGATGGGTGGGATGATGCTTAGAGGTTTATTAAAGAGTTTATTATCATCATTTAAAGAAGAAGCACAGTCCTATTAACCGCCTGTCTGCCGGACTCCACCGATGAAAAGAGCTCCACTCGGTGCATTTTCTCGAAACGTATGTTGGGACGCCCCCGTCATTGCCCTGCAAATAGCTTCAATTGACACACTCGCTCTTGCTGCCCAAGAGGCAGAGACGGTTTTGGTGGAGTGCGCCCAGGCTACCAAAGTGGATCGCAGTCTTTTTGCCCCGTACACCTTGTGGACGAGCCACAAAGCAATTGTTCTTGCTGACGCCTCCCTGCCTTTGTTTTTCGACCTAGGGGATTACAAACAACCTGGTAGAGTCCCTGAAGGATGCCGTAGCCTGCGGATGGTAGACAAAGAAAACAAGGATGCGCCCAATCTAAGTGCAGTAACGTTTTAATGGGAAGTAGTCTGCGGATGGTATCTGAAAGTGGAGGCAATGTTCAGCTCGTGAAGAGAACCTGAGTCCTGTCTTGAAAATGTTGGAGGCGTCCAAGTTTTTGACATGTTTGAGGATGCTATGACCTTGGGGCTAGATCCCCGTACAGTTCCGAGTTCCACTCTGTCAGGATAGAATATGATATAATTATAATCCGCTCCTAAAGCTAGGAGTTCTGGAAACATGTCTGCCAGAGATTATGGCTATGAAGAAGGATAGCTGCATGGTTAGATTCCAAAGCGATGCTGACTCCGAAGAGGCAAGAGGTGGATTGGCTAAGGACTCTATGATGATAGCAAGGTCCCGAGTGGAAAAGATTGTTTAGTTGCTGGTCCGAACTTTGACGGCTTTGAAAAATTGGATTGTTAATGAATCCTCTGTTCATTTTAACTGGTTGCTGCTGAAATTGTCGCTACCTGCACCCTTAGTGTATTCAAGCAAGACCTAGGTCTAAGCCTGCCTGCAAGCATTCAGAATTTGAGAGGATGATGGAGAATCTGTAACGCAGCTTCTGCAGATCATGAAGGCCCAGAACTTGTTCCGCACCTTGTTTGTGGTTGCACCGGATGGACTCGAGTCCCTTCCCAACCCTATCACCAACGCAACCATGCAAGTCTATCATATAAACTGTTTGTGGATGGCTTTCTTGCCCTGAGCAGGGTTGCGATAACTTTGTTGGGACACCATAGGGATTGGAACCTTTCCCTTTCATCTGTCAGATGTGAAGGTCCAACCTGTGGGGAATTGGATGGGTGCGACGTACCTATGATGGGAGAAAGGTATTATTGGAACCCTGACTGAAGGCTGGGTATTTAGGTACATTGTTGTAGGAAACCAAGGATGTCTTGGCCAGTGCGGTAGGACTGCTATCACCGTCATGGTTTCTACCATGAGGCTTCACAGGCGCTTTGTAATGAGAGGCCCTTGGAGAGAAGGCATAGACTCGATTGCAGAGATCGCATCTACTGCTTCCGCTTGGGGATGAGGAGGCCTCGTGACGAACTTTGAAATCTTGGAATTGAATGCTGTTGCAAATAGGTCCGGCACGAGGGGACCCACTGGTCCACTATGTAGTTGAAATCTTTGGTGCAGAAACCATTCTTTGGAATCAACGAACCCTTGAGATAGGTGGATGGCTCTTGAGTTGAGATGACTGGGCAGATAGGCTGCTTTTAGGTCTTTAGATTCCTTTCCGCCCAAAGGATTATTGTTTCCACTTCCCTCAGCAGGTCCTGCTGTTCGTTCCTTTTTGTCGATGTCTATAAGACACTGCAGCCCTGGGTTGCCTGTACCTCGAATTTCGATATTCGATACCAGGCATGTTGTATGGAAGGACCATCTTCCCTGACCTGAGGTCTGGATTTAGTGTGAGCCCCCACTGGCTGCACTGGTATCGGTAGTGGTTGTGATCCAGTTGACATGTCCTGATGTGATGTGATTTCCTAAGTGTGCATTTCTCCATCCACCAATGTAGACTCCTGGGCATCAGGGTCGTCAGGTGTATGGGTTGAGATAGATACGGTCTGTTCTGCCGCCTCAAAAACTCTGGCTGGAAATGTTTTGAATGCCAATACCATAGTGATGCATGACGACATCTGACCTATTAGGCTCAGACAGTTCAATGCCCACAGGTAGGATGCCACACTGACTCCCTTCATCTGTCGAATAGTGGACTTTACCTTTGGGGCGGGAAGTATACTGTAATGTTCTGTTCCACTAATTGGGCTGGATTCTTCACCAGGGGACGAAGGTCACCCCTGTAGTGGTATACTTCAGAGTCCTAATTCTCTTAGAGGGGCTATGATAGCAATTAGGATCTTCGTAAAGACTTTTGGTGATGTGCAAAGGCCGAATGGGAAGGCTCAAAATTGAAGATGTACATGCCCCACTGCAAACCTTGGATATTTCTGGAGAGGAGGTAGTACAGGTACATGCAGGTAAGCATCCTGCAAGTCTATTGATAACATCCGATGCCTCGGTTGGAATAAACGAACAATCGTTTGTAGCGAAACCATTTAGAATTTCCTAGGAAGATTTTAGGGAGTTAGACTCTTCAGGTCTATCAAGGGTCTCGAACCTTCGTTTCTCTTGGGAACTAGAAACAGGGTGGAGTAAAATCTTTCTGATAGAGGTACTGGAACCACTGCTTTCTGTTCCTGCACAGGAGGGAAGAAATCGCTGTAGTGCTTCTGATTTTCTGGGGAACCTCGACACCCTTGTCGGAAAAAAAAGTTGTATTTATTTATTTATTTTGGAGGGGGAGTCTAGAAGTCACCATTTTTAACTGTGAAGACTACCCACGGATCCCTGCACCTTGTACCCAGATCCTCACGAAGTACCTGAGTCTGGCCCCCCTTGGGATGAAAAAAGGATTTAGCAGAATCCTGTGGGGGGGTAGGCATGAGCTTCCGTATACGGGTCTTGAGAAAGGTGGATTGCTTGCTTCTCTAGCTTTGCCTACAGCCTTTCTTCTGTCTGGACTGTCTGTGGTCCTTGGAGTATAAAAGACTTGGTGCGAATGACCTGGAGCACCTGGGTCGTCTGTTTTGGGGTAACAGGCCTAATTTCCCGCCATTGATTCGAGAGATGGCCTTATCCAATTTCTCCCCAAACAAGGCTTTCCCGTCAGAAGATATCTTGCACCGTCTCTGTTTTGAGGCAATATCTGTTAACTATGGTTCCAGTCACAAGGCCCGTCTGGCCATAACTATGTGGAGCATTGACCCAAGGGAGCATAGAAATGAATCGATCGCGGCTTCACCAATAAGATCTGCTGAGAGCTCTAGCTCATCTAAGGCCCTGGTGATTTTCCCCTTGGGATATCCAGTTGGATTGCACACTCTATAACATGTGTCCAGGCGTATAGGGAGTTGAACATTGATGTCAGAGCCATCGCAGGCTTACAAGCGTTGCCCACCATCTGGTGGGAGATCAAGATCCAACCTTCTGCCAAAGTGAAGCCGAGTTTTCCATAAGCAATGTGACGTTCTTTGCCAACTTTACCACCGTTACACCGACTACTGGATGGCTTTAGAGCATTGCGGAAACGGCCTTTGAGGAGATATAGCTCTCCTATTCGAACAATGGAGAATTCTCTCCCCGTCCTCTTCCACTCTTTCTCAATGACATTCCTGATTTTGCCCATGAGGGAAAAGGAAATTTGGAGGAGAAAGGGGAAGCACGATTTAGACTTCTGTGTCAGTCTCTTCCCAGCCGATCGCTTGTTTTACCGCCTGCACATAAGGCTGGACCGTAGTGAAAACAAAACAAAGGACTCCAGGTCATCAGAGAGGTGCCCTGAGATAGCATTCTCTTCCTGATGCTTAAAGGAAGAGGCAGGTGTCGGGCGAGATTTCACTTGAAGATGGCCCGGGAATGGATGCCTCAGCCGATTACTCCAGAGTAGGAAATGCCGGTTGTTGCAGGGGCATTGTGGGGCCCAATTCCGCAAGGGAATTCTCTACTGTGTATTTAAGTAGGTCCACCATTTGCAGGCCTTGGCCCTGTGCCCAGTGGGCAACTCCGCCAGATCAGCTTATCTGGAAATGGGGTAGCTCCACGGGCCTGACATCTCGGAGATCTCGTCTTCAAAGAGCGTGAGTGACGGCGTTTATTTTCTGCCACTCTTATGATCTCCATGCCTGGACGACCCGTCTCTACTGGGACTAGAGTCGCCATAGTCCTCATGTCGCCTTGAGGTCCTCTTAGACGTCTTCTGGCGTACAGGGCTGAAAAAGGTAACAGCCTCAGTGCACTCTTTTTTTTTTTTTTTTTTTTAGATCTGTAAGCTTACCTGGACGTAGGTCCTTACCTCAACTGTAGAGTAGGATCTTTGTACAGGCGGCGAAGTGCTCATGCTGGGTGGTTTAGCAGAAGTAGCAGCCAAGAAAAAAATAGAGAAGTGATCAGATCCTAAATTGGCTAAGGGGAGTTTATCTTTGAATAAATGGTGCGATTTTATTTATTATTATTATTATTTTTTATTTTTTTTATAAGTTCCCGAAAAACACAAATATATATTTTAATTTTATTTGTGTATTCATCCTTTTAATATTGTTAAAATTTCTATTTAACCTATATTTCTTTTTCTTTTATATTTAAGTACACATATCCACCTGAAAAAAAGAAATATATATATTTTTACCTTTACTTACCTGAAGAAAAGTGACCATTTCCCTGGAGCTTTCTGAATGTGTAGTTCCTCCTGCAGCCTCTGGGCGTCTCACTGAGGTCACTGGATGGATCAAGAGAAGCGAAGAGTGCCTCAGTCTTGTGCCTGACGTTCTGTGGGCGAAGGGCGTCACTCTGCCCTTATCCAAAATGGCCACTGCGACCTCCGGATCCACCGCGCATGCGCCGACCGACGGGACGAGAACCCGGAAGACGCGCACCGCAGGCGCATGCGCAGAATGCGACGAAAGACGCCGAAAGTAAATAAAACGCCGCCGCCGAGCGAGCGCGGCTCCTAAGGAGCTGGAAAGCTACAGGGGACTAGAAAGGTAAAGGGGGGGAAGACCAGAGTAAAGGAAAGTTTGGGGGAACCTGGAACAACAAACAAACAACAAAAAAAAAAGAAACACAGGAATGGCTGCTACCTCTGTTGCCAAAACTGAGCAAATGCCTAAACAATCGTGCAGATAGAGCTCTTGGTTAAGAGACAAACTGCTTGTCCCAAAAGATCCTACAGAAGGGACTCCCTACCTTATAAGCGCGTTTAGCTGCCCAAGAGAAGGGACCGCGTCCGGGAGAGGCTTGAACCCGGACGGAAGCTGCCGAATGCAGGAGGTAAGGACAAACGACCATAATTCACTGCCATGAGGTATGAGGAAAGAAAGGAGAATGTGGGGGCTGTGCTAACCAACTCTTTTATAATATTCACTAGTCCTGAGGGAGGAGCCAAGGCGGAGCTTGTCACAGGTATGTTGCCATGGAGGCACCAGGAAAACAACATTTTCAAAAACGACATAAAAAATTGAAGCATGTTCGAATTCTTTTTTTGTAATTTTTCAGAAGACAAAAAACAATGTGAAGCCCACACACGATTATTTTAAATTACGTTTTTAAAATGTCATTTTATTTCATCACAAAAAACAACCGTGTGTACGCGGCATTAGGGATGTAAGTTATTCCAACATTATCACTCCCAAGAAATAGACCTTCTTCTTCAATAAACACTTTCCTGTGTGATATCGTCCTTCATTTGTTCACCAGAAATACCCACAATTCTATCTATCAAATGTGGAGGACAAAACTAGAGGGGTCGTGAAATGACAACGTGAAGAACAATGAGAAAAGTTAGATGTCAGAGACACTGTCCTTTCGGACCACACTATAGTCCTTCTAATGCGCACACTATCGCCAGGACTCAATGGCCCATTCCAGTGGCTAATTTAAGAGTCCATACTTAGCGATCCAGTTCAACTTGCGAGTATCACAACTTGCATTTGGCGCTCTATAAGTATTTAATCCAATCCAATCCAATCCAATGCTCTTAGAGAAGGAACCTAAGGAATATTTTTACAAGAATGAAGAAATACATCCAGAAACCCTGTGGGCAGCCCGCAAAGCTGTGATCGTGGCTAAAATTATTCAGATTTCAGCTAAGCTCAAGAGGGAAAAGAGGTCTGAGATAAACAAACTGGAGAAGGAATTCCAACCTCTGAGCAAATCACATAAATGACACTCCACAACTACCTCATTGGCCATACTACTTGTTCATTTATTTTTATTTTTATCTCTGCTTTACACACACATGTATCCGACATTCAAGAGTACAAGGAATTTGTTAACACATTTCATAAATATATACTAAATCAAGTAGTGGCTGTACCCCTATAAGTTAATATCTCGTACAGTGATGGGTACATGTGGTGTTTGGTGGATTCCTCCCCCCACCCGTATCCCTACCTCCCTCCCCCTATCCCCCCGCCCTCCCCTTCCCCACCCTTGTGAGCATACAGACCTGGTAATGAGTAATTTAAATTAGAAATGATTGCCACCTTTCCTGTGTGGGAGCGGGCATATAGGGGCTTGCTCGTGAGGTAGGTTCTCGCTTAGGCCCCCATACTATTTGGTCCCTCCTGGCCCCCTAGCCCGGGAAAAAAAAAAATTAAATAAAGGAAAAAAAAAAACCCTAAGCTCTAGAGTCAGGAGTACCTACCCAGGTTCCTCAACTGTTAACTGCCATCGCCTCCATATTTTTACAAACTTGTCATAGTTGCCCTGGGTGGTGTAATATACCTTTTCGTTTGAGATTGTTTGTTTCATAGCTGCTAGCCAGTTCTCTATAGATGGGGGCGCCTGAGCTTGCCATTTTTGAGCAATTATTTTGCGAGCCTGAAATAGGCATCTCAAAATAGGTTCAAGGGTGCCTTGCGGTACCTTGGTATCGTCCATGCATCCCAGGAGGCATATCCTGGCTGCTGGGATGAGGGCAGATCCAAGTTTCCTATTTATCAGTGTTATAATACCCACCCAGAAGCTATATAATTTTGGGCATTTCCAGACCATATGAAGAAGATCTCCTTTATTGTTGCATCTTGGGCACTCATTGTTAGGTCTCCAACCCAGCTTAAACATTTTGTGGGGGGTGTGATAGACTCTATGTAGTAAGAATAAGTGAGACAGTCTTTGGGCCGGGGCAATAGACGCCCAGACTCCTTGACAGAGAATCCTATCCCACTGTTCTGGGGAGATTGTGCCCAGATCGCTCTCCCAAGCCACTTTGCTCTTCCGCGGGCCTTCTCTACTTAATGCCCTCGCACCCAGACTGCCATATGTTGCTGATATTAAGCCCTTAGCTTTCTTTGCCTCGATTACAAAGGACAGGGCTGGCATCTGTGTCCACTCAACTGTCTTAGAGACATATTGTACTTGTATGGCATGGCGAACCTGGAGGTATTTAAAAAAAGATTTATTTGGAATTTTAAATTCTCTTACTAAGTCTTGGAATGACTTCATAACGTTGCCCTTGAATATGTGCTTCAAGCGACATATGCCTTTGTTCGCCCAGTCCCTCGAAACTTCTATGCTTAACATCTCCTGGAGATTGTTGTTGTTCCAAAGGGGAGAGAATTCTGATGGGCCCACGTACCCCAGAATTGTTTTTATTGTATGCCATGTTTTAATGGTTAATTTTGTGATCGCATGATTGTAGCAGAAATAATCTGCTTCTAGGGCTTCAGCTAATAAGTTATGTGGGTTGTTTGTCAATAGGAGTCGATTATTGGTATCTCTTCTTTCTGCGGTTCCGCATCCAGCCAGATGTTGCAGTTGTGCTGCCAGAAAATATAATTTTGGATGGGGAACCGCCATTCCCCCCTCCTTGACCGGCAGTTGTAAGGTTTGTAAGCTTATCCTAGGTTGTCCGCCCTTCCAGATTAAATCTCTAAATAAGGAGTTTATCTTTTTGAACCACTTTTGTCCTATCCATATTGGCGAGTTCTGTAGTAGGTATACCAATTGAGGCTGCCAAATCATTTTAATTAAGTTACAGCGTCCTGCAATGGACAAGGGCAATCTTTTCCATATGTCGCATTTTTTTTTCCACTTTAATAATAATGGGTCTAAGTTTAAAGTGAGGAAGTGGGTGACATCTTTTGAGATCCAGATCCCTAGGTACTTAATTTTGGGGCTAATAGATATTTGGGTGATGCGTGACAACAGGTGAGGGTCCACTGGGTCCACTGGTAGCAGGGCTGACTTCGACCAATTAATCGTGAGACCTGAGAACTGTTCAAATTCCTCCATTAGATGCATCACTTTATCTAGCGAGCCTTCTACATCCCCAAGAAAAAATAGGACGTCATCTGCAAAAAGTGCGATTTTATCTTCACCCTGGTGTCTTCTGAACCCCGTTATGTCCGACCTCGCTCTGGCCATAATTGCCAGTGGTTCCATTGCGAGTGCGAACAGAAGGGGGGACAGTTGACACCCCTGTCTCGTCCCACGTTCCAGTTGAAAGATCTCGGATACCTCTCCGTTAATTCTGATCTTGGCTTTTGGTCCACAATATAACAGCTTAACCCAGTTAACATAGAGCGGACCAAACCCAAAGCTATCGAGGTACCTTCCAAAGGTATGCCCCATCGAAGCTATCGAAAGCCTTGGCAGCATCGAGCGACAATATAGCTCTAGTCCCTACGGTATCTGTCGGTGTAAGTATGTTTAAGAAAGTTCTCCTAATATTAGTACTGGTTGCCCTCCCTGGTATGAAGCCAGACTGGTCTGGATGAATGAGTTTGCTGATGCATCTATTTAGCCTGGCTGCAAGAATTTTGGCTAAAATTTTTATATCAGAGGATAATAAGGAGATTGGGCGGTACGATGAGGGATCCGTGTGGTCCTTCCCCTCCTTATGAATAACAATAATAGTTGCTTCAGTCATTGAGGGAGGGAGAAATCCCTCTCTCAACGCCCCCTCATAGGTCCTCAATAGCTCTGGGAGCAATATCTCGCCAAGCTTCTTATATATCTCTATAGGGAGCCCGTCCGGACCCGGGGATTTCTGGTTTGGCATGTCACCTACTGCTTGTTGGAGTTCTTTTAAAGTGATTGGTGCGTCTAGCTCCTGCTTATCGATGTCGGGCAGTGTGGGAACTTGTATTTTCTGAAAAAAGATTTCCATCCCGCCCTTCGTCTGTTCCCTTTTGGACTTATATAATTCTTTATAATATTGGCAGAATGTTTTTAAGATTTCCTGACCATCTGATGTTATTTCGCCCGAGGGTGTCCTAATTACTGAGACATTTGATGGGGGAGAGTTGGTTCTACTCAAAAGGGCTAGCATACGTCCTACCTTCTCACCCTCCCCAAACTGTTGTTGCCTTTGTAGAATTCTCTTGTTCTCTGCTATTCTTAAGGTATGTGTTTTATATTCTTCTTGTTTTGCTAGCCATACTGCCCGCTTAGCTAGCGTTGGCTCCTCAATAAATCTCTGTTCTGCTTGAGCGGTCTCGTTAGTCAGCCTGATTTCTTCCATCCGCCCTGTCTTTTTAACCCTAGCAATCTGTTGAATTAACAGGCCCCTTGCAAAGGCTTTTAGAGAGTCCCAGACCACTCCCGAGGATGCCGTCCCTTGGTTATTAGTCATGAACTCTGCTAATTGGGACATCAGGGTCTGAGGTTCTCCAATCAGCTCTAGCCAACCTGGGTTGATCTTCCATTCTTTGAAAGGAGACTTGACCCCTGTCCTTAATGTTAGGACCAGCGGGGAATGATCTGAGACCCCTCTAAGGCCATAGCGTATCGTCTTGACCAGGGGCAGGACCCCAACACTGCACAGGGCCATATCTATTCTAGATAACGTACCGTGGGAGCTGGAGTAGCATGAGAATTGGCGATCCTGTGGGAAAAAAGATCTCCAAACATCACATAAACCAGCTTCCTGGATAAAACCAACCAGATGACCCCCCTTTGGGCCAGTCCCCAGTGGAAATCTGTCAATACTATTATCAAGAGCTTCATTATAGTCACCAACCGCAATAATGGGGACATCTGGAGCGTCAAGTGTGAATTTAATAAGGCTGTATAAGACATCTAGCTTAAAGGGAGGGGGAATGTACAGATTAGCTATAACATATGGCCTGTTCTCGATCGAGCAGAGCAGGAATATAAATCGACCTTGATCGTCCACCCAAGATTTGGAGCAGGAAAAGGACACTCCCCTCCCAATCATTGTGCTCACTCCTCTTGAGTAAGAGGAGTGTACTGAGTGGAATTGGGCTTGAAATTTACGGCTGTTCAACTGCAGAACTGAGTCATTGGTCAGATGCGTCTCCTGGAGGCAAATTAACCCCGGCATTCCATCCTCCAGGAGTGACATGACTGCAACTCTTTTATTTGGATCGCCCATACCTCGTATATTCCAAGAGGTAATAGCCAATAACTTATCCTGCATCAATGGTGTTTGGAATAATAATCCGGTTTGCAATGATTCTCGCACCGTAGGGATATGGATCCTCTGCCCATTTGCCATAATAGCCGGATAACCGACCCGCTCGTGTGGCCCCTAACACCCCTAACTGACTTGTCGCAGCCTGTAATACCCCAAATGTATGCTCACTTGTCCCGCCCTTAAAAACCACCCTCCCTCCCCTGACCCACCCTCCCTTCCCCCTACCACCTTGCCCTATAGGGCTACCCGTCGGGGCTGGTCCAATGACCGCTATTCTCTCACTCACTTCCATCCCCCAAACCCATGCCACGAGTGACCCTCCCGCACATGCTCTCTCCCCCTCCAAGGTCTCGGGGGGCAAGTACCTTTATGTAATGGCTTTATTTCGCTGAGGGGAAAAAAAAAAGGGAAGGGAAAAAGGGGCATAAATTACGTGCAGCTTATGGACATATATATAAAGACATTGTAACCTTAGTGATAGCCCTTAAATAAGAGCGCAATCCCGGCGCTGTGGCGGACCCACATAAATATGCGTGTTTTTTCTTTTTTCTTATTTTTCCCCTATTTTCTTGAAAATACCGTAAGTGACACACAAAAGTGCATATGTGTCAAGACAATGTTACATAGTGCCCTAATACGTGGAATAGAGTTTACATGCATCTTATCCATATTCAAGGCCAATGTTTTAAAATTTTAAAACTTTGTGACAACAAAAACCCAACAAAAAACGTTGTTCCGTTTCCGCTATCACAAACCCCCCCAAACAAAAAAAATTCCCCAACCCTGGGGTGCCCCTTTGTAAATGTGCGTGTTTTTAGAGATACCGTGAGTATCTCACAAGCATGCGTGCATACAAAAACAACGTTACATAAATTCATCATCATAATGTTATCCATTAACTAGAAATGCATCCCCAAGCCTGAGATACCCCTTTGTAAATATGCGTGTTTCTGGAAATACCGTGAGTAACTCACAAAAATACATAAATTCGAAAGCCAATTGAGCCCAAGAGCTATATATGAGTGATCCTATGAAGTAGAGGAGAAAAAAAAAAGGACCAAATACACAAAAATGATCAGGTTGGCGCTAATCCTTCACTAAAGTTGTGCCACCAGCATGCCTTTAAGGCTGTACTTCACATGATATCCATGCAATGTGAATACCCCTTTTATGTCCCTTTGCTAAACTACATACCCTTTCGCTTTCTACATATCCTCTTTACCTCCTAAACATTGAGAAAAAGAGGGAGGGGAGAAACAAACAAAAAAAAAAAAGGAATATAAAACAAGGAAAAGAAAAAAAGGGGGGTTTTGATTCTTAGCTGTGGAGAAAACCCCCATCAGTTTAAGACTTGACGACTTAATACTATTTCTTTTATGCCTCCCCCCCCCCCCCCGAGTCCAGCAGCAGCGAATAACCATTTTTTTATGATTATCAGTCCTCCGCGAGGGCCTAGTCTCCTCTCCCATCCCTATGGGTCTCTAGGGCGGCTTTGTTCTGCTCCAACCAGTTGACTACTTCAGTGGGATCATTAAAGAAAAGAGTCCTGTCCAAGGCTACCACTCTGAGACGAGCCGGGTACAAAAGAGCGTAAGAGATTTTATATTTTTGTAGGGCCTTTTTGACGGGCATGAACTCGGCTCTACGTTTCTGTAGGTCAGGTGAAAAGTCTGGATATATTGATATTCTTGTTCCTTTATATGTAATCTGTCCCAGCTCTCTGGCTTTTTGGAGCAAAGTTACCTTATCGGTGTAATTAAGAAATTTAAGAAGAAACTGTCTTGGATGTTTCCCCTGTTGGAATACTTTAAAAGGGACCCGGTGAGCCCTTTCTATAGCAAAGAATGCAGAGAGACTATCGGAGCCAAAAATCTCCTTGCACCAGTGTTCCATGAAAGCTATAGGGTCTGTACCTTCACATCCTTCGGGTAGACCTACCACTCTCACATTGTTCCTGCGCAGTCTGTTTTCCAACGCATCTAATTTAACTACTTGGAGGGCTGTTAACTCTTGTAGCCCCTTGTAGTGGAAAGAGGGCATCCTCCACTGCACGTAACCTGTCCTCTAATGCATTGGTTCTTGACACCGTTCTGTGCAGTTCCTGCCTCATGGAAAGTAATTCTTCTTTTAGTCCTATTAGCTGAATATCAAAACTGGCCATATAGTCTCTACATGCATTGACTGCGCTGAGTACCTCCCTAAGAGTAGGTTCCCCCTCTGATGTTGGGCCCACTACTAAGGGTTCGGGGACACTGGTCATTCCAGGAGTTACAAGCATGTTTACGGTTCCAGCCAATTCTGGGCCCACCCCTTTGGTACTCACGATTTTGGAGTTTTAGCCGTGGTAGATGCCTTTACAGTCACTTGTCCGTAACTCCTTTTTTCCTGGAATGAACTCGTCGGCACCTTGGTTTGTGATACTGCTGTAGGTAGATGGCCTTTGGCTGGCGATATGGCAGGGGTGTGAGCAAAGCGCTCTAGCTTAGCAGCGGCAGCCTGGTTACTCTTAGTGGACCTGGTGTTTGACATCCCTTAAACAGGGTAGAAAAGTTGAGCAGGATAGGTCTTTAGTCCTTGTTCTTAGTAAAGGTGTTAGATGATTAAGTAGCTTGCTTTAGCTAAGGCTTTCGTGAAAATAATCAGACCACGGGTCGAGGTGGAGATGATCCTAGCCCAAGCTAACAAGTGCCAAAGCTTATCCAATGCAATAATGTTTCTCCTCTGCACCAATAGGCCAGGTGACTGTGGGAGGCTGTAGGTGACTATAAATGACTATAAAAATGGAGATAGGAGCTGTATACTTTGTAGGAGACCCTCTTTGTTAGCTGTGCTCAGCTCCACTTTCCTCCCCACACTATAAGTTGCATGTAGTATGTGGTATATAGTCAGGTGTGCGTCCCCAACCAGTGCAACACCAACAAGCAATAAGAATTGGGGTACAGCCCACCACTGATAAGTCACTAATAGGATGATACGTTCAGGCAAATAAAGTGTCCCAAGACATGGTCTCTATATAGGCTGTGTTGTATGCCTATCTATGCTAGAAGTATTGAATATTGCCTGCTGCAGGTGCTGTATTGTTAGATACAGTTTGATTTAAAGTCTCCTCACTGCTCCCGCCGCTCAGTACCTCGTTATACTGGGGCTCTCAGTTTTGGCACCGCGAGGTGACGCTGTTCCCGAAGTCTCGCGATGGTCTGTCAGCGTGAAGCCGCGGGCTGGGGATCCCCGAATCCAGCCCGGCTCCCGGGAGCAGCTCGATCACGGCACGTATCCCGAGCGTGTCCCCCGAACTTCCCGGCGGCTCCACAACGCAGCCTCCCGGAGTCCAAGCAGGAGCGCACTGCACGCGCACAACACCCCAAGATCCCGCTGCAGACGGTGAGGCGGGCGGTAAGGAATGGGAAGAGGAGGGAGGGATTGGTCCGCACCTCCAGTACCAGCGGGGGACACACTCTGCCTTTTTCGTTGGTCCCTGTGTTGTGAAATGGCTGCGATGGCGGCTGCTGCTTCGGGGAGGCACTCAATCCTCTAGGCGTCAAGATGTCTAGGCAATCCCTCAGCAATCCCTCGGCTCGTTTTTGCTTCAGGAGGGAGGAGAGCCTAACGGGCGGGCATGGTCACTCGCACACTAGCACACTAGCACTCGCGCTCACTCCTACATCCGGTCATGCCCCCCTCATTGGCCATACTAGACGTGGTTAGGCTGAAAAGAATCTCCAGTGGTCTGTCGATTTGGTCCAAGATTGGCTTCCAGACTGACCCCCAGACCTCATTCTTTCTCTATTCCAAAAATACGTACCACTGCAGGAGTGCTATCCCAGAATCCCCAAAATATTATGCAATCTTTCCAAAACTTTTACTCAAAACTTTACTCAAATTCAAAAAAGGCGAGTGACTCAGTCCTCCCTAAATGCCCTACTGATTTCTTCCAGGATATTCCTCTTCCAAAATTGGCCTCTCAACATCGCTCTAGCCTAGATAAACCAATTTTGGAACTGGAAGTTTTGGAGGGGATTAATTTTGTTAAGAGTGGCTCTGCCCTGGGCCCAGATGGATCTTCTGTCTGTTATTATTAATCCTTTGCAACAACCCTTGCCCCGTATCTGACCAGATTCTTTAACTCTCTGCAGGTTGACAACCCTATCGAGAGAGCCCTGAACCTAGCTTACGTAACAATCATCCCTAAACCAGGGAAGGGCACCAGTGATGTTAGCAATTATCGATCAATAACGATTTAAAAATCTTATGATAAATAAAAGCCTTTGCACTAAGCGGAGCAAATATACACCAAGTGCAAATAAATAAATATCATAAAACCACAATGAGTAAATAAATAGGTTGCAGCAAAAACTAAAAGTGTTTACATAACACAAGTGACAATAAAGTGATAAAAAGATGATCTTGCGCTACCAAGAAGTGACCAAAACAATAGTACATCAATAAATAAAGATATTGATGAAGGCAGATGCCGTAACGCGTAGGGATTAACGGACACCGGGAGTGACGTGAGGATTCGGCACATGCCGTTTATGTTTTTAAGCTGTTTGATGTTTCTTTGATGTAAGGAGATTACTTTTAATAAATGTATCGCTGGTTTGTGATACTACACCATTGGAGGTTTCCTTTCTTCCTTTTTTCCTTGTATTTCCTGAGTTGGTATAGATTCCATTTGCTTGGTGAGACCGCACATGAATATTGCTCAGTGTACCTAACGGGAAGGAATTGGAGGTGCCCCTATGTGACTTGATGCGAATATCTTATGTCAGTGAGGTGAGAGGCCTGTGAGGCTGTTTTCCCACGGAGTGGCACCTGCACGATTAGTGTGAACACTGGATGAAACACAGATTGTCTCTGATGTGCACTTTAGTTCACTGATTGCACCTTACACCCACTTGTGGACTCTATTTATATTTATTTATATTTATATTTATATATATGTATATCTTTATTTATTGATGTACTATTGTTTTGGTCACTTTGGTTAATTTTGGTTATTTCTTGGTAGCGCAAGATCATCTTTTTATCGATTTAAAAATCTTAATTAAAATTCTTTCCAAAAAAAAAACAGCCTTTATAGTCAAATATGTACATAAGGATCAAGCGGTCTTCATCCTGGAGAGACAGTGTCCGGATCAGATACAGAGAGCAAGTTATGTAATGTCTTTGCTTCGCTCACAGTGGGATGGGAGACCTCCACTGTGCAATTCAGGTGTAATGCAGGAACCTGCACTGGATTTGCAGGTTTGCACTAGTGTGAACCGGGTCTTTATGTGCATTGTTCACAGATGACCTTCTCCTGTTTGTTTCCTCACCCCTTATCTCAGTACCCAACATTTCAAATTTACTTAAATATTTTGGTGCAGCCTCCGGTTTCCAGATCAATGTGTCTAAGTTCAGAGCCCTGAATATCTCGGTCGAACCCTCCTTGGTCAACCGTTTACAGTCTCATTTCTCTTTTTCATGGAATTTTGATCCCATTCTATATTTGAGTGTACTTCTGACCCTGAATGTAGACCAGTTGTAAAAGGCTAACTACCCTCTACAAAAAGCTTGGTCCAGACATGATTTGTCCTAGATAGGTAGGATCCACTCAATTAAAATAACCCTGCTTCCATGTCTTCTCTATCTATTTTGATCACTTCTCATTCCGATTAAAAGAGATCACATGAAAAGCTTTCAGTCCTAAATCTATGCTTTTCCGATTCCGAACCCAAGGGGGGCTATCCCTTCCTAATCTTTGGCGGTACTTTTTAGGCAGCTCAACTAGTGCAAATTTTCATGGTCTACTCCCGGAGTTCTAAATCAGATTAGATCCATATGGAACTGCAGGCAGTCCCTCTCTCACCACATGCTAGATTACCTTGTTTGGTGTTTCCCTAAGGCCCCTTTCACATTGAGGCGTGGAGCCGCGGTGACGGTATAGCCGCGCTATTTGTAGCGCCGCTATACCGTCGTGTTTACCGCGATATTCGGGCGCTAGCGGTGAGGTTTTAACCCCCGCTAGCGGCCGAAAAAGGGTTAATACCGCCCGCGTTGCGGGCGGTATTACCGCGCTATTACCGCGGTTTCCCATTGATTCCAATGGGAAGGCGCGCTATAGGAGCGGTGAACACACCGCTCCTATACCGCGGTAAAGATGCGGCTAGCAGGACTTTTGGAGCGTTCCTGCTAGCGCACCGCTTCAGTGTGAAAGCCTTCGGGCTTTCACATTGAACACTACAGGGCATGATTTTTCATGCGGTATAGCAGCGCTATTTTTAGCGCTGTACCGCATGAAAAACGCCTCAATGTGAAAGGGGCCTTAGTGTAGACTCCTGATCCTTGCACCCACTCTATCGCACTACCTTGCCTTATGTTACCAGACGCCCCACTTTGGTTTCTGAACTTAGGCCCTTATCACACCTATTCCACAACCCACAATTCTAAACATTAAAGCCTTTCAATGGTGGCTGAATAAAGGACTATTTTACATTGGGCACTTCTTCAAGTATATGGGGCCCTTATCTGTGAACTACTGCACCAGTAAACTGGACATGCCCAGTGCAGAAAGATTCAGCTGCACCATCAGAACAATGTTTAATCAGCCTCCTCTAGACCACTGCACCATTCTAACCCTGTTTGAATACAATACATTTTGTTACTATCCATGCACTTTGTTCTGTCATTGAATAAGAACTGTATAGATCTGTCTCATCAAGCACATCCAAGCATTGCGGCATGGAGCTATAACATCCAATCAAAGGATTATACCGAATTTGTCCAATATTACTAAATCCTGTGCATATATATCCCTATTCACTGGCAACACTAGCCAGTGGGTCAGGGTATATTAATTTCACAGACACCCTGGAGTCATTTTCCAATTATAGACTCTACCTAAGTCTATAATTGGAAAATGATCATTATATGTATGGCTATAGAAGACTTCCTGTGAACATACTACAGAGATGGCCAGAGACTGTGGACATGCTACAGGTGTGGTTGAAGACTACAGAAATGCTGCAGGACACAGAGGGGGCCTGTGATAATGGGTCATAGCTAAAGATTGCTTCCATTGCAGCCTCCCTACGAATCAAGCCTCCAACCTCTGACTGCTGGGGGTCGAGGGCTGCATTACAAATATCAAAGGGCTGTATGAATTGGGCATCAAGGGTTTAAAAAGGTCCATATCTTAAAATAAATAGAAAATAATAAATGAACATGAGAGGATTTATAAATAATAAGGACTGTATCTTTTCTGTGTAGGTTTTATCTTTCTGGAGCTTTTCACTTATTTGGGTAATATAGTAAGTTACTATGATATGATACGGCTGCTCTTTTTTTGCTGTTTTTCTTTGTTTTTCTTTGTTCAGCCACCACCACGGACTGTCCTTTACAATGCATTAAAATGATGGAGAGGTTAGAAAATCAATGTGGCAGTGTTGGCCTGTTTACCTATGTTGATAGTAAATTAATGCTCAAGGTAATGTGGGTTCACATAGAACAGGGAAGACCATTGTGCTATACCCAACAGAAATGCATTTGTTAAAAAGGCTGCTATGCTTACCATAAAATGTTATTTATTTTACATTCCGAACAACAGATCCTCATTTTATGTAGTGCAGCTGACATTCATTGTAAGAGAAGCTGAGCAGGCTACTTACTATAAAAGTCATTTAGTCACAGTGTTTATGTCAAAAATATTACTTTAGTTATTTTTAGTTCAGTCTTGAATTTGCTAAATTTATTTTTCAATTTAAGTTGCCCCAAAACTGAATTCCAGACAAATAGAAAAACACTATTTACTTAAATTTTGTTTTTGTTAATGTTAATTAAAGTATTTTAAAAACAACTATAATAAAAATGAAGTACCGTATATACAGTGCATTCATAAAGTATCAGACTCCCTTCACTTTGTTTCCATTTTGTTATGCTGCAGCCTCCTGATACTAACTACAGTTAAATTCATTGTATTTTCTCATCAACACTCAGTATCCCATAATGACAAGGTAAAAACAACTCGCTTGGCGCTTGCAAAAAAGGACCTGAAGGACTCTTATGCCACGTACACAAGATCAGAAATTCCGACAGCAAAACCGTGGATTTTTTTTTCCGACAAAATGTTGGCTTAAACTTGTCTTGTATACACACGGTCACACAAATGTTGTCTGAAATTCCGAACGTCAATAACGCGGTCACATACAACACTATGACGAGCCAAGAAAAATTAAGTTAATTGATTCCGAGTATGTGTATTATTTGTGTGCGTCAGAATTACATACAGACGATCAGAATTTTCGACAAGAACTTTTGTTGTCGTAAAATTTGAGAACCAGCTCTCAAATTTTTGTTGTTGGAAATTCCGACAGCAAATGTCCGATAAAGCCTACACACGGTTGGAATTTCCAACAAATATCTCACATCAAACATTTGTTGTCGGAAATTCTGACCATGTGTACGCGGGATAAGACTTTGAGGAACAAGATTCTCTGGTCTGATGAAACCAAAACAGTTCTGCCTTAGGCCTCTTACACACGAGCAAATAGATTTGTTCAAATCCGTCGGACAGACAGATTTGAACAAATCTGTCTGCTGGGATGTATTGGTTTGATCGTGTACACACGATCAAACCTAAATCCCCGCCGGCAGACAGCGCGCTGACGTGTCGCTGACGTTGACGCCACCACGTCACCGCACCCGGAAGTAAAACACTTCCGCGCATGCGTCGAATCCATTCGACGCATGTGCGAGAAGATATGTCTGCTGGTTAGCGTACTAACCAGCAGACATGTCAGGTGGACGGGTTTGCAGCCAACAGATTTCAAAGCATGCTTTGAAATCTGTCGGGTGGCCAAATCCATTGGTTTGCCCGTACACACAATCAAATCTGTCTGCTGAAACGGTCCGTCAGACGGGTTTCAGCAGACAGATTTGATTGTGTGTATGCGGCCTTAAAGGAACACTAAGGCCTCGTACACACGATCGGACATATCCGATGAAAACGGTCCGCGGACCATTTCCATCGGATATGTCCGATCTGGAGTTTGATCCGATGGCGTGTACACACCATCGGATCAAATTCCCCGCCGGCGGACGGCGCGGTGACGTGTCGGTGACGCGGCGGTGACGTTGACGCCGCCACGTCACCGCCACGTCACCGCACCAGGAAGTAAAACACTTCCGCGCATGCGCCGAATCCATTCGGCGGCGGCGGTGCGGGACGACATGTCTGCTGGTAAGTGTACTAACCAGCCAGGGCCAGATTAAAAACATCATGGGCCTGGTGCTGAGGATTTTGGTGGGGCCTTTTATAAATAATAAATAAATGCGTGAGAATTACAGCGCAGCAATGGAGGGCCCAGTCTGAAAATGTAAGTGTACCCTAATGTGCTAATATGCTGTGCATACTTGTACATTGTGGCATAACCTACCCCAGGGCCTCTAAAAAGTAGTAATGTCAGGAAAGTTTACTACCGCTTTAATATCACAGGATCCCAGAAACCTCTCATGGGGCCCCCTACTGACCCAGTGGCCCTTGGGCAGTGCATAAGTGCATAGTTACCAACATTTACCAACATTTCAGGGACACTTTTTCACAAGTGCTATATTTAGAGTAGCTGAGATCCCCTATGTTCCTCTGTACATCACAGTAGTAATCACAAAATTAAATAAGTTCTAATAATGGAACAGAACAAATATGAGAACTGAGATTTCCTTTAGTTGAACTAACAAAAGTGTGTCCATTCTAGAGCTGGTAACATTGAGGGTATTCAGTATCATTTTAAAGAACTGTTTTTGTGGGTAAGCGACATAGGGGAGGAGTACGGACGGTATATAAGTGGGAAGTATGTGCAGGTGAGTGAGAGGAATGTGGAGGGTCTAACATTGGGCACTATGTACAGGAGAAGAGTGCAAAGGGTACGGCAAAAGGCACAATGTACAGGAGAGAAGTGTGGAGGGTATGACAGTGGGCATCATGTACAGGAGAGAAGCATGGAGTGTACGACAGTGGGCAGTATGTACAGGAGAGAAGTGTATGACAGCAGGCACCATGTACAGGAGAGGAGTGTGGAGGGTATGACAGTGGGCAGTATGTACAGGAGAGGAGTGTGGACGGTATGATAGTGGGCACTATGTATAGGAGAGGAGTGTGGAGGGTATAACAGTGGGCAGTTTGTACAGGAGAGGAGTGTGAAGAGTATGACAGTGGGCAGTATGTACAGGAGGCGTGTGGGGGTATGACAGAGGGTAGTATGTACCAGTGAGAAGTGTGGAGGGTATAATGGGGCAGTATGTACAGGAGAGAAGTGTGGAGGGTATGACAGTGGGCAGTATGTACAAGAGAGGAATGAGGATGGTATGATAGTGGGCACTATGTATAGGAGAGGAGTGTGGAGGGTGCGACAGTGGGAAGTATGTACAGAAGAGGAGTCTATGACAGCAGGCACTATGTACAGGAGAGGAGTGTGGAGGGTATAATAGTGGGCACTATGTACAGGAGAGGAGTGTGGAGAGTATGACAGTGGTCACTATGTACAGGAGAGGAGTGTGGAGAGTATGACAGTGGGCACTATGTACAGGAGAGGAGTGTGGAGGGTATAATAGTGGGCACTATGTACAGGAGAGGAGTGTGGAGAGTATGACAGTGGTCACTGTGTACAGGAGAGGAGTGTGGAGGGTATGACAGTGGGCACTATGTACAGGAGAGGAGTGTGGAGGGTATGACAGTGGGCACAATGTATAGGAGTGGAAGGATGTTTAGGGACTGCGTAGTGGTTAAGCGGGTAATACATGAATTGAAATGACACCAATTATGCAGAGACCAGCCATAGTCGATCTATGTATGGGCTAGCTGGTTTTACACAAGTCAATCTATTAATCTACCAAAAAATAAATAAAAAATCGTGCTAACTTTAGTGTTTTTTTTAATGTATGAAACAGTTTATTTCCAAAAAAACATGTTTGAAAAATTGCTGCGCAAATACAGTACCGTGCTAGAGCTGCACAATTAATCGTTAAAATTGTGATCTTGATTCAACCCCCCTGACATCTCCAATGCAGAGTTTGCTGATTCTTTCATATAACAAGTGGAGAGACTTTCAGCTGTCAAAAGAAAATATCTGGGCAGTCTGCCAAGTTCTTAGCAGGAAACATTGTAACTAACGCTTTCTTCTTATATCAAAATGATAAACTTCTGTGTGTAAAGAAAATATCCGACTGTCTGCCAAGTTTGTAAACAACATGAAACATTGTAACCAACTTCCTTTTTAGATCAAACTTCTGTGTGTAAATGCAAGAAATGTAACCACTTAAAGTCCAACACTTGTTTAAGTTAAAAACCAATATTTTTTGCTAGAAAATTACTTGGAACCGCCAAACATTATATATATTTTAGCAGAGACAAAAATGGCAATTGCTGCAATATTTTATGTCACACTGCATTTGCCCACTTCATTGAATAATAAAAACCATAAAAACAAAACAGTAAAGTTAACCCATTTTTTTTTTTTCATTTTAATCTGAAAGATGATGTTATGCCGTACGAATCGTGAGAGAATCGTGATCTATCTTCTAAGCAAAAAAATTGCAGTTGTCGTTTTAGCCAGAATCATGCAGCTCTATACCGTGCAACATAAAAAGTTGCAAAGATCACCATAGAGTAATTTTTTAGCAAAAAACAAATGATGATTTTTTTTCTCAGTGTGCTGCAGTGTGTCAGCTTGTATTTATAATGGCCGCCCTGTATGTAGCTTCTGACAGGCTGTGCAAGCAGGCCCGTATCTCCGGAACCATAAATGATAGCCATCCCATATTTTGACCGGTTGTGGGGTAGGTCTTCAACTGACTACCCCCCAAATGTGGGGTTTCTGTGACCTCTGGTCATCGAGCTACAACCCCCGAAGTCGATCTTGAGAAAGGGGCCTATCTTGAGAAAGGGGCCTGGAGCTGCAGCTCCATCAGCCCCTCTGTTAATCCGGCCCTGTAACCAGCAGACATGTCGGGCGGACAGATTCCCACCGGATAGATTTCAAAGCATGCTTTGAAATCTGTCGGGTGGACAAATCTGTCCGCTAGCCCATACACACGATCGGAGATGTCTGCTGAAACGGTCCATCGGACCGTTTTCAGCGGACATATCCCCTCGTGTGTACGAGGCCTAAAGGTTAGTTTTTTATTAGATCAATTGATTGCTGAAAGCTAGAGCATTTAAATATCACTTACCTCATTTTTCCTTTTGACCTCCAAAATACAGTAATCCAGATTTGAAAATTCCATTTCCTGTCTCTCCTCTTCTTGCTTTCCACCAACATCTGAGCTGTTTTGCATGGTGGAAAGCAGAATGTGCTCACCCCCTCCCTATGACAACAGCCCTGCGTGAAGATGCTCTCTTATGCCTCACAGGCATGGAGGCTAAGCCCAATGGGAACTGTAGTTCCCATTAGGCCATGATTTAGCAAGAATGAATGCGCACCAGGAAGTCAGTGAGAATAACGATTCAGGAGTGACGGAGGTGAATAAAACAGCTCGATTTCAACAGGTATCAAACTAGTTATAATGCAAAACATTACTTTTTACTTTATCAGCTACTGTCAGACTTTAATTTAAGAGGAAAATATTTTTGTCTTTACAACGCCTTTAATTCTAAACATTATGGGCCAGATTCTCAGCGGCGCTACGCCTGCGTAAATGGATACGAGCGGCGTAATTGTAAATGTGCGCCTGCGTATGGATGCGCGGTAAACACAGAACCACATACGCGAGAAAATCTTTTTCGTCTGAGCGGCGAAAATGCTTTAAGCTAGCGCGGCGTAGGTGCATAGTTACGCATCGCAAATATCCAGCTCCCATTGAATTAGCATGCAATAATGCAAATGAGGGAGATGCGCGGATTCCCGAAACTATGCGCGTTCGGGGTTGGCTACTCGTGGTGCGCGTAACACGAAAGCCTTGAGTAAACATACCCCTCATAAAAGCACGGGTAACTTTGCTCAAGACCATGTGCAAGTCAGCTGGAGAGCAACTACAGCAGCACCATAACGGACGAACTGAGCAATCACACTTACTGGACAACACATTCGTATGCCAACATGCCAGGGGCAGCCATGGTCTTATCACTACTAATGTATGCAGATGAAGAGGAGCATAGAAGGAGGAGGAGGAGGAGGGGGGCACGTGAGAGGATCTACCGAGCGCGCATGAGCCTCTTTGGCATGGGTGATGAGGAGGTGTATCGCATCTTCATATTCAGCCCTGCTGCCATCCTGGAAATAACCACAGCCCTGCAGGAGGACATCACCAGCCAGACATACCGCTCACATGCACTGCAGCCACTGGTGAAGGTCCTGGCAACACTGCATTTCCTGGCCAGTGGATCATTCCAGCGTACAAGTGGAGTGGTGGCTGGGATGTCACAAACCAGCATAAGCAGATGTCTGCACCAGGTTGTCCCAGCAATCCTCAGACGCATGGCCAACCAAATCATCAGATCCACCACTGAGGACCTGCGGCTGAAGGCAATGACAGATTTCTACAGAATTGACGGATTCCCACGCACCATCGGGGCCATTGATTGCACACATGTCGCACTCCAGCCCCCCCAGTGCCACAGAGCACATTTACCGCAATCGGAAGCATTGGCACTCCATCAACGTACAGGTGATAGCCGATGCCAAATACCTCATATGTCACGTCCGTGCCAAAGACCCCGGGTCCAGCCATGACAGCTACATATACCGTCAACGCACCATCCCAGCAGATTTTGAGCAGGACATGTATGGAGACAGCTGGCTGGTTGGTGAGTGACATGGGTGGCAGGCATGACTGTCCCCCCCATGATGCAGACATCACAAGGGGCACATGCATGACTAACATCCTCCTGTCTTTTCCCTTACAGGTGACTCTGCATATGTACTTGGACCCCATCTCATGACTCCTTTCCGGAATCCCCAAACCAGAGGAGAGAGAGGATACAATGACGCACAGATCAAAACCTGTGCAGTGGTGGAGCGCACATTTGGCCTCCTGAAGTCCCGTTTCCGAAGCCTGGATAAGTCCGGGGGGGCCCTGTTGTATTCCCCCAACTTTGTGGGTCAGATCATCGGTGCATGTTGCATTCTGCACAACTTTGCCATGAGAAAAGGCCTGCAGATTGCCCTACGTGATGACCTGACCCCCCAACCGCACAGCCCCCCCCTGCCAGAGGAGACCCCGTCTGCTTATGGAAGAGCAGTCAGGAGGGTCCTCGTGTTACGAATCTTTGATCGTTAAACACACACATTCATCATGTCACACAGATAATGCACGCATGCACACCACTGTGGTCCCTAGATCACACACCCCACATCCACATCACATTGGTTTAGCCCAAGTCCAGCATGTAGGACTTGGGAGCAGCAACGCCACGTCAAGGCCCCAATGATGTTGCTGTCCATTTATACACCATTCACACAGCCGTGGGGATAACTTCTCCCCTACGGCCGAGGGTGACACCCCTTACTGGCAGGAGTGCCACCCCCACATTCACACACCATTCACACTGCACCGTGTGCAGTATCAAGAAAATAAAATAAAAAGCTCTTAACCAGAGCATTATAAAATAAAATAAAAAGCTCTTAACCAGAGCTTTATAAAATAAAAAGCTCTTAACCAGAGCATTATAAAATAAAATAAAAAGCTCTTAACCAGAGCATTATAAAATAAAATAAAAAGCTCTTAACCAGAGCAAAATAATCCAATAAAAAAAATTAATGGGCCTGGTGGGGGCTCTGCCTGGTGCCACGGCTCCTGCCCCTCACTTGCCTGGGGGCAGCCACAGGTGGGGGGGGGGTGGGGTAGCAGGTGGAGGAGAAGCATCCCCATGTCTCTCCCTGGCTGCCTGCATGCCCTCCAGGGCAACCGCAATGCGGGTCTGGACAGCTGTCTGCTCCACGACTGCAAGCCGCAGGGCTTTGACCTCCCCCACAAGGTCGGAGGTGGTCGCCTGCAGCTCCGCCAGGCTGGTGACTGTCGCTGCGCTGTTGCCAGCGACATCCAGGATGGCATCCGAGGAGGCCAGGCTGTCAGCCAGGCGCCTCATCTCCACCACAACCTCAGAAAGGTGGCGATTCTGCTGGTCCTGTTGCCTGGCCAGCTGCTCCGGAAGAACCTTGGGAACACCCCTGGTCTTGCTAGTCGCCTTCCGGGGAGTGGCAGGGGACCTGGCATAAGGGGAGGATGTTGAGGGGCCGGAGATGAGGGGGAGGGAAACAGAGGGACTGGAGAGGTTGGGGGTGGACACTGAGGGGCTTGAAAAAGATGGGGGGATAGGCTGGGCTGGTCCGGGGGACCCATGGTCCTCCTCCAAAACCAGGTAGAGCTCCTGGTCGACGAGCTCCTCCTCAACCACCTCCTCCATAGAGGTGTGCCCACTTCCCTCCAACAAGTCCTCTTCCAGGGGGGCAGCCAGAGGGACTGGATGTTCGGGGGATGTCTCCGGATGGGCCCTGGCAGCCACAGATGGCCCCGCTCCCTCCTGCACATCTGTGGATGGCACAAAAGATGCACATGTTGGTGGACCCACACACTTGGCACATGTTCCCTTCCACCACCACACATGCTACACAACAGAGAGTATATGAAACACACTTACCTGTCCTCAGGGCTGGCTTTTCAGACTCATAGCCCCAAACTCCCTCAACCTGCTCCCTCTGCAGGCAGCTGGCGACCACCTTCTCTTCCTCAGTCAGGCGGACGTTGCAGGGTGGGCCCCCTCCAGTGCCCCTGGCATGCCGAGCTTGAGTCGCCAGCTTGCCCTTCACGAGACGCCACAGGTCATTAATTTTTTTTTGAATGTCCTGCGGTGTCCGGGTCTCGTGAGAAAGGGCATTAACCTGGCAAGCCACCTTCATCAGGATTTGATCCCTCCGGGACTTGCTGGTCCGGGCACTGTCAGCACCATGGAGCCGTGAATCGTATCTTTCCATTGCCCTGACAACAATGGCCCTCTCCTCTGGGGAGAAATTTTTCTTCCTCCTCTCCTTACCAACAGAAGCCATGGTACAGCACAACATTTTCCCGTGACAATCAAAAAAATGGGAGACGTTTGCGCTGCACAGGCACATGTGTGGCCGCATTATATACCCTGCGCCGGCGAATCGTATCGAGGCTTTGCGCATGCGCAGAAGGCATCCACGTCACGGCGCGGGTCAACCACGTCACGGCGCGGGTCATGTCATGTCACGGCGCATGCTCCATTCGTCCCGGCCTGCATTTGCATGGGGTCACGCTTCATTACAATGCAACACGCCCACTTCCCTCCTACTTTGGAGTTGCGCCGGATTACGCCGATGATTTTACGCGACGCAGGCGCATCTTGGAGCGCATTTACTTAGGGAATACGGTACTTGCCACTCCGCGTTACGTCGGCGTAGTGCATCTGAGATGCGCAACGCCTGCATAATTAGGCGCGCAGCTACGAGAATCTGGCCCTATGTCTGGAGGAAACTAGGCACTGATCATCACCTGCCCAATACCATCCCAACAGTGAAGCATGGGGTTGGCAGCATCATGCTGTGGGGGTATTTTTCAGCAGCAGGGACTGGGGGACTGGTCAGGGTTAAGGGAAAGCTGAATGGACGAATATACTGAGATGTCCACAATGAAAACCTTCACAGCACTTAGGACCTCAGACTGGGCTGAAGGTTCGCCTTTCAACATGACATCTGTCCCAAACACACAGCCAAGACAACATAGGAGTGGATAAAGCACAATTTTTTGAATGTCCAAGAGTGGCCCAGCCAGAGCCATGACTTGAACCCATAGGAACAAAAATTAGGTCACCGACCTGGTTATGCTGTCTAGCAAAGATGTCTGGATTACAGGACTAGTTAAACCATATTACAAGTCCTGGCAAGTAAAAGAGTTCACATACATCAAATTCAATAAAGTATTTTGCTTTAAATGAGAACCATCATTTGAAGAGAAAAAAAAGATACCAGAACTATTTTGTGCATTTTGTTCATACAGTATATATATTGTACCAATGTACAGGGTTCTATATAACTGGTAAACCCCATATGAGTATTCTTAAAAAAAATGCAGTTTTCTTGAGCATTGAGAATTAGTGCTCCCATCTCAACTATTGCCAAAATGCAGATGGGAGAAGTATCTTGGCTCCTGACTGCATTGTTGCACTGATGTCAAGAATGCAACATACAAAGGCCCTGATTCAGAAAGCACTTACGCCGACGTGTCTACAGATACGCAGCGTAAGTGCACGGATGCGCCGTCGTATCTATGCGCCTAAGTCTAAAAGCAAGATACGCCTGAAATTTGGCTTCATACGACCGACGTAAGTGTCCTACGGCGTAAAGTTATTCCACCTAAAGGTGGCGCAACCCATGCAAAGGTATGGACGTCGGAACAGCCGTCGTATTTTACGTCATTTACGTAGTACTACGTGAATAGGGCTGTGCGTAGGTTACGTTCAGTGACTCGACCTATCTTAGGCGTTTGTCTCGACGTGATTCTGCGAATGCGTACTGGGAAGCGTCCACGGGACGGCGCATGCGCTGTTGGTTCGGCCCTTCATTTGCATGGGGTCACGCTTCATTTAAATGGATCACGCCCACTTCCTTCCTACTTGAATTAGGCGGGCTTACTCTGACCAATTTACGCTACGCCGGCGCAACGTAGGGAGCAAGTGCTTTGTAAATACTGTTCTTGCCTCTCTGTGTTACGTTGGCGTAGGGCATATGAGATGCGCTACGCACGCATAAATATACGCCGCTCTACGTGAATCCGGGCCAAAGTTTGCAGTTAAAGGTTTGAAGTCATCAGATTAAGCTTTATAGTTACTGTCTGCGTTTGCAGGATCAGCAGGAGCTCATTAGAGAACTGCTATGTTTACCTGCCAGGTAATGAGCCCACAGTAATGGATACCTAGAAGGTAAGCCAGTGGAATTAGGCCGTGTACACACGGCAGAGAACCTCGACGGGCAGAACACATCGTTCCGCCCGTCGAGGTTCACTGCCGGCCGTCGAAATCGGCGACCCGCCCGTCGGGAATGGCAACCAGCCATTCATCCAGGCGGGCCATCGAGCAAATAGAGAGCGTGCTCTCTATTTCTGCTCGACGGCTTCCCGACGGGAAGCTCGCCGAGAGCGTACACACGACCGAGGTCCTCGCTGGAATGCAGCTTCCAGCGAGGTTCTCGCTGGTTTCCAGCGAGAACCTCGGTCGTGTGTACGCCGCCTTACTTTCTGCAGCAGCCGTAAGATATGAATGTTTATCATCTATCAGTGAGAGCTGGACGGTAAGATGTGGGCATAAGACATATGCAGTGAGTTCAGATCAGATCGCAGTCTGGGGCATATGAATCGGTCTAGGGCTTGGGTGAGGGGGTGGGGGGCAGGAGGATCATCTGTCCTGAGCACAGAATTTTCATATAGAGGCTCTAAGCTGCATCCTGCTCATTACATGTGTTCATTGCACATTGTATTATGTATTAAGCATTATGTACCTTATTAATATGCCTTGTTCTGCCTTCTGCATACTTCTGAATTCCACATGTACCCTTCCCCTCAACTGGCTACTTACTCATCTTCCGAACTGCTTGTCACACCATTAAGGTGGGCTGGGCTCATACAGATGTGCTGTCTTCACAGCTCTTCCTTGTGATGGTGGTTCTCAGCGATCCAAAAACAGAGGTTGGGGTAGGCAGGAAAAAGTCGAGAGCTGGGTGTCAGCAGGCGACGTTGGTGGGAGTAGGCCAGGGCTGCAATGAGAGGAAACCGGGCCTGTGCAGCTACAGGAAAAGAAGAAGAGCAGAGGAGAGACCAATTGTGTTTTGTGTGTGTGGTCTCCTACTTATCAGTGCCAAGTTCACATAACTTTAAAGGATCACTAAAGGAATTTTTTTTTAGCTAAATAGCTTCTTTTACCTTGCTGCAGTACTGGTTTCATGTCCTCATTGTCCGTTTTTGCTTTGAAGTTGCTGTAATCCTGCTCTGATCTCCACACTTCCTGCTTGTCTGTTTCCTTATAACCACAGTACTGGGAGCTTTCTCACTGTGGTCTAAGCTGTCATTACTGTGTGTCTAAAACTTCCCAGAACCAATCAGATTCATTTTAAAAACAAAACACTGCCCTGGATGTGTTTGTTTTAGTTCTGTGTGTCTCTTTCTACTTCACAGAAACATGAAGCCAGTTTAAAAGTGAAACTAACCTGCAGGCACATTATATGATTGATTTTTATCTATTTTTAATCATTTTGAAAAGGAATCAGTTAACTTTTATGTCTCTATACCCTGTAAAAATGTTGTCTTAAAAAGACACTGACTCAATTATAATGAACCCAAGATGGGAGGGGGCACACAGTTTTTCATCTTTGCCCTGGGCCCTGTATGACCTTGTCCTGGGACTGAATAGGTCAGGACCTTAGAAGTCCTGTGTGTTAGCCAACAAATTGAAATGAAAATCGAATTTACAATTCTTGGAAAAAAAAGGAAGTGCTCCTATCCACAGTTGGGCCGAGCATGACTTGCTCATATTAACTTTTGCAATAGAGCTTCCTGTGACAATTTATTTTGAATGTTTTGGTGGGGTGTTTTTCTTTGTATATGACGTGGAAGCATTACTCTTCTATTGGGAAAAGGGAACAACTAGATAAAAAGTAGCAGGGACTTCCCTTTATACAAAAAAAAACCCCTCTTCTAATGTGAAGTGGCAGGAGACCTTTCATTGTTTGGAAGTGTTCACTACTGTATTATCACTCAATTGTTACTAGTGACATATACAGTAACATTTATTAAAAACATTAATAATGTGAGGCTGGTCATAAACTGCTTAATCCTACCCTGATTTACTGGACTATGCAACATTCAGGCCATAACTGGGCTATTTAGGTTTCTTGAAGGAGCCATAAAACAAGGATTTCTTCCAACTATTGGAAACACAAGTTGAGTGTGGCAGTGGAAGTAAACACTCACATTTACCCAATGAAGTGAATAGCCTCAGATGATACACAGAGATTAAACAACTCTCCCTACATAGGTTTTACTTGTATATCTGCTGTCTTTCCCTTTCTACACTCCATGAAAAGTGCAGATTGTGTTAGGAATCTTTCTTTCCATTTTAGCAGGGGGCAGGGAGTCTGGGCTTACACTGTGTGAGAGCTGATTGGAGAAAAGGCACCCCCCCTCCACATAGGCAGAGAAATAAAGGAGCCTGCAGAGCTGTAATCTGAATAGATAAACTCCCTGCTAATCTCCCTCTAAGCTTCCTCTCCAACACAAATTTTCAGCTGCTGTTATCTCATGTGTCTGAGAGCTTGTGAGAAGTGACTCATGCTGATAACTGAGGAAAGAAGCACCAGAGAGCTTAGAGCTTTGGAGAGAGATAAGTAAACACTGCAGATATATGTGCTTAGGGCAAATTTCATGAATGGGGTTTAGCCCTGGTTCACACTGGTGCCATTTTACATGTCAAATCAGTGGCATTTGCCAGCAATTGCCGGCAATGGCACTGTCCTAATCGGCGTGACACTGCATCTGCGGCGATGAACTGATTGTAAAAAGTAGTTTCTGTACTACTTTTCGATTTCAGCCCGCGATTGACATCTGTGCAGAAACTGCACAGATATCCCACTTATCGCGGCCAAAATCAGGACTGACAAGCGGGAGTGAAATTGTGTGAGTTCAGCTAAACTCACATGGCTTCAATCCCGCAGCCCAGTGTGAACCTGGGATTAGAACCACTTCAAGGGAAGCATCTGCCTATCTATTCACACCTGAAGGCTGCTCATATACCCGTAATGATAATTGGATGTGCATGCACCTTCTGACTGACTGTCATCAGTAGCAGGATCATTTGGCAGATAAAAATAAATGCTGGGCAGTCTCTGTTTATGTTAATGGAGAGTGGAAGGATAAATGGTTGGATCTGCTGGCTTCTGTCACTTGTCCTTTGGTACTTTAAAATGTAACTCCACTTTTGTGAGAAAGAAAAATCTCCTCCAGGTGATTTATATTAAAGTAGATGTAAACCCAAAACATTTTTTTTTTGTTGATGTCACAATGTAGAGTATAAGATTTCCTATCATCTGTGCCCAGTCTTGCCACACAGAGTTAATCCAGCGCTGAGTAATCCTCTTTTAATGTTTAGTGAGAATTAACAGAATTCCAGATAAAAACTTGCCAAATTATAAAGTCTGTTTCTGTCTTCTTGCTTTGAGTGACAGGTTATTTACATATCTAGCTTGGACATGTTTATCATATGTTATGTTATGTTTATCATAACATGAGGTGATCCAAAGTTCATTGTATATTACCAGGATGTGTTATGTGGGGGAGGGGTGGATTTCTCACTTTTTATACTGTGAATCACCTCATGTTATGATAAACATAACATAACATATGATAAACATATGATAAACATGTCCAAGCTAGATATGTAAATAACCTGTCACTCAAAGCAAGAAGACAGAAACAGACTTTATAATTTGGCAAGTTTTTATCTGGAATTCTGTTTATTTTCACTGAACATTAAAAGAGGATTTCTCAGATCTGGATTAACTCTGTGTGGCAAGACTGGGCACAGATGATAGGAAATCTTATACTCTACATCAGGGGTGGCAAACTCAAATTCATCGAGGGCCGCATCAGCAGTTTGGTTGCCCTCAAAGGGCCGGTTGTATCTGCACTCCACCATAGTGTTCGGTCTGAGCAGTCTCCAAGTTTTCTTGCGCTGCATATGGACGCAGCGCAGGGTTCAGGAGTGCGAAGCACATTATTTCTAATATTACATTGTGATATAAAATGAAATCATTCAACTCACCATAATGCAGAATCAGTGGAAGCCCGGAGACTCTCCTTGCATCAGGCGTCCCCACCAGCCGAGTCCCCCCTTTACATCAGGCGTCCCCCCTTTACATCAGCCGAGTCCCCCCTTTACATCAGCCGAGTCCCCCCTTTACATAAGCCGAGTCCCCCCCTTTACATCAGCCGAGTCCCCCCCCCCTTTACATCAGCCGAGTCCCCCCTTTACATCAGCCGAGTCCCCCCTTTACATAAGCCGAGTCCCCCCCTTTACATTAGCCGAGTCCCCCCCCCTTTACATCAGCCGAGTCCCCCCTTTACATAAGCCGAGTCCCCCCCTTTACATCAGCCGAGTCCCCCCCCCCTTTACATCAGCCGAGTCCCCCCCCCTTTACATCAGCCGAGTCCCCCCCCCTTTACATCAGCCGAGTCCCCCCCCTTTACATCAGCCGAGTTCCCCCCCTTTACATCAGCCGAGTCCCCCCCCTTTACATCAGCCGAGTCCCCCCCCTTTACATCAGCCGAGTCCCCCCCTTTACATCAGCCGAGTCCCCCCCCCTTTACATCAGCCGAGTCCCCCCCTTTACATCAGCCGAGTCCCCCCCCTTTACATCAGCCGAGTCCCCCCCCCTTTACATCAGCCGAGTCCCCCCCCCTTTACATCAGCCAAGTCCCCCCCCTTTACATCAGCCGAGTCCCCCCCCTTTACATCAGCCGAGTCCCCCCCCCTTTACATCAGCCGAGTCCCCCCCCTTTACATCAGCCAAAATCCCCCCCCCTTTACATCAGCCGAGTCTCCCCCCCTTTACATCAGCCGAGTCCCCCCCCCCTTTACATCAGCCGAGCCCCCCCCCTTTACATCAGCCGAGTCCCCCCCCCTTTACATCAGCCGAGTCCCCCCCCAGCCGAGTCCCCCCCCCTTTACATCAGCCGAGTCCCCCCCCCCAAGCCGAGTCCCCCACCCTTTACATCAGCCGAGTCCCCCCCCCAGCCGAGTCCCCCCCCTTTACATCAGCCGAGTCCCCCCCAGCCGAGTCCCCCACCCTTTACATCAGCCGAGTCCCCCCCCAGCCGAGTCCCCCCCCCTTTACATCAGCCGAGTCCCCCACCAGCCGAGTCCCCCCCCCTTTACATCAGCCGAGTTCCCCCTTACATCAGGCTTCCCCCCACCAGCAGACTCTCTCCGGTCTTCAAGAAAATGGCGACGACGGCGGTCTTCAAGAAAATGGCGGCCGGCGGAGACATTGTGTCTGCCCGGCCGCAGACCTCTAGCGGCGGTGACGGCGGTCTTCAAGAAAATGGCGGCCGGCGGAGACATTGTCTCTGACCAGCCGCGGACCTCTAGCGGTGGATGCCAGGAATGTAAATAAAAAAATCGGAGAAAGATCCCCCTGATGACGGGGGCCACATCACAAGGCCTGGCGGGCCGGATTCGGCCCGCGGGCCTTGTGTTTGCCACCCCTGCTCTACATTGTGACATAAAAAAATAAAAAAATCCACTTCAAGAAAAATCCCCCCTAGGTGATCTATAGTAAGAGAAATCCCCTCTAGGTGTCTATATTAAGAAAAATCCCCTTCAGGTGTCTATATTAAGAAAAATACCCCCTAGGTGATCTATATTAAGAGCAATCCCCTCTAGGTGATCTATATTAAGAGAAATCCCCTCTAGGTGATCTATATTAAGAGAAATACCCTGTAGGTTAGTGATGGTGAACCTTGGCACCCCAGATGTTTTGGAACTACATTTCCCATGATGCTCATGCACTCTGCAGTGTAGTGGAGCATCATGGGAAATGTAGTTCCAAAACATCTGGGGTGCCAAGGTTCGCCATCACTGCTCTAGGTGATCTATATTATTTTTTTTTGTTGCAGATTTCTACCTTTTTTTGTTCTGAAGAAAAATTAGCTTTTTTCATCATGTCCATTCCAAACTGATTTTGGGAGGATCTGAATACATTATAACCACCCGATAAACAAAGTTTTTTATTTATATATACACACATGCACACACATTAATACTTTAATGATTCATTCTTTACATTTTCAGTGTCAGAATCTTAAATTTTTTTTAAGCAACCCTGTAATCCCCAGATGGGATAACCAGGAGATCAGGTCCTTTGGTATTGAGGGCCGTTCACCTTTTCTGGCCTCAGGTTTGTATATTCCCTAGTGTAATTGAGTAACTTTCTTCATACAGTTTCCTTTATTTCCAACAAAAACAAAATGTCAGTCATGTGAGTTGAATTTGACAGGTCGGGGGGCTTATTTTGCTTTAATTTTTAAAGTTTGCAAAGAAAGTTATGTAAATCTTGAAATTAATTAATTAAATATGTGCCACCTGGCAGCAAGTCAGGAGCTAGTTTTTTTTTTTTTAGTAGATTTAATTTCATTAAAGGCTTTTTGTCGCTAACTTAAACAGTTTTATCCATTTTCTTTACAGGTATGGTGTGTCAAAGGGAATAATGCTCTGGAACCCCGCTATTAGCAATAACCCATATTGGATATGCTCCTTTGGTATACTCGGTAATATGATACATATGACCCTGTGTCGCCAATAATTTGAGAAGACAGAAAAAGAGGGAGCCATAGCTAACTCTTCTAGGCTCTGATTCAAAAGGGTGACCCAAGGCCACATGCCATCTCCTCATCTGCAAACATCTGATTGATTTATGACCAGATTTACAATGTTGTTCAATACACAAAGCAAGATACAGCATGGCACTGTAGGCATCCAATTCCAAGTCTTATACCATTGTCCTAATAAGCCAGTGCTGAAGTCAGAAATACTAGACAGAAAGTAGCTGGAAGAGATTAGCAAAACCATGCAAAAAAGTATTTTATAAGAAAAAAATGGCAGTTGTTTGTGATACACAGGGAGATTCACTAAAACCGAAGCCCTCAGAATTTGGTGAAGATGTGCATGATAGCCAATCAGCTTCTAACTTCAGCTTGTTCATTTATAGTTTGACAATAAAACATGGAAGCTGATTGGTTTCTTTGCAAAGCTGCACTAGATTTTGTAAGCTCGAGTTTTAGTAAATCTCCCCCACAGTGCTTTAGCAAACTAAATGTCATGCAGTTTTGTTTTATATCTACAGCCCTGTAAGATGTGATAAAATATGGACCTAATGATTAGATGACTTTTTTTTTACCCTTTTAATTTGTCAGTTATTTAAAGTTAAGGAGCTAATCATCACAGCAGGTTAAAGCTTCTCCAAACTTGAGAGGATAGCTGTCCACTATATGTAAAACAGGGGGGGTGCAATCAGCGCAAAAATATAAAGATCAGAAAAAAATAAAAATAATAAGTGTAAAAATGAAAAATACTCAAAGAGTGAATTTCATATGGATGCAAGCTGAACACCAAAAGAACAATCACAAAATTCCTGAAGTAAATATATCAAACAGAGCAGTGCAGCGCAAACCTAAATAGCATAATATTAATATTAAAACGAATATGCTCATACCAGTGAAGACATAATTGAATTAATAACAGTGAAAAAATAAAATAAAATAAAATAAAAAGAAAGTCCACATTTGCAAAGTGCAAACAAATCCTGTGATCAAAACAGTCAGAGTATCTCCACCATGTGACTTGGAAAACCAATATTTCAAATATTTCAAACGTGATCCCTTCACCAGTAAAGATGGGTACTCTCACCTCACACCAAGACCCTTGTTTTACCAAAGGTCTAAAACGCTTAGAACAAATGGCAGGAAATCCAGATGGCTCAAAGATGTGCAATTGTCAGCTGAAGGACCCGGAGATATGCAAGTATCCTCAGTGGCACCAACGAATCAATATGCAAAGAAAAAAGGCCAGATCTAAGAGCTTCCATATAAACCAGGTCTCTTTAATGAGTAAAAAATGTGCAGGGTACTCACATTCAAGTAGAAAATACAGGCATAAAACACCATATCAGGCAGCTCAAATGAAGATGTGGGACATCAAGGAGTGACATGGGATGGTTCCTGACCCCGGACGCGTATCGTAATACTACTTCCTCAGCAGGGCCCGGGACAAGGGGTGGACAGCAGAGGTGTATTTAGGTTTTGTGCTGCCCTAGGCCTGACTAAACTTGCGCACCCTCTAATTTAAATATGACCCACCCCTTCCTGTCAAAGCCACATCCCTGTCATATTCATGGGAAGAGGACAGAGGGACGCCCTGGGAGAAGGACAGAGGGACGCCCTGGGAGAAGGACAGAGGGACACCCTGGGAGAAGGACAGAGGGACACCATGGGAAGAGGAGAGAGGGATGCCGTGGGAAGAGGACAGAGGGCCGCCCCCCACAAAGTGCCGCCCTAGGCCTGGGCCTTGTTGGCCTAGGCCAGAATACATCCCTGGTGGACAGGAGGGATAACTGCCCTGGGTGCAGTGAAGCAAGGGGACAAGGAAGGGTAATGTGCTACACCCATTCTATTGCATGTATTAACAGTGGTGGAGGCGGGTGAAGTTCTGGGTCCTTGTACAGACCCACAGTCTAATGTCCCTCAGGGCAAGCTCTCTGCAGGCAGGGTAATAGTAATACATAAGGGCACATTTACAACTGCGAATGTGCAAGACGCAAAATTACTTGCAAGAACCCCAGTGGGGGTTCCCAGTGATTAGCTGTTGGAGGCAGCCCATTTAAAAAGCAATGAGAGGCTGCCAGCTCCATCAGCTAATTGCAGCTGTTTGCATGTAATCGCTCATGCAGCAATCACTCCTGGGTGAATGCCCCTGGATGCAGACATTCATTTAACAATGTAACAATATTAACAACATTGGGTTGGAAAAATTCTTTATCATTTTATTTTTGTATAATCATTTTTTTTAACACTGTAACACACCTCAAAAGCAGTAATGTGGGCTGACTCCACTTCATTCCCAGTAATGCAATAACAAATTATAAAATATATGAAATGACCCAAATACAGGAAATAACATAGTAAAATACAGAAAATAAATACTTTAAAAAAATACATTTTATGATTTTTTTTTTTATTATTTTATTTAAATTTAATTCAATTGAATTATTCCCTGTTTATTGGATTACAGGTTTCCAAATGAGATCTCCCTTACCTGTATACTATTTACACAACAGTGGCATATCCGGCACACTGGACAGCTGTGGTTGACAGGCTCAGTGCCTGCAGCAATTTGGAGTATATTCATGTTCCATCTGCTTTCTATTCAGGAAGGTGAAGAAGGTAAATTGGGTTAAATGCATTAGTACTACCTAACATTTTATACATAGGCTATTATGTTTACATGTCATGAGCTTGAAAATTAATCTTTTTCTTATAGGCATGTAATATATATATTGTTTGGTAAGGGCATAACTGTAACCATAGTAGACTATCCATCTGCTATGGACCCCAGCAGCAAATAACCCCATTACTGTCTGGTCATATAATGATGTGAGCTTGTTGTCGGAAAATCCAAACCAAGTGTATGCTCCATCGGAAATTTGCTGTCGGAATTTCCGACAACAAATTTTTGAAGGCTGGTTCTCAATTTTTGGGACAATCGTGTGTAGCCAATTCTGACGCACAAAAATCCATGCATGCTCGGAATCAAGCAAAAAAACCGCACTGCCTATTAAACTTCATTTTTCTCAGCTCATTGTATGTGTTGTACGTCACGCGTTCTTGACGTTCGGGATGTCCGACAACATTTGTTTGACCGTGAGTATGCCAGACAAGTTTGAGCAAACATCCGTCGGAAAAAAAATCCACGGTTTTGTTGTCGGAATGTCCAATTGTGTGTACACAGCATTACTATTCAACACTGCCACAAATCTGTGGCAAGTTATCCTTGATATGTGGGTTACACTTTGTCTGATCAAAAATTTCCATTACAAGATTTCAAATTAACCCATTTTACCTGCCTAACCAATGCTGCAGTCTTACTTGATGCCCATCACCCATTCCGCAAACAGCCAGCACCCCCTTCCCCTATTTGCAGTTGTCTTGCCTGTGTACCCCCACTGCCCATCATTCAGGTGCATGTCTAGCATTCTTCTCAGAAGAGAAAGATGGCACCATTTCTATAGTATTCCCAATTCCAGATGGGTAAAAGTCACAAGTGGGAATGCCAACAGTAATGTCCAAATTATATGGCACCACTATGTAACACACCTAGCACCACCTTACTATGCAGTCACACAGACCGAGGTAGAAGAGCGTGCAAGGATGTGAAAACCTAAGGGAAATTGGCCCCCCAAAAAAGCCAATATGGTGGTTGCAGACCTGACACTTTGGCACCAAAGTAAACAGGACTAACAATATAACAACAAGAACCTGGGGAATGCCCAGGGAATAACCAAGCCTACTTACCGACCAGCTAGCAGAACAACCAATTAACCTGTCTAACAATATGCGTTAAAAACAGGGGTTTTGTTCGCACGCATTTGCAAACGCATGCGTGAGCCACAGAGCCGCGCCAAGGCACCCCATAATTCTGTGGTCCTAACACTAACAGTGAGTGTCCTCACAATGGAGGCACATGCATTTTAATGGATAGATAGGGGCAGGTGGACTGAAGGGGAGCCACCCCTCCTTAAAGGTACAGAAGCACACCAAGCACCCAGCATATAGCACAATGGCTGCAAAGGTGTTGGTGCACTGCTGGACCAAAATAAACACCACGGGTGAAACAAAACGTATCCACCGCCCCCATCTATGGCTGGCAATCACAGTAAGTAGCAATGGAAGGCTAAAGCAGATAACAACAAGAACCTGGGGAATGCCCAGGGAATAACCAAGCCTACTTACCGACCAGCTAGCAGAACAACCAATTAACCTGTCTAACAATATGCGTTAAAAACAGGGGTTTTGTCCGCACGCATTTGCAAACGCATGCGTGAGCCACAGAGCCGCGCCAAGGCACCCCATAATTCTGTGGTCCTAACACTAACAGTGAGTGTCCTCACAATGGAGGCACATGCATTTTAATGGATAGATAGGGGCAGGTGGACTGAAGGGGAGCCACCCCTCCTTAAAGGTACAGAAGCACACCAAGCACCCAGCATATAGCACAATGGCTGCAAAGGTGTTGGTGCACTGCTGGACCAAAATAAACACCACAGGTGAAACAAAATGTATCCACCGCCCCCATCTATGGCTGGCAATCACAGTAAGTAGCAATGGAAGGCTAAAGCAGATAACAACAAGAACCTGGGGAATGCCCAGGGAATAACCAAGCCTACTTACCGACCAGCTAGCAGAACAACCAATTAACCTGTCTAACAATATGCGTTAAAAACAGGGGTTTTGTCCGCACGCATTTGCAAACGCATGCGTGAGCCACAGAGCCGCGCCAAGGCACCCCATAATTCTGTGGTCCTAACACTAACAGTGAGTGTCCTCACAATGGAGGCACATGCATTTTAATAGATAGATAGGGGCAGGTGGACTGAAGGGGAGCCACCCCTCCTTAAAGGTACAGAAGCACACCAAGCACCCAGCATATAGCACAATGGCTGCAAAGGTGTTGGTGCACTGCTGGACCAAAATAAACACCACAGGTGAAACAAAACGTATCCACCGCCCCCATCTATGGCTGGCAATCACAGTAAGTAGCAATGGAAGGCTAAAGCAGATAACAACAAGAACCTGGGGAATGCCCAGGGAATAACCAAGCCTACTTACCGACCAGCTAGCAGAACAACCAATTAACCTGTCTAACAATATGCGTTAAAAACAGGGGTTTTGTCCGCACGCATTTGCAAACGCATGCGTGAGCCACAGAGCCGCACCAAGGCACCCCATAATTTTGTGGTCCTAACACTAACAGTGAGTGTCCTCACAATGGAGGCACATGCATTTTAATGGATAGATAGGGGCAGGTGGACTGAAGGGGAGCCACCCCTCCTTAAAGGTTTAAGGTTTAATTAAACTTCATTTTTCTCAGCTCATTGTATGTGTTGTACGTCACGCGTTCTTGACGTTCGGGATGTCCGACAACATTTGTTTGACCGTGAGTATGCCAGACAAGTTTGAGCAAACATCCGTCGGAAAAAAAATCCACGGTTTTGTTGTTGGAATGTCCAATTGTGTGTACACAGCATTACTATTCAACACTGCCACAAATCTGTGGCAAGTTATCCTTGATATGTGGGTTACACTTTGTCTGATCAAAAATTTCCATTACAAGATTTCAAATTAACCCATTTTACCTGCCTAACCAATGCTGCAGTCTTACTTGATGCCCATCACCCATTCCGCAAACAGCCAGCACCCCCTTCCCCTATTTGCAGTTGTCTTGCCTGTGTACCCCCACTGCCCATCATTCAGGTGCATGTCTAGCATTCTTCTCAGAAGAGAAAGATGGCACCATTTCTATAGTATTCCCAATTCCAGATGGGTAAAAGTCACAAGTGGGAATGCCAACAGTAATGTCCAAATTATATGGCACCACTATGTAACACACCTAGCACCACCTTACTATGCAGTCACACAGACCGAGGTAGAAGAGCGTGCAAGGATGTGAAAACCTAAGGGAAATTGGCCCCCCAAAAAAGCCAATATGGTGGTTGCAGACCTGACACTTTGGCACCAAAGTAAACAGGACTAACAATATCCCTTGTATTGAGAACAATAGTGTTGCAATTCAACCGTAAAATACAATAAGTCCCTGTGGAGATCCAGTGTATGGAAATGGTAGAACATAAGCCTAATGATTTGTGATCACTCACAATATGGAGGGAAGAAAGCCAAAGAGCTGACCAAAATTAATCAAACAATTCTTTAGTTATGGTTCTGTCTATTCTACTATCTAGAAAGAGCAAATCAAAAATGATTACAACAATCTGCAAGGCAGAAAATGTAGTCACTTTGAATTGTAGAGGTTAATTATACAGTGACTCCTTCAGTGGATGCAGTGCGGTATCCATTAACCCCTACTGACAGGAATGATCTTTCAACTCACTGAGGTCATATTCTTATCCATCACTTTGCTTGGGTCAACGAAAAGTGCATATTTCTCATAAGGATAAAACAAGATGTTTGTCATTTGGCAAATGCATTTCATTTTAGTGAGGGTAAAAGTGCATCTGGATAACAGGACTTTAAAGTGAAGTAAGTATGCACACTTACTTTTGAAACTAATTCGATACAGTAACATTAGTCCAAAACATTGTTGCATTGTTAAACTAAACTACATGTAGGCCTGTCCCCTTGCAAAATTATGTGCCGTTCCCAGACACAAAACAGTTGATTGTCCACCACAAATTGCTCAGTAATCAATGTCAACTTGGATTAAAATGTAAGGGCTTGTTCACACCATCTGCTGCATTGCAACGCAGCGGCTGGTGTGCGGTGCGGTCTGTACAGACCAGCATAGTGTTGGTGCGTCAAAACTAGTGCATCACACTGTGCACTTTTTTTATAAACAAACTTTATTGAAATGTCACAAAGTTCTATCGGCCAGCGTGCAGTGACTCACACTTCACTGAAAAAAAGTACTTTTTTTAGCATACGTCACTTCAACACAGTGGTGTGAACTGGCCACACTGGAGACCAGGTATGTTGCCTTGTCTTGCAGTGGAGGTGTGGTGGGACTGTGTAGAATAGCCGCCCAATACAGTGCCACTGCACCTGGTGAATGGACGCTAAAGCTCCGTACACACGGGCTGAATATTGGGTGGCATTTGGCTGTTGTGTACTGCAGCCAGTCCAACAGAAGCCTAAAAAGGCCTGTCAACCGGGTCCCAGTCAGGGCTTTCAGCCAATGGCCTCATTTGCATATGCAAATGAGTAAAACAACGTAAAGGCCACCTAGTGGCCGGAGTTGTCATTACAACTACGATCTGAGATGCTGAGCATCACTCGAATAGATACGAGGCAAAAAAAACGGCGATACAACGGGGTATCTGAGATACTCCGTCGTAGCGCCGCTGAGAATCTGGCCCAATAGCTCTACGGGAGGGGAAAAGAGCAAAAACACAACATCTATGGCTAGCTTAAAGTGGAGTTCCACCCAGGAAAAAAACATCTAGCCAAAAACCCTAAAAAAATTAAAAAATAAAAATGTGAAAAAAAAAAATATACTCACCCGAAATACCTGTTGTTATGCGGAAGTCCGTAATCTGCCTCTTCCGCAACTGTGGTATGTTTTCTTCTTCTTCTCCTAGTGAATGGGACGCGCTGCTTTCTGGGAACTGTGTGTGTTTTTAGAGAGCAGCCGCCCATTCACAAGCCGACACGAGACTCACGCAGGCGCAGTAGGAAATGGGCAGTGAAGCCATAAGGCTTCACTGCCTGTTTCCCCTAGTGTGAATGGCGGAGCGGGACCTGCAACGATCGTGGGATCGGCATGGGGGGGGGGGCCATCAGTGCTGGCAAGTAGGACAGGTAAGTGTCATTATTAAAAGCCAGCAGCTACACTGTTCGCTTTAAGGCTACCTTCACACAGGCAGGCAGGAATTTGCAGATCCCTGTATCTGGAATGGTGTATGCAAGGCAGGCTTGAGAAGAATCACGTCAAGAAAAACTTTTGTTTTTTTCAAAGACATGAATAACTGTCACATGAAATTACTGGATCATCAGTTTTAAGAAAATTTGGGTTCCATGGTTTACCCACTTTTCATTTTGACTGACGTCTACTGGACCCATAGACTTTAAGGCCGGAATCACACTTGTGCAGTGCGAATTTCAGCTCTGTAATCTCTGCAGATAGATAAGGGAAATGTTCAGCAAATTAGCAATGTTTTAGCTGCGAATTTGGAGACCTGGGAGAAGTTACGGGTGAGAGGAGAGTGGGGGAGAAGTGTATTGAGCTGAATGACACAAATTCCTGAAGAGAATTGAACACATCTGCGAATCAGCTGCGTACCCTTAGAAGATAATGGGCCTGAATTTGCACCTGAGCCGCACTGCAAGACATAAAATCTGCACATGTTTTTTCTGCAATGCGCAGTGCGAATGCATCGCACATATGTGAACCAGCCTCATTGAAAACAATGTATTTAGAAATGTTCTGCGTATTAGATGCGGTTTAAGCCGCAACCAATTTGCATAGGTGTGAATCCGGCCTAAAGCCTCATTCAGATGGAAGCAGACACCTGTAGTTTGTAAAGAGAGCTTTGTTTATGTGGCTTCAGCCTCCAGGTGCTGCATGCAGCCCATGTCTATTGGGACGCAGTGGCTGCATGAAAAGCCATGCAGGTGAACGGCCCCAAATACAGACAGTCTGTGTTGTCTTGCATTTAATCTTGAATTGAATCTTTAATCTTAATCTTACAGTAATTAAATGCTACCGCCGCTGGTGTCATATACACTGTATACTTCCCTTGATGTCTTCTTGTTTGGGATAAACTTTGAAAACTACTGCTTAACTAAAAAATACTGAAAAAAAAAAAAAAAAGAGAATGTGTAAAAAGCATTTTTTGCACAAATAAAGGTAAACAAACTATATGTTTATACAGTACATTGAAATGTGATGCTGACTTACTCCATGGGGTGCATATACAGTATATCTGTGTAGATCACTGTTCTATATGGTATGCATGCATTTCCACAGACTGTTAGTCACATGTTTTCCTTGTGTTCCCTTAAACTTGTATGTAAAATATGTGAATTATGTTTTGTATGACTATATGCTTTATATGCACAAATTAAACAAAAAACTGTGGATTTTACTATGAATTGACAAAAGTTCTAAATCAGTTACATTACAAATGACAAATTAAAAGTAAGAATTTAGCATCAGTCACTTTAAAAAAAAAACACATAATTTTAAAGATAATTAATATTATTATTAAATCCTTAAGGCCTCGTACACACGATCGGACATATCCGATGAAAACGGTCCGCGTTTGATCCGTGTACACACCATCGGATCAAATTCCCCGCCGCCGGACGGCGCGGTGACGCGGCGGTGACGTTGACGCCGCCACGTCACCGCACCAGGAAGTTAAACACTTCCGCGCATGCGCCGAATCCATTCGGCGGCGGCGCGGCGGCGGTGGGGGACGACATATCTGCTGGTAAGTGTACTAACCAGCAGACATGTCGGGCGGACAGATTCCACCGGATGGATTTCAAAGCCTGCTTTGAAATCTGTCGGGTGGAGAAATCTGTCTGCTAGCCCATACACACGAGCGGAGATGTCTGCTGAAACGGTCCATCGGACCGTTTTCAGCGGACATATCCCCTCGTGTGTACGAGGCCTAAGAAGAAGCACAGGAGTGGATGAAGTACATGTCCTAAACTTTTTTTTTGTGTCTCCCTGTGAGCATAATTCCTTTTGCAGCAGCCCCAGCTTTGCAGTCAGCCGGTCCTAGCAAAGGATGGGTGGGGGGGGGGGGGAGCGCCTCAAGACTGGGGAAGTTCTCAGCTACCATAGTTTTTAAAGAAACCCATTCACTGGCCTGATATCATAAACTAAATTGGTACCTGCCAAAAGAATACCCGGCAGCAAAGAGGTAGCTGTATTTAAAGTTCTGCCAAAATATTTTTTTTAAGTCAATAGCTACAAATACTCCAGCTGCTGACTTTTAATATATGGACACTTACCTGTCCAGGGCGCCCACGATGTCGGGTCCCAAAGCCAATTTGTCCCTCGGCTCTCGGGTGCTGCCACCACCATCTTCCTTGCGGCTTCACTTCCTTGTTCCCTACTGCACATGCGCGATCCCACTGGTCCCTTCTGGGACCTGTGTGTCTCCCAGAAGACAGCGGTGGTGGACGGAATAGGCGCAGGACGTGGCGTAGGTCACTGCGGTGATCTATGTCTGGAAGTGGGAGCAAATACCTGTATAACAGGTATCTGCTTTCTCCTCCCCCTGAAAGGTGCTAAATGTGACACCGGAAGGGGGGGATTCCAAAAAGCGGAAGTTCCATTTTTGGGTGGAACTCCACTTTAAATACTGCTCTAACCTCTGTAGGTATAGTCTAAAGCATGGGTGCTCAACCTGTGGCCATCTAGCTGTTGGGAACCTATCCCATGAGGCATTGCAATGCTGACAGCTACACGCAGGAACTTGTAGTATAACATGTTTGTTATTTTTTTTTTATATATATAATCTTTACAAACCACTTTTACTTTTACTTCTACGTGGAAGATGGTGGAGCTTTTAAGGAATGGGGGAGAGAATGAGGTCAGTGGTGGGGATTTCTGTGAAGAGGATGAAGCTGAAGAGGGAAGAAAAAGTGATATGCTAATGTGGGGTGCAGTTGTAAAGAGCTGTGGAAGAGCACCCCTGAACTCTTTGCGTAGCACCCCCCCTGAACTCTACACTCTAAGGGTCCTTACACACGGAGCGGTCCGTCTTTCGGTCCGCTCCGTGTGTCCGTCAGCTCAGCGGGGGGTCTCCGCTGAGCTGTCGGGCGGACGGGGCGGTCCCCGCACACTGTGCAGGGACCGCCCCGTCTCTCCTCCGCTCTCCCCTATGGGGAGTCGGATGGAAACGGACCGTCTGTCCGTTTGCATCCGATCTGTTTGGCCGGACGGAAGAAAAATAGGACATTCTTCCGTCCACAAAAACGGATGCGGATCGAGCGGACGTTAGCGGATGCATCATCCGCTAACGGATCCGCTCCCATAGGGACCCATTACAAGTCCGTAAACAGACTTGTAATGAGCGGACCGTTCATCCGCTAGTGTGAAAGGGCCCTAAATGTAATGTGTTATTGGTATTTAATGCCCTCTCACTGTTAGTGAAAATTGTCCACACCTACAATTTGATGCCGCTTGGTGGGTGTGCATGTGGGGGGGGGGGTTGGTTGTTTTGGGAGGACATGGTTAAGTTCCTGCACCTAAATTCCAAGGAAAAAAGCCCTGATTTTGTACCTAAATTGTTTTGCCTATTTGTTTCTGCATTCATGCAGCAACTTTCCCAGTGAGCACAATTACCCCAAATGGGAGACAGACAGCAATAAAAACCTAATAAAAGTTTTAACTATTTCCTGCTCTATCCAAAGAAAAAATATTGCCCAATAACTACTGTGATATGCTTATTCCAAGCAGAGTTGATCATGCTTTGCACATTCAACTGTTCCTTGATGTCTATTACCAGCTTTAGACAACAATATCTGAGTCAACCAGCCATGGGATTGTAGTCAGCAACTCAATTATACAGTAAAATACCAATAATAAATAAACGCAGACACATGTCTAATGTTTTAGGTAAAAAAAATGGTTGCACCCTTTTATTACTGGTTTTAATTAAAATAATAAGTTCATTACAAATAACTGACCTAACTGTCAAACTTATAAAACCAAAATCCAGTTCAGTTTCTACGACTTAAACGGTCCACACTACAAAAACAGCTTTAAAATTAATTGCCCCCTTTTATACAAAGTATGACACAAACCATTAAATGACTGCAAAAATGACATTGGGGGCTCACAGGAGGTGCCAGCTGGATCCTTCACAGGTGAGAAAAAACAATGCTATGATCCATTAATCATGTGTGTGTATGGGGTGGGCAGTTCTGAAACTTGCACTATGTTCCCAGCAGAGAGCGGGGACCAGTGACGATGCGCCGCTATACTCGCGCATGTGCAGTAGGGAACCAGGCAGTGAAGCCGCAAGGCTTCACTTCCTGATTCCCTTACCCAGGATGGCGGCGGAAGCAGCCGAGGACCGAGCGATTGCTTAGCCTCGTCTGCTGACATCGCGGGTGCGCTGGATAGGTAAGTGTCCATTTTTTTATAAGTCAGCAGCTGCAGTATTTGTAGCTGCTGGCTTTTAAAAAAAAATCAGCGGAACCTTCGCTTTAATGACATCCCAGTCTTAGTATTCCGTAGGGTTCAATATTGAGTTGGCCCACCCTTTGCAGCTATAACAGCTTAAACTCTTCTGGGAAGGATGTCCACAAGGTTTAGGAGTGTGTCTATGGGAATGTTTGACCATTCTTCCAGAAGCAATACTGCAATGTTGACTATGGCCTCATCCAAAAATGAAGAAGAATAGTGACTGATTTGTTCAGTCTGCACACATGCACACTGCCAGGGGTTTAATGACTTCTCATAAAGAAAAAGTGTAATAGGAAGAGAAGGGTATTTATTAGATTTTTCAGACACACTCCCTGTGTGATGAGCAGGGAACAGAAGCTCGTGCTCGAAGTGCAGCTGGAGAGATGACAAGAATTTCATGGTACTCGTTTCAAGAACTTCACATGCCAAGCTTGAGGGGAAAATGTGTAAGTACAGCATAGACTGCATGCTGCATAGAGAAGCTGACCCAACATAGCCACACACATTCAGTCTGACTATACAATGTCCATGATACAGGCCTTACAATGTCCTTTAGAGCATTCAATTTCATTGTACAATCCTGTAGATTTACCAACATCAAAGCTCAGTTAGTGACAAAGACTTCCTGCAGGCTCTCTGGCATGACCATGCATATGGCAGGGAATTATTTACTCATGCATCTTTTTACCTTTATTTTTCCCCAAAAATGTTGACAAAAGTTTTTTAATTGATATGGAGCGGTCATTCTGTAGCAGTGGTCGACAACCTTTGGGATCTCACTGACCACTAAACTGACTATTTCAAATCCCATGGACCACTAACATGAATTTTACATGCCTTATACACATGCTCTGGCTCCTAGCCTTCCTCCCCCTGGATCACACTGCTGCCTTATACATACAATGCTACAGCTCTTTGCCCCCACCACTCTGCATCACACTGCTGCCTAAGGCCGCGTACACAAAATCAGTCCATCCGATGAGAACGGTCCGAAGGAAACATTACGTCTGCTGTAACTGTGCAGCTCTTCATGTGTAGAGGGGATTGAGGGCAAAGGGAAGCTTCTGGTGGCCTTAAAAAGGGTGGGGTCCTAGGGTCCTAGGAAACTGCCTATTTTCCTCCACCTCCAAAAGTGCCAATCTGGCCATAAAACTTTGAAGTTCAAGCTCAATAGTATGGAAGACAGTGGTTCAGCATACCAGCCAGGTAACTAGTATTTACTACTAGCTTACAGCTCTTCCAAAGCTTTTTATATTTTGAATGGCTGCATAAATGTAGTAGGTATAAAAAAAGCTAACCAGATATTGCAATGGCTAGTAGAACCATCCACGGCTGTAGACAACTAATAACTTTTGTCTGCTACCTCTGCATTCTCTAAAGCTTGTGAGCGTTATAAGGGTTTATTGTTTATTTTTTGGGTAGTATTTGTAATAGATGAGGCCAACCAGGTCATTGGTTCACAGGTCTTACTACTTGTAATTGTTTTGTAGGTAATATACAGTCGGTAAGGCAACCCTGTTTTACCATGTATTATTCCTTGTGCCTTATTTACCCCTGCTTGGGTATTGTGCCTGAGATGGTTAGTTTGGTTGTTTTTTTGTCTTATATGTACCTTAGTGCGTTTTGTATTGCACTATAAAAACGAATAAAAAGTTTTATTAAAAAAAAAAGAAGCTAACCAGATATTGTAATTATTATTTTTCATTTCAAGGTGATGAGGCCAAGTCTTCCCAACTGTGTGGAGCAGCTTGCGTGTTCTCAAAGAGACAAGTCATCTATTGTAATACTGTGTCATGGCCTCGAAAACCTGCCTGGCATCTGCAAGCTTGCTACTCAAAAGAATACTGGGTTCTGGTGTATCCCCTCTGCTCTATCTCTCTCTCTGTTAACTTGCTCAAATTTCATTATAGATATATAAGATCTGCAAGACTGCATGAAAAAAGCTCCAGTGAAGATGAATTTGGTTTATGGCTGTGTGGTGGAATCTGTGACCTACTTTGTATTTCTTGAAGTGGCAAATTCTGTGCAAAAAGATCTGTATGGGAAAAAGATTACAAATAAGCTGTTACCTCGCTACCAGGACCCTCATAACTTGCCATTGTCACTGCTTCTTAGATCAGCTGGCTGCTTCTCCTTCTTGCTACATACCTGTGCTGCTCAACCATAAGTGAAACTTCAATCTTCCACTCAACCTGTCCAGACCACTGTAAACATCATCTAGTTCAAACTCGTGTATTAGGTCCTCTGCGGGTGGATAGATTTAACTTTAATTTAGAACACTTAAACCTTGTCGAGCCATTGTATGCTCCCGGTGGGGTCGGCTCCCCCCCCCCCCACCCCCTCCTTCGCATGATCCCCCCATCAACACAGACAGTGTTGACAGGGGAATCCCTCCTGCCAAGTCATTGTTTGCTCCCAGCGGGGGCCATTGGAAGAATATTATTGGGAGAAGATAGCAGTCCCTAGTGAAAGGTGTAAATCATACAAACAAACAAATCAGGGAGAAACAGTCTCCATATGTGTTAGAATTCATGTGATTAGTCCTTAATCAGGTGCACAGTGAAGGCAGCAGCACGGATTCCATTGAGGAAAGAAACATAACATAAATGATGCCCTCCTTCACTAAGAGTGTGGATCCCAGTCCTTCAAACTGTGAATCAGGTGATCAGGCACTCGTATGCGGATAGATATGAAAAAAAGGAAAAAGAAAACCTCATTGCACAAACATCAGGTAGCAGGCGGATAATGCGATCCAAAAACATCAACAGATGCACTCACGAATCCCCGCTTAGTACAAGCATGAAACGCCACTCAGTGTGCTGTCTCCTCAACTCGATCCAATAGACTCGGATTCGATCGTAGGCTCCTCCCTACGCGTTACGTCACGGGCACGCGACTTATTCATGGGTTGCTCTAAGCGGGGATTCGTGAGTGCATCTGTTGATGTTTTTGGATCGCATTATCCGCCTGCTACCTGATGTTTGTGCAATGAGGTTTTCTTTTTCCTTTTTTTCATATCTATCCGCATACGAGTGCCTGATCACCTGATTCACAGTTTGAAGGACTGGGATCCACACTCTTAGTGAAGGAGGGCATCATTTATGTTATGTTTCTTTCCTCAATGGAATCCGTGCTGCTGCCTTCACTGTGCACCTGATTAAGGACTAATCACATGAATTCTAACACATATGGAGACTGTTTCTCCCTGATTTGTTTGTTTGTATGATTTACACCTATAAGTTAATATTAGCGCATCTTATTATATAATATTTTTCTCACTGTTTGATTTGGTATCACATGGATAGCAGCTGTGTTATTTGGTTTTTTATTTGGTGTTCCTAGGATTAATTATTTAATTAGCGCTGTAGTACACTATTTTTCTTAGTCCCTAGTGATAATCACAAGAAAATCCGGCAGGCTGGCTGTACCCAGATTGATTAATCGATCAATATTCTGCCCATTCCTGCTGAACCGGCTGAGGTTCAAACCATGTATGGCTGGTCTTACTGGGCCCACATTCCCCACAGTTCTTCCCCCAGCACAGGCTATGTGCAGCACAGCGAAGGAATACTCAACCTATTGCTGGTATTGTCCCCCACAGACTTGACATCGGTCAAGCACAGGACATTTTTCAGATTGACCAATACCCATCTTCCTCTATGTTTTAAGAATGATTTTCTAACCATTAGTGGGCTCAAATCAACATTAATCTTTGTACACAGATAAGTACATAATGAGCAGGATGGAATATTTGAATATTTGGACGCAGTGGTTGTTTAGGAAAGTTCAATCACTCCACAATTGAGTGTTGAAAGCAAACGTGTTTTGCCGAATTTTCAAACATCATCATATGTACTCATGAGATATTTCATGCAAATGTTAATATGAAAGTCTACCAGTGTATGGCTAGCTTTAGGCTTTAAAATGTGCTTATAATAGTGCTATACCATATAGCAGAGTATATCTTTTCCATCAGAAGGACATAATCCCCTCTTTCATCTTCGATCCATTGATCTTCTTTGATGAGTGTCACTGACAATTAGTGAGAAGGATAAACTACTCACCATTACAATTACTGAGTCAACATAATATTTACTACAAATCAAACAGTTTCTCTTGCAGAGTTGACACAAGTGTTCCCCAAGGGAAAGCTCATTGTTAGGACCAAGTCACACGTACAGTAGACCTATCATTAGGATAGCACTTCAGCCAAATCAATAGGGCACTAGTCAGCTTTACCACACATTACATTATCTTTTTTCTTGACATGAATAAAAAGCTGCTAAGCTTCATTCTGTCACTTAAGATGGGTACACACTACAGTCGTACAGACTGACATACACACAGGCCAAATGTCGGCTGTTTTTTTTCTAACCGCCCGATATCTCACTACATTCAGCCCGTGTGTACGGGGCTTTACGCAGTCCATAGACAGTGTGAATTTCTTTCCTACAACTACGGATTGCAAGAATAAAAATTACACGATTCCCCCATTAACACAGGCAGTGTTGACAGGGGAATCCCTCCTGTCCAGCAATTGTCATCTCCAGGCAGGGGGCAAGCAGGGGAAACCATTATTGCTAGCAGCTATAGCAGCAACTTGAGATAATTGCAAGCAAATCTGTCAGGCTGGTTGTACCCAATTTGATCAATCAATCAATTTGGTACATTCTGCCTGCCCCTTAATGGTTGGAATCCTGGCTGAATTCTGCTGAACCGGCCAAGATTCGAACGATCTATGTACGGCCTTTGTGTAAAGCTGATCATACATTTTTCGTTATAACCACTTCAGCTAGAGCGACGTACACTAGTCAATCCTAGTGGCTAACTATCCAATGGATTGCTTTTACAAGCAGTGAGAGGGGACACCCCCCCTCCTGCTGCCTTCCGCAGCTTTACCAAAATCTCCCATCCCACCGGGAGTCCTAGTCGACCAGCCGCTGGCTGATTATAGAGCCTAATAAAGACCGATTATAGAGCCTAATAAAGACTGATTATAGAGCCTAAGGACTGACTTTGTTGGGCTCTATGGTATAGTCGCCCAAAAGCGATGATGTCATGTCACATCCAGGTTACCTGGATGTAAACGGCACCATTTTTAAAAATCTAAATCATTAGATCTCACGATCTTCATGTGATCAAATGTTTTTTTTTTTTTTTTCAAATAACAATTTTATTTTCAAACATACCAGCAGGTCGATGATGGCGAGGCTTGCAGCTGAAGTTCTAGGGCCCTCTCAGCTTGCAATTTACATTTACAGGTGTGCACAATTTTAAAGCATGACATGTTTGGTATCTATTTACTCTGTGTAACATCATCTTTTATATTTTACCAAACACTTTGGGTTATGTATTGTGTTTTTTTTACATTAAAATAAAAAAAAAGTGTATTTTTTCCAAACAAATTGCGTTTTTAAAAATGTTGTACAAATACCGGATGACATAACAAATTGCAAAACTCGCCAATTTAATCTACATGGCTTCTAATTTGAAATTAATGTTTGGGGGTTTTAAGAAAATTTCTAGCAAAAAATACTGATTGTTACATGTAACATGTAAAAAGTGCCTGAAAAGGCCTGGTCTTCAAGCAGTAAGCAGAAAGATTGCAAGCTGTGAAGCAGGGTTTCCCAGCAACTATACATACATCCAGAGAGAAAAAAGAGAAGAGAAAGAGGAGAAGAGAAAAAAAAACTGAAAGGAAAAATAAGTGGGGGATAGGAAGAGAGAGTACAGACGGGAAAAGAGAAAAAGGAGGGGAGGGGGTAGGGTAGGGAGGCTCGACCGTCGGCTCAGGGCGGATCTTCACGCCGGTGCCACTCCTCCCAGACCTTATCATGTTTATCCAATCTGTCTTGTAATCGGGCTGTCATTTTTTCCATCAGCTCAATGTCTTTTATTCTAGAATACAGGTCTGCTTGGGAGGGTGGGGACCGGCACTTCCAGTGCAGGGCAATCAGACACCTCGCAGCTGTTAGGACATGCCTAAGCAGTGTTTTAGAACATTTGGGGATTTGCAGAGGTGAGACCCCAAAAGAAATGATTTTGGGGTCCTGGAAACCGGTACCCCTAACAGCCGGGTCAACAAAAGCTGCGTCTCTGTCCAAAAAAGCACAATCTTGGGGCAGGTCCAGTAGATGTGATACAGAGTCCCCTTGTCTCCCTGACAGCGCCAGCACCTGTCCGAGCTGGAGGGATAGATAGCATGGAGAACATCTGGTGTCAAGTACCAAAAATAGAGAATTTTATAAGCGCTCTCCTTGTAGAGCGTGCAGAAAGAGCTTTTGGCTGCCTGGGACCAGATCGTCTGCCAAGTTGTCTCTGGGATCTCCTCTCCCAGAGCCATTTTCCTAGCGAAGCATTTAAGCATGCTTACCCTGAGTAGAGACGGAGTAGAAGTTGAGCAGCCAGTATATGTCCGAAATCAGACCTCGGCGTGCGGATCCCTCCAGTACAAGCCTCTCAAAGGGGGTTGGCGCTGAGAATTGGAGGTTCGGGGCAGAGTGCAGAGAATAAGAGCATCTTGCGTGATATTAGGTCCACTAAGTGGCCAAAGTGGAACAAGTCCCATGTCGACCAATGCGAGGACATCTGGTGGGTGAGGCCAGCAGGCATTCTGGGGTTATATAGGAAGGAAGTCAGAAGAGAGCGCTCAGAGCCCAGGCCATGTACCTGAGACAATCTGCACCAAAGCGTCCGAAGCTGGCTCGAGTCCACCTCCGCATTCGCATTCCAGAGCAAGCTATTCGGGTGTGTGGGTGCAAGCCATTTTTTTTTTATTTCTGTCCACTTATTGTACGAACGTTGGGATCGTGCGAGAAATCCTATGTCTTCCATAATTCCAGACAAAGTGTACCAGGTCCGCCTGGAGCTTCCTAAAGACTGCATGCAGAATTGGGATGGGCAGTGTCTGGAAGAGATAGAGGAGTTTGGGGAGAATAGTCATCTTCACAGAGGCCACCCTCCCCAAGAGGGAGATATGATGGGCCTTCCATTTCTGTAAAATGGATCGAAATAGAGGAGGAAAGTTGGCCTGGTACAGGGTTGTGTAGGATGGGGTTATCTGAACCCCCAAAAACTTTAGAGCTGTCGTCTTCCAGTGATACAGGAAGCACTGGTGCAGATGCTGTATTTCAGCTGCTGGGATGTTAATAGGGAGAGCTTCCGACTTGGTCGCATTTATCTTATAGCCTGAGAGGGTTTTGTAAGTATCCAGCTCTGCGTGTAGGTTGGACAGCGAGGTTCTGGGCTGAGTCAGGGTAAGTATGACGTCATCCGCAAAAAGTGCCAGTTTAAACTCCCTTACCCGCAAAAAAGACAATGATGGCGAGGCTTGCAGCTGCAGTTCTAATGCCGCGTACACACGGTCGTTTTTTGCGATGAAAAAAAACGTCGTTTTTTAAAACGTCATTTAAATTGATCGTGTGTGGGCAAAACGTCGTTTTTTTGTCTTAAAAAAACGACCAAAAAAAAATTCCAACATGCTTGAATTTTTTGTGTCGTTTTTCAAAACGTCGTTTTTTGTTTCACAAAAAGTCACCGTGTGTAGCAAAAACGTTGTTTAAAACGACGTTTTTCAACCCGCGCATGCCCAGAAGCTAGTTATGAAGCGAGCTTCAATGGAAAAGTGTGGTGAACGTAACCTTGTTTTTTGTGAAAAAAACGATGGTGTGTAGGCAACATCGTCTTTGAAAGTGACGTTTCAAAAACGTCGTTTTTTACTTCACAACAAACGTCGTTTTTTTTCATCGCAAAAAACGACCGTGTGTACGCGGCATTAGGCCCTAAGATCCCTCTCAGCTTGCAATTTACATTTACAGGTGTGCACAATTTTAAAGCATGACATGTTTGGTATCTATTTACTCTGTGTAACATCATCTTTTATATTTTACTAAACACTTTGGGTTATGTATTGTGTTTTTTTACATTAAAATAAAAAAAAGTGTATTTTTTCCAAACAAATTGCGTTTTTAAAAATGCTGTGCAAATACCGGATGACATAACAAATTGCAAAACTCGCCAATTTAATCTACATGGCTTCTGATTTGAAAAAATATATAATGTTTGGGGGTTTTAAGAAAATTTCTAGCAAAAAATATTGATTGTTACATGTAACATGTAAAAAGTGCCTGAAAAGGCCTGGTCTTCAAGCAGTACGTTTGTTCGATTTTCGAATTATTAATGTGGTCAAATTGACATTTGTTTTTGACTACAGTGAGAATATTTGAAAGCAAAGTGGTCTCTTTTCATTAAAAACCTTGTGAGATTTTTTGTCAATATTACAGACTGAAATATATTATAATCAGACAAACCTGATGTAGAAGGAATTGATGTAGCAGAGTGAAAATAAACCTCTTCAATTGAGACACGGATCAAACCAACCATTCAAAATGTAACCACTTAAGGACGACCTAATGCCGATATACGTTGGCAGAATGGCATGGCTGGGCACAGGCACGTACAGGTTTGTTGCCCTTTAAAAGCCCAGCCGTGGGTCACGCGCGTGCCGCCGGCGGCGCGCTCGCGACCCGGTCCGAAGCTCCGTGACCGTGCCCGCAGGACCCGGGATCGGGTCACAGGAGCAGAAGAACGGGGAGAGGGGAGTGTATACACACCTTCCCCGTTCTTCTCTGTAGGTTATCACTGAACGTCTGTCTGTTCCTTGTTATAGGGAACGACGATCAGTGACGCCACACATCCAGCCACGCCCCTACAGTAAGAATTACTCCCTTAGGGCACACTTAACCCCTTAGTGCCCCCTAGTGGTTAACCCCTTCACTGACATTGTAATTTTCACAGTATTCAGTGCATTTTTATAGCACTTTTCACTGTAAAAAATGACAATGGTCCCAAAAATGTGTCAAAAGTGTCCGATGTGTCCGCCATAATGTCGCAGTCATGAAAAAAATCTCTGATCGCCACCATTACTAGTAAAAATAAAAAATATTAATAAAAATGCCATAAAACTATCCACTATTTTGTAAGCACTATAACTTTTGTGCAAACCAATCAATAAATGCTTATTGTGTTTTTTTTAACCAAAAATAAGTAGAAGAATACGTATTGGCCTAGACGGATGGGAATTTTTTTTTTTTTATATATATATATAGATTTTTTGGGGATATTTATTATAGCAAAAAGTAAAAAATATAGAATTTTTTTCAAAATTGTCGCTATATTTTTGTTTATAGCGCAAAAAAATAAAAACCGTGGAGGTGATCAAATACCACCAATAAAAAGTTCTATTTGTGGGAAAAAAAGGACGCCAATTTTGTTTGGGAGCCACGTCGCACGACCGCGTAATTGTCAGTTAAAGCGAGGCAGTGCCAAATCGCAAAAAGGGGCCTGGTCCTTAACCTGCATTGTGGTCTGGGTCTTAAGTCGTTAAAAAAATAATTCCCAGTCTAAGTGTATTTCTGTTCTGGTGACAACTGTTTCACCCATTTCTTGATAGGGAATAAGAATGGAGTAAAATTGCTCATAATGGGATCACAGAAAAACTTCAAAACACAACATCAAACTCTTTCCTACTCAATATAAAAATACATAAAAATGATTTTCCTGCAAGAGCTTTCGACAGAGCAAACCTCATAATTCTATTTGGAAAATGCGAAGTTCATTTTGTGTTAGAAAAATAGAAATGACCTGCTTTTGACTTAGGTTAAACCAGGTTTACTTAACTGAGCTTTATTTCTGGATGTGTAACTTGTGTTATTATTTTCTCTTTCAATGAAATTTCTTTTTTTTTACTTGTTTTGCTTCACATTGCTTTTTTGTGATTTTGTTTGTTTTAATTTTTAAAACATTTGCTGGTTGCAACTATGTTATTGTATAGTTTGACATCATGTGTGTACTATGCAAAGCCATCATTAAAGAATAAAAAAAAGAATAGAAATGTGTTTCTATTTGCTGCCTGGTCTATATTAGAAAAAACATTTCTCGTTGTGTATGTCATTTATTTATAATGATTTTCCAAAGTTCTTTAGACTAGTACCGCTACTGTAGGCATTGATAGGTGCAATGGTTGTCATTTGGGTCAATAATAAGCAACCTAAACTCACGTATGCCCTCCTTAGAGCCCCACAGGAGTTTGACTTTCTTAAAGCGGAGGTCCGCCTAAAAAAATAAATTAATTAAAAGCCAGCAGCTACAAATACTGCAGCTGCTGAATTTTAATAAATGCACACTTACCTGTCCAGGGTGCCCACGGCAGCTGAAGCCGCTCTATCGCCCAGCTCTCTTTTGCCCCCGCCGCCATCCTTGGTGAAGGAATCAGGAAGCGTTGCTGCTTCACTTCCTGGTTCCCTACTGTGCATGCACGAATCGCACTGCGCGTCCTCATCACTGGTCCCCGCTGTCTTCTGGGACCTGTGTGTTTCCCAGAAGACAGCAGGGGGGAAGGCGTGACTCCCGCGGAAGTGGGTGCAAATACCTGTATTATACAGGTATCTGCACCCTCCTCCCCCTAAAAAGTGCCAAATGTAACACCGGAGGGGGGTTCCGAAAAGTGGAGGCTCCATTTTCGTGTCGACCTTCGCTTTAAAGTTATTATTTACGTAGGCTTAGACCTCCATGACAGTGCTCATGCCTGGTGGTAGGCTGCTCAGGCACTGAACACTGTCAGTAAGGATGATTGGGTGTTCCTATTCCCCACAAACACTCCTCCCCCATACAGAAAGGCTAAAAAATTAAAAATGTTCACCTTTTATATAGTTTTTCGCATTATATCATTTTTAGCCTAGGCCCGGGCCCTGCTGCCTCCTGGGGTAGCTGTGATGTAGCTATCCCAGGAGGCATTGGGTCTCTAAGCTGCAATTGTGCAGCGGTACTGCCACAGATTTGTGCACAACTGCCATAGGGTGGCATACTGCTATTCGGCTGGCATCATTTGTGCACATGTGCAAAGATCCTGGTACACTTGGGCATATGTGCTGCTTATCTCTAGATACTGAAGGTGCATATGTGCATGCTCTGAAGTTTTAAAGATGGAGGAGCAGAAGAGAGGTGGTGGGAAGCGTTCATTCAGTGGTAGTTACAATTTTTTATAGAACTTCATATTCCCACAAAGATCTAGGAAACGCAAAATTTCTGTAATACCACACTTAAGTGAATTTTGGGGCAAATAAACACAATAAACTACCCACATTTTTGGTAAAATATAAAAGATGAGGTTGTACAGAGTAAATAGATACATGTCAAACCTTAAATTTGTGCGAGCCCATGAAATGGCGCAAAACTACAGTACCCTGTATTTTCTATGGCTAAACATTTCAAAAGCCCCCTATAGGTAATCAGTTTAGTTTACAGAGGAGGTCTTGTACTAGAAAAATTGCTCTCACTCTGGCGCACAGCGATATGTAACATGTGTAGCGTAATTGATGTTTTGATGCGTAGGTGCCCCAACGGCTGTGTTTAAGTTTGTATGTGCGTATATGTGGAGGTGGGGGCGGCCAAAAAAAAATTGTTCGGGGGTTGTGCTTGGGTGTAAATTTAAAGCGAATTGACACCACTAAATCCAGCCATAGACGGTTCAAATCTTGGCCCGTTCAGCAGGGATCGACCAAGATTCAAACCACGTATGGGCAGTCTAATTGTACCCAAGACCGATCGATCGACTTGGGTTCAACCAGCATGTCGGATTTCTTATGTGATTATTGCCACTTATAGCCACTAGCAGTAATCATTGTGTGTTCTCCCGGCCGGGATGGCTTCCCCTGCCCCCGAATACAATAGCTCCATGGGAGGGATTCCCTCAATACTAACTGTATTGATGAGGGAAATCAATTTTCTTTCCTGCCACCTGTGGCAACAAAGGTTCTTAAAAAGATTTATTTTTTACGAAATTCCAGTAGTGTATGGGCAGTTTTGCCATGTGGATGGTGAAATCTCCACCGCTGGCTATTGTATTCAGGCAGCTGCGGCTCCGGGTATTGCTTGCAGGGACACCCATGGCTCAAATTTCCTCCAATTCAGCAGGCTTTACTGCTGGCTCCTGCTGTGTCTGAGGAGGTGATGGTGATAAGGAAGGTACCATTTGACTCCACTTTAAGCCTTCTATCTTGGAAGAGCCTATTTAGCACCTTTTAGCAGATAAACTTTAAAAAGATTTGTGTGCTCAGAGGTGATGTGGGTGGCTGGCTGCCTCCAAAATGCTTTACAAGGGCCAATCCCGAGAACATGGTTTCCTGGGAATACCTAGAAAAAACATGAAAAAATCTCATAGAAAGAGTATTATCATTACTGGAACAAATTAGAGCTTGGAATAATGGAGATTTATATTTCTATATACAATAGGCCACTTGTAAATGTGACTGCTTTTTCTACTTGGCTCACCATGAGGCGAAAAAGTGTAACAGAAAAAATAAATGTCATACAGTTTACTCTTTTGAAGCATATACACATATGGAGGTTTTTTCCTAGCACACCCCCTCCTTGTGGATATCTTCCAATAGTCATGCTATAAGAGCACAGGAATGCCTCTGGCTTAGCAGGGGTTAACCCAGTCCCATTGCTGCCCTCCTGTATTATGTGTGTAATGGGCTGTGTAGCACATGCTGCTATTTGGATAAACTCAGCAGTGCAGCAGAGTAGGCGGCGTGTGCGGTTGATAATACTGATGCACTAAAGTTCAATGCCACTTAACTGCAAAAGTTTTAACCATGTGTTTATTCTCAGGATTTAACAGCAACTTCAGGGAACACAAGCCAACCAGTGAACAGCTGCTACTATCCAGGGAAATGTGACGACTGTGCTAGATGCTGAAAGTCCATTTACATTTTATAGTAAAATTGCAATGCTTGACTAAGCAGGCCTTTTACAAGATCTCTGGGCAGTATTGCACCTTAGGCGGCGTACACATGACCGAGGTTCTCGCTGAAAACCAGCGAGAACCTCGCTGGAAGCTGCATTCCAGCGAGGACCTCGGCCGTGTGTACGCTCTCGTTGAGCTTCCCGTCGGGAAGCCCGTCGAGCAGAAATAGAGAGCACGCTCTCTATTTGCTCGACGGCCCGCCTGGATGAATGGCTGGTTGCCATTCCCGACGGGCGGGTCACCGATTTCGACGGCCGGCAGAGAACCTCGACGGGCGGAACGATGTGTTCTGCCCGTCGAGGTTCTCTGCCGTGTGTACACGGCCTTAAAAGTGGATGTAAACCTTCAGATATACCCAGTGAAGTGAACAGCCTCATATGATACATAGAGGTGGAACAAATCCTCCTACATAGGTTTTACTTGTTTATCTGCAGTCTTCTCTTCCCTACACCCCTTCAAAAAAGCAGATTGTGTTGAAAATCTTTCTTCATCTGTTAGAATCACAGAGGAGGGGATGGGGAGGCTGCCATTACAGCGTGTAAGAGCTGAATGGAGGAAAGGAACACAACAGTGGAGACCCATCCGTTAGGGGCTCCCGGTCGCCGCCCCCTCTATCCTCGCCACCCCCTATATGAATAATAGATTCATGAACAGCATGAATCTATCCATGGCTGTCGCGGCCACCCCCTATTCGGGCATCCGGACCCTTTTAAGATGCTGGGTGTCAAAATTACAGCAGCAGGTTTTTTTTTAAGCGTGTGATTAGAGCTATAGACTCTAATAGGCATCAAAATAGGGTGGCTCGTGGCGCAGAACATTAGACATGTGCAGACTGGAATATTTTGTTTCGTTTTTTCGTTTTCGTTTGGAAAATACATTTATTTAGTTACTCCCGAAAATCGTTTTGATTTATGTCGTTTTCGTCTGGAAAGTTTTTGTCCGAAAACGAAGATTTTCGAAAACGAGGAATTGAACGACGAAAATTCAACAAAGCATCGAAAATAGAATTTTCGTCGTTCAATTTCTACCTATTCACTGTATTCAGAACGACGATTTTCGATACTGTGTCGAATTGAACGACAAAAATTTGACAAAGCATCGAAAATCGTCGGATCTGAACGAAAACGAAAATAAAGCATTTTTTATGTCGGATCTTTCAGTTTTCGTTTCTTGCGCTTTCGTTTTCGTTCGTTAAAACGATAACGAAAATACCAGATTTTCGGACGAAAATGCATTCTAACGAAAACGAATGCACATGTCTACAGAGCATTGCGCCATGAACCCACCCAGGTGTTACAACAGCGAAAGTAACACTGATCCTCAATCTGGCCAATCAGAAGCAGGGTGTAACGGCTCTGGTGAACCACAACTGCGATTAGCAAGGATTTCAATGCACTTCTCTATGTGAGAATTCAGTATTGGACCCCAGGCGTCACTCCATACAAACAGGAGTTTGGGGGTTCTCTACATCATCTCTCTCTCTCACATAAAGGAAGGCGTTGAGCTACTAGGGGAGGACGTATTATAACATGCGATCAAACCGTAGCGTTTAAAGAATACGATTCACGTGATGATTCCTTAATAGAGCTTCTGGACATGTGCGTAGTGGTGTGTCTAGGAGACATAAATATTTGCTAAGTTGAACTTTTGCAACATCGGAAACATGTCGGATGACTACTTGCAAGACTCAGAGCTCATTTCCTCTACGCCAAGCTCCAGAAATTGTTTCTTTGAACAGACCATTATTCTTTTTCTTGCACCTTATTATTTTTTTAAAGGGCGATATAAACTACTGCAGTCATTCATCCCTACAAAACGGATAAGTAGCAATTGCTTCACTTGTAGTTCTACAGGAAAACCTTCTACTGATACGTTTTGTATGGATGAATGGCTGCAGTAGGCTGGTAGCAGGTCTGGGATTCCGTAGTGTAGGGTGTCCTGTGGGAAGATCTCTTTAGGGGGTCCCAGCATGGGGCAATCTGGATTTGCTTTGTTATGGCAGGCATCCAGTATGGCATGGGTTGCAGGAGTGGGATGGTTTCCAGCCTGGGATTGATGGTACCTGTAGTTCCTTGTAGCCAGGCTTAAGATTCAACCTGGGGAGCGATGGTACCAGTGGCTTGGTAGCCAAGCCGGCTACGGCCGACAATAATAGAACCAGGTTTATATTTAAAATGAATGCCTTTATAGGCAGAAGACAGGTGCCGTGTATAAGCACTGATTCCAGGGCAGCAGTGATTTGCGCGCACTTCCGCTTTCCAAGCTTGAACGCACGCGGCGCCAAGCTATGGCGTCATCGTGCGGGCGCCGTATAGGTTCCAGCGTGGAACGCTTTATGGCGCCGGCAGAGGCGCCTGTTACACGGGATGTGAGAATTTGTTTTCTTATTGCCCGAAAAGAGAAGACTCCCGATTGGCCACCGAGAAGAAGGGAGGAACCGGAAGCCGTCGCTGTGGAGAGCAGGAGAACGGGAGGCTGTCGCCGAGCATGGGAAGCTGCGATGGGGTGAGTGCAACCAACTGTCCCACCGACCCCGGTGGGGGCTTGTTGGTGGCATACTGTTTGCCACCTCCCCTAAAAAAAATCCCAAGACCACTACTGGAACACACCCCCTTCTCATACAGCGGAAGAACTGTGTTCTGAATAGACAAGCTGCCTGCTGAGCTCCTCGACACAAATTTATCTCATGTGTCAGGAAAAGTTCCCAGAGATAACAGTGGCAGGAAGCACGCGAGAGAAACGACACTTACAGCTTTGGATAGAGATAAGTAAACACTACAGATTCCATGACTGAGTTTTACAGCCAATACAGTGATTCTATAAACTCTTAAGCTGGCCATACATGGAAACAATTTTCTGTATCTATTGGCAAAGAGGTTGTGAACTTACACTTAAATAAGTGTCTTGTTCTGGTGACAACTTTTAATTTTGGATTCTCCCTCACTTACAGTCCTAGGGATACAGGTCACCAGATAGGGTCAATATCCCCAGCGGTTACACAGACATCACAAAAACCTGACAGATGTTCTAACCCCTCAGTACTCTATCCAAAGTTGAAAAAAAAGGCTTTGTACAGATCATCCCTGATCCTCCTTTCCTCTAGTCCAGTGGTTCTCAACCTGGGGAATGGTGATTTGCCAGGGGTCCCCAAATCCTTGGCTGTTCCTGAAGCCTGCACCGCTCTCCCAGGCTTCTCGTGGCCGCCAAACAGGGCTGTCCCTGGAGCCCGCGGCCACCCACTTAGCCTCTTCGCAGCCGCCCCTTCAGTTCATGGCATGGCTGGGGGGTAGTGACTAGGTCAGCTGACTGGTGAGGAATGTGAAGTGGGAGGGGCTGGAGGAGACTATCTCCTGATTTTGGCATATGCTGCGAGACACCACAAAGTCAGAGACACAGTGAAGTCAAAGACGCAGTGAATAACACTACCTGTGATTATAGTTGCCAATAAAGGTCCTCGCTACAGTTCTTAGATCAGCAGATAACCTTGATCAAGAGCACCTAAGTTGACTGATCGGAACTCCCCCTAGCACTGCCACTCATTCCAACTTCCCGCCAGAAGAACTGCCACTCATGCCAACTTCCCCCATCCCCCAATAGGGAGTAAAATAAGGAATAAAATAGACAATACATGGAAGAGAGAGGAATAGAGGGGGAAGAACAAAGAAAAATGGAGAGAAAGAATAAGAGAATGAGAAAGGAGGCTAGAGAGATAAAGGGGAAAGAAAGGAGAACAAAAATAGAGTGGTACATCCTAAAATGTATCACAAGGGGTTTTAATACTGTACGGGTGGAAGAGACTTGGGGAACGCTATATGCCAGTGCTAATTTAACTTGTCTTGCCTTGGGTGCTGACAACCCACGCTATGAAATTTTATTGTTAGGGGTCCCCACAACTTGGGGAATTTTATCAAGGGGTCACGGCACTAGGAAGGTTGAGAACCACTGCTCTAGTCCCTCGTCTGCACTTCTGGCTCTTCCCCCTGCTAAATGCCCCCAGAGCAAGTGACTTGCTCTAGGGACACTCGTGCATGCTCACCCTCCAGCCCCATTCTCTGTGTATATTGACACATAAAGTGCAGCTCAGCCCCACCCTCTCCTCATTGGCTGTGATTGACAGCAATAGGAGCCAATGGCTCACACTGCTGTGTCTGAGCCAATGAGGAGGATGAGTGCAAGGAGTGCAGCTGCTCTTGTGCGCATCACTGAATCGATATTGGGCTCAGGTAAGTATAAGGTGAGCTGGGGAGGAAGGAGCTACATACAAAAGTTTTTTTTTACCTTCCTGCCTAGAGTGCATGAAGTTAAAAAAAAAATCAGCCTTTGGAACCACTTTAATTCTAAACTGGTATATTGTATGAACTGGACAGCATGAATAAACAATTTTGTCTTTCGTCGATTTTTTTTTTTTTTCCGTATTTACTACTTGAATATTCCTGGAGGCAGAGCATGCTTCTCAAATGAGCTCTGCATGGACATGAACTACAGCTTCCAGGTCATATTCTGGGTAATTGATTCATCATAGACTCCGTGATAACTCACTGGCTAGTGAATCAGTCCCATGTCGTCACAATCATGTCTCATGGAAGGTCATCATCATCATCATCTCTACCAGATGCAGACAATTTATATATAATCCATTCAGGCGAGTGTACAGGCAGCAGCCTCTGTATCCTGCAATGCTACATTGATGCAGTGTAGAAATAAATACATGCAAAAGGACTTAGGGCCCTTTCACACGTACGGACAAACGGTCCGTTTTTTACAAGTCCGTTTACTTATAATGCATCCCTATGGGATTGTGGACGTTAGCGGATAATGCATCCGCTAACGTCCGCAAAGATCCGCGTCCGCAAAGATACGTTTTTTCGGACGGAAGAAAACCCTATTTTTCTTCCGTCTGGCGGATCGGATCGGATGAATACGGACAGACGGTCCGTATTCATCCGATTCCCCATAGGGGAGAGCGGAGGAAAGACAGGGCGGTCTCTGCACAGTGTGCGGGGACCGCCCTGTCCGCCGACAGCTCAGCGGGGATTTACGGATGATCCCCGCTGAGCCGACGGACACACATGGGGCGGGTCAAAAAACGGTCCTCTCCGTGTGAAAGAGCCCTTATAGTTTTATGGAGAACTGTGTATAAAACATGCAATTAAGATCTTAAAAATCAATCAAAGGATTAATCCACATAATCCTTGAATGTTAATATACTACTAATTAAAGAGCTAGTCCACCCAAAACGTTCTTATTTAGGTATTTAATGCATGCTGGTTGGCTGAATCTCTCTAGAATCACTCATCTCTATTGATGTGCAGTAGTGACATTTGCTCTCTGGCCCAACCTGTATTTGCCATCACTCCTGCTCCTTCATTCTACATAAATACAATTTGGAAGAGCAAGCTCCACTAATAATCATTAACTATTAAGTTAGGAACTGAAGAGCAGTAGTTGCCTGATTTCCTTAAACCGGCCATAGACAAGTAATTTTCTATCCTGGGGCTGCGGTGAGTGTTGATGGGGGAATCCCTCCCGCTAGGTCTTTGTGTTTTTCATAGTGGGGGGAAGGGGGAAGCCATGCTCATCAGGAGAATACAGTGTTTATTACTAGTGGCTATAATAGCCGCTAGCAGTAATCACATGTAAAATTTGTCAGGCAGGTCAAATCAACTTGAGTACATTCAGCCTGCCCATGGTTAGAATCCCTGCTGAACCGACCGAGATTTGAACCATCTATAGCCTGCTTTAATAGCTCACAGAGACCATTAGCATCCCTCCATGAATGAAATTGGGAGGACAGATGTATTTTTCAGTTTTAGGTAGACTAATACTGTAGTACTTTTGGTCATATCCATAAGTACAAAGAAAACCTTAGCCCGGGTGACTTTTTTAATCACTGAAAGTGAAAGGAAATCCCACATTATGGGTGGTCACCAGACAGGAATAGAGGGGAATTCTTCCAATGGACGGGTTATTTCTGGTGACAACGTGGCTTATGGACAGCACAGCGGCTAAGTGGTTAGCACTTTCGCCTAGCAGCACTCAGGGTGTCAGTTCAAATCCCAACCACAGCACTACCTGCCTGGAGTTTGCATGTTCTCCCTGTGCCTGCATGGGTTTCCTCTGGGCATTCTGGTTTTGTCTTAGGCCCCGTACACACGACCAAGCTTCTCGGCAGAATCCAGCGAGAAGCTCGCTGGGATCCATATTCTGCCGAGAACCTCGATCATGTGTACGTTTTCGCCGAGCAAACTGACGAGCGAGGCGTCGAGCCAAAATATAGAGCAGGTTCTTTATTTCCTCGACGGACCATCGAGACTAATGGCTCGACGCCTTTTTCGACAGCCTGGTCGACGAACTCGACGGCCGGCCGAGAACCTCGTCGGGCGGAACGATGGGTTTAGCCGACGAGGTTCTCGTACGTGTGTACGCGGCCTTACACTCCAAAACATGCTGGAAGGTTTATTGGATCCTGTCTTAACTGGCCCTAGTGTATGTGTTAGATTGTAAGCTTCTTGAGTACACACAACTGTTTTTCATGATAGGAAAAATTGCATTTTTTAAATTGGTCGTGAAAAACCATTGTGTAGGCTCCAGAGCATTTTTCGCGACAAGAAAAATGGCCATTAAAAAATTTAGAACCTGCTCTATTTTTTTCTTGTTGTTTTTCACGCCGTCGTTTTTCTCGTTATGAAAAACGGTCGTGTGTACGCTTTAACGACGGGGAAAAAACATGCATGCTCAGAAGCAAGTTATGAGTAGGGAAATTTGCATAATCAGCCCAAAGGGTGGCACCATTCGTATGTAACTTGCACCTTTATAGTGCCGTCGTCCGTGTTGTACGTCACCGCGCTTTGCTCGAGCATTTTTTATCACGATCGTGTGTATGCAAGGCAGGCTTGAGAGGAATCACGTAGAGAAAAATTTTGTTTGACATGAATAACGGTGTTGTGTACACGGCATAATAAATTCCCTAACTTTAGAGGGATTTTCTTTTACGTCCTGTTTTGACTTTGGGACAAGAAGTGAAGGGAAATCTCTCCAATGAGACAGCAATTGGAAAAAAAAATGACAACTCTTCTGCTCTACGAAAATGTAAAAAAAGTTTTGCTTTCTACTTTTGGCTTTAAGAATTATATGAGATTTTAGCGATCAGGTTTACATTTTACCTTTGTACTTGTTTAACAGACGATGCTAATTGTTTTAATCATTTGCGGTATAAATGCGTAACATTGCATTGTAGATTTACTTTGTCTTTACTTTTGTTGTCACTAGATAAGCACCATGAGACCATGGGAGTCAGTAGCAAATTGTTTATCCAGTTTATTTACAGCTGAGATTAGGAGAACCTTATCTGTATCCACTTCCAGAAATCCTCACTATCTGTCACATCTGCACTCCTTTTTATCCTGAGCTAAAGGCCAACATGCTAGTAATCTTGGTCATACATCAATCCCAGGCCGGGTGATAAGTGAATAGACTGGACGTCCCAACGTCCATATGGGGGACATTTCGCTGACTTCATTCATACTTTCCTTACAAGAACAATGACTCACTATTTGCCTCTACTGAACACTGTCACTGGGTGCTTATATTCTGAGAACAGTAATATTTTCATAAAGAAGAGATTAGGAGACCAGGGGGCAATTTAGAGCTGCTTACCACCCTCTTAAAGCGGTTGTAAACCCAGATTTTTTTTTTTTTTTATAAAAACCTGCAAGACAAAGGCATAATGAGCTAGTATGACTAGCATACTAGCTCATTATGAATTACTTACCTTAGATCAAAGCCCCAGAAGCCATCTCCCCCTCCGGCCGCCGACATCTCCCTGAAAGGTTACTTCCGGGTATCGCCGCTCCGGCCAATCACAGTGCCGGAGCGGCGATCCGTCAAAGTCGGCATTAGCCATTCATAAATGCGGCATTCCCAGTGCGCCTGCGCCGTTGTCTACGGTGTGCATGCGCCGTAGACAACGATGTATTCCTTTTGGCAAATATCTCCTTAATCGTGTAGGTTTAGGAGGTATTGCAAACACCTACAGGTAAGCCTTAAAGGGGATGTAAAGGTAAATATTTTTTTTCCTAAATAGCTTCCTTTACCTTACTGCTGTCCTCTTTCACTTACCTCATCCTCCGATTTTGCTTTTAAATGTCCTTATTTCTTCTAAGAAATCCTCACTTCCTGTTCTTCTGTCTGTAACTACACACCGTAATGCAAGGCTTTCTTCCTGGTGTGGAGTGTCGTCCTCGCCCCCTCCCTTGGACTACAGGAGAGTCAGGACGCTCTCTAAGGTCGCGTACACACAATGAGACATGTCCGAGGAAACCTGTCCGACGGACTGTTTTCATTGGACCAGGCTGAAGTGGTCTGTTGGTTTGATGTGCGTACACACCATCGGACAAAAATCCCCTCGGACCAGAACGCGGTGATGTAGAACACAATGACGTGATGAAAAAACTAAGTTCAATGCTTCCAAGCATGCGTCGACTTGATTCTGAGCATGCACGGGACAGGTTTCCAGCGGATAGGTTTCTTTTTTCTTTCTTCTTTTTTTTTTTTTCTTAAAGTGCATTTTTTGTGCGTGAACTGGAGAGAGAGGAGCCGGACTGCAGGAGTAGGGAGTAGGCAGTCCCTCCCCCAGAGGCAATCTGCCATCCTTCTCCATGCCCCGGGTGGCAATGGCGGATGTGAGGGGGGCCTCCTACTCACCCCACCCTACCTGCTCCACTTGGGAGCCCAACTGGGGCAGAGGGACTCCCCCTATGAGGGAGTGAGGAGGTATAGCCCACCCAGCAAGCCCCGCAGGTCCTTCCCTTTTTTTTGGAGACCGCATGGCCAAAGTGCGTGCGTGTTAAACCAATTTTGTGTGCGTGCAAGTGTGGTGGTTTTTGTTTTTTGTGGGGGGGGGGGGGGGTGGGCGTACTAAGCACAGGCGTACCCTGCATAGCACCCCCACCGGGAGCCGGGCTGAGACCACCAAACTCAATTCACATGTAGCCGAGACCGGGATCCGAACCCTTGGCTGCAGAGGTGAACGGCTTGTCAGCGCAGTGCCAATCACGTTGAGCCACCACAGCTCCCACTTAGCGGACAGGTTTCTAAGCATGTTTGGAAACTTTTGTCCGCTGGAAAAACGGTCCGATAGGCCGTACACACGATCGAACATGTCCGCTGAAACTGGTCTAACACACAGCTCCTTTCTCTGTCGGCAACGTAGAGAGCATCCTGACTCTCCTGTAGTCCAAGGGAGGGGGCGAGCACGACACTCCACACCAGGGAGAAAGCCTTGCATTACTGTGTGGAGTTACAAACAGAAGAACAGGAAGTGAGGATTTCTCAGAATAAATAAAGACATTTAAAAGCAAAATCGGAGGATAAGGTAAGTGAAGGAGGACTGCACTAAGGTAAAGGAAGCTATTTAGGATTTATGTTTTACCTTTACAACCCCTTTAATCTAGGCTTACCTGTAGGTGTAACTTAAAAGAGAGGGTTTACAACCACTTTAAAAGCGATTTGCGGGGGATTGTTTTCCAGAGGGTGGTTTACCAGTGGCTGGCAACCATTCAGGAGGAGCTACTGCCACCCTTGTGTCCCCCCCCCCCCCTGCTCTTTTTATTTTTAATTGCCGACCAGCAATTTTACATTTGGTTGTGATGCAGCCCTATTGCTCTCAATGGGCAAGTTTGACAGAAGGTGTCGCCTGTCAAACTCTGCAGGAAGAGATTAAAATACAAAGTCTTGTGCACTGCCCTGTCAGGCTGTAATGTTAGGATTTGGGTGGGTGTGGTAAAACTTCAGCTCAGCTGTCTGCATTTACTGCCCCCTGGCTGCCCATGTGAAAGAGCCCAAGTTTGTGTTGTTTCATGGGCACATTCAAATGCACATTTATGTGACAATGACAATATAGAATAGATCTGAAATCTGTTTACTTGACAACTCCTGGTGGGCCTCCACTTTCCCTACTAGATATACATTTACATTATGTATACGTCAGCAGGAGTAAGGAAATGATAAGGTAGACAGGAACCAAACCCATGTTTGTAGTTGGGAGATGTCACTCATGGGAGTTCCTAAGAGCCCATTCACTATATGTAGTGTGTTGGGTATATGTGAGTTTTCACACTTTGTGTATAGGGCAGTCTTCATTACAATAAGGAAAATGCAATACCCTCCAAGGAGTAGCAGGAGACTATTATTGGCACCACAGACAAAGTGAACTCCAATTTTTGTCTGTGGTGCCAATAATAGTCCCCTGCTACTCCTTGGAGGGTATTGCATTTCTCTATAGATATTGGGATGGAGGCACTCCCACCATACTCCACCATGGTCCTAGATTTCATTTCACTTCAATAAGCTGCCCTTCAGAAACGTGGCAAAGAACAAGTATCAGCACAGCAACAAAAGCAACACAGCTATATTAACCACTTAAGCCCCGGACCATTTGTCTGGTTAAAGACCAGGCCACTTTTTGCGATTCGGCACTGGGTCGCTTTAACTGACAATTGCGCAATCGTGCAGCTCCCAAACAAAATTTACATCCTTTTTTTCCCACATATTAGGGCTTTCTTTTGGTGGTATTTGATCACCTTTGCGGTTTTTATTTTTTGCGCTACTAACAAAAATAGAGCGACAATTTTGAAAAAAAATCAATATTTTTTACTTTTTGCTATAATAAATATCCCCCCAAAAAATATAAACATTTTTTTTCCCCTCAGTTTAGGCCGACACGTATTCTTCTACATATTTTTGGTAAAAAATTGCAATAAGCGTTTATTGATCGGTTTGCGCAAAAGTTATAGCGTTAGTTTTATGGCATTTTTGTTAATATAGATTTTTTTTACTAGTAATGGCGGCGATCAGCGATTTTTATCGTGACTGCGACATTATGGCCGACACATCGGACACGTTTGACATATTTTTGGGACCATTGTCATTTTTACAGCGACCTGTGCTATAAAAATGCACTGTTTACTGTGAAAATGACACTGGCAGTGAACGGGTTAACCACTAGGTGGCGCTGTAGGGGTTAAGTGTGCCCTAGTAAGTGATTCTTACTGTAGGGGGGGATGGGCTGTGTGTGACAAGACAGTGATCAGCGCTTCCAATTACAGGAAGCGGTGATCACTGTCATTGTCACTAGGCAGAGCGGGCAGAGGCTTGTTTACATCAGCATCTCCCCGTTCTTCCTCACCGTGAGACGATCGTGGGCATCCCCGCAGTGAAAGAGTCCGTGGGACCGCGGAGCCTGCAGCGGCGCGCGCGCGCGTCCACAATGCCGTTTCCTTAAAGGGGACGTACAGGTATGTCCTTTTGCCCAGGAGTGCCATTCTGTCAACGTATAAGTGCGTGCGGCGGTCGGCAAGAAGTTTAAGTGGGCGTAAACTCCAATGTATGATTTTTACCTATAGGGAAACCTATAATAAGACTTACCTATAGGTACAGTAAATGCCTCCTAAACGTGCGCTGTTTAGGAGACATTTACTTTACATGCAGTCTATGATGTCACCGGCGCATGCACTCTGAAGGAATTTACTATTTTTACTTGAATATATATATATATATATATATATATATTTATTCAGATGTTAGTTTGATGTGATGCTCTTTATTATTAAAAATATTCGGATGTTATTATTAATTGAGTCATTTCGAGATGAATTATTTTTATTGTTCACTAGCACTTTATATTAGAGTAATTAGCGCTACTTCATTATATATGCTTCCATTTACGGGTGCTGGCAACGCTATAGAAGTTTAGCTGCTTTTTACATTTCACTTAGCACTTTATTACCAATCATTTGGTAGCGCATTAGTACTTCACTCTTTACCAAGTGTCAATGGTTTGTCTCATCCATGTAAACTAATATATGGAAGAGAGCTTGTTCTTTTGAAAAACAGACTTAGTGGCTGGATCACTAGATGAAAATAGAAGATAAGACAAGGAATGTAGCCATCACATCTGATTGGTAATCTGCAATATATGACAAGCTTGGTTTGGGGTATAATGGGGTGGATGCAGGGCCGGCGCAACCACCAGGCGGACCAAGCGGCCGCTTGGGGCGGGCAGGTCCGCAGCCTGGGATGGGGTGAAAAAATGACCAGAATCGCTGCCGTACGATTTTTCAAAAGCCGCGCCTCCGACGTCTTCTGTTCCGTGATAGGCGGAAACAATCAGCATCCCAGGAGGCACTGTGTTCAGTGTCCGCCTATCACGGAGGCCCTCTCGTCCTGGTTTGGTGTCCGCCTATCACGGAGGCCCTCTCGTCCTGGTTTGGTGTCCGCCTATCACGGAGGCCCTCTCGTCCTGGTTTGGTGTCCGCCTATCACGGAGGCCCTCTCGTCCTGGTTTGGTGTCCGCCTATCACGGAGGCCCTCTCGTCCTGGTTTGGTGTCCGCCTATCACGGAGGCCCTCTCGTCCTGGTTTGGTGTCCGCCTATCACGGAGGCCCTCTCGTCCTGGTTTGGTGTCCGCCTATCACGGAGGCCCTCTCGTCCTGGTTTGGTGTCCGCCTATCACGGAGGCCCTCTCGTCCTGGTTTGGTGTCCGCCTATCACGGAGGCCCTCTCGTCCTCGGACGAGAGAGCCTCCGTGATAGGCGAACACTGAACACAGTGCCTCCTGGGAAGCTGATTGTTTCCGCCTATCACAGAACAGAAGACGTCAGAGGCGCGGCTTTTGAAAAATCGTACAGCCGCGATTCGCATGGGATAAGGTAAGGGCACGGACGGTCTGGTTATGTAATGGGGCAGGTCTGGTCATGTAATGGGGCACAGTCTGGTCATGTAATGGGGCAGGTCTGGCATGTAATGGGGCACGGTTTGGTCCAAAATGGAGCTTCGCTTGTGTAGGCAGAAATCCTTGCACCGGCCCTGGGTGGATGACAGTGAATGAGTCCCCTGTTCAGCCCAGTCCTCATTATCTGTGATCTGACCTATCAGAGTCTTTGTGTGAAGAGGAGCCCAGTACATCCCAGGACTCTTATCATCCCCCCCAGGTCCTCTCACTCTTCCCATACACTGTGTACCTTCCCCTCCAGTCACACGTATCATTCAATTATCGGCTCACACAGGACAAAGCCGTCCCCAGTAATGACATTACAGCGGAGTCTATGGGATGAACACTGAGGAGCACTCTAATGAAATCCACATCCAGAACAAAGAGGCGTGTCCATAGAGGAAAGGGGGCGGAGCCCTCATCCGCAGCTCGGTTGGGCGGGGCTTCTTCTTCATTGGAGTAGTTGCATTTTTTTTCTTTTCTTTTTTTTTTTGTGTAGCTTCAAAGTAAGTGAGAGAGAGAGCGGAGAGTTCCCGGTGTTCTCACATGTTCCTCCCAGCCATGCAGTGCCCGCTCCGTACCCGGTGTGTCCTCCTAGCCGCCCTCCTCCCTCTCCTCAGCCCGCTCCATGGATTTAACCTGGCGGTGGATGAGCCCGCTACCTACTCCGGACCCCGGGGCAGCTTGTTCGGCTTCTCCGTGGACTTCTACCTACCGGACCCGCAGAGGTAAGTGCTGTGTATTGGAGGAGGGTGCTCCTTGTCCCCGGGATCGGAGGTCTGTGTGTGTGGATGGGGGAGATCCTCCCGCCCTCATCTGTTCCGTTACATCCGCTCCCCCTTCTTCTCCTTCCACATCTCTCCCTCCGCACCCCGAAACGTACTATTTTATTATAGAACCCCCCCCCCCAATACATTCACACCGGGGAACATCTTCCTCCGAGCCTTATTTTATTATAGAACCCCCAATACATTTACACTGGGGAACATCTCTCCCTCCGCACCCCAAACCTTACTATTTTACTATAGAACCCCCGAATACATTCACACTGGGGTATGTCTGCCCCCCCCCCCCCACAAATACATTCACACTGGGGTATGTCTGCCCCCCACCCCACAAATACATTCACACTGGGGTATGTCTGCCCCCCCCCCCCACAAATACATTCACACTGGGGTATGTCTGCCTCCCCCCCCCCACAAATACATTCACACTGGGGTATGTCTGCCCCCCCCCCCACAAATACATTCACACTGGGGTATGTCTGCCCCCCCACAAGTACATTCACACTGGGGTATGTCTGCCCCCCCCCCACAAGTACATTCACACTGGGGTATGTCTGCCCCCCCCCACAAGTACATTCACACTGGGGTATGTCTGCCCCCCCCCCCCACAAGTACATTCACACTGGGGTATGTCTGCCCCCCCCCCCCACAAGTACATTCACACTGGGGTATGTCTGCCCCCCCCCCCCACAAGTACATTCACACTGGGGTATGTCTGCCCCCCCCCCACAAGTACATTCACACTGGGGTATGTCTGCCCCCCCCCCCCCACAAGTACATTCACACTGGGGTATGTCTGCCCCCCCCCCCCACAAGTACATTCACACTGGGGTATGTCTGCCCCCCCCCCCCACAAGTACATTCACACTGGGGTATGTCTGCCCCCCCCCCCACAAGTACATTCACACTGGGGTATGTCTGCCCCCCCCCCACAAGTACATTCACACTGGGGTATGTCTGCCCCCCCCCCCCCCACAAGTACATTCACACTGGGGTATGTCTGCCCCCCCCCCCCACAAGTACATTCACACTGGGGTATGTCTGCCCCCCCCCCCACAAATACATTCACACTGGGGTATGTTTGCCCCCCCCCCCACAAATACATTCACACTGGGGTATGTTTGCCCCCCCCCCCCACAAATACATTCACACTGGGGTATGTTTGCCCCCCCCCCCCCAAATACACAAATGTTTGCCCCCCCCCACATTCACACTGGGGTATGTTTGCCCCCCCCCCCCCACAAATACATTCACACTGGGGTATGTTTGCCCCCCCCCCCCACAAATACATTCACACTGGGGTATGTTTGCCCCCCCCCCCCACAAATACATTCACACTGGGGTATGTTTGCCCCCCCCCCCCACAAATACATTCACACTGGGGTATGTTTGCCCCCCCCCCCCACAAATACATTCACACTGGGGTATGTTTGCCCCCCCCCCACAAATACATTCACACTGGGGTATGTTTGCCCCCCCCCACAAATACATTCACACTGGGGTATGTTTGCCCCCCGAATACATTCACACTGGTGTACAGCTCAGCCCCCCCCCCCACAAATACATTCACACTGGGGTATGTCTGCCCCCCCCCCCCCACAAATACATTCACACTGGTGTACAGCTCAGCCCCCTGACTTTCCAGCTTGGCAGGCATTGCTTTTGTCTGGAGAGGGATCCCATTCACCCATCTGGATGAGATTACCTGCTGATGACCCAACTCTGCCTTCTCTACAACTACAACCTTCATTACCTTGTCTGACTCCACACAGCTCCTCTATTGTTGTTACATTGTTGTCTCAGCACAGATCTCTGTTTACCAACAACACCGGGGATGGGATACTTTTTATTTGCACTATTGTTACATTTCTCGTCTCCTATCTAAAGTCCTCAAAGACCCAGGTACAAAAATGTATACTATTGCAGCCTCCAGGTCTGGCCATGCATGGATCTCCCCCCCTCTTTTTTTTCTGATCAGCCAGCGAATAGTCCCTCCCTCGTCCCTACACAAGAGGTGGATGGGGGAATCCTCCCTGCTGTGCTATTGTATGCTGACAGAGGGGACTCCTCTGCTGTCAGAATACATAAATCAGTCCTGCAACTGATTGGCTGCAGATGCTGATCGAATGAAAGCTTTTCCAAAGTCCTGTTGGAGAGGAGTCAATCATTATATCAACTTTCTTTCCTCTGACAGAATTGGCACTAGATGCATTAGATCAGCATTCAGCTGGTCCCTGCTGTACTGGCTGAAGTTCGATCAATTGATGGTCAGATTTAGGGTCACCATACATGTTATGATCCTCATACACTCACTTTAGATTTACCACAATCATGGAATAAGGAGCTACCTAATCTAACCAATCTGTATTCAGACAGACTCATTTCTTTACCACACAGTAGTTGGTAGGTCTAAAGAAGATTATACATTCAGACTGTGTGTGGGGTGAGCTGTATGTGGTTGCTGCATTAGTTTCTTTTTTTAGTCTTTTACCCTTTATTTTCTCCTGGTGATTTAGTTAGTAAGTCTGTTACTTTTCAACTTTTGGGCTCATTTCCACTGGTGTTTTTACAGCCACTTTTCTGGGCGTTTTTTGCAGCTTAAAAACGCCTGTCCATGTTAGTCTATGGCCTCATGCCCACCATGAAGTTTTTGAGCTGTAGGTGGCCGAGACGTTTTTAAGCTGCAAAAAAAAAAAAAAACGCGGGACCAGTGCGTTCTGAAGCTCCCGCAATAGAGCTGTAAAAACGCTCAAAAACGCGGCCGCGGCGTTTTTAAAGCTCCAGCTATTTTTTCTAAAATAAACATGGACAGGCGTTTTTAAGCTGTAAAAAACGCTCAGAAAAGTGGCTGTAAAAACGCCAGTGGAAATGAAGCCTTATAGACCAAACTGTCCAGGAAAAGTGAGAGGGACAGGAAAAACTATTTAACATGCACATGGGTGCTTACAATGATCAGCTTTTATTTTATGTAAAATGTTTAATCCAAATGGAAACAAAACTGTAGCTGTGATAGCTGGATTTCTGCTTTAAACTGTTGGACTAAATCTGCCCCTCCCAGACTGACCATGCTGCCATCAAAAGGTGTGTCTGTTGCCTCTCCATCTAGTCTGAGAGGAAGAGTTACTGGTCAGGTTATGAGGTGAAAAAAAAAAGAGAAAACTAATGCAGCCACTACATCTAAAAACTGGTATACTGCAATGTATTACTTTTTGCTACTTTAAATTTTCAGTACAAGTTTTTTAAGGGACCTACCACCTTCTAACGTCTTTTAGCCCTCGTTCACATTTAAGGTGGTTTTGAAATCGTATGACTTCATCTGAAATCCCACAATTTCAAAGTCTAATTTCAGTGCGAGTTTAACTTGAAAGACATTTTGTGCAGCTTCATGCATAGATGTCTATTGAAGTCGCACCCCAAAATCATCAAAAGTAGTGCAGTAACTACTTTTGCAAACCAGTGCAGCGGCACTACAAGGTTGGCGTTGCACCGATTTGGAACGGTGCCCTTGCTGGCAATAGGCTGCGATCTGAGCTGTCAAATCATTTCAATGTGAACGAGGGCTCAAAGCGTATCTAAACCCAACAACAAAAATAGATGGCAGTGCAGCTTTGAATGTGGTTGCTGCATTTGTTTTTTATTTTATCCTGCCACTAACCATGCTTGTCATAGGGTGACATCAGTACGGAACAGTATTGTCACCAAAGGACAGTGTTAGAACTACATCTTCTCCATAATGTGTGTGTCTTTGTAGTTGATAGAGATGGCAGTGAACAATCTGATAACGGTCCAGAGACAGAGTACAGAAGATTACCAGCTCACAAGATTCCTGTCTAAGTGAACATTTTTATTATGCAGTTGTCAATACAGATGTATTAAAATGCTTTGAATTGTCTATTTAACATACTAGAAAATGGAGCAAAGTAGATATTATTATTATAAATAAGAACTGTTGGGTTAAGTCCTTTTGTGCAGGAATCTATGGTTCCCTATAGTAATACTACAGTGCATGTAAAGGTATTCAAATTGATATCTGATGGATGGTTCTGATGGATTACTTTATAAAAAACTAGGAATCCTACTTTTTGCTCTTCTCCCCTTCTGCCCCCTTCCGCCTCTACCTCCTACCTTTTCTCCCCTTCTGCCCCCTTCCGCCTCTACCTCCTACCCCTTCTCCCCTTCTGCCCCCTTCCGCCTCTACCTCCTACCCCTTCTCCCCTTCTGCCTCCTTCCGCCTCTACCTCCTACCCCTTCTCCCCTTCTGCCTCCTTCCGCCTCTACCTCCTACCTCTTCTCCCCTTCTGCCTCCTACCTCTTCTCCCCTTCTGCCTCCTTCCGCCTCTACCTCCTACCTCTTCTCCCCTTCTGCCTCCTTCCGCCCCTACCTCTTCTCCCCTTCTGCCTCCTTCCGCCCCTACCTCTTCTCCCCTTCTGCCTCCTTCCGCCTCTACCTCCTACCTCTTCTCCCCTTCTACCTCCTACCTCCTACCTCTTCTCCCCTTCTGCCCCCTTCCGCCTCTACCTCCTACCTCTTCTCCCCTTCTGCCCCCTTCCGCCTCTACCTCCTACCTCTTCTCCCCTTCTGCCCCCTTCTGCCTCTACCTCCTACCTCTTCTGCCCCCTTCTGTCTCTGATGGGACAAACAGAGTATAAATCTTCCCAGAGGGGACCCAAGGAGAGGCTCAGTAATGGTCATCTGTGCTGCAAAATATTTTTTTGTTTTCTATATAAATAGAATCCTGAAACATTTCTTCGGTTATCCATTTTGTTTTCTTTCAAAGAATGAATTTATAGCTTGTGTTTAGTGCCTCTGATATGTTTGGCATTTTGTACTGTGTGTGTGTATTTTCCATTTGGATAGGAAGAGAGAGAGCCAGGGGTGACATGTCACCATCATGCAGTGTAAGGGTTAATTAGCGGTATTGTCCTGGCTTCCTCCCCGTCTGTTTTCAATGTAGACAGATCACTCTCCACTCCAGCAGGACCTGGCGGTGACCAGGCTGGCGTGCTGTGCCCTCAATCAGCTGGAGCTGGGTCCCCCTTTGTGTAAGATCAGGACCTCGGGGCTTGGAGTACATTTCTTTACAGCTCAGAGCTCACATGAGGAAAGTGAGTAATAATGTTTAACAGGACACAGTTTCCTGAAACCGGACACGCCAACAGCCAGGATTGTGTCCAGCCTTTGAATGGCACCCAGAGGAATCCACAGGCAGAACTCTTCACTGGGATATACAGAATATCCACTATTTACAGTGTGCCTAGCGTAATGGCAGCCTTTGTTTAGTCACATTGTGCTGTGCGTTTATACATTTTACACATATTTAGTATCTTACTTTTTTTTTTTTTTTTTTAAATATCCGTATAACTGGTGTCAATCCACCCAAAACTTTTAAAGTACTAAAACCTAATTAAAAAAAAAAACAACCCTTTTGGCCTATTAATCACTGGTCAGTTAATGATTACATGCAACAGTGCCACTAAACAGTCACCTTTTATTAATTTTACTGGCACAGCCTGGAGTCATGTCTGGGAGCATGCACTCTAAATGTAAATGAGTCTCCTCTGGACTAGCTATACCATCATTCCTAGTGCATGCACACCAATTGTGACATTGTTTCTATCTCTATGGTCTGCCTGTGCGCATGCAGTGCAGACTGTAGGTATTATATGAGTGGGCAAATAAGGGTGCCTCCAGTGGGGCACAGAAGGACCCTGCCATCACTCCCCCAGGTCATTACAAGTCCTTTGGCCCTATATACTTTGAACAGCAGTATACAGGCGGTGCAAACAAGACGAGGACTGAAGGTTTGTTAAGTAGAATCTGAACCATGTCATACTTTGCTGCTGCATATTGCACAATTTCCTAAAGAAAGTAATTGGCACACTTGCACTATAAACCAAGCAGGCTTCGGTGCACAGTAATTGGCGCACTTGCACTATAAACCAAGCGGGCTTAGGTGCACAGTAATTAGCACACTTGCACTATAAACCAAGTGGGTTTAGGTGGAAAGTAATTAGCACACTTGCACTATAAACCAAGTGGGCTTAGGTGCACTGAGAACACGGGCAATACAACACGTGAGTAAGAACACTGACTGCAGCTAGCACAATCAACTGCCTGACAGATTAGGAAGAACTAATCTAACTAAACTATACAGTGTATAAATATATGTACAACTCCTGGGATGTATATATATCTTACACACTGTAAATTTAACTGACTAGCCTGCCTGCTCTATCTAGATAGAAAAAGACAATCTCTCTGTCTGATCTGTAAGCAGCGCTGGAACACACTACACAAGGCCGCCCATCAGGCAGCCTTTCATAGTGTGGGGCGTGTTCTAAAGCCCTAAACCATAATTGGCCAAAGCCACCCTGGCTTTGGCCAATTATGTCTCTCCGTTTTTTTGCGCGCTGTGATTGGCCAAGCATGCACTATGACCTGCATGCTTGGCCAATCATCAGCGCGCGATGCCGCAGTGAATTATGGGCCGTAGCACATCACTCAAATTTGGCGCGAATGACCCGTTTTGTTTGTATTTCAATGAACGGTTGAACATACAATGTTTGAGTCGAACATACGTTCGAGTCAAACACAAAGCTCATCCCTAGACCCTACAAGTCAAGGGCCCACCTTATTGTGGAAATCGGGGTCAGCGATCAAGCATTGGGTGATAAGTGGAGAGAGTGGCAGAAACTTCAGAAGAAGCAGAACACAATGTAAATCTTACTATTCACTTAAATGGGGATTAATAGCACTTTAAAGTGAACCTACAGTCAGTAATGGAAGCTTATTTCTAATGGCATACAAGCGTGGAAAAATGGAATTCAGGAACCAGACTGTCAAATCCAGTAGGATTTATTTGGGGAGCAAACTCCATTAAGAACAACTAGATTGGCTTCTTGGCCCTTGGTTTATTTCCAGTACGGTTTCCGGGTTTTGGCCCTGTATCACACTGCCGCAACTTCAAATCTGACATGCTGGCGCGACTTAATCGCGGCTTATGTACTTCTTTAACAAAAGTCAATGCAAGTTGTATTGTCGGACCAAAAGTAGTGCAGGATCCTTTTTCTAAATCTGAGTGACTCAAGTTGCTCCTATTAGAACGGTCCCCTTGCCGATCCCATTGCTGCTAAGGGGGAGCAACTTGTTTTGTGACTTTGAACTTTCAAGTTGCCGGACAGGTTTCAGGCAGTGTGGACCAGGGCTTATTGTCAAGTTTAATTGAACAAGCTGAAGTTATAAGCCGATTGCTACCATGCACAGTTGCACCAGATTTTGCACTCTCCAGTTTTGGTAAATCATCCCCATTGTTTCTACTAAGGATCCTGGAGAGATTTGTAAGGATTATACCAGGACAGAGGTGAGCAGTCAGCGCCCCTTCTTGAAAAGTCTCCTAATCTTACATGAAGCTATAGCTAAGATGAATTATACCATGACCCAAGCCAAGATGGCTGCTATTAAATTGGACATGATCCCCAAGTTTGAGAGGATGTGGCAGCCCTGGATTGCATATATTATGCCGACCTTGGACAATAGAATACTACTGCCACGGTAGCTGAGTCAGTGTGTTATATATGCCATTGTTCAACATCTCTTGGATTAGAGCGGTTGCACTTGGCTTGACCACGCGCACCCCCCTTATGGTTACAGTACTCTCTTTTTTTTTCTTTTTTTTTTTTTTTTTTTCTCCAATTCATTATTTTCTTTTTTCTGTTTTTCTCTATTTGCTATTTTACTTTTATGTTTTTTGAAGCTCCCTTTCTATTGTTAATAACTATTTGCTTCACAGAGGACAATATATATGTCAGTAGTTACTAATAATTACATAAAACCTCAACTTAATAATCTTAATGTCATTAGTGACTAAATGGTATACCATACTTTGTCCACAAATATTTACTTTGTATATTTACATATTGGAATAAGAATATTTGAGCTTCTCTATTTTCAATGTATTTAATGTATTCCCTGTAATGTGTATTGCACCTTTTTGTACTCCAATAAAATGTTTTTGACAAGGAAAAGATTCTTGCACATGACTGGGCATTGGAAATGGTTGTGTATTTGATTGTGGGTAGATGCAGTCTTGATGTAACCTGTTGGCTTTATTTGCCCCTCCTGCAAACTCTGGTGGCAGATCTCTTTACCTTAGTTGCCAGGTCTACTCAGCTGCTGCTATGACGGGGGGGATCTGAATCTGTTAGTTTGAATTCTTCATTGATTTTACGTTTCACAACATGCAGCAGAAGTAGGAGACCCTAGGGAGCTTTCAACTTTGGTCAGAGGAGCTCACTGCTGGGGTCTGTAAGAGATCTAAGAAGGCCATGGGTAATCCCACCCCCTCTATTCTCCACCCATAATTGTACTACTTTTGGATTGGCTGATTTTTTTTTTTTTTTCTCTTCACATGTCCTTGAACCGACTCTGCTTTATTTTAATACTGAATGCTTGGATGTCAGTGATACAATTATTCATCTTCTACGCCTCCATCAATTTGAAGGTTCAAGAAGTCACTGACTTGGACCAAGTATTGAGGTTCATGTATAAACTTGCATTCAGATAACTTATTTGTAAGAGGACACTTTGTTTTATCGGCCTCTTGTAACCTGCACATGGATTCAATTGACTCGTATTCATTGGATTCTTGCACGTATTTTAATTGTTTGTGAAATGGAGTAAGACAACAAAGTATCCATTTACACAGCTCAATGCATGTCATATGGTGTGTGTGATCTTTCTACCCCAAACCCCCCCCCCCCCATATATCAGTTATTTTCACTAGAAGTGTAAATTGATGTTTTATTCTTGCTTGCAGTACTTTTGCCCCAAGAATTGATACTTCCCTTTTGTGATTCCCAGGGTCATGTTGAGGCTTTCTAGTATGATTTTAGCAAGATCTCTGGCCCAGCAATGGCTGCCAAATTGCCTAATGCTGGGTTCACATTGGATGCTTTTTTAACCATGTCCAATTCGCGTAACATGTTGCTCTATATAGTGTCAATGGGCAACATCAGACTCTGCCCCATATCATTCTGGTGACATGTAAGGGCTAAGCCGACCGGAGTGAGTCATTCTTTTTAGTAAAGTGACTCAGAGTACCTTTAATGGTAGTGACTCAATGTATATGTCTAAAAGGGGGTAATGACTTTTCTTGCACTTTTATCTTTATACTGCTCTAATCTGTTGCAGTCTTTCATGTTGGCTTGTCTCTTTTGACTTTGTTACAATTTATGGCCTCACTGTGTGTTGCCGTGTTTGAGCACCTGTTGAAGATCTACCTCACTATGCAGAATCAACATGTTGGGATTGTCAGCTGTGCCATTTTCATTGCTTTAAGGCAAAGCATACGCTGTCTACCCCCCCCCCCCCCATCTTTGAAACCTCCTTACCTGTGCCTTCGTAAGGCAGTTTATTTTAGTTTGCATATCTTTTGTCCGGGGGACAGTTCAGCCGCTGAGAGCAGAAAGACATAACTGTGTAAGCTATAAGCCACTAAAGTTTGGGCTTAGTCTACTGCGAATTGGCGTACAGTATGAAAAACTCACCCTAGCCAATCACTTTGCTTCCAGGAATAATTGGCTGTCAGGCTGCACCTGGCTTGGCTACCGTAAAGCCTGAAGTTGATATATTTTGCCTATACAAAGAAAAGTAGCATGCTCATTTAGCTTCTGTACTTCCAACTGTACATCCACCATTTCCTATTGTTCTCCTAGCATGTAAATCAGGGGTGCCCAACCTTTTGAAGAGCGAGGGCCACTTAAGCAACTTGGTAACCAGTCGAGGGCCACAATGCGCGGAGCGGGTGAATGACGGGTCACAGCTTCTCTATAGGCCCTCTGATCCGCCTAGATGAAAGGGGACAAACTACTTTCTGTTTTTCGTTTGAGAGGTAGGCAGGTATGGCAGGTCGGCAACCTGCGATCTGGGCTTGCCAACCCACCATTCCAGAACAGGAGGTCGCGGGCCACATCAGAGGGCTCCGCGGGCCACTGGCTGGCCACCCCTGATGTAAATGGACTGCTGAGAGTTGGAGATGACACGCGTGCTCTCAGGGCTGAGAACTCTCCCTCTGACAGAGCTCGATACCTGAGTGGTCAACCACTAAGCACCACTGCTATCTTATAGGAAGAAGGGAAAAGAGTTGCATGCTTTCTCCAGTACCAAGTATTTCTAGCAGAACAGATTGTTGGGCAGGGAATGAGTAAATGCAGCTGGTAATTGCCTGTGTTTTTAAAGGTGGCCTGCCTCTCTGGGTATTGCTTTGCAGTAGAAATAAAAATAACTATACCCAGTTCTGCGATCAAATTCCCAATATTGTCAGTTTACAAATGGTTCTAACTGTTTGGATATATGCAATGAAAAGATGATCAAGATCTTGATTTTAATATGCATATATTTTATCAGTACATCATCTAAAAAGTCTTGCAGCCTCCATAGCCTGTAATCTATGGTGCCGCCTTATCTCTGTAATTTTTTATCTTTTTTTTTTTTTTGCCCCAAGCTGGTGTCATAAGGTTATCTGTTAACTGTACACAGCACTTCACCTAGGGTCCCGAAAACATTCAGAATGTGTGTAACTTTTGGACTCTTTGTAAAGGTTCTTTTAGCTACATATGCCTTCCTACTTTAGAGAATGACAATTTATGAAGCAGAAAAATTGTAAAATCTTGCATATAAAGAAAATATCAGCCAAGACAAAAATGGCTAGAAACATACAGAATATTAGGCTACTTGGCACTTTTGTTTTAAAATGGAATCCAAAACGCCTCAATACCCCCCCCCCCCCCATATAAAAAAATAAGGGGGTAAAACAATACTGAGAGAAAATAAAAATGCTGCCAGTGCTGACCTCCTGTGTGTTGGATATGTTTAAATCTCACTTTAAATCTCACTTAAATGATTGATACATAAAAATGATTGGTTAATAACCTGTTGTCTATATGAAATTAAAGCAAACGATAGCGATGGGGAAAAGAGAAAATTAGTTTATTATACAGAAAAAGAAACTTGTATTAATCCAATATTTACAACCATAACATAAATGATATTACTTTTAAATCAAAGAGGATACAGCTGATCCACCTACAACATACAAGTAGTGTTATAACATATAAGATACAAATAATAATACTGGCTGTAAAGGATTCAACAATATGTTAAGACAAGCAGTAGGGAAGGGAGAAAAAGATTAGAGAAGGGAATAAGGAAATTAAAGAGGTATATACAGTGTACTCCACCAGACTGGTATACTGCAGATCAGGACACCTGACAATGCCACTTGTCTGGTTTGTCTTTGGTTTCAATAGTTTGAGTCATTTGGAAGGATAACGTCAGAACATCTGATTCCATGTGCAGTTGATGACTCACAAGACAGCCAGGCAACTCACATTTTCTTTTTGCAAAGTCAGTGATGACCTCTTATTCTTTCTCAGTAAAAGTTTTGAGTAGAGTGGACCTCCTGATGTTTTATTGCTGTCTGGACCCTGTAGGAATGACTTTAACTGTCTTCTGTCCTGGTGACCACACAGGAGATTTAGAGGAATCTTCTAAACATAGACCGAAATAAAAACTGGCAGAAGTTTTAACCCTACTCCCACTGGCTGTTGAAAGTGCTGGCATTGACTTTCAGTGAAGTGAGCTGGAGCTTGTTTTATGCACAGTCACTTGTTGATTAAAAACAGCATCTACAGTTCTCTTGATGGAGCAAGCAACTCCCACATGTTCAAAATGTTGTTTTAAGCAAGTGACTTGGGGGGGGGGGGGGGGGGAGTAATCTGCTGTTGTGACTGAGCTCCATTGTGCTTTTTTTTTTTTTTTGGGGAGACACTAAGGAGTTGCAGTTTCTTTGGAGATATTGTTGGCGACATCTCTGCCCACCTAATGTAGCCAGCTTTATGGTGATGCCACTCTTCATGTTGGCCTTTTAATTTGTCCTATTATGTTAATTGCAACACGTGGTGCTGAAGTATGAATGGTGTGTGTGGAAACACCAGAATAGGAAGGAGATCTCAGAGTAACCAAGATATATTAGAAGCTAACTTGGCTCACCAGACTTCACTGATAATATTTGAAAGCAGAATGAATGATCAGCATTTTAACACCATAAGAGCAAGTGCTCACTTTTTCGATCATGTTGGTGGTGGGGGTGACATGACATGGGTGTCATGTTTTGTACCACTGATTTTAATTTGTAATGATTTGGGCCCCTATTACTGCACTGATCTCCCCATTTAGTTCACCCCTGGCAGCAATCAAAATGTTTTACGTTTTACGTTTTCTCCTGGAGCCTTCAAGTAGAACTCAAGGCAATTTTTTTTAATCTGTGCACAATTGGTTGTAAAGCCTCCAAGGTTTTTCACACATTCTATGCGACAACAGGGTGCCCCCCAGGTAGAGCGGTTTTCTGTGGGGGCACCTGACGAAGAGGGGCCTGGACCGCTGGCGCGGCACCCCAGAAGAGGATACGGTGTGCTCTGTGCAAAACTATTGCACGGAGCAGCTAAGAATATGCCAGCAGACGTAAAGAAGTAATGTCCCCATTGGATGTCCCCAGAAAAGTAATTGAGGGGGAAAAACAAAAAATGTGGGGGTTTTCTTTAACTTTCAATGCTAATGATAAACAGGACAAATTGAGGGTGAATCTTCCTAGCAATAAAAATACAGATGTCTAATCCCTCTCCACTCTATCCAAAACGAAAAGTAGTTTTGCCTTTATTTTTACTTTCAGGGGCCTGTAGACATATGAAATAATGGTATGCAAAATGCTATGTACTATTTTGATAAATTGCTGAACATTCTTGCAAAACGTGAATCCAGATTATAGTAAATGTTTTCTATTTCTGTCTATAGGTAATAATTTACTAAAGGGGTCATGTCTGTTTTGATGCATGCTGTTCTCTGTTCTTTAATCCTAGGATTCTTTGGCTGCTCTGCAGTTTTTAAGGCTCTCTGTAGAGAGGATGAGTAATGACGCACACAGGGGCTGCTCTGATCCTCCAGGTCGTTTGTCTTGTGGGCTGTGTTCCTGTAGCAGACATCCTGAAGACCAGCACCTTTTTTCCCAGTAGGCACTGTGCGTGGTCTGACTGGCTGGCAGCAGTTTTGACAGGGGCTGTAAAATTTTGCAGATATGACTCTGGTTGTGATACCAAGTCTTTAGGAATTTAGGCTCTTATCAGCACAGCATGATTGATCTCCTTATAGAGCCTGGAAATTTCACAACCAAGCAATGCCTAGAATCCCCAGGGGAGCATTGTATTATTACTACCAATTATCAGTTTACAAAGCTTCAATTAGATTTAGGTCCGCTTTTACAGTGCAGAAGGGACTAATCATGAAAACTAGCAATAAATAGAGAAATTGTGTCTTGTAATCTAGCATATGCTGTGTGATGTCATCACTGTAATGTAGTAGTGTCCGGGCTAAGGAACCACCCAAAGTCTTACAAAATCTGCCACTGAGCATTTGATTTCAAGGTTGTGAGCGATCCTATTTTTTTATTTTATTTTTCTGGTGCAAAATAAAATGTATTGCTCAGTAGTTAATGTGTATTCAAGGGGTCTAACCCCCCCCCCCCCAAAACTAGGGCTAACCCCCAAAATAGGTGGAAAGGGACTAATGTTTTTGCGTGTAATCCAGCTTGGTCAGTACCACATTGTTAGGAAGTATTGTGCCATGATAATCAATATAAAGATTCTCTACTGGAAAATTAGTGCACATTATATTGCACTTGGCAGACTCTAGTCTGCCAAGTAAAGTATGCACATACAATTTCATACAGATATGAATTTTATTATATTTTGCTGAAACCTATGTTAAATGAATCTTTGCAATATTTGCCTAAACATGGTCCTTAATGGCAGGATCAGCAAGCATTCTTTTAGGGCCTACATTATATTACCAAAAGTATTGGGGTGCCTGCCTTTACACGTACATGAACTTCAATTGCATCCAGTCTTGGTCAGTAGGGTTCATAAGTTGGCCCACCTTTTGCAGCTATAGTGGCTTCAGCTCTTTTGGGAAGACTGTCTACAAGGTTTAGGAGTGTGTCTATGGGGATTTCTAACCATTCTTCCAGAAGCACATTTGTGAGGTCAGGCACTGATGTTGGACAAGGAGGTCTGGCTTGCAGTCTATGCTCCAATTCATCCCAAAGGTGTTCTATTAGGTTTAGGTCAGGATGGTACTTTTATGGAACTTGCCTTGTGCACTAGTCCAAATCATTTGGTGGAGGGGGGGGGGGGGGATTATGGTGTAGAGTTGTTTTTCAAAGGTCGGGCTTGGCCCCTTGGTTCCAGTGAAGACAAATCTTAAGGCATCAGCATACCAAGACATTTTGGACAATTTCATGCTCCCAACTGTGGGAACAGTTTGGTGATGGCCTCTATCTGGTCGAACATTACTGCGCACCAGTGTACAAACAAAGTCCATAAAGACATGGGTGAGCGAATTTGGGGTGGAGGAACTTGACTGGCCTGACCTCAACCGGATGGAACACCTTTGGGATGAATTGGAGCAGACACTGCAGGCTGGGCCTCACAAATGCTCTTCTGGAAGAATGGTCAAACCTTCCCATAGACACACTCCTAAACCTTGTGGACAGCCTTCCCAGAAGAGTTGAAGCTGTTATAGCTGCAATGGGAGGGCAACTCAATATTGAACCCTACGGACTAAGGCTGGGTTCACACCATTGTGAATTGGATGCTGTATTCTCACATTCAACCTGCATTAGCAGGAGATAATATGTAGCTGGTTCACAGACAAACGCTGTGCCTCTTTGGTCCATTTCAAGTCTGAACCAGGATGCACCAGACACCTGCTGTGAGACGGATCCATCTTGGGTGTGAACCAAGCCTAAAGCCCCATACACACTATTTGATTTTCTGCAGATTTTTGTCTTCAGGTTTACCAAAACCATATAATATGAGGTCAAACCTTAAGAGTTTCAATTTGTATGCAATCAGGCAGTCCTTTGCACTACATGGCTTTGGTAAAATCTAATGGTGTGTATTGGGTCTTAGACTGGGATGACATTAAAGTTCATGTGTGTGTAAAGGCAGGCATCCCAATACTTTTGGTAATATAGTGTATTCCACGTTCCCCCCCCCCCCCCCAACCCCTTGGTGCATTGCCAGTTGGAATCAATGGACATGCATCAAAATGCAACATGTTTGTGTTTTTTAACACTTTGTTCTAAGCTGTAATGTGTTATAACACACTCCATGAATTGTGTCAAAATGCACTCTAATGCAAGGATTCACATGTGTTTTTGATGCATTTCCAATAATTTTTTATGTAAATCTATCAAGCAAAAATGCAATGGTATGCATTCAGTCTTAATGCTTAATTTACAATATTGAAAACCACTTTTTGAAATTGCATCATCAACTTAAAGCTTATGGAGCACTACCCACGAAGGAGATGCTGAGTTTTTTTGGGTGACACGTTGCCTCTATCTTCAGGGTGAAGTGAGAGTCCGAAGAATTCCAATGTCCACAAAATGCACCTCCATTTTCTGAGATTTATTTGTAGAACTTGGTAGAAAAGAAGTTGGAGGGGTAGAAGAGTAAGTAGGTAGGCTTGGGTGCACAGTCACAAATGGGGAAACGCTCCTGCCTCCAGCACACAGTTCTTGTCGCCACTCCAGCCAGAGTGGGCACTGTCCACCTGGATAGGTCCCTCTCACTGGCCCAGCAACCTAGGATGGCACACGGAACAAAGTACACTCTCTGCCACAGACCTTCCCTTATGAAGAGACAATTTGGTCCAGAATCTGCCACAGGATTCAGCACCCGGATCTCTCCATATTAACTTTAGTAGAACTTTACACCCAACAGGCGACACGGTCAAGCCTCTCAGTGCATGGTTCATCCTTCGATGAAGTCTCCAGGTCCTCTCCCAAGACACCAGCCTCCCGCATGGTCCTCTCCATGATAGGGCCTCCCCATCAAGTGGCTTTCTCCCACAGGACAGACCGCACAGGATCACGTCTGAAAAGGGCAGGCCCCAGTCTGACCACTGGGCCTCCCAGGTGAAGCCGCAACCCCGGGCAAACGTGGTCCCGGAGCCAGGACCCTGAAACGCGCAAGGCCACGCGGGCAATGAGGCGCGAACAACGGACCCCACGCCAATGGTGTCTGCTCCTTGGGTACCCCTCCCCAGCGTGCACAGTGTCGACCACTACCACTGATTCGCTGCCGAGGGGGGACACCCAATACACCTTGACCTTGCTGCTGCCACCCTTGGCCAGGCGAACAATGGTGGAACTTGCAGCACAGCCATGGCTGGAACAGAGGCTAAATTTGCCATTAATCACACTAATCTGAGCCAAATGACGGCTCAGTCCCCACTAAATTTAGAGCAGCGCCTGTTTAACAGGAGCAGGCCGCTACACTTTATATAAGATTTTACTGATTGGGTTTAGACTTTAAGCCAAACCAAAAAAATAAATACAGTACACTGGGAGAAAATGGACAATGCTAAAACACATGCATTTTGATGGAGACTAGAGATGGAAACCTCTCCACTATTGCTTTGATGGTCCCTAATTTAAAAGATCTAATCTCCAATAGTCTGTAAAATATGTCATGTAGATGCATAGAATTTTTTTTTTTTTTTATCTTTGATTGAAAGGTTAAGTTATTCCTTGTTCGTGTGGGTATCTAGTTGGGACAGACTGTAATACTAGGACACACTAGCATTTTCCTGTGGGAATTTTCTTTAAGTTCCCTAAATATTTCTAAAGGAACAATGTCAGAATAAGCTGCAAACCATTTCGTCCCAAAGCAATTCTAATTCCTCTTAAGTCAGTAATTATTCCCTAAATTACATAGAGTTTTGCCAAAAGAAAATATGTTTACTTCTCACATAAACTCCTTAATGTAACTCCTAGGATAATGCCAGGGGAAAATGGAAAATTTGGCTTGAAAATTATATAAGTCCACCAGAAGGCAGTAAAGTACCTGTTAATGAACTAGCCAAGAGAATTTGTTAAAATTACATACGGTAATAATTATAGAGCACATTTTGGCATACCTGGAAAGGGTACTCTAAGGTGAACCTGCGTCTTTTTTTTTTTTTTTTTTTCTCCCATGCTGGTGGCTCCACCAGAATCATGTCTACGCCTTTCCTTTACTTTGCTCGGTTTGCAGAAAAGGTACCTTTTGGGAATGGGTATATTGTGACTTATTTTTTCTGGTCATTGGCCAGCCATGGTCCATTGGAGTGGGCAGGAGCCCTCGGCACCATGTAAGATCCCAGCTGTGACTGAGTTTACATAGGGATTTCTGTTCACAATTCTTTAGATTGCTGATCTGTAACTTGGAAGATCTGGTTATAAGGAATTCCAGCAACCTTGGCTTATACCTTGATCTCCTCCTAGATTTTCCCGCAGACCCAGCATACAGGGAGGAAGTTTTGGTCAAAGTGATACCCAAAATACTACCAAAACAGTGGATCAAAGAACTGATGCAATTATTACACATTCCTTTAGTGACTCCAACTTAATGACATAAGTGGCTGTATCAGAGTTCACACTTCACAACTGAATTGACTGTTTTTGACTGACAGTACCATGTATGGCGTTCTTTAGTTTTTGTACCATGTATATCCAATTACTGTGTTTTGCTGAAATAAAGGGCACTCCCTTTTTGTGCATAAGCAACCACAAAATGTTTTCAGGCTCACACACCAGAAGAAAATTTGGAAAATGAATCCTCAGAGCAGTGAAACCAACTGATTATATTGCTTATGTATGCCAAGTTTGCGTAGAAGTAAAAGGATTGTTGGCCTTGATGTTTTTCGTATCAATGGTTAAAGAATCTTTCTATACAAAGAATGCTGGGAGCTTTACACGACAGCCGAAGAGCTATTGGTTGCCGGTATCTGCTGCATTTAAAGCTACAACAGGAAATCTGAACTTTGATATGCTAATGAACTGGTACAATGTGTGAACCAACATGTTTAGAATAAAGCTCAGTATTCAGTTCTTTATGGAGTTTTACACTTGGAACAAGCTGGCAGGGTTAGCACTGTTTTTCAGATTATCAGAAGAACTGCTTTGCATGTGATTGCTGTCATATGTAATCTGTTTTACAGAAGATCTCTGACAAGAAGTTGCATTGCCCACGGTTCTTTACTTGTAACTTCCTCTCCCTCGCACACAGACTTGTTTTGCAAGGGTGTTATTTTGTAGGTTTCTAAATTTCGCCTCTTGGCATAACCTTGTTGTAGAATTGAGGCACACTCTCTTAGGCTGCATTCACATCTGAGCGACAAGTAAAGCCGCGATTACATTCTTTTTTTTTTTTTTTCAAATCATCCCCATTGATGTCTATGGCCGAATGACAATGTCGCCTGAAAAAAAGGGTCCGGGACTTTTTTTCAGGCGTTAGACGTTTCAGAAATGTGAACCATCTCTATAGACATAAATGGGGATTCGCCCCTCCAGCGGCATGAGCGTCGGGCGAGATGAGATTTGTCACTCAGATGTGAATGCAGCCTTAAGAAGGCATTCAGGGCCCAATTACACCTAAGTGAATCGATTTCTTGAAGAAAGTTGCACGATTTTTTACAGGTCAAAAGTTCACCTATGTAAACAGCAAAAAAAAAAAATGCCCAAATCTGCCAAAAAAAAAAAACTTTTTGGAGCTTGAGGCATTTTTGGAGCTTCAGGCGTTCAGATGTGAACCATCTTCATAGAGAATTTTTTTTTTTTTCCTACAGCGTTATGTAGCTTCCGGCTTCAAGCTACAAAACGCTCAGGTGTGAATGGGGTCTTAAGCAAGATCCCACATGTGGTCATCCAAAACACTTTTGTGCTCTGCAGTTATAAAGCAGACATTTGGGGTGGGGGTTTAGAGATGAGAAGTGGCAGGGTTATGTTGCTTTTAAATTGAATTCCAGCAAATGTTTTTGGATAGGGTAGTTAAAGCATACCTCCTGAAATTTTAGATTTGTTATTTTTCTTTCCCCTCCAGCTGCTGTTTCCTTTAAAATAATTGTGTTCTATCCTTTAGAATCTAAAAAGGACATCCATACTAAATGCCAACTATTGGATCAGTTTACTATTCTTTGTTGCAACAGGTATTTTCTGGTCTTATTGTGGTCTGATTCTTCTTCCCTACCCTTCTTGCTTTTTTTTTCTTAACACATGGGAATTATGGGAATTTTGGCTTTTTGCGGGACTGGAACCACTTTGATTAACCAGGTCATTAGTCACACATTTCTGTCCCTGAAATGTGTAACGTGTTTAGCCGAGGCCAGGTTACAAGTCCTGTCTGGGATTAAGCCGTGGGAACTTTCTATGATTGCTTTGTCAGTTGGTGGGGGACTTTAATCAACAAAGTTGACATCAACATGATTTGGCCCTTATGCCACTAATGAACCTTGTTCTGAACCATTGCATGGATCGTCTAGACTGTCTGCCAGACAAGACAGGTTTGCCAAATACTTTGAGTGAATTTAATATTTTCTTGTAAGACATAGTCTCTCCAGCTGCAATTATTAATTAGTGAAGTGGTTTATTTGGGGAATTGGGTTACATTTACAGTTGGCTATAATCTTAATATGTGAGGATACCTTGGCAGCTGCTTTATGGCATCATCTGAATCTATGATGTGACGGTACCCGTCGGTGGCTGGTGGGAATTTTTTTTCTTCTTTTTGGGGGGCGGCAAGCAGTTGGTTGCGAGCACTTGCCCCATCGCTGGCCACTTCCCCCTGCTTGGCGGCATCCTGCCGGTTTACATCACCAGCAGCTTCTTGTTCTCCTGCTTTCCCTCATCGGAGGCCAATTGTGGGAGTCTTCTCTTTTCGTCTCACACCTGCTTCTGATTGGCCGGAATGAGGATCAGTGTTTCAATAGTGAATATTTGCTGTTGTAACACACCTGGGTGGACTACAGGTCGCATGCTCTGTGACTCAAGCTCACCCTATTTTGAGTTTATGGCTCTAATAGTGTGCTGAAAAACCCCTGCTGCTGTAATTGATGTGCCTGGTGACCCAAAAGGGGCTGGACACATAAAGAGGGGGAGTCCACAGAAAAATTAATGCTATGCATGAATCTATTCATTACCATATAGTGGGTGGCCTGGAGAGAGGGGGGACGGTGCCCCTAATGGACGGGCTGCCACTGGTACCCATAACCTTTTTTTAAAGTGGAGGTTCACCCTGAAAAACTATATACCATAGCATACTGCTGACATCTGCGGTATGCTGTTTTTTTTTTTTTTTGTTTTTTTTTGCTGTACTTACCGTCTTATAGTAGTTTTCATCCGACTCCGCGTTCTGGCTCCCGCGGGGAATAGGCATTCCTAAGACGAGGCATAGATGATTGACATGCGGTTAAAGAGCGTCACGCCTTCCAAAAATATCCAAGCTCGGACTCGGCTCTTTACGGCACCTGTGCCTGCCGTGTAGAGCCGAGTCCGAGCTTGGATATTTTTGGAAGGCGTGACGCTCTTTAACCGCACGTCAATCATCTATGCCTCGTCTTAGGAACGCCTACTTCCCAGGGGAGCGAGAACCCGGAAGCCGGGTGAAAACAACTAGGGTTGTCCCGATACCACTTTTTTAGGACCGAGTACAAGTACCGATACTTTTTTTTCAAGTAGTCGCCAATACCGAATACCTTTTTTTTTTTTTTTTTTTTTTTTTTTTAAATGTGTCCACATATGCAGCCATGTCCCCCACACATATGCAGCCATGTCCCCCACACATATGCAGCCATGGGGGTGACATAGCTGCATATATGTCACCCCCATATATGCAGCCATGTCACCCTCATATATGCAGCCAGTTCCCACATACCTACATCCTGCATCGCCGCTGCCGCCGCTTAGTTAATACAGGCGGGGAAGATAACCGCTTTCATTTGAATAGCTGTATCGTTTCCTGCCGTGCCGCGTATAGACACTCCCCCCTTGCTTGCGATCTGTCCAATCACGAGCGAGTGTCTATGTGCGGCGCCGCGGGAAACGATACAGCTATTCAAATGAAAGCTGTTATCTTCCCTGCCTGTATTAACTAATCGGTGGGGATGCGGCGATGGTGTGGGAGCGGCGGCGGGGAGGGGGGGGCGGTGAGTATTCTATTCTGGTATCGGGGGTATTTGCGGGAGTACAAGTACGTCAGTGCGAGAGGAGCCAAGTCTGCCCAACTATACCCGAGTGTACTGCGCTCGGTATATGCCGGCGGAGTATTTGAAACTCGGCACGGGAAAGCGAGGACGCCGCCGGAGCAGCCGCAGACGGACGCCGCCGGAGCAGCCGCAGACGGACGCCGCCGGAGCAGCCGCAGACGGACGCCGCCGGAGCAGCCGCAGACGGACGCCGCCATGGGGGTGACATATATGCAGCTATGTCACCCCCATATATGCAGCCAGTTCCCACATACCTACATCCTGCATCGCCGCTGCCGCCGCTTAGTTAATACAGGCGGGGAAGATAACAGCTTTCATTTGAATAGCTGTATCGTTTCCTGCCGTGCCGCGTATAGACACTCCCCCTTGCTCGTGATCTGTCCAATCACGAGCAAGGGGGAGTGTCTATGTGCGGCGCCGCGGGAAACGATACAGCTATTCAAATGAAAGCTGTTATCTTCCCCGCCTGTATTAACTAAGCGGTGGGGATGCGGCGGCGGTGGGGAGGGGGGGGCGGTGAGTATTCTATTCTGGTATCGGGGGTATTTGCGGGAGTACAAGTACTCCCGCAAATACTCGGTACCGATACTGGTATCGGTATCGGGACAACCCTAAAAACCACGATAAGACGGTAAGTACAGCGGGGAAAAAAAAAATCCAGCATACTGTCGATGTCAGCAGTATGCTGGATGTAACGGTATATAGATGTTTTAGGGTGAACCCCCGCTTTAAAGTGTATATACCCACTGCTGTGATCTAATAAATCGGAATGTCTATAGCAGGGGTGTCAAACTGGCGGCCCTCCAGCTGTTCCGAAACTACAAGTCCCATCATGCCTCTGCCTGTGGGAGTCATGCTTGTAACTGTTGGCCTTGCAATGCCTCATGGGACTTGTAGTTTTGCAACAGCTGGAGGGCCGCCTGTTTGACACCCCTGGTCTATAGCATTGGGAAGGTGTGTGTTTGTGTAATTTAAGTGTTAAACTTTTCCCTACTGCTTCTCTAGCAAAATGTCTATTGAGTCAGCCTTGGGGATATATTAGAAGCTTTTTGCTGTAACTAATCAAACCCAGAAAGTTTTGGCATTCTGTAAGAACTTCTACACGTAAGAAAATCCATACCCTCTCCTAACGTGTGTGTTACTGCTCACAGCAACATTTCTTCTTTGTGAAGCAGCCATTCCTGCTTTTGCAGTCCTTTTAAGCTCTGTCCACAGACTTCTATAAATGCCTGTGCATGGGTTCATGATGCATCACACTAGACTAGACCCAGTATGCTTATCAACAAATTATGGAATGCAAATGGCTCACATAAGCAGCAGAATGGATAAAGCTGATGTGTTTTTGATTGGCAGCACATACAAACCAATGTATTCTACCATGTTGGTCGGATTCGGTTATGAATGATTAAAAGGGAACATTTGTATGTTTGTTGCTATTTCTACAGCCTTGGCTGAGGCTTTTTTGGGCAAATCTGATAAGATTATGGCTGCAACTAACTTATGAAAATCAATTAGTTGGCCGATTATTGTTTCGATCGGATAATAACCTTTAAAAAAATAAAATAAAATAAAAATTGCATTTAAAAAATGTTTTGGCCCAATTTGATGTTGGGCGGATTACAAAACACAAATTGCCACAAAAACACATTACCGTATTTATCGGCATATACCGCGCACTTCGTGGGTGCGCGGTATACGCCGATAGCCGCTTTCTAGGGCCAGGATGTCAGTGCGAGAGGAGCCGAGTCTGCCCAACTATACCCGAGTGTACTGCGCTCGGTATATGCCGGCGGAGTATTTGAAACTCGGTGCGGGAAAGCGAGGAGGACGCCGGACCCGCCGCAGACGGACGCCGGACCCGCCGCAGACGGACGCCGGACCCGCCGCAGACGGACGCCACAGGAATGGCGGCAACTTTAGGGGTGCGCGCTATACGCGGGAGCGCGCTATACCCCGATAAATACGGTACATGCTTTTCTGCAGCTTATGTATATTGAATCAAAAAATAAATAAAAATAGCACTGTTTTGCCCTTTCTGAATTCGCAGCAGCTGAAAAAAAAAAAATCATAGATGTGAATGTGTCCCATAGGAAAACATGTAAATGAACTGTAGTGTGTTTCTGCAAAAAGCACCAAAAAGCAGGGGTGTGAACCCAGGCCTGAGATGTTAAGTAACATAATGGGGGTTAAAAAAACAAAAATGAATACAATAAGAGCAAATCGCTACCGTAAGGGGTTCATTGTTTTTACTGTGGGACAGTGAAAGTAATATTTACAGTAGCAATTGGCTTTTTTGTACTATAAAGGGCTAATTTTAGTTATTTTTTTTTAACCCCGTTATGTTACTGGCTGATCGATTAATTTCGCAAGCGATTAGTTTCGGCCCTAGATAAGATGCAATTAATTTTGTGTGTGTTTTTTGTTTTTTCTGTTCGATTTTTATTCAGTGCTCCATTTCAAGTAATGTGTAAAGTTGTGCCTGCATATGATCCAGCATTCCCATTTGTTTAGATCCTGTAATGGAGGGCTCCCCTATAAACAGTGGCTTACTGCTTCAAGGTTATTTTGTACCCAACATAAAGCTTTATAATGTAGAGTGCAAGGTTCCATAGTGATCTGTAAAATATTTTTGGGATGCCCGCAGAACTTTGAAAATTTTGCATTAGTCTGTTTGCCATTTTTACAATTGGTGCATAATGGTTGTATTGAATGCCTAGGGTTCTTATTTAAAGATGCCTGGGGGGTCTTCTTTAAAATTACTCTGACTTTGTTTATGCTGACATATATTTGCATGTGCAGCAAGTACTTGGCTACGATGAACAAGTTATGACAGTTTGCAGCAGTATCACTGAACTGATGACATTTCGTCTCACTGTCTGCCTTCTGTCGCCCCCATAGACTTCCATGCTCTCTGCAGTGGAATGTAGGATATAAAGTACAGGAAGGGACCCATACTGTGGACTTTGACCATAGAGCTGCATTTCCAAAGGGGAGTTTGCCAGGTGGAAGGGAAAGGGCTGCATTTTCTCAGGATGTACAGGACACAGCTGAGTCTTGCCATGAGGGAGCCCAGAGTACGCAGATATGTCCAGTGTGTGTGTGTGTGTGTGTGTGTGTGTGTAATGGGGGCCTGAGCAGGATCTGGAGTGTTGAGTCCAGATGTGCCATCTGTTGCTAGAGAGACTGAGCATATGGCCATCTAGTGGCCTAATTGCTGCCTGCAGGTTTGACTAAAACTTTTCTTATGTGCGCCAACGGTACACTAGGGCCCCAATGTTTGCTGGCTGACAAGTTGGGACTAAATGCTGCCCCATTACAGCTGCTACAGAGACCTTTAACTGTTGCCAAGTGGTACCTCTCAAGGTGACATTGGGCCATATTCTAGCCATCCTCCTAGTCAAGAGTGCACTCTTGACTAGTTATACTAGTGGCATTCACATTAGTTAATGCTTATTTGCACAGTTTATTGCAGACTTTGATACATTTTTTGATTCCAGTCTTATGGTACAGAAATCTGTTCTAAGTTACCTTTGGTTTAGTGATTGTACTGTCTAGTAGACTGTACAAATATACAGTATTTGTGCTCAAACCACCATTTCCTTTAACCCATACTATTCCATTCAGTTAATTTACCATTAATGGTCTTGTGTCTATTTCCTGATACTAATTCAGTCTATTTAAAAGTATCCACACTTTTGTGGTTCTATAAGTGCATGAAGTAACTTTACTCAACCAGGTGGGCCAGAGGGTCTGAGATTGTTCTTGGAGTTACAAAATGGAGAACCCACATATTCAAGCAGCTCCGTTGGTGGGTAGCACTACACATGAAAACAGAATTTTAGTGCCATGTTAATAAAAGGATTCCAAAAAGTTTTGAGGAATGTGGGAGCTCTTTTTATTTTAAAATGTATTTTTATTTATTTTTTAGCAAATTTAAACTGCAATGTGCATATAGCAACTTTTAGATATGCACCGTCTTCTGAAAATAATTGTCACTTTTAACATTTTCAGGACGTGGAAAGGCATGTCTAATGTGGGCATAGCCTAACTGATTGTAACAGGGACCTGTTTATGTATCCTCGTTGGTAGAAGTACTATTCTGTATATAATATATATTTGGAATAATTAATGGAATATGTTTTTAGTGTTTGTCTCTGGAACTTGAACATGTGCTTCTTGTATATCTGGGCCTGGCTAACACTTCTGATGGTAATCTGTGCCAAAGACTCATCACTTGTAACAAAATGTGTTCTGGAAATGTATCTACTGCATGAACTAGCAAGATGTACTCCATCTGTAGCTGTTCCTCTTGATTTCTCTATCAGCTGATAAATCAAGTGACATTTTTTTTTCCGGTCTTATATTCTATGTCCTTTTGGAACTTGAGTGTTTAGGTGCACACTAAATGCCTGAAAACCACCTCGGTGTACAAGGGGTCCAACCTACTTTCATTTCTGACTACACTAACTTGATGAAATTCTATGGCTAACCACACACATAGATTTCTCTAATTCAGCTCAATGGGTGGGAAAAAAATAATTGGATTCTTTTCAGCGTGGATGAAGTTACTGGGTGAAATGGGATGTAGTCACTGTCGGCCAATTTCCACCCTGCTCAATCAATTTTTAAATTGACTGGGTGGGCCAGGTGATGCCTACTAACTTCAGCCCTGCAGTTTAAGTATTATTGCTCTTTACCCAAGTATTTCCCAACATATTGATACGTTATTCCTTTTTATTTACATTTTTAATGGTATAAATTTTGTTTTTTCAAGATTAGGATCATACTATTGCATGCATGGTTTACTAAATCTGCAGAGTGCAACATTTGGTGTAGCTATGCACGGTAGCCAATCCAGTTTCTAACTTTATTAGGCACACCTATTCAATTGCTTAGTAACACAAAATGCTAATTGGCCAGTCACATGGCAGCCACTCAATGCATTTAGGCATCTAGATGTGGTGATGATGTCTTGATGAAGTTCAAACCAAGCATCAGAATAGGGAAGAAAGGGGATTCAAGTGACTTTGAACGTGGCATGGTTGTTGCTGGTCTGAGTATTTCAAGAACTGCTTGTCTACTAGTATTTTCACACGCCAACATATCTAGGGTTTACAGAAAATGGTCAGGATAAAAATAAAAAAATACAGTGAGCGTCAGTTGTGTGGAAGAATATGCCTTCTCAGAGGAAGATTGGACAGACTAGTTTTGAGATGATGGGCAGCAGTAACTCAAATAACCACTTGTTACAACCAATGTATGTTGAGTACCATATCTGAACACACAACACATCGAACTTTGAAGCAGATTGGCTACAGAAGCAAAAGACCACACCAGGAGTCACTCCTGTTGGCTAAGAACAGGAAACCTGAGGCTAAAATTCGCACAGGCTCACCAAAATTGGACAAAACTTTGTTTAGTGTGAGTCTCGATTTCATCTGTGAAATTCAGATGGGGTCATAATTTGGCGTTAACCAGAAAGCATGTATCCATCCTGCCTTGTATCAATGGTTCAGGCTGGTGGTGGATTTATGGTGTGGGGGGATTTTCTTGGCACACGTTGGGCCCCTAAGTACCAATTGAGCATTGTTTTAAATGCCAAGGCCTACCGGATTATTGTTGCTGACCATGTCCATCCCTTTATGACTACAGTGTACCCATCTTCTGATGACTCCTTCAGCAGGCAGCAAAATGTTAGTCTAACTTTCCTATCATTGCAAAATACAAATCCTATGAGGGATTGTTTTGAGGTGAACTGTCAGGATATGCATGAAGGGTTCATGCAAATTGACTTAATTTAATGCTTTCTGGTTTAATGTTACCTGATCTATTCTGCTTTGTATATGTTAAAATGTCTTGTTCTATTAACAGATCTTGTGTGGTAGCTTGTATAAGTGTAAAACTCCATTTGTTTCCAGTTTACCCTTTTGGTGGAAATCATTCTTGTACATGCTTGCATGGTTTTGCCTCATTTGGCAGCTAATAAGCCATGTGCCTTGCATATTGGCTGCAGATGTAGTAAGCACCCACGCTGCATAAATCCTGAATTAATGAAGGCTCCTTTTTGAATTGCCAGGATATTTGCACTCTTCATTTTTGGGAGGTCCACTGTGATAGATGTGTTGTATCCTGAGTTTAGCAGATGATTGGAAACCTACAATTTAGATTCAGTGATATTGTTTTCTGGCTACATCAAAGGACTAAAAACGCTAGCACTTAAAGGGGTTGTAAAGGAATTTTTTTCTTTTCTTTTTCATAATAAGCATCTTTACCTGCAGACATTCCTCTTTTCACTTCATTATTATTCGTTTTTGCTCAGAAAATGCTCTATTACTTCTCTGTTCTGTTCACTTCCTGCTTGTCTGATTTTACTGACCAAGGGAGGCTTTACTGCGGTGGTCAGTGATGTGCTCGCCCCTCCTGGGAACTACACATGTGCGGCAGGACGCTCTCTACGTGTTGGAGACTTCAAGGAGGTGTGAATTACTGGGCGTGCCGCAATGCATACTGGGAAATGCAAACCAGGAAGTGAATGAGAGAACAGAAACTAGAACGCCAGAGGTGATGTAGATGAAGGAATTTAATAGGTATTTACTTGTTTTTTTAACAATCATTCAGGGGTCAAGTCCTGGGGTAAAAAGTGTGGGAACTCCCACCCAAGATCCACTCCCCCACCAAAAAAAAGATTCGCTCATATGCATAATAACTAAACTTTTTTTTTTTTTTTTCGATCCACTAATCCTTTATGCTACGGGCCGCTTCCTGTATATAGATTCATCGGGTAGTGTGCGTGTATTCCGTCACTTCATTGATGCTTTTGTCATTGTTCCCAGGAGACATTGCGGAGGTCTGCCGCAAGTTATCGCGGGATTTAGACAAAACTTCTTTCTAAATCCTGCGATAACTCACGGCAGACCTCCGCAATGTCTCCTGGGAACAATGACAAAAACTCCAAGGAGACATTGCGGCATCAAGGAAGTGACGGAATACCCGCACACTACCCGATGAATCCATATACAGGAAGCGGCCAGTAACATAAAGAACTACTAAGGTTCGGCTGCCCATGACAGTGACTCGATCTCTGGCATCGCCACTTAGTGAATGATTGGCTCGGGCGGCTCGGCTGTTCTAGTCCTGCAAACTCCGTTCCTGCAGGACTTGAGCCCTGGAATCACTACACTATTCTGTCTACCTTGCAGACATTAATTTTAGGCAAAATATTTTTTTTCCTTTACAACTCCTTTTAAAATTGGGTTAAAGTAGTATATTCAAAACTATTTCAAAAAGGTGGAACAAAAAAAGGGGGGGTAAGGGAGGGTTTTCCTTTTTACACATGTGCCCCTCACTGTACCTTCACTTGCAGTTCCATTGCCAAAAGTGAGAGGAATTTCCTGTAAAGTAAAGGAATTGGTTTGGGATACTCAGGCCACCAGAACTGGATAGATGTCTCTATTCTGGGGAGAATCCAAATGTAGGATTTTCTTTATATAATTTTTTTTTTTTTTTTTTAATACAAATTCTTTTATTGAAAAACGTTCAAGTTTGTACAAAATAGGCACACAATTATTTTTGGTCATCTTGGAGGTGTGCTTGGGGTTGTTATGCTGGGAAAGCTGCCATGTGGCCCAGTCTCCGAAGGGATCATGCTCTGCTTCAGTATGTCACAGTACATGTTGGCATTCATGGTTCCCTCAATGAACTATAGCTCCCTAGTGCTGGTAGCCCCGTACCATGGCACTCCAACCACCGTGCTCTTGACTGTAGGCAAGACACACTTGTCTGTCTTGGTCTCATCAAACCACTGGACATGGCTCCAGTAATCCATGTTCTTAGTCTACTTGTCTTCAGCAAACTGTTTTTTTCTTGTCCATTATCTTTTGAAGAGGCTTTCTTCTGGGAAGACAGCCATGCAGACCAATTTGGTGCAGTGTATGATCTGAGCACTGGCAGGCTTACCTCCCCCCCCCCCCCCACCCCTACAACCTCTGCAGCAATGCTGCCAGCACTCGTACATCTAGTTCTCAGACAACCTCTTGATATGATGCTGAGCACATGCACTTTATTGGTTGACCATGGCGAGACCTGTTAAGTGTCTTCATCATGCATGATGTAGAAAACTATTGTATATTCAAAGCTTTTTTTTTTTTAAACAGTTAACCAGGAAACGGACAAGGGTGACCTTGTCTTTTGGTGTGTTTACTGTCCAGTCAGCAAGTTGCAGTGGTGACACATCTGTTCTCTGACAGCGTGTGTTGTCATTCAGGCTGTGCCATGTGGTAGGGTTGTCTGAATCTTTTGACTGGATTGACAAAAATAATGTTCCCACATAGGTTTTTAATTGGAGTTCAGCTTAATTGAGAATCGGTACTTAAAGTAGCGTGACTGTTCTTCATATCTGAACTATTCAAGTCTCAGGAATTTATCAGAAACAAATGATCCATATGTTACTGTAGTGGTTACAATTTTTCAATACATAGCAAACCTTATATATGAGACCCATAATAAATGCTATTCAGTCACTGCAAAGTATTCTTTAGTCTGATTGGTTTTAACCAAAATCGGTTAAATGGCAGATATCTCAATTGCTGTACAAGTATCGATACATTTGCATGTATATTTTAGGATGACATGGCAAGCAGTTTTCAGTTTATCAGATACTAGACCGCTGATCCCAGAAGTATCTGTTATATTCCAACATTGGCTGTATTAAAAACTTTTACTAATTCTATAAGTAACACTTTTTAAACCCATTAATCACTGTACAGTATGTGATACATGCATAGATAACTTCTCCAAGACTTTGAGGAGCTGGAGACCTTGTAGCCGTGGAATCTTGGTTATCCTTTCATGTCCCGTTCTAAGATGCCAAGAAAAATCCACAACTGCAAGTAATTACTAATAGCATCTTGCTCACGCTGTTGGTGGCATGCAGGAAACCATTATACGCTTGGATTTTACTAATGTACCAGTGATGAGATAGAAACCTAGTAACTGAGTGTAATACATTTTGTATGAAGAAAAAAACTTCATACAAGTGTTTTGTTTGTGTTTTTTTTTTTTTTTGTTTTTTTGAGATGAGGTATATAGGAAGATCTCAAGCAAGAAAGCCAGCACACCTATAATTCTGCTGTTCCTGAATTATTTTTTTAATGTTTGCTGGCGTATAAATATTTGTCTGACTTGTGTATAATCAATAATTCCATAATTATTTTGTTTTAATACCTGGGCCAGTAATTTTTTTTAAATCCTAGCAAAAGACAGCTGGAAATATTAACCAACATTTTTTGACTGCAATTTCTAGCCATTTTACAATATTTTAAGTAATAAAATATGTATTTTGAAGGAGGCTGGGGTTTGGACTTTGGTACCAGTCAAAATTAGAAAAGTATACAATTTACATATTCATAGAATAAACTTCTACAGTCCTTGACTATATAGTTATGACTAAAGTAGTATATTCTATGAATAAGTAAATTGTGCATATGTTTTCTGTAATAAAACTTTCTTTACACCTTTTTCTAATTTTGACTGGAAATCAGTTGATTTGTGGTACCAAAGTCCAAACCCCAGCCTCCTCCCAAATGCATATTTAAAATCTTGATGGGATGAAGGTACCGTGTGTAACATTTCTTATATCCAGCACTTCCCCATATATGGTATTTTAAAGCGGCTGTTCACCCTAAAAAAAAAAAATGTCTGTCTCCAGTGCCATTCAGCATACTAGCGTGAGCTACAGTATGCCTTTATTTAATTTTTTTGTGCTGTACTTAGTTTAATCCTTTACTTTCGTTTCAGACGCTGGCCAGGAAATGGGCGTTTGTATCAAGAGGGGAATATGATTGATGGCCGGCTATGGCGCGTCACATGTTCCGAAAATAGCCGAAGTAGGACTCGGCTCTTTACGGCACCTGCGCAGTCAGCTCCTAGTCTGAGCGCACGCGCCGTGAAGAGCTGAGTCCTACTCCGGCTATTTTTGGAACACGTGACGCGCCATAGCCGGTCGTCAATCATGTTCCCCTCTTGATAGGAACGCCTATTACCCCGTGGTAGCCTGAAATAAGCTAATAGATTACACTGTAAGTACAGCACAAAAAATAAAGGCATACTGTAGCTGACGCTAGTATGCTAAATGGCATGGTAAAAATTAGTTTTTTAGGGTGAACCTCCACTTTAAGTTACTTTTTTATTCCACAGAGTGGATTAACTGATGATACGATGTCTGATGCATTTATTTTGACTTGAGGTTTATGTGTTTTGAAAGCAGAAAAAATTGGGAATCGCAGTTTGTGTGTGAGGTTGCATTGTCGGATGTCTATGTTGACCCATGTCCACAGCCAAAAGTGCCTACAATGGGCACATGAGCATTAGAACTGGACCACGGAGCACTGTTTCTTTACATCGTGTGTGTGTGTACACACTAGTGTTGCTCACGAATATTCGCATTGCGAATATTCGTTACGAATATTGCATATTCGAGTATTCGCGAATAAATCGAATATCGCGGTGAATATTTTTTCAAATTTATTTTTAAAACAGATCACATCCTAGTGATCTCCATCGAGGTCTAAAAGCATTGCTGGTATGATTAGAGACCCTGGGCCGAGTAGCTGAGGCGATCCTTTTATGTTGCCGAATATTCGCAATGTTTTGTGTATATATAAAAAAAATAAAAAATTAGCTTTAGTTTAGTCATATAAGTTTGTGTAAGTAGAGTTAGTGTTTAGTGCCTATTAGTTTAGTAATCCAGGAAATGATCTCCGTTTTCCCGTGTTGACGAGAATTTCGCAATCAATTTCGCACTAGCGAAATTTCGCAATTTTTTTTTGGATAAAATATCACGAATATTAACGAATATTCGCGAATTTTCTTCTATATATTCGCGAAATATCGAATATGGCGTATTCCGCTCATCACTAGTACACACGCGCATCACGTACCTGGGGAAAAGATGGCACTAGGATGTAGTGTGATGCTTATGGCAACGTTTTACTGAGAAACCTTCTTATGACATGCCAACTATTTAAACATTGTTATGCAACAAGTATACCAGTTCATGGCAATGGTTTTCCTTAGGCCCCTTTCACTTGTGCGGACCGTATGTCTGTATTTCATCCATCCGTTTTTCGGATAAAATACGGACATACATGTATCCCTATGGGATAGCAGGTGACAGCGGAGGAAAATCCTATTTTTTATTTTTTGTTTCCAACTGTCATCGGATGAAGACTGACAGACTGTCCGTGTTCATCTGATTTAAAAAAAAAAAAAAAAAACCCATAGAGGAGAGCGGAGATCTGCCGGCTCAACGGGCGGGTATCAACGGAGCGATTCCCTGCTGATCAAGTGGATGAGAAAGGTACAGATCCTCACGGGATCCGTACATGTGAAAGGGGCCTTAACAATAGTGGCCTCTTTCAGCAGAATAATGTACCCTGCCACACTGAAAAACTCCAAATGAGTATCTGTAGAAAGTGCTGGAGGCCACAGCTTGCAACTTACAGGACTTGGTCTGCAGTGCTTGGTGTCAGATATTCCAGCATACATTTAGAGGTCTAGCGACATCCATGCCGCAATAGGGTAGGACTGTTTTGGTGACAAAAGTGGGGCCTGCTCAATATTAGCTGGGTGGTCATGATTGGTGTATCCAAAGTGATCATATTCAGTTTGCATAATTAGCACTAATTATTTCATATGCCTTCTTGGTCTTAGAGTATTAGAGTGCTTTTCTGCCCAAAAAATAATGAAAAGCCAGCAGCTACACATACTGCAGCTGCTAGCTTTTAATAAATGGACACTTGCCTGTCCTGGAGTCCAGCGATGTTGGCCCCCCTTAGCCGTGTCTGCTGATAGACATTGCGGGGCCCCTTACACACTACCTGACAATGACACCCCCCCCCCAAGAAAATATTAAAGCTATATTTCACTAAAAATCATGTTTCCATCAGTTGTCGGGTGCTGCCCCCACCATTGTGGTTAAGGGAACCCGGCAAAGGGTTAAAAGGTACGTTGACTGAAAAAGAACTAAAACACTGCTTCAGGTAAACTAGAAATCGTTTTTTGGGGGTTTTTTTGTGCATTTTTTGTCTCACCAGCCAACACCAATGCTTTTGTTTTGGTATTTAAAGCTTTATATGAGGATCTGTGTGGGTTTTATTTTTTGGGGGGAGGTGGGGTTTGCGGTTGGTTTTAATTCGGTTAATTGGTTTTAATTCGGTGAGGAGGCGTAGTGGTCCCTGGCTAGCTTACAGCAAAGGCCTGTTTTTGCAAGACTACCTACCTGGCTAGAGGGGAAAGCGGGCTTAGATTTCAGTCCTGGGGATCTTTCTTGAGGTGCTTTCAATCGGTGAGGAGGAGTCTGTGAAGCTCAAGGGAGAATTGTTATGCAGCCAACTATTGTTTCATCTGGTAGTCATAACACAGCTTAATCTGTTCAGCTATTTTATGTCTCTAAAAGGGATTCCCTCTCACTTTTTAAATTTTTGTCTCAAACTTCAGGCCATTTGTTATAGTAGAGTGGCCATACTTTTCTAAGCAGTTGTGACTGCATGTCTTTTAACTTTCCCCAATAAATTGGTTCTATTGGCATGGCGTAATGCTGGCCATAGAAATCCATTACATCTGAAGAGATTTGGTATCCATTTTACCTGCAGTGATGTATATAAAATCATGGATCACATCTTCCAGTTTTGGCAAAACAAAGTAGTTTCTCCAATGGGGATCTTTTCATGTTTACATACAGAGGGTTTGTAGGGCAATGAGTGTTTTTAGGAGTCTCCCTTTCTGAGTTGTTAACCTAGTTATATATTTTATGTTTTTTTTTTTTTTTTTTTATACATGCTTGCTCTTCTATGTGTGGTGTATGAAATCAAGACTTGTAGAGATTGGCCAGTGAAATACATTTCTATATGCTGTTTCTTTTTTGCATTAAAGCTTTTGAGGGTAAGATATCGGACACAAGGAATTTGTTAGTGGGTTGCCAAACTCCCAATCCCAAATGGGGAAACCATGCCTGTGTATTTAATAAGCAAGTATGATTGCCCCCATGTGGACTGTAATTAGAAATTATACAATTGGGCCTTCAGCCTACTCACTATTGTGCGCTGACTAATTATGTTGATGACTTGTCCTTCACCTTGATATAGTGTACCCATTGAAGTATTTTATTATATTATTTTATCTATATATTTTGTTATGAAGAGAACACTTTAGATTTTTTTTTTTTTTTTGTGTTACCTTGTGATCAAGTGAAAATGGACCTATGTAACCCCTATTGAGGGTTGGGTATGAACAAAAGTGCGTGTATCTGCCCACATTTGTTCATGTCTGCCAAAGCAGACCTGGATGCATATTTTATTTGTGTCCAAAGAAGCTGAACAGTCCTGGATGTAACACATCCACTTACATCTAGCCACCCATAGGACTTCATCGTAGGTCAGTTTTTATCTACTCATACGTCAAATGACTAATGGAACACTCCTATGAAAGCTGCATAGTTCTCTAATCCAGTGTTTTTCAACTCCAGTCCTTAAGGCACACCAACAGGTCAAGTTTTCAGGATTCCCCTCAGATGAAATGGCTGTGGTGATTACTAAGGCAGTGAAACTGATCAAAATAATGGAAAGCCTGAAAACATGACCTGTTGGTGTGCCTTGAGGACTGGAGTTGAAAAACACTGCTCTAATCGGCTTCTGGATGATAATGGTTCGAACACTACTGCTTCCACAAATTATGATTTAAACTGATCAGCAATTTGCCCGGCAAATTCACGCAATTTCTGTGCTTTGGTATACTACGAATTTCTTCTGCGTGTGGCTGGTAAGAGTGAGATTCCTAGCAGCTAGAGGCACTTGTGCAAATAGTTAAGTTCTTGGCAGGATGTAAACAAGCTGATGGCACAAGTTATTCAGAAATACCAAAGTATGGGTGAGCCTGTAAGGAAAGTATGAATCGGGTACACCCAGACACACATGGAAGATGAGAATTTATTGTGCCTGCAGATTCCATGTGTGCGGCTGTCAGTAGTTTAATGTAGGACTGGTTTTCAGATGCGTATTGAATCCTCTGCATTTTCTTATAGACCACTCTGGCCTGACATCAACCATTGTAATATTCTGCAGCATTCTTAACGCACATGCCTGCAAACCATTATTTTATTCTTTCTACTTTTAAATGTATTTTAAAGATACTCCTCCCAATGTATTTTGTATGCATTTACTATAACTTTTTGCCTTTTTTAGGGCCCATTTATACCTAGCTGTTAACTGCAATGCACATTGACAACCCGACACACTGACACATGCATTGCAATGCACACCCCAACAAACGGTAATGCACATTTGTGCAGCGCTACGTGTGTGTGTGTGTGTGTGTGTGTGTGTGTGTTTTTTTTTTTTTTTCCATTCTGGAACGCTAGAAGTATATTGATTTGCATTGGCTTCCTTAACACAGTGCACTTTGACACAATACACGCAAGTCGCAAACTACAAATGGGTTCTTAAAGGGGTTGTAAAGGTAAAGCTACTCAAATAAGTCAGACACAAGGGGTTCGTTTTTTTTTTTTTTTCCTAAATTTACTTATTCATAGAATATACTACTTTAGTCATAACTATATAGTTAAGGACTGTAGAAGTTTATTCTATGAATATGTAAATTGTATACTTTTCTCATTTTGACTGGTTCGGTGCGATTTTCAGCACATTCATTTAAATGTGCTCTATTCGCACTGGATTGTACCAAAAATGGTGCACTAATTTTCAAAAATGCACTTCTTCAGTCCTGTGGCACCATGTGATCTGCTGCAGGTAAACTCTCTGCATTTGCAATCTGTGTTAGGACAATATTGAAACCTGCAGCAGAACGCACACCCAGTGAGTTTGGAGGTGGTGTGGGAAATGCACACAGAATGTGGGTTACCCGAACTGTGTTCCAGTTTGAACAAGCCTCTAAAATGAATCGATTAGAAACCATAAGTTATGGCATTTTTGTCATTCCCAACTAGATTTCTGCAATAGAATTGGCCATTTGATAAACATGTTCCCACACATCCCCTGGCAACTTATGCGAGTTAAAAAAAAAAAGCGGAATCTAACTTCAGCGATTGGAGAAGCTCAGTCCTACATTGGTCCTGGACAGCTGTAAGTCCTAGTGATTGAGCATGGGACACAATTCAATCCATTATTTTTTTTAATATGAAGATGATTTTAAACAACTTGTAACCTTTTAGACTTAAAGGAATACACGGTATAGTCTTGTTAGCTTCTCACAATGTGAGTCTATAAATCTAACTCACTGTGCGCTCTTTATATGACCATTCTATCTCGACCGTCATCGGACAGCTATTAAGTCTTATTTACTCTGCCTCTGGCTAAATTTTAAATCTCTATTTAATTCAATAAAATATGGAAACACAGGGCAAAATGAGAAAGCTGCATCAGAATGATTTGAAGGTTTGTTGTGGTAAATAACTTAAATATGCACTCGCTGAAACTACTCTTAAAGGGGAGGTTAACTTAAAAACTTTTAACATTGTCATTAATGTCATAAATGCAATTAGAATCGGACGGTTTTTAAAAAAAAATATGTCCGTACATACCGATTCCTATATGCCTTCTCACCACTGCTTCCGGGTATGTTCGTCAAGGCTGGGAGTGCCTAATTGATTGACAGGCATCCGACCAACGCATACAGCGTGTCACGAGATGCCGAAAGAAGGTGCACCGACGTTCGGCTTTTTTCGGCATCTCGTGACGCGCTGTATGCGTTGGTCGGATGCCTGTCAATTGGGCACGCCCATCCCCGACCCTCATACCCAGAAGCAGCGATGAGAAGGCGTATAGGAATCGGTATGTACGGACGTAATTTAATTTTTTTTTTAAACGGCCGATTCTAATTGCATTTATGACATTAATGACAATGTTAAAAGTTCATTTTTAGGTGAACCTCCCCTTTAATAAGTAAAGTTGATCTGCTTTTACAGTTTTTTCATTTGGAAAATCAAATGCTTTTAAAGTCACTAATGCAATGAAGACTAGCCTATCAAAGAAGGTAAATGCTTACCTTTCTGGTGGGCGAGATTCTAAAATGTTGCTCTATTGTAGAAATCTACACAGTAAGGCTGGCCATACATGGTTCAAATCTCGGCCAGTTCAACAGGAACCGTCCGAGATTCAAAACATTAATGGGCAGTCTGAATGTACCAAGTTGATCGATCAACTTGGGTACAACCAGCCTGCCAGATTTTCTTGGAATTTATCACTAGCGATAATCACTGTCTTCTCCCGGCGGGAGCAGACAACAAAAATATTGCATCAAAAAAAGTGTTTCTGCTTTTGTTTTTTTGTTTCATTTTGGTTTATTCCACATAAATTACTAGGTTAATAAAAAATGAAGGTTTGTCCCGTCGGTTGGAAAGGTAAACAGTTATTGCATAAATGCTGTGAAAACGGGAAATATAAATGTTTGTGTGCCTCTATAATCAGTAGCGACATAACTAGGAAAATGTCCCCCCTACTGAGATTGGTGGTACACTTTTTTTTTTTTTTTTTCCACTCACATCAAACTCTCTAACATTTTTCAAAAATAAATATTTTTGCATTGGTTGGTTGATGTGTAAACAAGGAATGCATTAAAGGGGTTGTAAAGAAAAATTTTTCTTTTTTTTTCTTTTCCCTAAATAGCTTCCTTTACCTTGGTGCAGTCCTCCTTCACTTACCTCATCCTTCGATTTTGCTTTTATTTTTTTATTTTTTTTATTTTTTTCTTATTCCACAATCAGCTTTTACTGTACACAAGAGACCAGCTCACAGTAAAGGTGCTCAATTTTCGTCTCTATTTCAGATTTGCATCATTTGTGGAAGTTTCCTCTCGCACTTTATGGTATGGGTCAGTTTTAAAATTTTATCTATTGTGGGCCTATCACAGCGTGATCCTAATTCCTTCTCCCATTTTTTAATGAAGGGGTGTACGTCTAGTTCCTCCCACTGTATTAGAATCCTGTAAATCTTGGATATGGTGCCCTTCCTGCTATCCCGAGAACATAGTTTTTCTATGTCTGAGAGTTGATACCCCATTCTTAGAGGTTGGGGACGTTTCTGAATAAAGTGGGTTAACTGTTGGTACCTCCATTCATTAAGTGTCATAAAATTTTCTTTCTGCTCTATTTGACTATATACTAATACGTGTCCTTGATGTGTTATATCTCTTACTTGTGCATTATCATTTTTAATCCAATTTCCCCCCACCTCTATTTTCCCCGGAGGGAAATAATCGTTTTCTTTTAAGAAAATGAGGGGAGAGTTAAAATTTTTATCTATTTTCTTTTGTGTGTAATCCCATACCCTCAGTGCATTCGTGGTGATTGTATGTGTTTCTATGTCAAGTGCTCTAAATTGTGGGGGATTCCATATTATTTTTTCTAATTTTACATTTGCTATAGTATTCTCCAAACTAACCCATCTTTTTTCTGTGTTTGCTCTGGCCCATTCCACTACTCGCGACAGGATTATTGCATCGTAATATTTTTTGAGATCCGGGAGGTCCCCCCTTATTTTTAGTCTGTCTGAGGGTCTGGAAGGAGATCCTATGTTTCTTATTTCCCCAAATATAATTCATGATCATTTTTTGGAGGGTACAAATCAGTTGTTTTGGGAGTTTAATCGGGATCATCTGGAACTTGTAAAGTATCTTAGGTATCAACACCATTTTACAGAAGTTTATTCGACCAAACCACGAGAAAGGTCGATTTTTTTTATTCTAGTTATTTCATTTTTAATTTCTTCTATCAGGGGGATATAGTTCAATTCGTAGATTCTTTTTTCCGTGCTCGCCAACTGGATGCCCAGGTATTTAAGCTCTTTTACCCATGGGAATTTGTGTTTTGCTCTGAGGGTTAGCATTTCTTTCTTGGGGGTGCTAGCATTTAATATTTCCGTTTTGTTAATATTTATTTTAAAGTTTGATATTTCCCCATATTGACTACATATATTCAATAGTTCTGGAATAGAGGTTTCAGGGTTGGTCAAATAGAAGAGCACATCATCAGCAAAAGCCGCTAACTTGTGCTCCTCTCTTCCCACCCTGATTCCATTTATTTCAGGGCACTTACGTATTCTAGATAGTAAAGGTTCGAGGGACAGTACAAAAAGTAAAGGTGAAAGGGGACACCCCTGTCTCGTTCCATTTTTCATTAAGAAATATTGGGAGAGGCCTCAATTAATTTTAATCCTAGCCGTTGGGGCTTTGTATAGGGTTCCAATCCACCCCATCATCCTAAATCGATTTTGCTTTTAAATGTCCTTATTTCTTCTGAGAAATTCTCACCTCCTTGTTCTGTAACTACACACCATAATGCAAGGGTTTTCTTTTTGGTCTGGAGAAAGCCTCTTGAGGGGGGAGGAGGCGAGCAGGAGTGTCAGGATGCCCACTAACACACAGCTCCTTTCTGCAAAGTAGAGTGTCCTGACTTGCCTGCTTGCCCCCTTTCCCCTCAAGAGGCTTTCTCCACACCAGGGAGAAAGCCTTGCATTACTGTGTGTAGTTGGATAGAAGAACAGGAAGTGAGCATTTCTCAGAAGAAATAAGGACATTTAAAACAAAAATCGAAGGATGAGGTAAGTGAAGGAGGACTGCACTAAGGTAAAGGAAGCTATTTGGGGGGGGGGGGGGGATCCTTTTCAACCCCTTTAAGGATAGATAGATAATTTGAGTCAAGCCACACAAGCAGGAAATGACAATACTGGGGAAGTTATGTGTACAGAAGATCTCTAGGTTGCCATATTGAATTTTACAAAAAATGACAGTGCTGCAGATTGAAAAGTTAACATTAAAGTGGTTGTAAAGTGTATGTATGTATACATTTTAACAGAAATCTGCACTAAGTCAGATTTCAGAAACCCTCTGCAACAAAAATGTCATTTTCTGTAACCTACTCCCAAAGAAATAATCACATCTAAAGGGATGTAGGCTCTGCAACTTTCCTCAGTAAAACCTTGCAAGTGCATCAGAGGTTTAACCACTTAACCCCCGGACCATATTGCTGCCCAATGACCAGAGTACTTATTGCGATTCGAAACTGCGTCGCTTTAACTGACAATTGCGCAGTCGTGCGACGTGGCTTCCAAACAAAATTGGTGTCCTTTTTTCCCACAAATAGAGCTTTCTTTTGGTGGTATTTGATCATCTCTGCGGTTTTTATTTTTTGCGCTATAAACAAAAATAGAGCAATGATTTTGAAAAAACAATATTTTTTACTTTTTTCTGTAATATCCCCCAAAAATATATAAAAGCCATTTTTTCCCTCAGTTTAGGCCGATACGTATTCTTCGTATTTTTTATTTAAAAAAATCGCAATTAGCGTTTATTGATTGGTTTGCGCAAAAGTTATAGCGTTTACAAAATAGCGGGTAGTTTTATGGCATTTTTCGTTTTTTTATTTTATTTATTTTTTTACTAGTAATGGCGGTGATCAGTGTTTTTTTCAGTACTTCGACCTTATGGCGGACAGTTCGGACACTTTTGACACATTTTTGGGACCATTGGCATTTCTTTTAGCGATCAATGCTATAAAAATGCATTGGATTACTATAAAAATGCCATTAGCAGTGAAGGGGTTAACACTAGGGGGTGGGGAAGGCGTGAAGTGTGTTCCTGGGTGTGTTCTGACTGTATGGGGGGTGGACTCGCTAGGGGAAATCACTGATTTTCTGTTCATACATTGTACGAACAGAAGATCAGCGTTTTCCCTCGCTGACAGGACCGCGAGCTATGTGTTTACACACATAGCTCCCGGTCCCCGCTCTGTACTGAGCGATCGCGTGTGCCCAGCGGTGATCGTGCCCGCTGGGCACACGCACAGGACTCAGGGGCGCGTGCGCGCTAGCGGCCGCTAAGGTGCCGACGTAGAGCTACGGGCTCTTGCCCAGGAGGGCCGCCCTGCCGCCGTATAACTGCGGTGGCTGGTCGGCAAGCAGTTAATAAGGAAATGGTTACTCCCATTCAGATTCACTCTGCACACAAACTTTTTTTCTTCAGAGCGGAGACCAGTAGAAATCTGAAACACGATCGTTAAAATCCTTGCTGTATATATTTTTAAACTCAAGGGGATTGTGTGTTTGGGTGTTTTTTTTTTTTGTCTCAACAAAAGTGGAGATGCTCTTCCTTGTATGGAATACTTGTATTTCTGCTCACAGAACATGCATGGAATACAAACAACTCTGCAAATTTTCTTCGGTATTCTTTTGGGTTTACTTCACTGCTACTTTTTGCTTGATTTTAAAGCAAACGTGTATGTTGTGATCGCAGGAGAAAATTGTAATCTATACTCCTAAATCCTTAATTGAACATATTGTAAAATTTGATTTCCATAAATTCTGGAGAGAACAGGTTGGACTGAGGCTAAAGTACAGCTCTACTGAGAATAAAAGTAAATGAAATTTAGCATATAACTCATACAATGTAAGCACCTAGGGACATCTTTTGGTTTATCACAGCAGCCCTCAGGTGCACCCCCTTGAGCCCCTCAATATGTAGGCACCAAATGGTGGAGCATAAACATGTCCCACAATTCATATACCGTAATACAATGGGAGATGCCTAGGATGCCACATGGTCTGGAGATTCCCTGTTGATTCAGAGTAGAACGGGACAATTCATTTTTTGCCAGTTTTAGCAAGCTGGAGCTGACCAGACCCATGCTGGATCCATGGTAGGCTGGGAGAAAACAGGCTTGTGGCCGTTTCGGATTGACTACCTCTGATCCTTGTTTAAGTCCAGAAAAACTAAAGAAAAAATGCGTACTTTTTTTTTTTTTTTTTTTTCAATTTTTTTCCGAACTGGAACTCGAGTGAAGTAAACGTATGTCCATTTACATCTGCCCGTCCAAAAACTTACTTTGGAGCTTTATGTGGCTGGGCAGTCCTGATTGTACTGCCCATGTGAAAAGGGCCTAAGTGAGATAATACACTGATGAATTGATAAAAGGGAAAATGGGTGATGTCCATTTCAGATGTCATATTTCAGTGCAGGTTTGATATGAAAGCAAATATTTGCTTGCAATGGAAAACCTTCTCTGTGTACCCTTTGCTCTAGTTTTATACATGTAAGGCCTTATGAGAATTTTTCTTTTTTTTTCCTCCAGCAGTGCAGAAGTTAAAGCACAAGTACTTCCTGTGCATGTTTTTCTCAAAGCATACACTGCACGCTTCCTGCAAAATAATGACAGGATGTAAACTAGAGGAATGATCCCAGGCAGTTTTATACCTGGGTTAGAATGTATGATGCCTTCAACTTTCACTGCGAGCATCCAGTCTCAGGCAGCAAATCTCTCCATGGTTTTCTTAGTCTTGTACCGAATGGTCACTTGTAGACATGTATTGTAAAGAGGGCTCCTGCGCTACCGGGAGAGGTGGGATGGGGGCACTGCTGCAAACACCTTGCAATCGTTCCTGGGCAGAGAGAAAAAGTGAAAAAATTGAGAAAGGTGGTGTCTAGATACCAGACGATCGGCAGGTGGGAATTCCTGCATCAGGCGTGTGGACTCTAATGCTCCTCGATCCCTACGTGTCTCGTCACACCATGTGACTTCCTTAGGGGTACCCCGCTCCCACCCACCTTCACCCACGCCCCTTGGCGTAATCACCTACCCTTGCGAGATCTCTGTATCTCGTTGTCCCACCATTCACAGCGCAGACACCACCACCTTTCTCAACTTGTAGACATGTGCATTTGTTTTCGTTAGAATGCATTTTTGTACGAAAATCTTTTTTTTTTTTTTATCATTTTAATATATAGAGAGATTCGACATTATAGGGAATAGATTTCGATTTATGAGAAAATAGATTCGACATTATTACTAGTCATAAACCATTAGAATTCTTGTAGGCGGAATATTCGAACGGAAATGTACCATTCGACGTTCCGTCGAATATTCTTTTGACCATTCGACAGAAACCAAGTATTATTGGATTTTCGGACAAAAGCTATTCCCCAACGAACAACAAAATGAATCCAAACGATTTTCGGGAGTAACTAAATGTATTTTCCAAACTAAACAAAATATTCCAGTCTGCACATGTCTAGTCACTTGCCAATGGGGGAAAAAAAAATCTATTTAAAATCCATACATCAAGCTATTTTTGTATAGGTGTTTGCTAATAAATCCAAGGGTGTTCTAATTCAAACAGAATACAGAAGCCTTCTATCATTATAGTGGTCATATGCCAGTTCGTGTCCTTCTATTGATAGCCGATGAAGACTTCACAGTTGCTTTCCAACTTGTTTTGTTGAGGCCTGTTGGTTACTTGATTTTTGAGTTTTGTTCAGGCCTGCTTCAATCTCTCTAGCCCTGTGTACACTTCAGATCTGGCAACGCTGTACGATTCATCAGCTACGCTCAATTTTTTTTTTAATGCTGCCGCCTTGTAAGTCCAGGGTACATTGCAGAATAACCCAAGGCATAATTTCCATCTCAATACTGATCTGACTTTTGTTGACTCGATTACTCCTATGGTGTAAAATGTGATTGTACAGTATGTGTAACTTGTTGGCGCTGTATTAATACCGGTAATAAACAATGCAATTAGGACAATAAAAAACTGGTCTACAGTTATGTTACCAAAACTGGCCAGGGGGGCGCCACCTGTGAATCCCCTAGAGCAATGATGGCGAACCTTGGCACACCAGATGTTTTGGAACTACATTTCCCATGATGCTCATGCACTCTGCAGTGTCGTTGAGCCATGAGGAAATGTTCCAAAACATCTGGGGTGCCAAGGTTCGCCATCACTGCGCTAAAGCAACCTTTCTCGACTAGGGTTCTTGGATAATGATACATTTCTATCTTTTGATATGTAGCCACCATGGATCTTTTTAGTTATCTGTAAGGGAAGCCTTTCTCTCTCACATCACCAGAGTAAGAAGCATTCTTCTCACTGACCCCCCACCACGTACCATGAGCTGTTAATTGATAATTGGTAGGGTTGTCCCGATACCGGTATCGGGACCGATTCTGAGTATTTGCGGGAGTACTTGTACTCCCGCAAATACCCCCGATACCTAAATAGAATACTTCCCCCCCGCCCGCCGCTAATCCCCGTGCAACACAGCGGGCATTACAAGTTTTTCGTTGGTAAACTTGTAATACCCGCGGCGCCATGTATAGACACGCGATTGGACGGATCCGTCCAATCGCGAGCAAGGGGGGAGTGTCTATACACGGCAGCGGAGGTATGGGGGACGGGACATGACATGGCTGCAATATGGGGCACAGGACATGGCTGCAATATGTGGGGCACAGGACATGGCTGCAATATGTGGGGGACATGCCATGGCTGCAATATGTGGGGGACATGCCATGGCTGCAATATGGCTGCAATATGTGCCATGGCTGCAATATGGGGGGACATGCCATGGCTGCAATATGTGGGGGACATGCCATGGCTGCAATATGTGGGGGACATGCCATGGCTGCAATATGTGGGGGACATGCCATGGCTGCAATATGTGGGGGACATGCCATGGCTGCAATATGTGGGGGACATGCCATGGCTGCAATATGTGGGGGACATGCCATGGCTGCAATATGTGGGGGACATGCCATGGCTGCAATATGTGGGGGACATGCCATGGCTGCAATATGTGGGGGACATGCCATGGCTGCAATGTGTGGGGGACATGCCATGGCTGCAATGTGTGGGGGACATGCCATGGCTGCAATGTGTGTGGGGGACATGCCATGGCTGCCATGTGTGTGGGGGACATGCCATGGCTGCCATGTGTGTGGGGGACATGCCATGGCTGCCATGTGTGTGGGGGACATGCCATGGCTGCCATGTGTGTGGGGGACATGCCATGGCTGCCATGTGTGTGGGGGACATGCCATGGCTGCCATGTGTGTGGGGGACATGCCATGGCTGCCATGTGTGTGGGGGACATGCCATGGCTGCCATGTGTGTGGGGGACATGCCATGGCTGCCATGTGTGTGGGGGACATGCCATGGCTGCCATGTGTGTGGGGGACATGCCATGGCTGCCATGTGTGTGGGGGACATGCCATGGCTGCCATGTGTGTGGGGGACATGCCATGGCTGCCATGTGTGTGGGGGACATGCCATGGCTGCCATGTGTGTGGGGGACATGCCATGGCTGCCATGTGTGTGGGGGACATGCCATGGCTGCCATGTGTGTGGGGGACATGCCATGGCTGCCATGTGTGTGGGGGCCATGTGTGTGGGGGACATGCCATGGCTGCCATGTGGGTGGGGGACATGCCATGGCTGCCATGTGTGTGGGGGACATGCCATGGCTGCCATGTGTGTGGGGGACATGCCATGGCTGCCATGTGTGTGGGGGACATGCCATGGCTGCCATGTGTGTGGGGGACATGCCATGGCTGCCATGTGTGTGGGGGACATGCCATGGCTGCCATGTGTGTGGGGGACATGCCATGGCTGCCATGTGTGTGGGGGACATGCCATGGCTGCCATGTGTGTGGGGGACATGCCATGGCTGCCATGTGTGTGGGGGACATGCCATGGCTGCCATGTGTGTGGGGGACATGCCATGGCTGCCATGTGTGTGGGGGACATACATGGCTGCAATATGTGTGGGACATGGCTGCATTTGGGGACACGTTTAAAAAAAGTATCGGTATTCGGTATCGGCGACTACTTGGGGGAAAAAAAGTATCCGTACTTGTACTCGGTCCTAAAAAAGTGGTATCGGGACAACCCTAATTGGCATGGGTTCCCTGAGACCTGAAAGTTATTTTATGTGTTCCTCAATGTTCTTAAAGGGTTGATGGGCTGCCCCAGCGTATACATGTGTCTAGTCTACCTGCCTGGAATTCTGCTGCAGTGCCACTTTGTTGCATAAGCATTGTTTGTGTTCTTCTCAAAATCATTCAAGAAGGCAGATGACCAGTGGCATTCTAACATGTAGTACTAGTATTTACTGCCATTGCATTTTGTGTTGTCTGAAATGTTTTTTAGCAATATTTTTTTTTTGTTCTTTTGCCTCATATTTTTATTGGTGTAGCGCCTGGTTACTTCCAAGAACTGGTGCTAATTTTAAATTTAGAGGGGGTCAGAGAGAGTTGGCTCTGACCAGACCAATTTGTTTAAATTTAGGTCTCTGTCTCAGCTTGGCTGTGCTGTGGGCTCATTCTGTCGCTTCTAGGGTGCTGATCTCACCCCAGGACGACGGGTGGCAGCAGTGGAGTTGAGGTTTGGGAGTTTTTCCCCAGCGCCCAATCAGGAGGGGTTTTCCTCGTTGTGCATGTGGGGGAGGGTATTTATGAGACAGGCGCCATTTGTCTGGGTCTTCTTCCAGTGTAGTGCCCACCTTCAGGGTGACCATACCACGGCGCTCCGGGCCCACGTTGGTCTGGAACATTTGAGTCGTGGCTGGGGCCCAGTGATCGACTGGGTCCCTGATCCCAAGCGTTGTTCCTTTGAGAGGAAGCTGTTCAGTGGGGAGTCCGCCTGAGGAGTCCAAGAGAGGCTGGCAATCCAATAGGGTGTCGACCATCCATTGGGGGATCAAGGTAACCGGGTACTGAAAGGCTGGACGTTGGTCACCGATCAGTTGGTAACCTAACTACCTGAAGGAGATCCAGGCGTGAATTTTATCAAGGAGGATTATCTCCGCTATCTCAATTCTAAGGAGGGTCTGTGGCAGAGACTTTTCCCTTAAGTTCCGAGTGATACCCTGGCTGCCAGGTCAGTGAGAGGCCTGACCGGGTACACTAAGCCCACTCTGGCTAGAGTGGCAAAAAAGAAAGTGGTGTTTGAAGCAGGACTGTTTCCCTATTGCTACACCTGAATCTGCTTATTCTCCTTCTGCTGAATCTCTACTCTTCACCACAAGTTTTGTTTTTACCCGGCTGAGTAATAGAGCACAGAGACACCTGTCGTGGACATTCCGTTACTACTACTTTCACCATAAACCCCTAGACGGTGGAGGAGCTACGAGGTAACATGCCTCCCAAAACCAGCAGCTCCTTCAGGGGTAGTGCTATATTGGCTTTAGTAAAAATGAGCAATTTTGGATAGTGAGAAATGTCCAACTCTTGTTGGATTTATTGGACTGTCCCACTGGAGAAATTGGCTTTGACTTCAAGTTCCAGAGCCACAACAGGAAGAGTATGGGAGTCTTTTTCTAAAGTAGAGGACATTTTCCTTTTTGACATTTGCCAGTGGAAACGCCCTCACTGGAAGGTTTCCTTTTCTATACCTGTTGCAGAGACCAGTATTTAAATTTTAAAATGTTCACCTTTCAGTCCAAAAAAAGGATTTAACAGGCAGAAGCATGTTTGTTTTGTATCTATCCACGCAGATCACATTCACAGGTAAATGTGTTGGTGTCCGGAAACCAACTCTGCCACCCTTTGTATTGCTACACACATTCTTGGCTCACTGTGATGGTGCAAATTGTGTACTTCTTTTTTTTTTTTTCTATAGAAATAAATATTTTGCATAAAGTGTAAAACAAATTGTACCACTTGATGTTTGGATTTGGCATTTTATAAAGCTGTACCCCCTGCTTTCACACGTAGTCATCCTGGTCTTGCACCCAGCAAAATGACTAGAACAAGGAAAGTGACATTAATGGCTAAACAAAGTGAGTTTGTTGGCTTAGCGTTGTGTTTTGACTGCCTGCTGTAGGTCTGTGGTTTCCCACACCTGTTGCGATTTTCTAGTATTTGTAATGCTTCAAGGACGAGGGTGTTTTATATTTTACCTCCTGTCTGTTTACAGCAGAATTTGGTCTTGTGTTGTAATGACTACCAGTGCTTGTTACACCAGAGGAATCGTGTATTCAATTAACTTTAAAAATTGCAAAACAAATTTAATGTTAGTAGCTTCAACTTGGGGGTCTGGTATTCCCCATCACTGTGAGGCTGGACAATTCGATTTTCATACATGCATACCATTCTACCAGAAGAGATGTTAATCCCCTGTTGCTGATCCATGTTTAGAACATCTGTTCCCCCTTGGCGTGCTGATAGTCTAATATTAGAGACCGGAGCCGAGTCCGTTTGCAGAGGGTTAAAGGTCAAGATGACAGCTGGGGCCTGGAAATGAAGGAGTTAAGATGCCTACTGTAGATCTTGGACTAGGACCAAATGTCTTCTTCTTAAAGTCATTTGATAGTATTCAGCTACCAATAGTTTTAACAGTGATGGCTCAAATGTTTGGGCACATAATCGCTGTCCGTTTTATGGTATGTTTGTTAATTTTCGCAATCTTGGCTGTATCATAACTTTCTATGAGATGGAAGTATCAAGATGATTTATCCAAGGTCACTAAGGGCATGCTTAGGAATTTGATCAAAGGTATCCTGTGTGTCTGTTTCATGATTTGTGGTGTGTTCTGGTACTTTGACACTTTCAACATAACCTTGCCTTTTTAATAATAAAATAAAGCCGAGTTGCATCACATATGCTGGTGTATTCAGATGTTTGGTGTCCACTTTTGTAAAAGACTGCACATGGTCAGATTGACACTTGGGTAAGTTTTGGTGTTTGCTCAGTTGGTATTAAATGAGCTTTGTCCACACATTGCAAGTCCCAATAAGGGTCCATTCACACCAGCTGCTGCTTTACAATGCAGTGACGGATGTGCGATGCAGGCAACACTTATGCGTCATCTCGGCACGTTACACTATTCACTTTTTAAAGGGTTAGTAAAGGAATTTTTTTTTCTTTAAAATAACAAACATACTTGCCTCCACTGTGCAGTTAGTTTTGCACAGAGTGGCCCCGATCCATGTCTTCTGGGGTCCCTCAGCGGCTGTCTCTGGTCCTCCCTGCAAGTACTGACCACAGTCATGTGAGTTTGCATGCTGGTGAGTAATTGCGGGCACGCTCCCGTGATACGGCGAGCGGCCATAGCCGCTCACTGTATCACTCGGCCTTGGCGCTCTGCGTCACTGGATGTGATTGACAGCAGCGCCAGCCAGTGCCCGTTCAGTCCCTTCCCAGGCCGGTATTGTGCCGGTTCAGTCCCTTCCTATAGTTTTATGGTAAATGAAAGATGAGCACTCACCCTCTCCTGCATGATTTTAAAAATTGTGGCTCTAAATGAGAAAAATAACGACAGATATAGTTTTGTAGATTAATTTGGTTTCAGCTCTGTGGTAATGTTTCCTGTGTCTAAAAATACTTGTTATAGAGCTGTTTTGTATGGCAGCTGATCACTGCTTTTAGTGAAAACCTTCATTATCTGCAGACAGATTTGCAATATGGAAAATCATTTTAAGTTAAATATTTGGGTCTTGTTACTGTTTAAAGTGTGGGCAAAAAATAAAATAAAACTTTTATTGGGACATTAGCTAGGTGCCACTAAGGTACTTCAATGTGTGCCTCACTGATGGCTGTTGCTTTCTTCTTGACAAATGTTGCTGACGTTCAGCCTCTGATGTCGCCACTGAAACTCTGGCAGGGAAACGGTCGGTAAGGGCTGGAGAGTTGGGATCACGGAGGGTTGCTTGTTTGTAACTCCACAAATTGGTGGGAAAAGGAAAAGCTAATTTTTTAAGTGTTTCATTTCATGTGAGATGGGTGTGTCTCACTGCTTATTTTATAGAGCCAAAGTCTGTTTGTTGGTAGACTACCTAAGCTGTGGACTATGAGGCCTTTTATTACCTGAACTGCTCAAAAAATATTTGTGGTCCTGCTTGTCTACTCTTACTGTACCGTGTTCACAAGAGTGTTTTCTGCCTAGTGACTGTGTTATTGGGAACATTGATCTCCCATTTATCTAAAGGGGTGGTGCCCTTTAAAAGTGGTGAACAGCCATCAATGGTACTTAAGCCTAGGACACACGGACCAAATGTCAGGTGGCATTGGCCAGTTCAATAGAAGCCAGCGTCTCCCTGTCGGGATACAATAGCAAAGCAGGGGAGATTACTGTACTAGTATCGAGTTGGGTGAAAAACTACTAGTAGTACGTAATGAGGCTTAATACTGCATGCAAGGTTCGAGATGTCGCATCATTAACCATTCACATCTGTAGTGATTTTTGCCAAGTCCACCTTTAAATAAATAAATGCACATTTTCTGGGGAGAAAAAAAATAACTTTGGGGGGGGGGGACAACAAATTCACACTGCAAAGCATTGCAACCTGGATCAGGAATGCAATTCCAGGCTCCTGCCAACTCTTCCTCCACTTCTGTTTCCTTACTGAAGTACAGACTTTCAGAGAACTGGGGAAAGTGCTGTGAGTGCGGTGGGACTGAGTGCGATGATCACCACTGAGAACAAGTACATCTGCCGCCGTGGAAATGGAGTCTTGTAGTTCATTCATTCAGATCTTTGAATAAATGACACTTCTGTTGGCTGTAGCATGGTACAAAGAAGGTGTAAGCCTTTAAACGCTTGTGTGTACATGGTCTTGCAGTGACCGATGCAATGACCAGTTTTCTAGGCATCAAGAATCGCTGGCAGTTGGTAACCTTTTCAGGGTGGGCCTGAAGCCTTCTTGTGATTCCATGATATAATGTTTGATATTGGGTGGGGGGCGTATGGCACAGATGTGGCAGTCTTCCACAGAGAAAATCTAGGCCTGACAATCATTGGTAACCACAGTTACAATTTGTTGGGCATTCCATGGTCTTTTTATTTTTTTCTTAAATCGCCAAATGGTGGAAAGTCTTTTGATATTAACCCTTTTAATGTGGAATGCGGGACTAGCTTTCAGGGAAATTGTACAAAGTTACTTCCAACAAAAGGCATATTTGCAACATAATGATCAAGACTTTATTACATCTGCAATATATTTTTAACAATTTTGGTATTTGGTAAATTTTGCTGCTTTTTTTTTTTTCTAAGAGCATGGCTGTTTCTTGTAAAGAAAATGTGTAATGAATATTAACACGTGTCATATCCATGAATTCCTTGCACACCTTGTACTGGGGCTCATGTTGCCTGCAATGACTGTGACTGCATCACCTCCCACCCACTCCTCACGCCCAGCAAACCAGCTGTGTGCATGTGACCCCTGCTGCCTGTTATGCTTGGAATTGATTTCAGCGTGTGTGTGTGTGTTTAGGGGCCATTGTCACGGCAACAAGGAAACAGCTGGATGAAAGGGGTATATTGTGCATATAGCATAGGGTGTGGATGGAGATTGGAGGGGGGTTCATGACTTGCAACAAAATAGTAGGTGAAGAAGTAAATCATGGATCATTTGTGAAATGCTATCATTTTATAGTAAATCATAGTCCGAGATATTTCAAAGAAACCTGAAATATGATCATTTTACACTTTATTTACTTTCATTTACTTGCCTGACATTCGCCAGTGTGTACTTGGCTTAAGGAAAAATCTTCCTTTTGAATTTTTATAACCACCGTTTGACATTACAACACAGCAGGGTTGATTTCCTAAAACTGGAGTGCGCAGAATCTGGTGCGCCTGTACATGGTAGCTAATCGGCTTCTAACAGCATGTTCAATTAAAGCCGGCCATAGAAGAACATGGTGATTACTAATGGAGGCTATGATAGCCGCTGACAATCGCATGCAAGATTCGACAGGCTGGTTGTACCCAAGTCGATCGCTCCACTTTGGTACATTCAGCCCATACATAGTTTGAATCTCGGCCAGTCCCTGATGAACCAGGCAATATTCAAACCATCTATGACTGGTTTAAGCTTTGGCAACCTGGAAGCTGATTGGTTTTATGCGGAGCTGCACCAGATTTTGCACACTCCAGTTTTAGTTAATCAACCCCTGGGTGTACAGGATCCCACTACGTCATAGAAACTTTTTTTTTTTTTTGTACATAGTGGTCAGACCTGAAGGGGATGAGGAATATTCAGTCATAATATACAATTCTGTTCTGTACAAATATATCTTGTTGGTGCAATTCTCCTCCCACCGGTGTAGAAGTTTTAAAGTTATAATGGGATGCTGGGGTCTGTCTTGGGTATATGCTTGGTGCATTGCTTACATTTTATTCCTGAGATTTACTATATTTGAACCTGTCCTACCACAATATTTTTCATTTATGGGAAGTAGACACCCAAATATACATACACTTTTATTTTTTATTTTTGTATGTCTGCAAACTTTGAAGTTCTAATTTCACTTTGCATTCCAGAACTCCCCTTTGTGTGTCTCTACGGTCATGTAACAGCTGTAGGAAGCTCTGGCGAGATCTCGGTAGTTTGGCTCGCCGCTTGTTTTTTGTGGCTAGTTACGCTAGGGGATGATACGTGTTCAATCTGGCAGAAATGCAGCATTTTGCAGGGATGAATGCCGAGTAATGGCAATGAAGAAAGTCAGAAGCGATTTCGTTATTTATCCCGGAGCCCTCCCTCTTTTTAATGACAGAGCCTTCAGATTCCAATCTGCTGTTTTTCTCTGTTCTGTGTCCCCAGGTGACCCATGAGTGAGAACGTGGCATGTTCATTAGTTACACACACGAAGAATAAACCATTTTTCTCCTCAGTCTGGTCAGTGACCTAGAGAGCAGTTTACCTAAATGGATTTCTTATTTAACTTGTTGTACCCTTTCAGTCAAAATTTTGGTTCCACTGGCTCTTAGTTTTAAAAGGATTGGCAAATTTTGTAGTAAGTAATTTAAGTAATGTTTTCATTTATGATCAGATTCCAAACCACTGGTATATTTTTTTTGTATCAATTTTGTGTTTAATATTTTCGTCTCCTTGGTATAGCATTTGGATATCCCTAAACAATTTGTACAGGGGGGACTTTTATTCTCCAAATGTAATATTGAACATTAAAGGGGTTGTAAAGGTAAAAGTTTTTTTTACCTTAATGCATCCTATGCACAGCACCGCCCCCCCCCCCCCCCCCCCGAGTCCCCGTTTTACTTAGCTTACCGTTCGAAACTCCCGGGCGCGTCCACGTCATCCTCTTCGGTTCCCAGCCTGGCCGTTAATTGGCTAGGCTGGGCGGATTGATAGCAGCGCAGCCATTGGCTGGCGCTGCTGTCAATTACAGTGGATGATGCGGCGCACCGGGGGGTGGAGCCGAGTGATACAGTCGGTGGCTATGGCCGCCGCTGTATCACGGGAGCGCGCTCGCAAAAGCTTTCCAACGTGCGAGCGCCCTCGCATGAAGATGGAAAGCTTTTGCGAGGAGGAGCCCAGACAGCCGCCGAGGGACCCAAGAGGACAGCTTTCCAGGCCACTGTGTGCAAAACGAACTGCACAGTGGAGGTAAGTATAACATGTATGTTATTTAAAAAAAAAAGTCCTGACTTTAGTGTCCCTTTAATAAACTGTACTGTTTCGTATGTTCACTTGATGTCAAGTAAATTAGTATTTCATTGCTGTAGATTTCCAGGTGTCACTGTTGTGGTCAAACTGCTTACTGTGAAGTCTTTGTATCGGAGGGGATTTTTAAATTATTGATGACTGTGCATGCTGGCCCAAAGTCTGTGTGCATTTCAGTCCTTCCTATTTCTCATTAGTCTTCTTTTTTTTTTTTCTGTAAGGCCGTGTACACACGGCAGAGAACCTCGACGGGCAGAACACATCGTTCCGCCCGTCGAGGTTCTCTGCCGCCCGTCGAATTCGGCGACCCGCCCGTCGGGAATGGCAACCAGCCATTCATCCAGGCGGGCCGTCGAGCAAAAAGAGAACGTGCTCTCTTTTCGCTCGACTGGATTCCCGATGGGCGGGGCGAGCGCTCTGTGTACACACGGCCAAGGTCCTCGCTGGAATGCAGCTTCCAGCGAGGTTCTCGCTGGTTTCCAGCGAGAACCTCGGTCGTGTGTACGCCGCCTGAGGCTCTATTCACATTTGTACAACAGAGTCCAAAGTTGCGCAGACTTTGGAGTGAAACTTTGGATTGATGGACAAATGTTGTACAACTGTGGCATTGTATAACATTCAGAAATGACCTTCTGAATTGTCCTGCTATTTGGTTTACATCAGGGTTTCTCGACTAGGAGTTCCTTGGGCAAGAAGCAATTTCTGCCTCTTGGGGTAAGTTCCTGCTAACACCAATAATATTTTTATATATCTGTAATGGGATAATGCTTCCCAATGACCACAAGTGTGAGGAGCATTCTTCCCGCTGAATATAACACTAATGTATTAAGTTTTGTAGCTATAGCAATTTTTAGCAGTGGTTCCCTAAGCCTGGAAAATAATTTTCCTCTGTTAAGAAGGTTCAGAAAGGCTGATCTACATGGTAGATGGCCGACAGTGTAGAATGCCCATCATAAACATTAAACATGGTAGAATGGAAGCCATAAACGGCCCTGCAATGAAGCAAAATTATTGAATTTGTTTTTCGATTGATAAAATATTGTAACTAAAATATGGCTGGTAGGGAACCCTAAATCAGTGGTTCTTGACTCCTGTCCTTGGGACCCACTAACAGGCCAAATGTAAGTATTACATTGGGGAGATGCAAACTAAAATACTGGAAGCACAAATGATATTGCCTGTGATGTATTTCAGTTATCTTGCAAACCTGACCTGTTGGTGCTTCCTTCCTATATAAACTTGGATCCTTTTGAATTTAAAACAAAGGCATGCCGTCTATGGTTTTCACCATCTGGGATCCTCATTGTGTGTGTGTAAGATTTAAAAGGAGTTTTGAACCTCATTTTTGTACACTCAAGAATGATGACACTGACACGTGAGCCATGATTTACTCCTTTTCAATAAAGCCTTTTTTTTTTCCCAAAAAGTCTGGGATTCTGGTGACGTGATAAGTGGAAAACCATGCTTTGCTCAAATCTGAACTGCTTAATAAACAAATCTTATCAAAATACACACGCCATGCATGTATATTCTTCCTTGAATCTTAAGGTGCTTTGAGCATTTCTTCCAGATCTGTTAGAAAATCCAGTGTAAAACGTTGCCTCTGCAGGAGCTTCATGGAACAGACCAGTCATTGCTGCTCTCTCCTTCTGCAGGGTGACTGGTCGTTTCTCCGCCCACTGCTATAGTTTTCTGCAGGTGGCCTGTAGTGGGTGGGGCTCTGCTTTCTGCACAGGTTATGTACAACACAGTGGTGATGTCGCCACTACAATTGCAACGTAATTTCTGGGTTTGCAAAGGCATTTGGTACAGAATGTAGATTAAGGCTGGGTTCACACCTATGTGAATTGAGAGCGGCTTAAACCGCATTTAATACGCAGAACATTTCTAAATACATTGTTTTCAATGAGGCTGGTTCACATATGTGCGATGCATTGCAGAAAAAACGTGTGCAGATTTTATGCCTTGTGGTGCGAATTCAGTCCCATTATCTTCTATGGGTACGCAGCTGATTCGCAGATGGTTTCAGTTCTCTTCAGGAATTTCTCTCATTCAGCTCAATACACTTCTCCCCCACTCTCCTCTCACCCAGAACTTCTCCCAGGTCTCCAAATTCACAGCAAAAATGGAGCTAATCTGCTGAACACTTCCCTTATCTATCTGCAGAGATAAAAGAGCTGAAATACACATGCACAAGTGTGAACCCAGCCTAAATGTATATCCTTTGTGACTATTGGGAAATGTATTTAAATGCAAGCTCTTGTGCCTGGAGCTTGAAGATGGAGTAACTGCATGAGATCACATGTTCATTCAGTGCTGCTTGCCGTATTTTGGCAGAGTTCTATACTTTGGAGCAGCTCCCAGCCAAAGATGTTTTTGTTGCTAAGACTTTAACTCCACTACTGCTAGAACAACCTGTGGGACAACGTTTTTTTTTTTTTTTCCTGCTCTTTTGGCCATGAGTGTTTTAACTTTAATCCTCAGCGCAAAACAATGCAGCAAACTTAATTTAATAGTGCGGTACATTGTAATTGAAATTTCGTGTTCCTTTGACTGGTACACTTTTTTTGCTCTTCTGAATGCTTTAGCCCACTTGATTAACACTTTAACAGAGTGCTCTGCACATATTTTTTTTTCTCTGGGCTGTAAAAACACTTATCTGAAACTGAGTGATTCTTCTGTGACTTTTAGCATTATATATAGCTGTAGCGCTACCCCCTCAGGAGCCGCTGGTTAGATGTGGGATCGGCATAAGTTAAGTTACCTTTGATGTGTCTAGGGAAATTGATGGTAGCAACTGTGAGAGCAGTAACAGAATGCCCAAGCCAATGGTTGACGTTTTCTAAATGCTTTATTTTCGGTCCAACATCGACCAACAGTCAACTTGAGGTAGACAGGATAGGTTGGTGAAAAGAATTACTTTGCAGATTCAGGCTATGGATAACTAGCAGAAGCAGTCCTGCTCCTAGAGTATATTCTGTTCTCCCGTCGCCACTCCAGCCGGAGTGGGTGCAGTGCACCTGGACAGGCCTCTCCCACAGGCCTGGCAGCCAGCGTGTTGCTGAGAAGGAACAAGTCTCTGCCACCGACTTGGCTCTAGTAAATTAGCACAGGCCTCTGCCCAGGTCCGGTACTTGAGAGCAATAGAGCGGATCCTTTCAGTCAATTTCTCGAAGTGTGGGGACCCAGTAAGTCACTGGGGCCCCTCGGCAAGCCATGAGGGCCCAGAGTAAGGAACTCTGCATAGCACAGGCCCCGGCCAGGTAGGCCATAGTGGTGGGGCCCGTGACGTGCACACACCCTGAAGGTGGGTGCCGCACATAAGACCAGGAACCTGCAAAGAACCCCCGAAAAATGGCATCTGTCACAGATATACCCTCCCCCAGCATGCCCCGCAAGGGAAACACTCCTCCAACTGGCTGCTGGGAAAAGGTGGCTCTGCCTGAATGCCTTTGGCGCCACCTGCTGCCCAGAGATGGAACTGCATCCCTGGAGGACAGAATGACCCACAGGATAATTCAGGGCTGACAGCAGCCTAATTTAACATAAATCAACCTGGGTGAGAGCAAATAAGTTTCTTGCATCACTAAATTTACAGATGGCGTCCCTTCTGAAAGTAAAGGGGGTGCTACATAGCAATATATCATGCAATGACCATAGACTGATGATGCTTTTGCTTCTTGACTTTAGAAAAAAGGGTAAATTAAACTTTTAAAATTTACTTCCCTTTGACTTGACCTAACCAACCCCTCTTTAGCTGCATAATTGCCTAAATTGTGTCCATCCGAGTCCTACCACATGGTTTTCCTCTTTCTGGCTAGGCCTTTTTTTCTTGCCATGTGCAGTGAAACCCCATAGCTTTTTATGGAGCTGTTTCCTGAGAATCTCTTGCACTGGGAGATGGCATTATAAGGCCTCATGTACACTGGACGTTTTTGGATGTTTTTACAGCTGCTGGTTTTTGGCTTCAGACTTTTTTTTTTTTTTCTACAGTCAAACTCCCCATCATGTCATTCTATGTGTCCATGCACACATACTGTTAGCAAGTGTTTTTGGCTGGGGTGTTATTTGGCTGTACAAACAAAACAAAAAAAACTGAGAGGTTCTGAGAGGAGTTTTTCAGCTGTAAAAATGCTCTAATGTCAAACGCTTCCCCCCCCCCCCCCCAAGGGTTTTTAATCCATTGAAAAAAGTTTTAAACTATTGCAATTTTTTTTGGAAAAAACATACTGCAATGCTACTGGTGGTTTTTTGTTATTTTAAGGTCCAGTGTGTATGAGGCCTCAGTTTGTCTCTCTCTGGGTGACTCGTGAACCAGTGCTGCAGTTTCGCTCATACCCATTGGCAACCTCTTCATGATATCACCACTCTTGGAGCCTGAGAGGAACCACCCCCCCTTGAGAAGCCAGTAGGGGGGGGGGGGAGTTTGGAGAGCATCCTCTACAGTGAAGAAGATGAAAGACTTGGGACCTGGCATATCATGCGATCAAGTAAATGGTGGTTTTAGTGGGCTGAGGAGTGGTTGTTTTATGTCCACCATTTAGATTTTGAGCTTTAATTGGCAAGTGGAAGAATTAAATTGGGATCTGCATATGTTTTTTTTTTCTAAATAGGATTGTGCAGGGCTCTGTCAGAAACCCGAAATAGCCCAGCTTTACTTTTAACCAAATAAATATTGCCTTCCTGCTACTTGGCCAGTCATGAAGATGCAGACGTTAACATAATCATAGTCCTCCGGCAATTTTTTTACCAAATCTCACTGATCGTACAGGTACTCTGTATATTGCAGATAATTAAACTAATGTGCAGGTTCCCCCACCACCCCATCTCACCATTGGCATCCCTTCTATTAAATCCTATGCAGATAGATTTTCTTAAAGCCGATATTGACATTGCAAAAAGCCATTACCAAGGGAAAAAGTCCTGGGGCCTGGCGTTAGGCCTCTTAGGCACTAAGCCCTAAACTAGGTGTTGGTAGCGTGAGCCCCCCAATAGAAGTATACAATGTCTCTAGAGTGTAAACTAGGTGAAGGTAAAATCGCTTTTTTTTTTTAAAGCAGGTTGGGAATAAATACCATATACTGAAATTCTCACATGCATTTCCCTACATGTCGAACAATTTTGTGCATAACGACTTGGCACCAAGTACCAGCTGTACTTTAAACTTGTAGTTTAGTTTCCAGAGCTTGAGCATATTGTCATTAAGATTTAATGCTCCAAATGGGGTTTTACATCTCAGTTTCCAGGGGAAAATTGAGGTCTGCCACCCATTTATGCACGTAGTGGTGGCTTGGAAGCATGGATCCATTATGGAGGGAGCCATATAGCGAGGAAAGTAGACCCAGGATATGAGGGTCATTAACCTTTTTGTTCCGTGTGTCAGGGTAACCCTGCTAGGAGTTCAGATGATGGAATAAATGCTTCTACTGCAGGTTCATAAATAACTGTGGCAAGATTTGTAGGTTTCATTCTTTTGAGGTAGCTATAGAGGTAGCGTGGCGACAGCCTACCAAATACTGCAACTGCAAGTCATTTTATGTTTTTCTGTCTGAACGGGGATGCTTAACGGCGATATATAAAAATGCCACCCCACCACACTCTTTAAATATTAGCACCTACAGCCATGACCTGTGTGTCCTTTCCGCAGTTGCAGGTCAGGTTTAGTACGGCTTCCCTAGCTTATGTGTAGTTTATTTGGAATCATCTTTTTGGAATTTTCCCAGATCATTATGTTATGCTGACAGATATTTGTTGATCTGCCATTATGCATTGTTCTACTTTGGCCATTCCCAGTCAGTGTTTTTTTAATAATGAGGTATTGCTATGGTTCTACCCATTGTGCTTGTTTCCTTCCAAATACTTTAAGCATTCCACTACATAGTGATTTCATCTGGAGTTGCATCTAGAATTCCTTGCATCGTTATGTGTTGTTTCATTGGGGTTCCTTGTGCACACTCTCCCACCCCCTTCTTTCCGGAGACCAGGGTTACAATTCAGGAACTCGCCATAGGATAATGCAGCCATTTCCGGCCTTTCAGCTGAGATGTCTGTTTTGGAGAGAAGTAGAACAATGCATTTCTGAACATTAACTCTTCAGAACCTTGGGGTGTTAACCTATATTGTTTTGCTAACCAAACTTCTATCCAGTAGAGGGAGGATGTTCTTGATGGTAGCTGGTTGCTATACTGATGCAGTTGCTCAAGCATGCCCCCAGGCTGGAGGAAAAGGAAGCTTGTCTGTTTCCCGCAGGGAGGAGGCAGTCTAGGCTATCTCACCAAATTAGGCGATTGATATATGTCCTGATTTAAAGCTTTTGTGCTGATAAATTCTTTCTTGGCAGAATGACGTACTCATGGCGGAAACTGCTACTCTTCCTTTCTTCCTTTAGCCGGCTATTAAATATCTACACGAAGCTAGCTTTTGTGGAATTAGTTACTGGCAGAGACTTGTAAAATATTTTTGTCTGAGTACGGTTATGTGCCACATAGCTAGCAAAAACTTTTTGACGGTCTATTATAACGATTGCTTCAATGTAACCTGTGCTGGGAAAATATGGTTGTCATTCTAATAAAGCAAGCCCTTTGACTATCGTACACATCCAAAGCCTTCAACCTGAAAAAATATTGCAGATCAGGTGTGCGTGATTTCACCTGCTGCATGCTTGATCTGATTTGGTAATTTTTAAAACTTTTATAACCTATTGAAGCCAGACATTTAGCATTTTCTGAAGGCAGCCAACACTGACAGCCTATATAATTTAACTTTAGTCCTTGATTCTTTTAAAGCCCCTTTTCAGGCACATATTAACCCTAGGGGTGCACTGAATTAAAATTTTGGTGGCGAAGCTGAAAATGCAGGATGCACTTACCCAAGTACCAAAGCTCCGTGTATAGGTGTGCTCTATATATATATATATATATATATAATAATTTCTATCATTGTATTATATTTGACTATTTAATATCATCAATATGAATTTGTTGGCCATTAATGACAACTTTTTAGTGCAAGAAAAATGCAGTCTGCAGTCTGACCAACTCTTGTATCATGTCCTCCGTTTTTAACCATCTCTTGTATCATGTCTGCAACCTCTTACTTAAACACACTGCTAATGGTATTGGCAAAATGTCCATTTGGTGCACCTCTAGCAGACATGATAGGAGATTAATGCATTTAATATTTTTTTTTGTTAGATGATATATTCTCCAAAGTCTACCATCCTGCTTTAAATCTGCACAACATCTCAAACTCGAGACAGACTTAGTACACATATGGAGTTTTCTTTACATCAATCCTTAAAATCAATCCTCATGTTAAGCATTTTAAATTTTATATTGCTTCACCAATAATACCACATTGTGCAGTGCCTGGCACACCTAACGCAAGGAGCAAATGATACTGCTGTTTCCAAGCTTGCTTGGTTAGCTATTATGTATAGTTTGCCATGGTGATTACAACAAAAGCCATTTCATCAAGCAAACTTGTTGCATCTTCCAGTTGCTTGGACTCTCTTTGTGCGAATTATGAGCGTGGAGAGAGCAAAAGTCACTGATCAGACAGCACCTAATCATTGTGCTTTCATGAAGCTAACACAAGGCTCTGTTCATGGTGACAAGTTTAGTGCCTGGGGCGTTCTACTGCAGAATTGAAGGATTATTCATACAGAGCATCAGTTTTCGAAAATGTCTCCATTCTGCTCTCAGTAGTTCATTGCAAGTCCTGTTATGCTAAATTATGGCAATTGTGAAGTAAATTAAAGCCGAACTCCAGCCTTCCCTTCAGTCTTGCACAGTTGTACAGGCTCATCTTCTGTACTGAAAATACTTACTTTGATTTTGCTGCAGCACTAGAAGCTTCAGCAAGTCATAGTGCTTGTCTCCATTTCATGGCTGGAGGATCGTTCGACATCTAGCTCTATCCTCCCCAGTCTGTGACTGTCCCTGGTCAATCATTGGATTTCAGTGCTTTCAGTTATGGAGGCTCAGCATCACATGTGGGCATTATTTGGGTTGTCTAGATGCAGGCACAGTCAGCCTAGGAAGGCCCACTTCTCTCAACGGACATCCATCAAGATATTTTGATTTGCAGTGGAATTGCTGTGTGCTGCCTCAGCCTATTACTTGGTATGCGTATTTGGCTTGTGTTTTACTGTTTTGATTAGGACGGCTCTCATAAAATGGCCAGCGCCAGAAGTTTATACTTGTTATATGCCATGCATGCCTGACCAATACAAGTTGATGAACACCAACTGAGAATGGGCAGTCGGAGTTTTGACTGTGCTCAAATCAGAAAGTTCCTTTTTTATCATATCTGTAAAACAATGCACACAGTAGTATGAGACTTTATTATAGCTCTGTTATCACCTACATGTCAAATTGATGTAAGCAATCCATACCTCTTTTGCATTGCTCGTATTTGCCAATACACAGAAACTCTTGATACTGTATAGGCATTTCATTTTTAAGCACAGTAGTTGTAAATTTCACATTGATCAAAGTATTTGTCATCTGTTTAATTGCTAAAATCCAGGGCCGAAAACTTGATATGTGCTCCAGCACATCTCAAGTCATCCAATACATCTGATGCTATGGAATGAGGCGGCGTAATTTGAATATTATTTCTTGTTAACAGGTCAACACTTTGCAGCTGCTCACATTGTTGAGCAATGAAGTGCACCTGTGGCTGCCTCAATTTTCACAGCATTTAATAATGGCTCCTGTGAGATGCAGGTTAATGCTGGTTACAGGAGAGGGGAGGGAGCTGCCAGCATGAACACCTGTCCATGCATCAAAGAAGCTTTCTTAAGTGCTAAACCAAGCATGACAAAAGTGCAATAAACTGAGCAGAAGAGATTTTCATTAACATTCAGGAAAAGTTCCCTTTACCTGTATCAGCTATTCTTATCACAAAGTATGGCAAACGTGGTAGAAGACATATTGAATGCTTCAATATGTTACATTATATACATATGTAGTATTCTGCCATTTAATTTGATGCATCCATATGTGGACACTGAGGCCTACAAGAGAAGGGGAGAAGGCAGGCCCAACGTGTTTATAGCCCAGAGCACGGCAATAATTGGACATGGCTACAAAGCACCACATATTTGCCATGATTTAGAGGGAATGGTTAAATGGAGTATAAACCTATCAATGGTACACACTGTCCTTGAACCCAAGAAACACTGTATATACTAGAGTATAAGCCGAGGCACCTAATTTTACCACAAACTGGGAAAACTTATTGACTGGAGTATAAGCCTAGGGTGTCCATCTGCATGCCTCACTGTGCCCATGCCTCCCTCACTGTGCCCATGACTAAACTGACGTTTAACATGGGAGTCTATGGAAGGGGTGCCCGGGTTTGAAAAATCGGTGCTCCCCAGCCGTAGGTTCCCCAGACAACAAACTTTGCACACTTGTAGAGGAGAAATGAGGCTACATGTCTGCCAAGGTCCAGGTCCAGGGGACCTACGGCCGGTTGGTACCAGGTCCCCAAAGTCCAGGAGATCAGATCCAAAAAGGTGACTCAAGTATAAGCCGGGGGGGGGGGGGCACATTGTCGGCACAAAAAAATGTGCTGAAAAGCTTGGCTTATACTCGAGTATATACGGTAATCAGATTTATGGACACAACCATAAACACATCTGTAGGGGCGGTCCCATACTACTAAAAGCATAAACCTCTCTGAGGACAAAATTGGTACCATACTGACCCAAGCAGAAACCTGAAGGCGTCTTGTCACTTCATTGTCAAAAAAGAGACTGAACTGTAAAAGTAGCATGTATTATCTTGCCTGTGGCCTGGATCTTCAATCCTCGATTTTTTGCCTGTATATCATACTTCTAAATGTGTTGAATACCCACTCTTCCCATCACACACCACCTTATCTGAAAAGTTTTAACTATACTGTTGTGTATATATTTGTATATTAATTGCATTCATATATTTTATTGTACTAACTGCTTTTTTACAGTGTTAGTGTTCTGATTGGAGCTCCCAAAGCAAACACAAGTCAGCCAGATGTGTCAGAAGGAGGATCAGTGTATTATTGTCCCTGGCAGAGAAACTACAGCAATTGCACTCCAATCCCATTTGATACAAAAGGTAGGTGTACCTGGATGTTCCTTAATCGCACTGTAACTTGTGTTTAAGATAGCAGTAGAAGGAGCTTATGATTTGGCATGTGCTGCTTTAACCACTTCCCTACGGCCGTACGACTACCGTATTTTTCGCTCTATAAGACGCACCTGACCATAAGACGCACCTAGGTTTTAGAGGAGGAAAACAAGAAAAATAAATATTCTGAACCAAATGGTGTACTATTTTTTTTTTTTTTTATTATACTACTACTATAGGTGGGTGGTGGACACACTGCAATACCATCCCACCTATCAAATTAGCTCAGCTACACTATATCTGGTGGTGGTGGTGACACAGCAACCCCCCCCCTTCTCAGATCAGCTCAGGGTAGCAGGGCAGACAGGTGATGAGCAATGGATACTATACCAGATCACACCTCCCACCCCCTTATCAAGGGCTCACCTCAGGCAGTGGAGGACACTGCCATTATAATCCCCTCTGGCTGGCTCAGATGTACCCAGGAAACAGCTAGAAATGAGGACTGGGGACATCGTTTACTGCAGCAGCAGCTGTGGGGGAAGGAGCAGGAAGTCAGACAGGACTAGACCACGGCGCCGGAAGGCGGGGGGGTTCAGCTGAAAAAAGAAAACAGCAAAAGCTCTCACTGCCTTCAGGATGGTGTCACCTCTGGTGGGTGACACCCGACCTGGGTGCAGAGCGCACCCCCATAGCACCGCTACCGACATCCCCCATGTTTTGACACCCGGGGAAAAACGTCTCCCCCCGCTCCCTCTTGGTATGCCCCTGCTAGGATGCGCCGCACATTTCTGTCATCTCTCCTTCATAGAGAAGGAGAGATGGATTTTGACACGGCGGCGGTTGCGATGGGGGTGGGGGTTAGTGCCTGGTCAGTATTCACACTATAAGACGCAGGGACATTTCACCCCGTTTTTGGGGGGTGAAAAAGTGCGTCTTATAGTGCGAAAAATACGGTATATATGGCCGCAGGGTGGTTCTAAATCTCTAAGCCCCTTTCCTCGTTCCCAGCGCACGCTCCAGAGCGCGCAGCGGGGAACTTGTGTACTGGCCGTGTCCCTTGGACACAGCCAATCACAGATCGCCGCGAACGGCCAATCAGAGTGGCCGTTTGCGATGCGATCTGATGGGCCAATGAGAGATGATCTCATATGTAAACATATGAGATCATTTCTCATTGCCGGCTCTCAGAATGACAGCGTCATGTCACTGGAGAGAGCAGACCGATCTGTGTTCCTTATACATAGGGACACAGATCGGTCACCCCCCCCCTCCCCCCACAGTTAGAACACAATGCAGGATACACATTAACCCCTTACTCACCCCCTAGTGTTAACCCCTTCCCTGCCAGTCACATTTATACAGTAATTAGTGCATATTTATAGCACTGATTGCAGTATAAATGTGAATGGTGCCAAAAATGTGTCAAAAGTGTCCAATGTGTCCGCCATGATGTCGCAGTTGCAATAAAAATCGCAGATCGCCGCCATTACTAGTAAAAAAATAAATAATAAAAATAATAATTCTGTCCCTTATTTTGTAGGCGCTATAACTTTTGTGCAAACCAGTCGCTTACTGCGATTTTTTTTTTTTTTTTTTTACCAAAAATATGTAGAATACGTATCGCCCTAAACTGAATATTTTTTTTTAAATTGGGCTATTTTTTTATAGCAACAAGTAAAAAATATTGTATTTTTTTTCAAAATTTTCGTCGTTCTTTGTTTATAGCGCAAAAAATAAAAACCGCAGAGGTGACCAAATACCACCAAAAGAAAGCTCTATTTGTGGGGAAAAAAGGACGCCAATTTTGTTTGGGAGCCATATCGCATGACCGCGCAATTGTCAGTTAAAGCGACGCAGTGCCGCAAGCTGAAATTTCACCTGGTCAGGAAGGGGGTTTACATGCCCAGTATGGAAGTGGTTAAAATAAAGTGTAGCATTATTCACTGGCAGCTCAGACACGCATACGGGGCCCAATTCCCGGACACACTCAAACTCCAATCGGACTCGGTCGAGCGACTCTTGACTTCACGTACTATGGGGCGACCACTGTCTATCCTTTATCTTTATCTGACGGTAGCGTATGACTCTGGGTTGACCCGCACATTTGAAAAATGGAAGGCTGATATACCTGACCTGGATGACGAAAAATGGGAGGAATGTGTCTCCGTGTTCATCCCGTCACTTATAGCAGCTAGGGATAGGTTTATTCAAATTAAATTCCTACATAGAGCATACTATACCCCTCAAAGGCTGGCCCGTATCTTCCCCCAGCGAGACCCCTTCTGCCCGCGTTGTAGGGTTCAGGAGGGCTTGTTCTGGCACATGGTCTGGTCCTGTCCCGAAATCCAACCCTACTGGGGCCGGGTGGCCGAGGTCTTGGGCGCGGTGTCTCAGCTGCAGATCCCGTTGGAGCCCCTGGTTTTTCTCCTGAGCCATTTGGAGGAGATTTAGGGGGACAGAAACTCCAAGCTGTTTCTTACCTTCTCCCTCTTCTATGCCAGGAGGGAAATCCTTAAGTGGAAGGAGGCAGATCCGCCTACGGTGGAATCATGGACCCTGTCTATCAATAAAGTACTCCCGCTGTACAGGATCACGTATGAGAGCAGACAGTGCCCGGCAAAATTTGACAAGATGTGGTCTGGGTGGATTGATGCCAGGGGTTAGATGTGGTTTCTGGTTTGGTTGATGAACTATCAGTGGCGTAACCAGAGGTTTGGGCGCCCGGGGCAGAATTTTTTTTTCGCCTGTACCTGTATAATAACAGCTGATCCTTATTGCCCCCCCCCCCTTTTTTTCTCTCCCCAACCCCCCCCTCTCTGGGCACTTTGGTCTATCACCCCCCCCCCCCACTTCCTATATGATCCTCGGAGGGGGTGGGGGCTCTGAAATAAACTCCGGTATGCTTCCTATGGTTCATGTGGGGGTTTGGATATCCTGTTTTTTCACCCTGACATTGTGTAGCGGCTAGGGAAGCTGCTCTGCTTTAGTTCCTAACAGTTCACCCTGATATTTGTATTGTGCTTTTGTATACCTGTGACGCTGTAACCCTGTTTTTTTCTCTCAATAAAACATCTCTGTTAAAAAAAGTGTAGCATTATGCATAAAGATACTTTTTTATGAGACTTGCAGCAGACTTCATGGCGAGTAGCATACATTGTGAACTTACAGCTAATATGGAATCTTTTGGATCGCTATGTTCTGGCAGCACATGAAAAGGGTACTTGCTAGCAGTTCTAAATGGGCATTAAGTAAAATCTTTCAGTGCTGCATGCATGTTAAAAAGTTCACCCAAACGAATGCTTGTTTTGTGTGAATTACTCCCATCTCGCCAAAATCCGCAGCAAACTTTCCCACAAAGTCTTGGCTTAGCGCACTACCATCATAAGACATAAACTAGGGGTGGGTGGGGTCTGGCTTCACAATTCACATGCTATGCTATAATGAAAAGTTGTTCCAGAAAATTGAAAATCTATTAATATAAATCTTTCATAATGGCTGCAGCAAGTAGTTGGGGCTGCAAATAAATGTGCCAAGATCGCTCCAACCGTGTCCTCCACGAGAAGACCACATGCTATCACAAACATGGCTCTAGAGTAAAAAGGGTACACATTGGACTGCAGTCTGACACTCCCTGGTGGTGCTAGGTAATATCTAGCATTCCCAGTGTCTAGGAGCAACAGTGTGGACCAGCATTGTGACCCTTTGAACCTTTTTTAGCATGTCTTTTATCCAACCATGAATATACTTCTGATTTGTTTGTTTGGACACTGCAATGTTTTCAACAGTTCTGACTTTTTATGTTCAATAGTCTTTATGGAAAGTTTGACGTATACAATGGAATTCTATATGGTTATGCCCTGTCCCAGTGGAGTACCATGGTACAAGTGCAACTGTTCTGGAAGAGCATAGTCTGACTATTTATTTTTTATTTTTAAGTATAATTTTATACAGAACCTTTAGTGCTCGTTCACACTACGCGACTTGGGATCTGAATTGTGTCGCCCGAGAGCTGTCTTAATGTACACTACTGAAGTTGCTCCGACTTCAGAAAAGGTTCCTGTACTAAAAGGCGACTCTTACCCATTGATTTCAATGGAATTTGATTCCAAAGTCGAATCCGTGTCTTAACTGAAGCAACTTCACAGGAAGAGTCGTTTTCTCAGGCAGACTCCTCCCTCCCACAGAGCTGATTGTTTGATTGGCCACTGGCAAAGTAGCCTGTCCTGGTGGCACTTTGAAGTTGCCTTGCAAAGCCTCATGTCGCTGTAGTGTGAACCGGCACTTAAACTGACAAATATCTTCATAATAGACCTGTTTTAATTTATAAAGAAATCATACATTTGAAGCAGCCTTACTAATGCATTATGTTTTGGAAAGTGGAGAGTTTTGGAAGTTTTCTAAAATACCTATAGGTAGGTTATAACGTTCAATGACAATTGCATGTCAGTAAGGTGTGGTATTCCTTCAGGAGGCAAGATGGTTCCTTACTGAAACACTCCTGGTTATGCAAGGTTTGACTGTCCAGTCAAGCTTGGAACACAAGCTTGACTGGACAGAATTGTCAATGGTTATAACAGCAAAACTTTTCATATACATGCATTTTAACTGTAATTCCCAACGTTCAGAAACTTTTAATAGTCTTCTATTTGCAAAAAAATAAAACCCTTTTAGATGCCCCAAGGTGGTCTTAGCCCATACCTACATCAAGGGAATTAATCTCCCCTCAGTTGTTGTGTTTGAAGATGCACCTGTAAGACAACTTGTCAGATCTTTGGCATGAGCACAGTAAATTATGGATGAAATCATTGTGACAGCTACTACACTCCTCTCCTGGGGCCCTGTATTGCTCAATTATATTTTACATTGTTTACACTTTGTCATAATTCTCTGAAATTGTATCTTTTGCATTAACAACCTTTTTTGGAGGTGATTCATGATCAAGGCTATGCTCATCTGTTCAAAGTTTTTACATATGGACATGTGGGAATAATGGATGGTAGTCTTCTGTTCATGGACAACAAACATCTGCAGTATGTAATTGGTGTACTGCACAAACAGGCCTGTCATGGCCATAAGATATACCGGTATATCTAGGAATTAATAATTCAAAAATAACAAATTTTGGCATGATGCACACTGCGGTCCTCTGTTCCTTCTTTTTTTTTTTTTACGCATCTGCAGGCTGAAAATTTAGTGAGAATTAATGCTTTGAGTAGCTGATTACGCATTATTACATCTGTGGACGCTGCAAGGATCAGACTTAAACAGCTGCATGTGTGGAACACACCAACCTGACTTTGCCTCATAGAGCTTGCTACCAATATCAACGGGGGATGTAATTGCTTAATTTTGGAACCAGAATTGCCTACATTTATTTCCTTGAATGGTATTGCATAGCATTAATCCAGCCCAAGGCTCGAGCCTCCAAGGAAATCGACACATTTGAGCATGTTGCCGGAATTCAGATGATTTTAAACCCCCAATATGGCAGCAGAATTGCTGCAGCACAGCTTAATGTGTTGAGAAACTTGGCGCCTGGACTTTTTAATAATTTTATGTGTTTTCAATTTGTCTGTGTAGCATAGGTAGTTGTGCTGCAAAGAAGCTGCTGGCAGGACTTATTTTTGATGTCCTGCCAGCGCAGCGCCCCCGTGTGAAAGCACTCGGGCTTTCACACTAGGATTGCAGTTGAGGCCTTTTTTAAGGCACTATTTTTGGTGCTAAATCGCCTGAAAAAAGCCTCCAGTGTGAAAGGGTTCCAAGTGTGAGGTCACAAATCATGAGGGGAGCGCATATTTAAGGGGGAGCACTGTGATGAATTAATGTAAGCACTTTTGAGGGCTTGCGAACATTAAGCAAGTCTTCTACTTGCAGTGAATTTCACTTGATTGCACTGGATCCACTACATTTTTACTACTTTCTTTGAGAAATGGCCTTGTTTTACCCACCCATTATTGATTTTTTTGTGACTTACACGTTAAGAGATGTGAATTTGGTTTGCTTTAGGTTTAATATTTTATGGCTATATTGGCGCAGCAATTTATTTAGATTTTGCACCAAAAGTCCTGTATGCTGCATCTTTGGTGCATTTTCAGAAAATGCGGCAAACAAAAATACCTAATAGAAGTCTATGGGACCATGGCTGAAACTGGGGATACACGCATGTCAAACCGCAGCATACAAGTTTGAAACATCCCTTTAGAAGCTACAGCAAGTCAGAATCCACCACATCTCTCCTGACTGGAGGACTTTTAGCGTCATACACTGCTCCTGTCCAAAAGCTGAACTTTTTTTTGTTTGTTTATTCCCTGCTAACCATAAGGACACATCTCTGGTATATATTAGGGTGCTTGTATTAGTGCTGCAATAAAGGAAGCAGCATAATGTATCAATTCTTGGTGTTAACTCAACAAAACGGAGTAATCAAGGGGGGGGGGGGGGACTACTACTTTATTTATTTTCATTTTTTTTAATTTTTTTTTCAAATTTGCATCTGCAATTTTTCAGGTGACCGCTTTCATGAGTTCCCAACCAAAGATCTGAATTCAACAACTTTGGAACAGGTGGACTATAAATCTGGCCAATGGTTTGGCGCAACTGTTCGATCACATGGCAACTCTATACTGGTATGTGTTTTTATATTACACTTTAAAGCTGGTTCCAGGCACAATTTTTTGATTTCAGTATATTCCTTAATGGCTACAAAAAGTGTAAATCCACTTTTTGTGCACCAAATGCCTTTGCAAACCCAGGTATGGCATTGTAAAAATCACCTGGTTATCCTCATTGTGTTGCACAGTCTTTGCGGATAATAGCACTGCATGCAGGAAACTACAGGATGGGGCAGAGATAAAAGACCAGTCACCCTGCACAAGGAGAGGGCAGCAGTCACTTGGGTTTATTACAGGACACTCGGGCAGCATTTCCCACTGGATTGCTTGCCCAGATATAGAATACGCAAAGCACATCCAGATTAAAGTATACATGCACATGTCTCTTGTACTTGGACTATATCAACTTATTTTTCAGTTTGGCTTTAAAGTGACTGTAAACCCTTACATATACCCAATGAAGTGGCTAACCAGAGGTAATACAGCAATGGAACAAATCTAACTACATAAGTTGTACCCTCCTTTTTTTTTTTTTTTTTTCTGCTTTGCATTTAAAGTGTTCTTATACAGCATTTCTGAGCTTCAGTAGGCAGGGGGCAGAGAGATAAAGTTGCACTCTGCAGGAGAGCTAAATGGAGGAAGTCATAGAGCCGAGGCTGTCAAGCATAGGCTGTATACCGCACTCGCTCCCCGTCGCCTTTTTAACTCTTGATGTCAGAAAAACTTGTCAGAAGTAACTGCTCTGGATTGAGACAAGTGCACACTATAATAGGATATGCTTTGTTCATATTTCATGTCTAAGGTTTACAACCACTTTAAATACTGTGTAAAAATGTCGTCATATTCTAGTTATGGATGCAAAAAGTTTGCAAAATCAGAGATCTTTTTTTCCTGCATTCTCTAATGTAAAACCTCCAAAAGTAGGAATGAGATCACCTCCATATATCTGAATGGAACCACAAAGATAGATGGCTCAGTTTTAGGGAAACGTATAAATTGTGAAATTTTAAGTGCTGCCTTTTGCACAATTTGTTGTACTGAGATTTAAAGGAGAAAAGCAAGCGCAATCATTGATCTTTGTAGAGAATGTTATATACCCATGCACTCCCCTATGTTATAAATTGTGGAGCTCTGCCGTAAGATGCTCAACCCCTAAGCATCTGAAGTGAAATTAAAGAAAGTGCAGCAATACTAGTAAAATGTGCCCATATGACATATTGCAGAGATAATTTCATTGGGCACGTTTTTACTAGTAGCCCTGCGCTTTTAAAAAATTAAACTTTAAGCCTGTCAGATTGAATCCTGGCAAGTTCAGCACTGGACCGGCCGAGATTTAAACCAGCTAGGGGCAGGCTGATTGTTGATCCATCAATTGATTTGGGTACAACCAGCATGTTGGATTTTTACATGTGCTTTAATACCAGCCACTATAGCTGCTAGCAGTAATCGCTATGTTCTCCTGGCAGGAGAACCCATTTTTTGCAGGAAAGAAAATCGCACTTTGGGCCTGCCATAGCCGACACAGACGGTTGGACAGAGGTTGCAAATAAGCATATGCAAATAAATTGTTGCATAGACTTTACTAATGGGCAGCATGATTTTCCCCTAAATTTATTGCTGCTTGGTCTGCTTAATGTCCTTATGTACTTTTGAATGTGTTTTATATAGCTCTGATTTCCTTCTTGCAGTTATATTGTCTAGTTTTACTCTTTAGGCTTGTGCCCCAAGGTACAGCTGGAGAACAATAAAAGATGAAATACGTCGTGACGTGGTGGGCACCTGCTACTTGTCGTCGGACAACTTTACCAATATTGTGGAATACTCGCCTTGCCGCACAGGTACACAATTGTTTATTTTTTTTTAAGATGTCGGGAATGTCAGAATTTGTCTGTGGATTTCATTAATTATGTTTATTTTTTTAACACAGATGCAGCTAGTGATGATACTGATACCGGTCAGGGATTCTGCCAAGGTGGCTTCTCTGCTGAGTTTACAAAGGTAGCTTAATCAGTGTATAATGGTGGAGGTAATGATCCAGGTCTGTGTCTGTGTGGGTGGTGGTGGTAATAATCCAGGTCTGTGTGGTGGTGGTAATAATCCAGGTCTGTGTGGTGGTGGTAATAATCCAGGTCTATGTAGTGGTGGTGGTAATAATCCAGGTCTATGTAGTGGTGAAGGTAATAATCCAGGTCTATGTGGTGGTGGTAATAATCCAGGTCTGTGTGGTGGTGGTAATAATCCAGGTCTATGTAGTGGTGGTGGTAATAATGCAGGTCTATGTAGTGGTGGTGGTAATAATGCAGGTCTATGTAGTGGTGGTGGTAATAATGCAGGTCTATGTAGTGGTGGTGGTAATAATGCAGGTCTATGTAGTGGTGGTGGTAATAATCCAGGTCTGTGTGGTGGTGGTAATAATCCAGGTCTGTGTGGTGGTGGTAATAATCCAGGTCTGTGTGGTGGTGGTAATAATCCAGGTCTGTGTGGTGGTGGTGGTAATAATCCAGGTCTGTGTGGTGGTGGTAATAATCCAGGTCTGTGTGGTGGTGGTGGTAATAATCCAGGTCTGTGTGGTGGTGGTGGTAATAATCCAGGTCTGTGTAGTGGTGGTAATAATCCAGGTCTGTGTGGTGGTGGCAATAATCCAGGTCTGTGTGGTGGTGGCAATAATTCAGGTCTGTGTGGTGGTGGCAATAATTCAGGTCTATGTGGTGGTGGTGGTGGTAGTAATGATCTAGGTCTGTGTGGTGGTGGTAATAATCCAGGTCTGTGTGGTGGTGGTAATAATCCAGGTCTATGTAGTGGTGGTGGTAGTAATATTCCAGGTCTGTGGTGGTGGTGGTAGTAATATTCCAGGTCTGTGGTGGTGGTGGTGGTAGTAATGATCCAGGTCTGTGTGGTGGTGGTGGTAATAATCCAGGTCTGTGTGGTGGTGGTAATAATCCAGGTCTGTGTAGTGGTGGTAATAATCCAGGTCTGTGTGGTGGTGGCAATAATCCAGGTCTGTGTGGTGGTGGCAATAATTCAGGTCTATGTGGTGGTGGTGGTGGTAGTAATGATCTAGGTCTGTGTGGTGGTGGTAATAATCCAGGTCTGTGTGGTGGTGGTAATAATCCAGGTCTATGTAGTGGTGGTGGTAGTAATATTCCAGGTCTGTGGTGGTGGTGGTAATAATCCAGATCTATGTGGTGGTGGTGGTGGTAGTAATGATCCAGGTCTGTGTGGTGGTGGTGGTAATAATCCAGGTCTGTGTGGTGGTGGTAATAATCCAGGTCTGTGTGGTGGTGGTAATAATCCAGGTCTATGTAGTGGTGGTGGTAATAATCCAGGTCTATGTAGTGGTGAAGGTAATAATCCAGGTCTGTGTGGTGGTGGTAATAATCCAGGTCTGTGTGGTGGTGGTAATAATCCAGGTCTATGTAGTGGTGGTGGTAATAATCCAGGTCTATGTAGTGGTGGTGGTAATAATGCAGGTCTATGTAGTGGTGGTGGTAATAATGCAGGTCTATGTAGTGGTGGTGGTAATAATGCAGGTCTATGTAGTGGTGGTGGTAATAATGCAGGTCTATGTAGTGGTGGTGGTAATAATGCAGGTCTATGTAGTGGTGGTGGTAATAATCCAGGTCTATGTAGTGGTGGTGGTAATAATCCAGGTCTGTGTGGTGGTGGTAATAATCCAGGTCTATGTAGTGGTGGTGGTAATAATCCAGGTCTGTGTGGTGGTGGTAATAATCCAGGTCTGTGTGGTGGTGGTAATAATCCAGGTCTGTGTGGTGGTGGTAATAATCCAGGTCTGTGTGGTGGTGGCAATAATTCAGGTCTATGTGGTGGTGGTGGCAATAATTCAGGTCTATGTGGTGGTGGTGGCAATAATTCAGGTCTATGTGGTGGTGGTGGTGGTAGTAATGATCTAGGTCTGTGTGGTGGTGGTAATAATCCAGGTCTGTGTGGTGGTGGTAATAATCCAGGTCTATGTAGTGGTGGTGGTAGTAATATTCCAGGTCTGTGTGGTGGTGGTGGTAATAATCCAGGTCTATGTGGTGGTGGTGGTGGTAGTAATGATCCAGGTCTGTGTGGTGGTGGTGGTAATAATCCAGGTCTATGTGGTGGTTGTGGTGGTAGTAATGATCCAGGTCTGTGTGGTGGTGGTGGTAATAATCCAGGTCTGTGTGGTGGTGGTGGTAATAATCCAGGTCTGTGTGGTGGTGGTGGTAATAATCCAGGTCTGTGTGGTGGTGGTGGTAATAATCCAGGTCTGTGTGGTGGTGGTAATAATCCAGGTCTATGTAGTGGTAATGATCCAGGTCTGTGTGGTGGTAATGTGGCGGTCTGGGTGTGGTGGTGCTGGTTCATATAGACAAACCTTCCTAACAGAACAGCAGTCTGTAGCACTGAAAAAAATATATATTTATGTTTATAGTTTTTGTTATAATACAATGATTGTATAGTATCCCAAAATGTATATTTAAAGTGACAGTCAAAGCAAAATTGAATTCAGTTATGACATGTGATGGATGGATCTCCTGGGAATTCCTTGATCCCTGCTATAATTCTGGCCTCTGATTACACCTTCCCTGGATTGTGACTTTCAAGTGCTCCACTTCTGGTGCATTCTCTAGAATATAAAATATAGGCTCCAATATGATGTGTAGATCTAGAAACTTGGTCAACCTATCATTGGGAAAAATCCAGGAGCTGCCACTTTAGGACGACTACTTAAAATGCCTAGCTGTTATGCTGACACACTGGCTCCTGTATGGAGTCGCTGAACTGAAACAAATATGCAGATTGAAGCGTTGAAGAAAAGTTGGAGGTCCTCATGTGTGCATGTTCTGGATCAGTGATTATTTTAAAGCAAGTATGACAGCCAGGCAACTAACCTTGTCAAAGGACGAGTTTTGAAATTTAACCCTACGTAATAATTGCCCAACTAGTTTTCTTTAAAGAATTACTGCTTTTTTTTTACTAAAGCTAGTGCAAGTGCTGCCCCTCAACTTCTAGCCCTCAAAAGATTTCACAAAGACTACATTTTTTTTTCCGCATTACATGAAAGCTCCAGACTACTTGGTGTGACTAGTGACACTGAATCCCACTTTGTCAGGACTTATAGTGCATCCAGAAAGTTTTTACAGCGCTTTACTTTTTCCACATTTTGTTATGATCCAGCCTTATTCCAAAATGAATTAAATTAATTGTCATTGACACTCAAAATTGATCTCAAGTGCATCCTGTTTCCACTGATCATCCTTGAGATGTTTCTACAACTTGATTGGGGTCCACCTGTTGCAATTTCAGTGGGGGGGAGACGGGCAGGTGACCAAGAATCCAATTGTCACTGACATCGCTTCAGCAGATCTCTGTGGCGAAAGGAGAACCTTCTAAAAGAATAACCATCTCTGCAGCTCTCCATCAATCAGGCCTGTGGTAGAGTGGCCAGACAGAAGCCACTCCTCCAGTAAAAGGCACATGACAGCCAGCCAAGAGTTTGCTAAAATGCACCTGAAGGACCTTTCAGACCATGAGAAACAAAATTCTCTGGTCTGATGAAAACAAAGATTGAACTCTTTGGCCTGAATGTAAGTGTCATGTCTGGAGGCAACCAGCCACCGCTCATCACCTGGCAAATACCATCTATACAATGAAGCATGGTGGTGGCAGCATTATGCTGTGGAGAGGTTTTTCAGCAACAGGAACACTAGTCGGGATCGAAGGAAAGATGAATGCAGCAATGTACAGAGACATCCTCAATGAAATCCTGTTCTGGACCTTATACTGGGGCCGAAGGTTCATCTTCCAACAGGACAATGACCCTAAGCACACAGACAAAATAACAAAGGAGTGGCTATGGGACAGCACTATGATTGTCCAAGAGTGGCCCAACCAGAGCCCAGACCTGAACAAAATTTAAACATCTCTCGGGAGCCAAACATGGCTGTGTGCCGACGCTCCCCATCCAACTTGATGGAGCTTGAGAGGTCCTGCAAAGAAGAATGGGAGAAACTGCCCAAAAATAGGTGTGTCAAGCTTGTAGCATCCTACACTTGAGGCTGTAATTGGTGCCAAATGTGCTTCAACAAATAAAAAAAGTGTATTTCCCCAAAAAATGCGTTTGAAAAATCGCTGCGCAAATACTGTGTGTGAAAAAAAAAATGCAACACCCACCATTTTAATCTGTAGGGCCTTTGCTTTAAAAAAATCTATAATGTTCGGGGGTTCAACTTAACTTTCTTACAAAAAAAAAATGTCTTCAAGTGGTTAGAGTGGGTGATGTGTGACATAAGCTTCTAAATGTTGTGCATAAAATGTCAGAACAATTAAACCCCCCCCCCCCCCCCAAATGACCCCATTTTTTTTATATATATACCGGCCAGAGGATAGATGACATCACTTCCTCCTTGCCTGTGTTTACAGTTCAGGCAGAGGAGGAAGCTGATTCGCTGGGAGCGATCGCGAGGAGGTAGCCAGAAACGAATAGCCGCCCCCCTCATCCCGGATCGCTACCAGACGATATACGACCACTGCATGTAGCAGGGGGGTCCCGATCGGACCCCCGATCCGCGGAAAAGCCGGGACGTGCCAGTACGTCCATCTGCCTGCACGTGCCATTCTGTGGACGTACATATACATGCGGCGGTCCTTAAGTGGTTAAAGAGGAAGTAAGCCCTCTCTTTAAAAAAAAAATAAACCTGCAAGACAAAAGCATAATGAGCTAGTATGCATAGCATACTAGCTCATTATGAAATTGCTTACTTGAGAACGAAGCCCCTACAGCGGTCCTTGGACGACACCTCCGTCGCCGCCATGATACCCAAAGTGACTTCCGGGTATCGCTGCTCTGGCGCTGTGACTGGCCGGGTACAGCGATGACGTCACTCCCGTGCAAACTCCACTAACAGCATGATGCCGTTGGTAGCGGCACGCTCAGTGTGCCTGCATGCTGTTGTAGACATCAGTGCCGTCGTTCTTGTAAATATATCCTTAACCGTGTAGGTTAAGATATTTCTTGCACCTACAGATAAGCCTTAATCTAGGCTTACCTGTAGGTCAAAGTGGCCTGTAAGAGTTTACAACCACTTTAAAGCAGTGTTCCTGCTAAAAAAAAAAAAACTGTAGCTGCTAACTTTTAACAAGGACACTTGGTTGTCCAGGGAGCCAGTGAGGTCACCCCCCCCCCCCCCCAGGGCTGATTTATCAATCGGCTCGGATGCAGGTGCCCCCATTGTAACTAACGGTTATCTGCAGTGGAACATTCAGGCTTCACCAATGGTTTCCTACTGCGCATCCAAGAGTCACACAGTGCTTTATGAATGACCCTTTGTCTTCTGGGGGGACACACAGGTCCCAGAAGGCAGCAGGGTGAAGGAGGAAATGACACCCTGATGGTAATAAATCTCTGCAACTGGGTATGAAGGCAACCTTTTCTGCAGTCACAATGTTGTGTATTTAATTTTTTATTTTATTTTTACTGTGAGGGGGTGGGGAGAGCTCTGTTAGGTATAGGTGAAATCCTGTGACGAGTAGAGATCTCTCCTTTTTGAAGTTTCTGAGGGATGTAAACTGGTAAGACATTTATCTTGCCACATCTGAACTGCAACTGAAATATACATTTTGGTGCCCCTATATGTCTATTGTCAATAACTGTGCTGTTACAAATCATGTTCAGCTTTTGTAGCTTAGTGGTTTGCATTGCTGGCATTCTGGGTTTCATTCCAGCAAGAGTACATTCTACATGGAGTTTCTATGTTCAGCCTAAACTTACTGAAACAGTTATTGCATTTTGGATAATCTGCTTTTTGTGCAAAAACAAATGTAACCCCTCCCCCCAGCTTACTTTCTCATTCTATTTCATTTATTTACTTTCAGAGTGGAAGAATATTATTGGGTGGACCTGGCAGTTATTTTTGGCAAGGTACATTTGTCCTGTGGTTTTTGTTTGACAAAATATCTTAATTGTTCATTATATTGAATTTCAGTGTTTAGACATGGCCCCATTATAAAAGTCCTTTTTTAACAAGTAGTATATATCGAGAGTCTAATACGCACCTGGACATAGGTATATTATGTATCTTCTTACGGTTTGACTGTTCCAAAAAAAAACATTACGTCTACTAAATAAATAACCAGAAATGCTTTATTTTGATTATATAAAATATTTGATCAAATAAGCAGTAAATGTGCATCAGTCTGGTCAAAGAGTCTATGGAGGCCGGCCTTGGTCTCCTATGGAAATTCTGGTTTCCTAGCTTGTTCACAGGTTTCAGAGCTACAAATCATGAAGTATATAGACTTTGGACTGTCATTTGCTGTCTGCTTGTTACCGCTCAGGGATTAAACCATAATGGTGACTGAGACTACTTGACTAGGGAAAACAAAAAGTGGAGGATGAGTGCTGGCTTGCTGTGCTGGGAAAGTACCCAGTTATGGAAGGGGGTTAAAAAGCTTTTTATTTCCCTTTTTTCTTTTTAAATGAATCACCTGTCTATTCTGTGTTCCCACTTGGCTGAACTATATTTCTAAGGAGCCCACTGCCAGACATGCAGTCAGGCAGCTAGCTTTTTCGAAGGAAGGTATTACTGACATAATTATCTAAAAATAGAATTCATTGTTAACGGTTAGGACAGGATTGTTAGACCAAAACATAAGGTTTTTGTGGTCAACCTTTTGATCATACAGATACAGGTTTAAGGGCTCTTTCACACGGAGCGGATCGTATTGATCCGCCCCGTGTGTGTCCGTCTGCTCAGTGGGGATCATCCGTAAATCCCCGCTGAGCTGTCGGCTGACAGGGCGGTCCTTGCACAGTGTGCGGGGACCGCCCTGTCTTTTCTCCGCTCTCCCCTATGGGGAATCGGATGACTACGGACAGTCTGTCCGTATTCATCTGATCCGTCAGATGGAAGAAAAATAGGATTTTCTTCCGTCCGAAAAAACGGATCTTGACGGAGGTGGATGTTTACGGATGTTAGCGGATGCATCATCCGCTAACGTCCGCAAACCCATAGGGATGCATTGTGAGTCCGTAAACTGACTTATGAAAAGCGGACCGTTTGTCCGCTCCTGTGAAAGGGCCCTTAGGTTGAAATTTGTTTATTTAGGATTTGGTTTGGGTTTTACCCATTTCTCTTTTAATAAACCACAGCAATGGCTGCTTACCTTTTTTCATATGCATTTCTGATTTAATGCCATTTTATAGAGAAAATACTGCGCCTTGAAAAAGTATTCATACCCCATTGACTAATGTGTGATAGACTAACACAAAGTGACACGTAATTGTGAAGTGAAAGGAAAATTATGGGTTTTCATATATTTTTTTTTTACAAATTTCTGAAGTGTCATGTATTTGGCCCCCCTGAGTCAATACGTTGTAGAACCACCTTTCACTGCAATTACAGCTGCAAGTCTTTTTTTTTTTGTCAGCTTTGCACATCTAGAGTGACATTTTTGCCCATTCTGCTTTGCAAAATAGCTCAAGCTCTGTCACAATTTTCACAATTAGATTTAGGTCTGGACTATGGGGCATTCTAACAAATGAATATGCTTTGCTCCAAAACATTCCATTGTAGCTCTGGCTTTATGCTTAGGGTATTTTTCCCAAGCTTTTGCAGACTCCAACATGACAAAATGTTGAAAATTTCAAACGATGTGAATACTTTTTCTAGGCACTGTGTCCATATGGTATCCCAAAGGCTTGTTTTTGCTATGAGGACTTGCCAGCCTTTTCCAGGCTTAGTCTCTACTTGCTGTCCTCAACAGAAGCAGTAAGTGGAAGCCTGGTGAACACAGCCAAAGTAAAGGCTAGACATGTGCACACTGAAATGTTTGATTTCGTAAATTCGTTTTCGTCCGAAAAATAAATTTATTTAGTTACTCCCGAAATTTGTTTTTATTTTGTTTTTCGTTAATTCGGATTAGGTCGAATTTGTCATTGAAGGCTTATGGTGTCTGTCAAATGTTCTAAGGAAAAAAAAATATTCGATAGAATCTTTAAAAAAAAAAAAAAAAAGAATTTGACTGTCATGTCTCTCTCTGTCGACTCTGTCATGTCTCTCTCTGTCGACTCTGTCATGTCTCTCTCTGTCGACTCTGTCATGTCTCTCTCTGTCGACTCTTGTCATGTCTCTCTCTGTCGACTCTTGTCATGTCTCTCTCTGTCGACTCTTGTCATGTCTCTCTCTGTCGACTCTTGTCATGTCTCTCTCTGTCGACTCTTGTCATGTCTCTCTCTGTCGACTCTTGTCATGTCTCTCTCTGTCGACTCTTATTGGACTAAGAGTTGAGGTTAGGCGTATTCGACCGCAACGAAAATAAAGCATTTGTTTGTCGGATCTTTCTGTTTGTTAAAACGATAACGAAAATGCATTCGGACGAAAACGAATGCACATGTCTAGAAAAGGCTGACAGGTGTGTAGATGGGATCTGGAGGTTCAGGAAATGATGTACTACTTCGACCCCTGGAAGTCAGTTCAGATTTGGATGTAAAAACAAACTTGTTAACTTTTTGTTTTGGTTGTACCCAAAGTCCTCTCCTTAAGCTGTCTGTACACTGACTGAAATTTGGCTGGTTCAGCAGGAACCAGGCAAATTTTAAGTACTGTATGTGGCCATCCCCGCTGAACAGAAGTCATCGTTTGCTTATCTATTATGAGTAGATGCAGATTTACTAATGGTTTTTTTTCTCCATGTTTTATTTTAGGTCAGGTGATAACGGCAACACAGGATGATATCAGGAAATATTATTACCCAGAATATTTTATCTTGGAAATTAAAGGGCAGATGCACACGCGCCAGGCACATGGCTCTTATGATGACAGTTACTTAGGTGAGGCATGTATTTTATTACTACTTCTAATATGTTTGAGCATTTCAAATGGGTGAGAGAAATACCTCAACTCCCATTTGTTTCTAAGGTTGTAAGCCTTTGTTCTATACAGTGAACAGTAAAGCACACTTCATGTTCTTAAGAGTTCCAAGTGTTGGCTCAAGCTGTTGTCTGTGGGCTGATCAATTACAATTCAATTGACTTTTTTGGTTCTATAATTTTGCTCTCGTGGAGGTTTTATGTGAATAAATGGCACTTGAAGTGTGTGCTGTCTGACAGCCTTTAGAAATAGCTGTAGTTTGCCATGAAACATCTATTCAGCTCTGTTGAAGCCGCACAAAAGCAAGCAGGCAGCGGGGTTGCCACGTAGAGTGCTTGATTTCCCACTTCATGCTCTACATGTATACAAATCAAATAAGCAGCCAAAGCAGATGCATAAAATGCAAATAGTTTTATCTTCAAGCGTGCATTGCAATATGTGCCAGACACACACATTATATATATATATATATATATATATATATATATATATATATATAATCTCTCTATCTCCTCTGTCTGGTCTTTTATCTTGTTCCCTATTTATTGTTGCTTTTTATGTTTGTTTTTTTCTCAGGATATTCTGTTGCAGTTGGTGAGTTCAGCGGAGATGACATTGAGGGTAAGTTACTATTTGCTAATTTTAGTTTTAGTTATCTTATCCGTAGTACCTTTTACAAGATACATTGTAACATTGCATGTCCTTTTTTATGTATCTATTCTCTCTGAAAACTGTCAATAAAAAGTGACAACACAGGGAAGGGATTACTTCTTGGTGAACTGTATAAAAGCAGTTTACACTTTTAAAAGAAATGTAATGAATTCTTTATACGCATATTCTAGACTGTAAATGAAATGGTACAGTAGATTTAGTTAAATCCTTGAATTAAAGGGGATACTAGAGCCAAATACTGTGCAAGAAATGTTATTCGTACTAAGAAATTGGATAATTAACATTTTATATTGGATAGGATATTGAATTTAAAAATTCAGACTGAGGATTCAATGAAATTTCCAAAGATTATTTGAAGATAGGGTTTTTTTTTCTACTAGCGGTCAGTATTTAGATAATATCTATAAAATCCTAACTTGTAATGGGAATGTAGTTGTGTACATTGTTTTGAGAAGAATACTGGATTAATTTAATTTTTCCAGCTGTTGAAGGTATGCCCAGATGCATTGTTCAATAGGTGGTAAAGTTATTTGATCTTGCTTATACACACCATCTATGATATGCCTTGTATTGTAGGTTACAAGTTTGTAACGTGCATTTTTTAAATTTATTTTTTCCCAGATTTTGTGGCTGGCGTCCCAAAAGGAAACATGACTTTTGGATATGTAAGAATTATTTAGAATATTTAAATTGCATTTTCCTTGCAGTTAAAGGCTAGAAAAAAGCAAGACTGACAGTCTAGTAGGGGGCCATATAAGCTCCATGTACTTTTCTCTGTGATACTGTGTTAAAATAAAATAATAATTAAGCAGAGGCTATTAGATTCTCCTGACCCGTTGACCACTTTAGAGGCTTAATTAAGCACACGCAGATTTATTTATTTTTTTATTATTTTTTAGCCTGCAGGCTGAGGGGCCGGGGGGGGGGGGGGGGATTCTAGCAGGGACCTCGTATAGGCTAAACTGCACAGATGGACTTTTCTCTGACTGCCGGTTATCTTATTCTTACACCCAGCACCTACTGCTTTGTTTTGCAGTCATTCAGCTGACCATTTTCCACCTGGATCATTGTCTTCTAATGAGTTTGTCGAGCCAGTTGGGGTCAGCAAGGCCACCCACAGATCGAATTTTGGCTGCTATCAAAAGGAAGTGGCCAAAATGTAATTAGTGTATGGCCAGCTTTACAAATCTTTAATTATTAAAATAACAAAACAAAACATAGCACAGGAAGCATGTAGAAGTGAGATATTCAAACCAATTTTTTTGGGGGTAAATGGCACATTTTTTTTTTCTTTCAAGTACAGATATAAACAGGAGGAACTCTGTGTCACCAGAAATAATCATTTTGACATTTAGAGTGTTATGAACAAGAAATTGACCGGTAGGGTGTAACACTTTTAAAAATCTGTAGTACATAAAATAGTGACGACAAATATGTATTCGTTGTACCCTGATCACCCGTGACTGGAGAGGGGTATGAAAGTACAACGCCTACAGCAGTAAATCAAGCACTAAAAAACATTATTCACGGTTATTTTTTTCTGCAGTACAATTTTTAGAATTTAAAATCTTATGCCGCGTACACACGATCACTTTTTGTGATGGGAAAAATACATTTTTTAAAATGTCATTTAAAATGATCATGTGTGGGCAAAATGTCATTTTATGTCTTCCGAAAAACGACCAAAAAAAATTTGAACATGCTTGAATTTTGTGTGTCATTTTTTGTCATAAAAAATGATCGTGTGGGCAAAAATTACGTTTTAAACCCGCACATGCCCAGAAGCAAGTTAGGAGACGGGAAGTAAAACTACCATTCATAATGGAGTGAGCACATTCATCACGCTGTAACAGACAAAAAAGCAGGAATCGTCTTTTACTAACAAGTAACCAGCTAAAAGCAGCCTCAAGTCAAATCGAACTTCCCCTTTAGAGTGCCATTGTTTTGTTCATCATTTTCCAAAAATGATGGTGTGTAGGCAACATCATTTTTAATGATGAAGTTGGAAAAATTTTGTTTTTTTTGTTCATGAAGAAAAATTGCATTTTTTTTCATCACAAAAAGTGATCGTGTGTACGCGGAATTAGAGACAAAAACACTTCACTTTCCCTTTAACTGCCCACGTAGTCATTATGATTTTTCAAAGATTCCAGGAAAATGTTGATCAATACATCACTAGCCATTCAGAGAGATTTTGATGAAAGATCATGTCCTGGAATGCTTTAGATTTAATTGGGATATTTAAAAAGCTACCTTCAGAGATGGGGAGATGTAAGAATGAAACTTGGAAAGACCAGTCATTTTCTATAGCGATATGTTTTCAGTAGGCCTCTTCAGCTTCAGGCTTACATTCAACTGTAGGAAAAACCTTTTTTTTAATCTTCTTTTTTTTTTCTATGATATATTGGGTATACTGTACTGTGAGGACAAATAACGAGTTTAAGTCATAGGATTACATTGACTATTCTAGTGACTCGGTGTTGACGGATAGTGGACAATAAGTATACCCCATAACTCTCCTTTAGTCCCCTTCCACACTTATACGACTTGTCCCACGATTTTGGACTGCAAAATCGTATGACTACCATTCATACTGGCACGACTTTAAGTAGTGTCGACTTCAAAGTAGTCCTTGCACTACTTTGGTCCGATTTTGATGCCTCTTACACAGGCATTCATTGAAATCGCGGCTGCGAATCGCGGTAAAATCGCGCGACTTTGAAGTCATACAAGTGTGAAACGTGTCTTAAAGTGTCTGTAAAGGCTCAAGGTCTTTTACCTTCTAAACTTCTGAGCCCCATCTCGATCCAGCAATGTGCATGAGAGCCTCAGTTTTCCTGGGTCTCTCCCTCATTGGCTGAAACAGCAGCGGTAGCCATTGGCTCACGTCTGTCAGTCACAACCAGTGACCAAGTGGGGGTGGGGCGAGCTGTGCTCTGTGTGTGAATAGACACGTGGAGCAGCGACTGGGAGCGAGCCTGCTCAGGTGCAATGGGGGCAATGGGTAGGAGGGAGGGGCCTGGAGCCCTGGCAGGGGATACGAGAAGAGGAGTATCGGGGCAGCAGGTGTGTGTAACATATTTATAAAAAAAAAAAACGGAACCTTTTTAAATGTCACTTTAAAGCTTGCCTATAACTATGCATCAAAACAAAATGCACCAGCGTTTGATACACTCAATGTGTGTTGAGCTATGTTAACTTACCTTTTTTTTTTTTTTTTGTTTAAGGTAACTATTCTGAATGGCACTAACCTGAAATCCTTATATAACTTCTCAGGAGAGCAAGTAAGTGTGACTTCTAATGTGAATGAATGATTTCTATTTGCTTGCCCCCCCCCCCTTCTGTTTCATTTTAAAAATAAAATGCTTTGTTTGAACAAACCCATGTATGGGGATGGTAAAGTTGTATAAATGAAAGTGTTGGCATGCCTCCTAACATTTTTTTTGTTCCAGACCAACCTTTATTTCTGTATAAAACAGGGAGGGCTTTAATTCCGATTAAATGCTATGCCAGCAACAATGGTCACTTGCTTGGGAATGCCCCCTACATGGAAAATTCAGACAGCAGAAAAACTTAACAGAACTCCTAAGCTTTCTGGAGACTTTAAAAATAACATTTTAAAAAGAAAATTACCCCTAACCTAGCCTCAGCTGAATTGACCCCCAAGACTTAAAGGTAAAAAAAAAAAATCCCTAAATAGCTTCCTTTACCCTTAGTGCAGTCCTCCTTCACTTACCTCACCCTTCGATTTTGCTGTTAAATGTCCTTATTTATTCTGAGCAATCCTCACTCCCTGTTCTGTCTGTAAATCCACACAGTAATGCGAGGCTTTCTTCCTGGTGTGGAGTGTTGTGCTCACCCCCTCCCTTCAGGGGGGAGGGGGCAAACAGGAGAGTCGGGACGCCCACTAACAAGCGGCTCCTTTATCTGCAATGTAGAGGCGGCCTGACTCTCCTGCTCCCCCCTCCCCCTTCATGGTGTGAGCATGACACTTCACACCAGGTATAAAGCTTCGCATTACTGTGTGGATTTAGACAGAAAAACAGGAAGTGAGGATTTCTCAGAAGAAATAAGGACATTTAAAAGCAAAATCGAAGGATGAGGTAAGTGAAGGAGGACTACACTAAGGTAAGGGAAGCTATTTAGGTTTTTTTTTTTTTTGTTTACCTTTACAACCCCTTTAAGACCCAATGACTTTCCCTAACCCTAAGGCAAAAATGCTTTTTCTTTGGACAAAGTGAAGAGGGATTAGGACACCTGTTGGATTTTTTTTTTTTTTAGGGTCTTTACCTCTTTAGAAAGATTTACCCTCTCTAAGTCATGTTCGAGAGGAAATCTTCCAGTGCAATCACAAAATTCGCCACACACATTCATGGAAACTTAGTAATGATGGCAGGCTGGAAACCTCTGACAATCTGCATGGAAAAATGTTATCCGCACACTAGGCAAGTTGCCTGACAAAGGGGCCCTGCGTGGCTCTGAAACGTTGTCGTACGTGGACCATGTAATAAAGCTTTGGATCCTTGTGCACACTAGTTGGTCCTGGTAATTCACTTCTATTGTGTCTAAAGTAAAGGAAAATCTTCCAAATGGGACAGGGATGGCACAAAACCTGACATCGGCGGTAAAAAGTCCACGAGAAATCTGGGGGGAAAACTGAGAACCTCGCAGGAAAACTGCCATGGAGCTTTGGCCGGGAATCCCGGCCGTGTGTATGCTCCATCGGCACTGCAGTTTTTCCCATAGGTAAAAAAACGGAATCCTGACTGGAAAATAGAGAACCAATGGGATTCCCGGCTGTTTTTTTGACGGGAAAACTGGGAGGGAGCATACACACGTCAGATTTTCCCGGCCAAAAGCTCTCCTGGCAGTTTTACTGCTGGGAAAACCGGTCGCGTGTACGAGGCTCAACTCTACCCAAAAACCTTACCCAGAACTAAAACTTTGCCCTATCCTTGCCCTTCTAAGGAACTCAGCTTAGAAAATGGAATGGGCTTTCTGTAGGTGTTGAGCTAGCAAATGATTTAGCACAGAGAACCCACTTAAGCTATATTTGTGCCTGCAAACTTAAGTTCACACAGATAATGAGTTTTATTGGTGTGTGTGTGTGTGTGTGTGTATATGTGTATAATTATAGAGTCTCTAAAGTTTTTGCCTTCCTAGGTCTAAGTCTGCTTTTCTTCCTTCTTAATTCTCTAGACGTAGGATGCAGGCATATGACAAAACAAATAACTATTTTCTTATCTATATAATGACAAAATGATCCACCTAATCATCAAGCTGAATAAAATTATAATTTAATAGCAAATATTGCATAAATGCAGACACAGCCCACCATTATCACAGGGTCACTGAAGCTTCAGTGACCTCATGTATCCATGTGGCGTTAATTACACCTGCCTTAGTGATTGAAAATTGTTTGACTATATATTTGTGTGTGTGTAAATATGGGATTATAGAGGAATATGAACAAATGGGTAGACAGGAAACATGGTCATTAAATAATTTTTTTTATTCTATGTCTCTTTTTAAACTCTTTAGATGGCTTCATACTTTGGTTATGCTGTGGCAGCCACTGACCTCAACAATGATGGGTAAGCCATTGCACACTATTTATATCTTGCACTGATTAGTACTTTAAACTGGACCATCTACTTAATCCGATGCAGCTGTTTCAGAATTACAAGAAAATCTGTTATGAGTTATATGTGGGCTGCATTGCTAACCTCTGCTTTTTTGAGATTGCCAGCTACCTGGCTGTCATGCCGGATGCTTTGACATTATACTGTCTGAGCCACTGACCTGGAACAAGTCTGGAGATTGGGAACTCTGTTCTTAGTCTGTGGCAAGGCACAAGCAGTCCTTTTCAGAAGTAGGCCAGCACTAGTGTTCCCCAAATTCATTCAAAGGCAGATATTTCTTTCAAGTCTATACCGCCATCCATTGGGTATAAAGAAATTGTGCAAGTGTGAAACGCCTGAATATCTATTATAATTGGAGATGTAATTGTGGCAGTACATTGTCATGCATTTATTTTTTTATGTGCTTCAGATTGGATGACCTGATTATAGGTGCTCCTCTGTTCATGGAGAGAACCCATGATGGCAGAATTCAGGAGGTGGGACGTGTCTATATCTACCTACAAGATTACAATATGTCCAGTACTCCATCCGTGGTCCTAACTGGACAGCATGAATATGGCCGCTTTGGTAGTTCCATTGCTGTTTTGGGAGATTTGGATCAAGATGGATTTAATGGTAACTGAAGAAAGTTGTGTTTTTTTGTTTTTCTGTTTTTTTGTGTTGTCTGTCTTGCCTTCAACGTGTTAAGCTTGTGCCAATTTTTGTACTATCTTTCTTCAATCCTTTGATTCTGTCTTACTATATATATATATATATATATATATATATATATAATTAGATCATTATGCAAATGTAACACGCATTCCAATCGGGCAATATAAATGTAAGTACACCACATGTATATACTCGAGTATAAGCCAAGTTTTTCAACCCTTTTTATAGGGCCGAATATACCCCTCTGCTTATACTCGAGTCAGTACCTGAATTCTTGCCAGGCGTCCATTTTTTTTTTTTTTTCGCGGCTTCCTTCCTTCCGTGATAGGCATTTGACACTGTGTTTTGCCTATCATGGTCCTCTCATCCTGTGACAGTTTCCCAGCAGACACTGTTCCGGGTTTCCACCAATCGCAGACATCCTCTTGTTCGAGGATGAAAGAATGTCTGTGATTGGCGGAACACTGAACAGAGTGTCTGCTGGGAAACTGAGTCCAAGTTTAAGGTGGTTGTAAACCCACTTTTGCAAGTTACACCTACAGGTAAGCCTAAATTAAGGCTTTTACCTGTAGGTATTGGCAATATCTCCTAAACCTGCACGGTTTAAGCGATATTCCTCGAATGACAGGACCGCTGTGCTGTAGACAACGTAGACGTGCAGGCGCACTAACAATAGCCATGCCAAACTTGGCAATGCCGTGTTTGACGGGTCCCGCACAGAGTGACGTCATCGCAGCTCCAGCCAATCGGTGCCGGAGAGGCGATACCTGGAAATAGCCTCCGGGAGCAATGGATACGGCTGGAGGACGGATTCGTGGGCTTCGATCTAAGATAAGTAATGCATAATGAGCTAGTATGCTAGTCCTTTTTTTTTTTTTTTTTTTTTTTTTTTTTTTAACATTTTTCAAGGGTTTACTTCCTCTTTAAAGGAACCTATTTAGAAAATAAAAAACAGACCTTTACCACCCCTTTAAGGCAGTTATAACTTCTGAAGGGGTCCAACTCGGTACTAGCAAGGTGTACCCAATAAAGTGGCCAGTAAGTGTACATAACCAGTCAGAAATGTCTCTTGGCTTTGTGTTACCCTTCCATCATTATTAGGTTTCCAGTTTGCCAGAATATCAAATTATGTAGTACTGGGAAATCACTGTTCATGAATATCGGTCCTGGGAGAAATCTGGGCTGTACAATAAGCAGTGCTAATTCTGCTAGCATTTAGTGTAGTGAGTGCTATCCTTATTTCAGTGTCATGTGAGCATTCAGTGTTAAGAGGAAGAAGTGATCAATATTTTATAACTTTGTTTTCAGAACCCGGAATAACATATAATATTTTTCATTTTCAGATATCGCCATCGGTGCCCCATTTCATGGCGAGGGCAGCAGGGGTGCAGTGTTTATCTTCAATGGTAATGCTGCCGGCCTGAGCCCTAAACCTTCCCAGGTTCTGGAAGGGATGTGGGCAAGTGCTGTGGAGCCTGCATTCTTTGGTTTTTCCACTAGAGGAGGGAAAGACCTTGATGGCAATGGCTATCCAGGTATGTAAACCTATACAAATCTGGCTACGTTTTTTTTTTTTTTTTTTTTTTTTTTTTTTTTAGCATAATAATGCTGTTTACAAATGGGGAACAAAAATGCACTATTTGAATAGAATTACTGACGTGGAACTAACCTGTATAATAGGATTCAAGGACACCTAACATTCACATACATAGTATGGCTCTCTGCTTTTCCAAGTACAAATGTAAGAATTGTAGCCTTGGAAGTCCGTATTGACGGTGCTCATATTTTTCAGGAGTTCCTTTTCAACTTTATTATAGGGTATTGGTAACTAAAGCTATTAATGGAGAAAACAAATGCCTATTTTACTATAGTTTTATTTTCTTGCTTTAGGTTCTGTATTTATCCGGTTCTTTATGTAAAAAATTCATTTTTTTGTTTTGTTTTCTAGACCTTATTGTGGGTGCATTTGGCGTTGATAAAGCTTTAGTATACCGGTAAGTATGCTTTAGTTTTATAGCAGATTGAATAAGCCATTTACGCTTTTAAAATTTGACTTTGCTCTAGGTATTGTCGGTTATTCCTCAATTCTATAGTTCAACTATTAGTTTTGTATATAATTACAGCAAAATATTAGGTTCCTTAAGTTGCAAACTTTTACAAACCTATCAAATTTTAAAGCTATGGATTTAAAGAGACCCTGTCACCAGACCATTTCCAGAACAATTTTTTTTATAAGATTATATTTATTTTATGTGGGCTATTAACCTGTAAAAACCTCCCTTGTGTAGACCTCAAATGCCCCGAGACTGCTGCTGAGTGCTGTAATTTTGGGTGAGATGTCAGCAAACCCCCCAACCAAGAGAGCTTTGCATCAGGTTGCATGTTTTACCCTAAATACAGGTGTAACATGTTGGTAGACATAGCCTCTAAGGCTTCCTGTAATTGGAAATGTATCCTGTATTTGATTTTATTTAATGACTATTGAGCTCTCTTTATGTCTATGTATACTTCTCAGTCTGCATTTACCAGTAGCCACTAATGGTTTAGGGAAATGCTTGATTCTAATATTATAGCGTTAATCAAATTTGCTGCTAATATTTATCTCTGCAGTGGACGTCCAATTGTTCATGCCAGCGCATCTCTAGCCATCTCTTCAACTATGATAAACCCAGAGGAGAAGACCTGCATGATTGAGAATACAAATATCACGGTATCGTGGTGAGTCCCAAACTTATTTTTTAATCTCTGCATTGATTCAGCAGTTTTATGACTGCGCTGGACCTTCTCAGATCTATGCATTACCGAAAGGTTGGGTTTTAACCACTTTAGCCCCGGACCATATTGCTGTCCAAAGACCAGAGCACTTTTTGTGATTCGGCACTGCGTCGCTTTAACTGACAATTGCGCAGTCGTGCGACGTGGCTCCCAAACAAATTTGGCGTCCTTTTTTTCCCACAAATAGAGCTTTCTTTTGGTGGTATTTGATCATCTCTGCGGTTTTTATTTTCTGCGCTATAAACAAAAGCGACTATTTTGAAAAAAAATCAATATTTTTTACATTTTGCTATAATAAAAATCCCAAAAAAGATATAAAAAAACATTTTTTTTCCTCAGTTTAAACCAATACGTATTCTTCTACATATTTTTCGTTAAAATTAGCGGTTATTAATTGGTTTGCGCAAAATTTATAGCGTTTACAAAAAAGGGGGTCGTTTTATGGCATTTTTTTTTTTTTACTAGTAATGGCGGCGATCAGCGTTTTTTTTTTTCGGTACTGCCATATTATGGCGGACACATCGGACACTTTTGACACATTTTTGGGACCATTGGCATTTTTATAGCGATCAATGCTATAAAAATGCATTGTATTACTATAAAAATGCCATTAGCAGTGAAGGGGTTAACTCTAGGGGGCAGGGAAGGGGTTAAGTGTGGTACTGGTGTGTTCTAACTGTATGGGGGGGTGGCCTCACTAGGGGAAGTCACTGATCTTCTGTCCATACATTGTATGGACAGAAGATCAGCATTTCCCCTGCTGACATGAACGAAAGGTATGTGTTTACACACATACCTCCCGTTCCCTGCTCTGTAACAAGCAATCGCGGGTGCCCGGCGGCGATCGTACCCGCCGGGCACGCGCGCGACAAGCTGCTAAAGGGAGGACGTAGAGCTACGTGCTCCCGCGTAGCAGTGCCACCGTCCCGCAGTAATACGACGGCGGGCGGTCGGCAATCAGTTAACGTGTTACCGCAGCCCACAGAAATGCACAATACACTATGTGCTGCATTGGTACTCATTTGTAATGGCACTACGATGCTTAGATATCTGCGAGTCAGTTGTTGTGTTTCACTGTAGTGAAGAAATGCTGTTGTGTTACAACAAGCCTAGGATATCTGGAAAACCCTTTGAAAATAAATGGGATCCTTGCAACAACATATGTGTAATGTGACTTCCTATTTATGTAGTGTGAATTCAGCCTCTTGGTTGTAGGTTTCGTTTTTTTGTTGAACATTTGATTTTGCTTTTACCACTATTTTAAATGAATGATGCATGTAGGCATGACAATCACAAGACCCCTTAAGTGCCTGTGATACTGTGGTGCATTGTCATTGCATTATTCAGACTGTTTTGTGGCATTCTTAAGAGGAACTGCAGTCTGCTCACATAATATGTAATAAAAACATCTTTGCCATTTTGAAGCTTCCCTCCAAGCACGTTACATATTTTATATATACTCTTATTCTGTTCTTGCCAAATATGCTGCAGAAATATCCATTCACTGAGTCTGGATGCATCCATTTTAACTGTGGGCAGATGAATCTGCTGCTTGTTCACTTCCTGGATTTACAGACACACATAGGCACACCTTTGCAGCTCTCATTGGCCCAATTATGACTCCCCTCCCGGCAAACTCTCACGAAAGTGAGAGTGAGAGATGTGCATGTTATAAGCCTTGGCTAATGACCAGACAAGAGGCAGTGTATAAGGTATTTACTGGCAGAAAAGGTTTTGTTATCCAGAGTTAAAACATGGGCAGAAGGTTTAATAAGATGAAAAAAAAAATTACTGAAGGTCCGCTTTTAAGTGTTCCAGCATACCTGAATTGAGACCGATCTGGAGGATGCAGTTACTGACCCTGAACAATACATGCAGATCGGGAAAGTCAGAACTTCTAATCTGCAGAACTGTTCCGCATCAGAGACTCGCCAATTATGTCTGGCAATAAACCAGTATATCTTTTATAGTACGGGAACAATTTCCCAGATACTAGGGCTAGGTTGGATATCCACCATGCCATAAAGATTTTTTACCTGGCAAACGGTAGTAGGTGAACCAGAGACCAGATCTGCTTGGCTCACATGATGTTAAGCGGCAAATGTCTTAAATGGAATTAAGCAAAGAGCACTTTTGACGCCTATGAGGACAAGAATTCTCTGCAGAAGTTGTGGTATGCCTGGTTGACCAGACAGACCAACAGTTTGACCTTCGAGAATCTACATTTTTTATTTTTTCCCCTAGGGAGGCAAAAAAAGTTTTGTCGACTGTCTAAAATCTGCCCCCAAATACTCCAACTGCAGGGCAGGCTTGAAATTGATCACCCATTACCCAAAGTTTGAAGGGACTGTATTGTCCTGTCAAAACAGGACAGCGGCTGAGGAATCTTTTAGGTCCAGGAGCTGAACCAGTACTTTTGAAGATAAAATGTACTTAAAAAAAATTATTTAGAAAATTCTCCATAAGGTGGGTGGTCCAAAAACAACTATAGCATGGACCCTAGCAAACTGGAATCCCATGTAGTTGGGTCCAAGACATGGAATTCACAGGCATGTTAAAATTACCATTTTTTTTTTTTCAAGAAGTGGTCAGCTATGGCAGCCTTTTATGCTTTTTCATTACAGGCTTCTGTCTAAAGAGCTACTTTATCTGTGATAATGGTGTGGATTGGGGGGGACATGTAATCTTTGTGCAGTTTTATGAAACCTTATACCGTTATTCAGTGTTTCAGCTACTCCACCTTTTAAAGTAATTGTAGAGGCTCATATTTTTTTTTTCCCCTATATATATAACAAACATGTTATACTTGCCTGCTCTGGTTGCAGTGGTTACAGAGCAGCCCATATTCTCCTTCTCGTGTCCCTTTTCTGTAATCCTGGCCCCTTCCTCAGTGCCCCCACAGCAAGCAGATTGCTATTGGGAACCTGAGCGGAGTCACAGGTCCCTGTGCTTGTTCAGACACAGAGCCATAACCTGGCCTCGCCCCCTCTCTCCCCTGATTGGCTAGCTGACTTTGACAGCAGTGGGTGCCATTGGCACCCACTGCTATCTGAGATTGGCCTTCCTGATTGGCTGAGATATGCGTGGACATAGCTTGATAGAGTGGGACCTCAGGTAAGTATGATATACTATGATCCTAACTATATTCAGTTCTGCCCTTTCAATGTACCTACCATGTATTACTTGTGGGCAACATTTGTCGGGTAGCTGATAACATTCAAGAAGGTACCTTGTAGTATAGAGATGGATGGTTGCATGTTAGACGGTTCCTTCTTAGTTTTGGTAGGAAGGAGACGTAGGTGGCTGGAAGTTTCTTTCTTGGTCATGATAGGAGTAGGTAGTTGCATGTTAGGCGATTCATTCTTGGTCACAGAAGAGAGGAGTAAACAGTTGAATAATAGAAAGCTCTTCTGGGTTGTGGTATGAGTGAAGGACAACTGTTGGATAAATTCTGCAGGACACTGTAGCTTTAAAATGATTACATGTCGAGGTTTATTTTCCTAATGCATGCTGGGGGCTGCATGGTTTCTTTCACACACTAGTCTTTTTAGTGTGATCTGTGTTTTTGATAATTGTGCAACTTTTTACTGTTTATTGTTATAGGAGTTAGGCTTTGAATTGGTATTTGTCCCTGCAATGATTTTACGGCTTTCCACCTGATGGTCGGATGGTACTGTATCTATTGGAACAAAAGTGCTGCTTACTGAGATCATTTGATTATTGTGTTATAATCTATATTTTTAGAACACAGTAGTAGGCTGTTGCTAGGGAGCACTGTAAAGCCTGGCAGAATGCCTCGTGCTTCAATAAATACGCAATTGTGAATGACTCTAGAAACCAGCTGCTTAAACTCTCTGCAGTTGATGTCATTTTATAGTAGATGTTTCTGTTCTTGATCTAGAATTTTATTTAGGCTTCATTTAGAGGGCTTAACCCATAGCTCAAAGTTTAAGTGCAAACTTCTAAACAAAACCTGAAGTTGGTAAAAGGCCAGAAACTGGAAAGCTCTGATGTGTATTTGCTGACCTTTGCTGGGGGATGTTGGAGGATGCCCTAGACAGCCAGCCAGCCAGATTTTTGTTTATTTTTTTTATACAGCCTAAAAACACATTAGAAATTGTCTGGTGTGCAGAAAAACCACTTGAACCACACAAGTTTCCATATATAAGCCCCAATGTGTTTAGAGACAGCAATAGTTTAAGCAGCCGTCACTTTAAAAAGGTAAGGAGAGGGTTAATGTTAATAAAAATTCTAACTGTTTGATCTGAGTTTCTGATATTATAAAGGATTCTAATATATAAATGAGCTGATGGTCTTAAAGTGATATTAAATGCTTGCTTAAACAAAAAAAAAACATACGTCATACTTGCTCTGTGCAATGGTATTGCACAGAGCAGCTCCAATCCTCTTGGGTACCTGTCCGGCGCTCTTGGCCCTCCCCCTGCCGAGTGCCCCCAAACCAATCGGCTTGCAATGGGGGCACCCAAGCATGCCTTACGAGCCCCAGCTCTGCGTGTCCATTTCCACAAAGAGACACTGCTCAGCACTGCCCCTCTCTCTCCTCATTGGCTCACTGGCTGTGATTGCTGTCTTGGTCAATAGGAGGGAGAGTCCCTGGATAGCCAGGGATCTCGTGGACCTTGCTGGAGGAAGATCAGGCTCAAGTAAGTTTAAGGGGGGGCTACTGCACAGAGGAGGTTTTTTACCTTCATGCATACAATGCAATGAAGGCAATCCCAGTTTCCAATCCAAAGGCCAAATGTGTACTTCTGTGGTTAAAATAAATAAATAAAAAAACACCACAACCTGTGACTGCACAGTGAAAGGAAAAACTGCAAACAGATGAGCTACTGTGTTTTGCTTTCTTTTTCTAATATGCATACTTTTTGCACTGAAAATCTGCTGGGAGTCTAGCTTTAGACTCGCACCAACCTAAAACAAAAAAATTTGGATACTTGTGGATCTTAACCACTTCCCACCAGGAGGATGTCTGTGGATGTTTCAGTGGTTATACCTGGATAATGAATGCACCTAAAGGCATCATCCCGGAAGTATGTTTTTGGTCGGCAATTCTCTTTCATGCAGAAGCCAAGTGGTCACCCGCCCTCCTCTCGCTGCTGCCTCTCCTGGACTCTTTCGTACGATCGCAGTGCCTGGGAGCGATGCGTCCTGAGCAGAGAGGAACTGATGTCACTTATGAGTTATGTTTTCACTTCCGGTTCTGCCTCTTTGTTTACCTTGCCACCGGGTTTTCTCACGCACACATATGTAAATGGTGATTGCACCACACATGTGAGGTATTGTCGCGAACGTCGGAGCGAGCTCAATAATTCTAGCTCCAGACCTCCTGTGCTGCTCTAAACTGGTAACCTGCAATGGTGTCACTTATGTATCTGTTGACTTGGCATAACCAAATCTTTCACGTTCTAAAAAAATTTGGGCTAATGTTAGTGGTCCCCCCCCCCCCCCAATTAAAATTGCGTTTTAAAGACTGCTGTGCAAATATGAGACATGTATGTATGTTTGGGGGTTGTAAGTAATCTAGAAAAAAAAATAGAAACATTTCAGAAGGTGAAGTAGAAATGGGAGTTTTAAGGTGCAAGTTAATCAAATGGACAACACAATCAAATTTTATTTTTATACACCATTTAAAATATGTTCTACATTAAAACCAACCTGAAAGAATTTATATGGTCGTTGTAGAATTTTTTTTCGACTCTACAAGTTTTTCCACAATTGTGGCTTCCTCGGCAGCTTTTGTAAGACTTTATGTACATAATCCCTCGAATGTAAGCGCAACTCCAGAGGTCTATCAAGACCTCCAGGCAGAAAGCCCAACAACGTATTGGTGTCATAGAGGGTGAACCCAGTTTCCAAAAATCGTCAAGGAGATATGTAAAATCATTGGATAATCTTGTTACTAAGGATTGCTTCGGAGAATTCATAGAAGAAAAAGCTGTATGGTCTAGCTAGGCCAAATCCTCAATGCAAAATAAGAATTTACTTTTTCTATATACAAATGTGATACAAACCACAAAGCAGGGTAGATCCAAGCAGACTGCTTTTGCCTTAAAAAGGAAATGGTTAACTGAGGCATAAAAACTGTATCGTGAAGGAATCGAAACGGGGCGAGTGGCTGCAATCTTGCAAAAGCTCCTGAGGAAGTCATGATTGTGGCAAAACATGTCTAACTTTTTGTACAACGACCTTATGAATTCTTTCAGGTTGGTTTTAATATAAGATTTTAAATTATATTAAATAGTTTATAAAAATCTGTTATTCTAAATTTTATTTTGCACTTTAAAAGCATTTTTACTTCTCCCTCCTAAATGTTGACTGAACACTTTCCTTTCTTACATTTTTTTGCTTTAACATGTGACCTTTTTTTTCTTTGCAGTTAAAATTGATGTGTTGAGGCATGTTGCATTATTTTAAATAGCCTGCAATGCACCTGAATGCATAAAATAAAGTGCACATATGTTACCATGACTGTAAATGGCAATGTAGCACAGCAACATATATGTAATGTACATTGCATACAAATTACTCCTTTGCAGGTGGTCTGAATCGGAGACCCTGAAGTAGGGGGGGTCTGCATCTAAGAAGTGTGATTTTATTTTATTCTCCCCACTGGAGCAAATTGGACTATGATTTTTATTTTACTAGTTGCACTCGATGGAGGTGTTTGTGTGTGTTTTTTTTTTTTTTTTAACTTGGCTAACTTTAATTGCAATTGTGACCACATTCTTGTGACTTTTTGTTGCCTATACCCATTTATTTGTGTATAAAGAGATGAAAAAGCAGTTGTTCGTTTTTTTTTTTTGCTTTTTAGTGACTGTACTAAAATTCTGAAGTCTGAAACAATTTGAGTCCTTCTTCATTTTAAGCTTCTCACATCTGGATTCTTTTATATCTGTCTTCCTTTTTAGTGTAAACCTCAGTTTCTGCCTGAATGCTTCAGGAAAACATGTGCCTAATACGATCGGTGAGTATGTGCACCTTTCTTACATTCAGCTTTTTTTTTTTTTTTTTTTTAACATTCTCTTCTCTGTCTGAATACATGTGTTGTATGATCTAATTCTTGGGATCATGAGTTGTGTATGTCTCTTAGGGATTAATGTAGAGCTGCAGCTGGACTCTATGAAGCAGCGAGGAGCTGTAAGGAGAGCATTGTTCCTAAAATCCGGCCTTCCCCACCTTACACAGAATATACTCTTGCGCAACGGAGGCCAGGAGCAATGTAGTGAGATGAAGATCTACCTTAAGGTAATGAATCTGACTGCACTTAAAGCATAGCGTCTTAGCTGTTGCTTCCATTTAATAAAAATGTCAACACAAAACATTTTTAAATAAAACAACCCATGGTAAAATCTAAAAGAGTCTGAATTGGGCACAAAATAACTGATGGATGGCCCAGTGTTAAACTTCCTCCATATGCCAGTCAGGATAATCCAGTGGTGGGGGCAGATAACACATATCTACCACTGAATATTTACCACTTATTCTTGGTGAACCTAAAACAGGATATGTACAAACACTGACTCATTACGGGTGTCTGGTTTAAGAGATATGCTAAGTTAATTTTTAAACTTCAGGAACCCAGATATTGGTTATATTTTGGTATGTAAACAGCTCACGCAGTATTCAAAAGGGGGGAAAAAAAAATCGAAACAATTTCTTTAGACTGTAATTTTATTGATGTTTACGGTTTTCAGTATACTGTGCCTACAATATTCTTAGTTTTTAGTAATGGCGGTTTAGTAAATGGTGCAGTATGTTTATTGCTTGTTTTTTTTCAGGGCTAAATAGCTGTGGTCACCTGTATTTTAAGTGTACCATTTGCATGCTGTAAGATTTTTTGTGAAGGGTGCTTTGCACACTTCATCTGAACCTCCCTCCCTTTCAGGTACAGTGTCTTAAAAGTATTCATACCTCCTTGACATTTTCCACACTTTGTCAGGTTACAACCAAAAACATAAATGTATTTTATTGGGATTTTATGTGACAGACCAGTGTTTCTCAAACTGTGTGCGTGGGAGAATTGCAGGTGTGCTGTGGGATTCATCCATTCATTCATGTTCGCCATGCCGGTGCCACACCATGAGGCTCCGCCAGCATAGTGCTGACTGTCACTCGCTGAGCAAGTGTGCAGGCCTCACACGGACACTGTCAATTTTGCTACCTGGCCTGTTCGCAAATTGGATTGGTTGATGTTCACCACCACCAGACTTTGCCAATCCGGATCGCGAATACAATTGGGCTGCAGCCTGGCTGCTAGCAGTGTGCCAAGACATGTGCCTTGCCAGGCGCTTCCAGGCAATGAGGTGCTGAGCACGGCGTGCCTCAACGTGATGTCATTCCCGCCTTCAGTTCCACCCACAACAGAGCAGAGGAACCCGCTGTGGAGGTCAGACAAGAGAAGAGATGGGGATAGACAGACCAGTGTGTGATTATATCAGCAGTAAATATAAGCAGCAGCCTAATACCCCATTGCCTAATATTATATCCGCAGGAAAATGATAATGTATACAAAAGCCGCAGTCTTGTGTGATACCCCAATATTGTATATTGGTGATCTATAATATCGGTGATCACACATAAGACTGCTGCTTTTGTGTATGTGTGTGTGTATAATATATAAATCTATCTATCTCTCTATCTATCCCCCCTGATGGTATTCCCAATTCAGGCTTGGGGTGGAATTTCAGAACCAAAAGCAGTAACCCCGAGCCAGACTCAGGATCGCCTCGCAGCATCCACGGGCAGGGAATTACTACTTGCCTTGTCCCTGGATCCTGCGATGCCTCTCCGCTGTGTGATTGAGCGGTGTCCTCGCTCGATTCACACAGTGCCTGTGTGCCACCGTTCCCTGCGACGTTACGACGCACGGGGGTGGAGATCGGCGCCAAATTGAAAAAAGTAAATAAACACAATACATAGGGTATACTGTATTCTTACAGATTACAGTACTGTATGAAAAAAACCACACCCCCTTTGTCCCTAGTGGTCTGCCCAGTATCCTACATGTACTTTTTATATAATAAAAACTGTTCTTTCTGCCTGGAAACTGTAGATTGTCCATAGCAACCAAAAAGTGTCCCTTTTTATATCAAGTGGTTTTAGAGCAGCTAGAAAACGGCGATAATAAATTATAATCACTTGCAGAATTGAGCGATAGCGATTTGTGGGAAAATTCGTCATCAAAAAATAAAGTAATGACGGCGACAATTCTGCAACTGAGAAAATGTCAGTGTTTTTTGATTTGATTACATTATTGAATCATTTTTATTTTATTTTCAGCACCTAAATCTGAAATAATCATACTGCCAGGGATGTTAAATCTGTTCAGGTGTGCTGCAAAAATATTTAGATCCTTTTTGGTGTGCCGCAAGACAAAAAAGCTTGTGAAACACTGATAGACTAACACAAAGTGGCACATAATTGTGAAGTTGAAGGAAAATGATAAATGGTTTTCATTTTTTTTTACAAATATGTGAAAAGTGTGGTGTGCATTTGTATTTGTCCCCCTTGAGTCAATACTTTTGTAGAGCCACCATTCTCTGCAATTACAGCTGCAAGTATTTTTGAGTGTTTCTAACAGCTTTGCACCTCTAAAGTGAAATTTTTGCTCATTTTACTTTGTAAAATAGCTCAAACTCTGTCAGATTGGATGGAGAGCATCTGTGAAAAGCATACTTGCCACAGATTCTCAATTGTTCTTGGGTCTGGACTTTGACTGAGCCATTCTAACACATGAATATGCCTGGATCTAAACCATTCCATTGTAACTCTGGTTGTATGTTTAGGGTCGTTGTCCTGCTGGAAGGTGAAACTTCACCCAAGCCATGTCTTTTGCAGACTCCTAACAGGTTTTCTTCTAAGATTGCCCTGTATTTGGCTCATCCATCCTCCCATCAACTCTGACCAGCTTCCCTGTCCCTTTTGAAGATAAGTATCCCCACAACCTGATGCTGCCACTACCATGTTTCATGGTGGGGGTAGTGTGTTTAGGGTGGTGTGCGGTGTTGGTTTTCCGCCACACGTAGTGTTTTTTGCTTTTAAGCCAAAAAGTATATTTTTGGTCTCCTCTGACTGCAGCGCTGTCTTCTTATGGGTTTCTTTTTGCCATTCTTCCATAAAGGGCATATTTGTGAAGTGCATGACTAATGGTTGTCCTGTGGACAGATTCTCCCATCTGAGCTGTGGATCTCTGCAGCTCCTCCAGAGTTACTATGGTCCTTTTTGGCTGCTTCTCTGAATAACAGTCTCCTTGCTCGGCCTGTCAGTTTAGGTGGACAGCCATGTCTTGGTAGGTCTGCAGTTGTGCCATACACTTTCCATTTTTGGATGATGGATTAAAGGGGTTGTAAAGGTTTGTTTTTTCTTTTCTAAATAGGTTTCTAAATAGGTTCCTTTAAGCCAGTGCATTGTTGGTTCACTTCACCTTTTTCCTTCGATTTTTCCCTTCTAAATGTTTTTTTTTTTTTTGTCTGAATTTCTCACTTCCTCCTCAGTAAGCTGACTAACCCCCAGCCAGTTGATGGAGGCAAGTTTACTGAGGAGAAACAGGAAGTGAGGAATTCAGACAAAGAAAAAAACATTTAGAAGGGAAATTGAAGCAAAGGGTTAGTGAACCAACAATGCACTAGCTTAACGAAACCTATTTTAGAAAATAAAAAACCTTTACAACCCCTTTAAACAGTGCTCCGTGAGACGTTCAAAGCTTGGGGGATATATATATATATATAACCTAACCCTGCTTTAAAGTGGATGGCCCATTAAAAATGTTTTTAAAATCCAGCAGCTACAAATACTGCAGCTGCTGACTTTTAAAAATAGGACACTTACCTGTCCTGGAGTCCAGCGGCGTCCGCCGCAGAGGACGAGCGTTCGCTCGTCTCTCTGCTGCTCCCCCCTCCATCCACGGTGAGCGAAGCGCTGCAGCTTCACTGCCCGGTTCCCTACGGCGCATGCGCGAGTTGCGCTGCGCCCGCCGATTGGCTCCCGCTGTGTGCTGGGAGCCGAGAGTTCCCAGCACACAACGGGAAAAACCCGTCTTTTGCCTGAGACTGCGAGCCAGAAGTGGGTGCAGATACCTGAGACAGGTATCTGCACCCCCTCCCCCCTGAAAGGTGTCAAATGTGACACCGGAGGGGTGGAGGGTTCCGATCAGCAGATCTTCACTTTAGGGTGGAGATCTGCTTTAAACTTTTGCACAACTTTCACTGACTTGCCTCGGGTGATCCTTGGTGGCCCTCATAATGCGGTTTGTTCACTACCGGTAAGGTTCTCTAAAAAATCTCTAAGGACTTAACATGACAGCTGTATTTATGCTGAGAAAAAATTACACACAGATGGACTATTTACTAATTGGGTGACTTCTGAAGGCAATCTGTTGCACTAGATTTTAGTTCGGGGTGTATCGGAGTAAAGGGGGGTGAATACAAATGCTCGCCACACTTTGACATTTTGACATTTATTTGTAAAGAAATTTGAAAACCATTTATCATTTTCCTTCCACTTCACAATTATGTGCCACTTTGTGTTGGGCTATCACATAAAATCCCATTAAAATAAATATACAATTTTGGTTGTAATGTGACAAAATTTTGAAAATTTCAAGGGGTATAAATACTTTTTCAAGGCCCTGTACAGCCTCCCTTCTAGCACCCATATGTTTCCTAACTGGGGCAAGAAGTAAAGATTAAAGTCCCATCTAATTGGTGCCTTTTTTTTTTTATTAGTAGCCTCAACAGTTTTTCTAGACATTACATTCATGGGTTCAGCTGTTTCCAATTTCCACAGGTTATCTTTTGGCATCTTCCCATCTGGGTGCTGTCGTGAAGGAGGAAGTGCAAACCAATAATTGGCCCAATACTTCTTTTTTTTTTTTTTTTTCAGCAATATGTTTATTTTTTCAGCAATATGTTTATTTTTATCATTTTAGATTTTTACCTGGCATGTTTTTTACTATGTCTTTAAGTAGCACTGAGAATTGTGGCATTGCTTTTTGCAAAAATGGTACCAAATAGATTTATTTATTTTTAACCCATTTTTTTCTGCTTTCTGGATCTCCTTGACACTTTCAATACATGATCTATTTTATTGTTTAAAGGAATTCTTAAAATGAGCTTCCCACCTATTCCTTGCCTCCTTGCTGATGACTACCGGTTTAAAAATTGCATATACTATTGAAAACGATACCCTTGGTTGACTATTCAAATGACGACGACTCTTTGTAGTTTGTTTTCCTTAATGGATCCATGGAACTGAACTTGGTCAGCACTTCCTGAACTTCCAACATCTCTTTTTTTTTTCTTTCTTTTTTTTGTATGAGTCTTAAATTATATAAGTTAGGAATGCTGAAGAAAAGCAAATCCAAGATCTGTTGAATTGGCCACAGTCCAGGCAGTTATGCTTTTAACCAGCTACATTTCTGATCTGTCAGCATGTGTACAGCTGTTCTGCACTACGTGTTTGTTATGTTAAGGACACAAGGTGGGTGGAAGGAGCCAAGATCTGTAGTGTTCAAGTATGGATTGTTCTGATCTTCTGTTGCAGTGTTCCTAAATGTAATTAGAGTTAATTTTTATTTGTTTCTTTTCAGGAGGAGTCAGCTTTTCGGGACAAGCTCTCTCAAATTTTTGTCTCTCTGAACTTCTCCCTGGATTCACAGGCACCTCCTGATGCTCATGGGTTATTGCCAATCTTCAATTATAAGACTAAGAACCATATTGAACAGAAGGTTAGCTGCACATAGACAATCTACCTACTGCTTTATGGTGAACCTCTATGAATGGCTTTAGCTTAGATGTGACTTTTTATAACTGCAGTCCCGTAGAAATCTTCCGCGTTGTTGTGGTGTGTGTTTTTTTTTTTTTCTTCTTCCTTGGTCAAATGGATAACTGTTTTCAAGCAAGCCGATCAGGAGTAGAATATAGGTTTTGAGTCTCAGGCCGCGTACACACGATCAAATCTATCTGCTGGAAACGGTCGGCCCGACCGTCCCAGCAGACAGATTCGATCGTGTGTACGGGCGAGCCGACGGATTTGGCCACCCGACAGATTTGAAAGCATGCTTTCAAATCTGTCTGCTGGGAACCCGTCCGCCCGACATGTCTGCTGGTTAGTACGCTAACCAGCAGACATGTCTTCTCGCACATGCGTCGAATGGTTTTGACGCATGCCCGGAAGTGTTTTACTTCCTGGTGCGGTGACGTGGCGGCGTCAACGTCACCGACACGCCAGTGCGCTGTGTGCTGGCGGGGATTTTGGTTTGATCGTGTGTACACGCGATCAAACCAAAACGTCAGCAGACAGATTTGTTCAAATCGCTCGGCCCAACCGATTTGAACAAATCTATTTGGTCGTGTGTACGCGGCCTTAAAGGTAGCCTGGTTGTTGGGCTGACCTTCTGCTTACTTTGAGTCTCTAGAATCCTAGCTGTTCTGCTGTCCCTTTTGCCTACTATGAGTCACTAGTATCCTATTTGCTATTCCTCTGCCTAGATTGAGTCCTACCCGACTACTATGGGTCACTCTGCCTATTTTGGTTACTGTCTGTGTGAATTTATGCTGATCATAGAAGTCATAAGTGCCTATTTGCATACTTGTTCTGTCAGATTCCAAGGATATGAGCAAGTTTGACAGCCAGGCAGCTGCCATTTTTGTGCAGTTGACAAAGTCTGCCTCCATGTTTCTCCCTTAACTGCCTTTCTTTAACCACTTGCTTACTGGGCACATATACCCCCTTCCTGCCCAGGCGAAATTTCAGCTTTCAGCACTGCGTCGCTTTAAATTAAAATTGCGCGGTCGTGCGACATGCCTCACAAAATTGATGTCCTTTTTTTTCCCCCACAAATAGAGCTTTCTTTTGGTGGTATTTGATCACCTCTGCGGTTTTTATTTTTTGCGCTATGAACAAAAAATAGCGACAATTAAAAAAAAAAAAACTTTTTTAATTTTTGCTATAATAAAAAATCCAATTTTTTTTTTTTTTTTCTCTGAGTTTAGGCCGATATGTATTCTACATATTTTTGGTAAAAAAAAAAATCGCAATAAGCGTATAGTAATTGGTTTGTGCAAAGGTTAGTGGCTACAAAATAAGGGATAGTATTCTGACAATTTTTTTTTTTTTTTTTTTACTAGTAATACGGCGATCTGCAAATTTTGTCAGGACTGTGATATTGCGACTGACACATCGGACACTTGACACATTTTTGGGACCATTCACATTAATACAGCGAGCAGTGCTATAAAAACGCACAAATTACTGTATAAATGTGACTGGCAGGGAAGGGGTTAACACTAGGGGGTGAGGAAGGTTAAATGTGTACCCTGCATTGTGTTCTAACTGTGTGGGGGGAGGGGGGGTGACTGGGGGGGTGACCGATGCTGTGTCCCTATGTACAAAGGACACAGCATCAGTCTCCTCTCCCTGACAGGAAGTGGAGCTCTGTGTTTACACACAGAGCTCCACATCCCTGCTCTAAAACTGCCGATCGACGGGTACCTGGCGGACATCGCGACCGCCAGGCACGTGCATCGGCATCTCGGGGACGCGCCGGGTGCCCGCCGCCATCGGTGCGCGCCCCCCAGTGGCCGGTGGACACTATGCCGTCAAATGACGGCAGCTTGGATATTCAGATCCACTTTGCCGCCGTCATTGGACTATATGCGGGGACTCAAGTGGTTAAGGGAAAACTTGTGCTTAGAAAACCCCATTTCCATTCTACAATATTACCGTAGGAGTCTTGTCATTGTGAACATTGACTTCACCTTGTAAGATGCCTTATAACGCACAAAGCATTGCTTCTGTAATGCAGACATTTGATGACCAAATTAAAAGGAATCGCAGAAAAAACAGTATATTGGTGTGGTGTATGTATACCCAATTTATCCCCACAAACTTAAGGGAAAGTTGGTAACATTTACTCCACCCATTGATGCTGTAGGTTAGGAAAACCTTAAAATATGTGACTTCCATGTATACCATTGACTGCACAAAGGGGTCACCCACATCCTTCTCTTGCTACGGAAAGAGTTGTAGTGTTACCAGATTTTATGTGCACTCTTTTGTTGGTGAGATCTGTCACACCAGCTTGTGATTGAATAATGAGGTGCCTGGAGCCTTCCTTGCTATTGATAATACGATCTTGGTTGTGAGATGCCACATGGTGTCATGTAGTGGGTCAGAATCCATGGTCTACAATTTGAGAGATGCAGCAACTCTTTAAAAAAAAAAAGCATTAATATTCTGTCTGTAATCGCTCGGTTTTAACTGCACACAAAAATGCTTTGGTTTTATAATTGTTGGTTGTGTACTTTTTTTTTGGAGTGAATCATCAAATGCCAAAGAGCTCAGCATTAGAAGTGTAGTCTCTTGCTAAGCTTCACTGAGCGTTTTACTGGGAAGTGTGCATACAGTTTGCAGAGCCATAGCTTTCATAAGACAGTGTAACACATTGTAGGATATAGTTAGACACGGCTTTGTCAGTGTCGTTTACTCAGCATGGTTCATAATAAATTGTAACCTCCCATATCTCTTTTTTTTTTTTTTTTAGGTTCAGATTCAGCTAGATTGTGATAATAACATCTGTGTACCAGACTTGAAGCTTAATGTCTCCAGGTAAGTCTGAACAGCTGGAAGAAGTATTTAAATGTTGGTAGGGGGTTAGTGTTTCTAAACTTGGGACCCTGAATTCACTATATCTGGACTCAGTACACAGGGGGAATGTGATCATCTTAGTTAATATAAGCTGCTAAATACCTTTTCTTGGCAGCAGTATATAGTGGTCTCATGATTTCTATCAGTGTCTGGTTAAAGCTTGTAGAGCAGTTTTCATTCAATTTTGACTGTCCTATGAGGCAGAAGGACCACTGACCCTCTGTCTGGCCATTGCTGATTGGCCCTGTGCTGATCACATACACCCTTTCCAAGAAAAAAATACACTCTAGCAATACACACCAAACTGAACCTGTGCAGAGTGTCCCCCAGGCTCTGTTCCATCAGATGGATTGGGGACAGTGGAGGAAGGGGAGGATCAAACAGCCCATAATACAAATGTTTCTAGGCAGTACATTTATGTCAAGTCCAGAAAAAGAAACTGAATACTGGTTGATTGAAACTTTGAAAGGCTTTCTATAGGCTGAAAGACTCTTGCCTATTTTTCTAGCTGTCATTTCTCCATTGCAGGGTCTAGTCAGCCGGCTAGCACTGGGGCCCTGATGTGCAGGCTCTGGCCTCCCTCTTGTTCAAAGAAGAAGCTATTCAATCTGCATCCTAAGAAATGCAGACCTTTTCTTCATCTATTGCTGTGGGAATTGTAGTCTAATGGTCCATAGCATAGGACCCCTCCTGAACTTCTATTCCCACATTTCATTGTGGCCAACATTAGATGTCCCTTGAATTATTTTAGGCTTGTCTGCTGCTTTACTGGCTGGAAACAGTACTACTTACTATTCCAGCATGAATCGTTTAGTGAGAGCAAGTTACAGCACAGTCTCTCTCATTGAAACGAAAAGAAAATACCAAGTTTTGGGTTGTCCCCAGAAAAGTAAGAGGGGAAATCATCCAATGGGGACACTAGTTCTGGTGACCTTGGATCCCCAAGGAATTCCCTTTTAGTTTGCAGAGATTTTCTCTTACTTTTTCTTTGGCTATGGGGTAGGAAATTTAAGGGAAATCTAAAAAAAATTGACAGGGGCTGTTACCCTACCAAACTCTATCCAAAATGGGGTGGGAAAAAAGTTTTGCCTATAGTTCTACTTTAAAGTGATATTGGGCTTTCACCATGCAGGTCACCAGGTTCGCTGTTAATTCTGCCTGCTGCACATATTTGCCTTTTTTCTCTCCCTATTCCCTTTGGCTATGGCAAATGACACACTCTTCTATTGGGAGCCTAGATGACAAGCACCAGTGAAAGTGTTACCTGATCCTATATCTAAAAGAACAGAGTATTTTCGTTTTCTCTCAGTGGAGGAGCAAAGGAAGACAAATGCAAACTGCTGCAAGGATCAGCATAAAAGTAAACCCACCAATTTGTTCTGCTAGGGCAGAGAACAGCTTTGTTTTAACTGCCTTGTACCCCTAATGCTCAAACCCCAAATTCTGAACATGCCCTTAACATAAGGTGACCAGATTTTTAAAATGAAATCCGGGTACATTTTTTTTTATAGACAAATGTTAAACAATTTCATATGCATATTTCCGTCAAATTATATATAAAATCAGTGGTGTAGAGTGGGTTGTCAGCGCCCGGCACAAGGCAAGAAATTTGCACCCCCCCGCCAGACTTTTAGCACTCCCTGAGTTTCTTCCACTAGTACAGTAGTATTGACCAACTTGATTCCTACACTGACCACTGCACTGACCTGCCTTCTCCCTACGCTGACCACTACACTGACCTGCCTTCTTCCTACGCTGACCACTACACTGACCTGCCTTCTCCCTACGCTGACCACTACACTGACCTGCCTTCTCCCTACGCTGACCACTACACTGACCTGCCTTCTCCCTACGCTGACCACTACACTGACCTGCCTTCTCCCTACGCTGACCACTACACTGACCTGCCTTCTCCCTACGCTGACCACTGCACTGACCTGCCTTCTCCCTACGCTGACCACTGCACTGACCTGCCTTCTCCCTACGCTGACCACTGCACTGACCTGCCTTCTCCCTACGCTGACCACTGCACTGACCTGCCTTCTCCCTACGCTGACCACTGCACTGACCTGCCTTCTCCCTACGCTGACCACTGCACTGACCTGCCTTCTCCCTACGCTGACCACTGCACTGACCTGCCTTCTCCCTACGCTGACCACTGCACTGACCTGCCTTCTCCCTACGCTGACCACTGCACTGACCTGCCTTCTCCCTACGCTGACCACTGCACTGACCTGCCTTCTCCCTACGCTGACCACTGCACTGACCTGCCTTCTCCCTACGCTGACCACTGCACTGACCTGCCTTCTCCCTACGCTGACCACTGCACTGACCTGCCTTCTCCCTACGCTGACCACTGCACTGACCTGCCTTCTCCCTACGCTGACCACTGCACTGACCTGCCTTCTCCCTACGCTGACCACTGCACTGACCTGCCTTCTCCCTACGCTGACCACTGCACTGACCTGCCTTCTCCCTACACTACCCTGATTCCTACACTACTCACATACCCCCCCGCCCACACAGACATGAATACTATAGATCAATTGGTTTTGTTCACCTCTCCATGGCCTCCATGATAATCCATTGGAGCAGGTCTCTCCCCAGCACCAGGTACTGTTCCCGAAACCCAGTCACTCCTCAGCATCACCTGATACCAATGCCAAGAGCTTCTCCAATAGCTGCCGTACGCTCTGCACCGCTCCTCCCCTCCCTTCTGCTGTTCTCACACACACGCACACAGGCTGCCCGCACCAGAGGGATCAGGGGGACAGGCTGGAACACAGGAGTCCCTGGGCAGGCAACACAGCACACTTGGGGGGCACAGTAATGACCCCCCCCTAAATGTTGTACCCGGGGCAAGAGTACCAGCTGCCCCCAGGGACAAATCCGGGGACAGACTGGCTCCGGGGACAGTGTCCTCAATCTGGGGACTGTCCCTGGAAACTGGGGATGTCTGGTCACCCTACCTCAACATTGAGACCCATATCACACTGAGGCAGTTTTTAGGCATCTTATCACCTGATAACTGCCTCCCATATATTGCAATGGGTGCTTTCACACCCGGGCGGTGCGTTTGTGGGATGTTGGGAAAATGTTTGCGTTTTTTTTAGTGTTTTTGCACGTTTTTTTAGTGTTTTTGCACGTTTTTTTAGTGTTTTTGCACGTTTTTTTAGTGTTTTTGCACGTTTTTTTAGTGTTTTTGCACGTTTTTTTAGTGTTTTTGCACGTTTTTTTAGTGTTTTTGCACGTTTTTTTAGTGTTTTTGCACGTTATTTTTTTAGTGTTTTTTAACGTCTGGCGTTTTTACAGTTCTAACGCTGTAGCTTCAGAACGCACTGGTCCTGTTTTTTTTTTTTTTTTTTTTTTTTTTGCAGCTTAAAAACGTATCGGCTATCTACAGCTCAAAAACGTCATGGGGGGCATGAGACCATAGACTAACACGGAGAGCTGTTTTTAAGCTGCAAAAAACACTCAGAAAATTGGCTGTAAAAACGTCCATGGAAATGAAACCTAAATGGCCCCTAAAATAATCCTTAACACAAACTCTTCCTTCAGCATATTCTCCCCACTCTCAATGTTGCTGTGCAGAAAAATCTCTGCCACCCTTTAGCGCTGAAGCCTGTTGATTTTATGAGGTGACTGGCCCTTTAAACAATAACAGGAAGTGCAAGTCATAATGGATTACTTGTTTTATTAAGCTGGTTTCAATCATATGTTCTTATGAGTCACATTTCTTGGTTTTTGTTGCTTGAAGTCTCTTCCTGTAAACACCAGAAATGTTTCCTTTTTGTGCGATGTTTCAAATAGATTAATACTGTAAAGTTGCCGTATGATTTCAGTTTAATGGTGTTTGCATTGCAGTGATCGAAAATCAGTATATCTGGGTGATGAGAACTTCCTGACATTACTGTTTAATGCAATAAATGATGGAGAAGGGGGAGCATATGAGGCCGAGCTCTATGTTGTCATACCCGCAGAAGCAGAGTACAGCGGTATTTTGCGGAACAATGAAGTAAGTGTCCGAGCTTTGGCGAGCATTTCTACCATCATTGTGTGTTTTTCAATCACTGAGCAGCAAAATATTTCACCTGTGATGTATTTCAGTTATCTTGCAAACCTGGCCTGTTAGTTGGCCCTGAGGACAGGAGTGTTTTTTTTATTTTTTAATATTTTTTGTTTTTGGATGCTGCTTGAATAGGAACACGCAACAAACATATATAGTGCGGCAAAATGGGGGACTTGAACGGCACCAAGTAAGCAAAATTTAAGAGGACCAAGGATTTTATAAGAAACCCATTAAAAAGGCACAAATACACCGTGCATATACAGACACACAAGCTTTTTGGGTCCATCAAAAATATCAAAACCACCATGAAATGCAGAAGCATACAAAATGCAAATTGGCTCTTTGCTCTCATACAATGCCTGTTTGTGATGTGGTGCCACTTTGTGCCTTATAATTTAAGACCTATAGTGGGGTTTCTTGAATTTGACTGCAAAAGTGGAAATACTTTCCGACACCTTTCCATATGTTTTAGTAAAACTTAAACTTTAGTGGCATCGGAAGGGTAATCACATGGTGTCATTGCTACTTGTGTGGTAGTTTTGCTGTTTCAATGTAGACCAGTGTTATCCATACAGCCATACCTAGCAGTAAGCATGCCCATAGTGTGGTCCCTGCAGCAGGTATGTTTCAACTGACATGGATTTTTTTCTAGCTCCTCACCTCCCTACCCCCAGGCTTGTGTTGACCACTCCCCCCTGCATACCCTTCCGTTTACCACCACTCCCCCCTGCATACCCTTCCGTTTACCACCACTCCCCCCTGCATACCCTTCCGTTTACCACCACTCCCCCTGCGTGTGTGGGGGTGTGTGTGTGTGTTTTTTTTGTTTTTTTTTATGTTCTCCAAGTTAATGAGGTTTTTCTTTTTCTACAGAACCTCTCTTCTTGGTCTTGTCGTTATGAAGTTCAGAATGAGACCCGCTTAGTCATTTGTGACCTTGGAAACCCCATGAAATCTATGACCAGTGTAAGTTTACCTATCTATTTAGTATTTGTCTATCCAATTTTTATATTTACGACTTTCAACCAGCAGATGGTAAAGGTGATATTTCGCAAGCCAAAACACTTGTTCTAGAAGCCTGTCTTTGCCTATCAAGCTGCATACTGATTTTCAGACAGTGATGACTAAACTTTGCCCCACCACTAGTACAAAGTCCATAAGTCTGACGGCTTACATCAGCAAGTTTGAAGGAATGTGATCTGCTTTTTGACAGGACCTTTCCTTTTTCTGATTGCTGCCCCCATATCACACTAAAGCATTTTTGAAATTTGGGAGCAGTGTACATTTCAAATTATAAGTTGACCATTTTTGCGATAACGCTACTTAGTTTATGACAAACTAACTGTGATATGACCTGTATGTTTCCTTTGTGTATTGTTCTCTATGGTCCTTTCGATGACTGGGTGTAGTGTTAAAGCGCATGCAATCAAAATCAGAACGGTTATCTTCACATTGTGATAGAACAATTTTCCATGTCTCATTCTATCTCTTTATTCATGTATTTCAATTTCTAAAATTATTGCACAGATGAACCCAAATTATAAAGCCTCTGGTAAAAAAAAAAGACGAAAGATTGTAAACTGCATATACAAACAGAATATTGCTGCGCTAAAATGACAAAGCAGTAAAGTCCCAAACATTTTAGTCCAATTAGAAGTTGTATAGTCCAATCATGAAATTAGTAGATCACTTCAAGGAGTAGACATGTGCATTTCGTTTTCCAAATTAGTTTTTAGAAAAAATTCATTAATTCAACAGAAGGAAAATCTGAGCACCTGAAAATAAGAAAATCTGAAATTACTATTACGAATGATTAGGGCCCTTTCACACGGGTGGATCAGTAATGATCCGCTTGCGTGTGTCCACTTTGCTCAGCGGGGATCTTCCGTAAAATCCCCGCTGAGCCGTCGGCTGACAGGGTGGTCCCCGCACACTGTAGGTCCTGTTTTGCTGCAAAGGCAAGGGGGTTGATGACTCCTGTCTTATAAATATTATATCCTACTACGATTATGACTCTTATCTGGTAAGCGGCCATATCATATTATATGGCAGAGGCGCACCTGGGTGTTTCACCTTTTTTTCGTCTTTTTTTTTTTTTTTTTTTTTTATGTGATATTCAAGGTGTTTTTTCATATATGTTGAACACTTAATCTCTTCTTTCATACCTGTTGATCCTGCTAGTATAATGGTGCTTAAAGTGGAGTTCCACCCAAAAGTGGAACTTCTGCTCCCCCACAGTGCCACATTTGGCACCTTTCAAGGGAGGAACAGGTACCTATTTTTGACAGGTCCCTGTCCCCACTTCAGGAAGATGGTGCCATCCCTCACAAGTTCTGTCCCCTCCTTCCTCCACCACCGGGCCAATTGGAAAGTGCATGCGCAGTAAGAAACAGTCTGTGGTCTAAAGGCTTCACTGCCTGTTTTCCTTAGTGGAGATGGTGGCAGCACCTGACAGCCGACCCGAAGGTTGGCTGGGGTTGCTGACATTGTGGTCACTGGACAGGTAAGTGTCCATATATTAACAGTCAGCAGCTTCAGTATTTGTAGATCCTGACTTTCTTTTTTTTTTTTACCAAGGCTGAATTATATAGCTAGTGACACTGAGTGATCGGGAAAAACTCAACAGGTTGATTGTACAGAAGCTGATCAGTAGATGACTTCTGTACAACCAGCCCACAGACCGATCTAAATTCATCCTGTGCCTGCCAAACCAAATGAATTTCAATCAATGTATGGCTGGCTCAGGTCTTCACCACTGCTGTTGAAAATGAAAAAAAGTTTAATATTAAACAGGTGTTCCAGCCATGAATTTCCGCCGACATCTGAGAATGACTTTGGCGTGACTTGCATTGACTTCTGTTAAAGAAGTCTATGCAAGTCGTGCTGAAGTTGCAAGTCGTGCTGAAGTTGCACCAATAGTAGTACAGGAACCTTTTTCTAATTAGGAGCGGCCCAAGTTGCTCGTTAGAACGGTTCCTTTGCACTTAATGGAGTGTAACTTGTCATGCGACATGTGCGCTTAAAGGAGTGCATGTCGCACCTGTGTGAAACAGGCCTAAAGGTGAGATTTCCCTAGCTATTTGTGTGTGGCTGAGATTTGTAAAGGGAACACTCTATTGGGGACTACACTTAAAAGTTTTTTGGGTGGAGTTCTAGTTTAAGGGGGTTGTAAAGGTTTGTTTTTTATTTTCTAAATAGGTTCCTTTAAGCTAGAGCATTGTTGGTTCACTTACCCTTTCCTTCGATTTCACTTCTAAATGTTTTTTTTTCCTTTGAATTTCTTACTTCCTGTTCCTCCTCAGTAAGCTTGCCCCATCATCTGGCTGGGGGTTAGTCAGCCAGAACAGCTTACTGAGGAGAAAACAAAACAAAATATAAAAGGGAAATTGAAGGAAAGGGTAAGTGAACCAACAATGCACTAGCTTAAAGGAACCTATTTAGAAAACAAAAAATTTACCTTTACAACCCCTTTAAAATATGAATGTTGCAAAATCAGTTTTTTCTTTTCGGCTTTGCACATTGCCTAATAAAACCTAGTGGTCAATATGCAACAGTTCTATATATTTTTTTGTTGATACATTCAGGTATTGCAATGTGTGTGTGTGTGTGTGTGTGTGTGTTTTTTTAAAATTATTATTGCATTTAAAATTGTTAGCAAGCCTCCTATATACAGGTATATTTGGTACCACATGTAATTCTCTTCTTCCTTCCTTTCCTCTTCATCTTTAGTTGTTGGGTGGACTGAGGTTCACTGTGCCTCATTTGCGGGACACAAGTCGGAAGGTGCACTTTGAGAGTCAGATTCGCAGGTACTTGGCATCGGCTTTTAACAGTGTCCATGTTGATTTGGATTCTTTAACAGAAATTGTATTCTAGCTCAGCAGAACTGTACTAGGGAAACATTGGCATGGCATGATTATTGTTCATTGTCAGATGATTGCATGTGGTGGTCAATACTTTTTGAATCCACCTTAAAACATTGTTTTGTTTTTTTGCATGTCATGGATGAGATTTCCACCTTTTTGGGAAACCATACCAGCCTTATGATCTCTATCCTGTTAATTATATTGCCAATCGGTTCAATTTTTACCAGTTAGATAGATAAAATACCAGCCAAGTTGCAACCATACATGGACTTTTTCTATGTTGGGTGTAACACAGTGAACACTCTATGGCCAGCAACAGACTGTTAATAATAATAATATATATATATATATATATATATATATATATATATATATATATATATATATATATATATATATATATATATATATATATATATATATATTATATAATATAATTTTACCAGTGACCCTTATGTAGGAAACAAAATGTATCTTGCATGTGTTTTGGGTATATTAGATGCTTTATGTAGTCTAACTTGTTTGTACCATTATTCGCTTTACAGCAAAAATGTCAATAACTCCCAAAGTGAACTTGTGCAGCTAGCAATCAGTGTTGAAGCCCATACGTCTGTGACATTTTTGGGGTAAGTTTATATGAAAGGGAACTCAAGTTCAGTAATTCTGGCACAATTGAGGGAACAGTTCTTTTGTAGAGAAGCTTTGTTTATTCGCTGTGTAGTTAGAAAGACATTCCATCTCATGCCATGTTTTCAAACTATGAAAAAGTGACAATCGCTACTGTAATGTGCTGTATTTTATGTGGTTACCTAAAGGAAACTAGAATGTGTTATACTTAGGATCCACTTGTTACATTGTAAAAAGCTATGGATGAGCAAGCGGCTCACCACTCAACTTCCTTAATTGCAATGAAATCGAAGCTAGGTATTGACAAAGTCAATTCCCAGCTATCTGTTACAGGCTTTGTGAGAGAACTGATCTGTAAGTTGCAAATATAAGGAAAGAATAGATATTATCTGTACCACCCTTTATTCAAGCTGTTACACACCAGTAATCAAATAATGTGAACAAAGACGGTCTTTTTTCAAATGAGTAGAGCGGGCTAGAAATACTGTCCTGCACAGGAATGCACACTTATCTTGTTAGGGAGACCTGTGCTGTGGAAAATATGGTGGCTGCCTAAATTTCACCTGGTAAATGTTTATCTGGATTCCAAACTTTAAGTAACCAACCTGAAAAGCATGCAGATTAGAAGTCAGTGAGGTCAGATTTATTGATCTACATTCTTGTTCCTAATCATTGGCTCACAAAGTGCTAAAGCCACTGAAACGGCATGAAAGTTAGGCAATTTTAGATGGAGGGGGGTTATGAATGACAGCCTCAGTAGTCTTTTCAGTAGGTTTTTATGATTGGTGTAGGTAAGTTTTTGTAAAAATAAACTGTAGCTAATTGGATTGGGGGAAAATCTGAGCACCTGGGTTATTTGTTATCCAGTGGTGCTTAAAAAGGCATGCAGATTTCACTTGAAAATAACCCCCTTACAATGATTGTCTGAGGTGCCATATGCAATAATTTTCTAGTTCACAAGAAATCAACTTTACCGTAAACCTGTGACAAATTTTGGGGAATTTTAAACTTATAATTTAAAAAAAGTGCAAAGATGTTGGCAGCTGAAGTTGGCAAATCTATATATTTTACCATATAAGGAGTTTGGCCTGGTCTTTACTCACCTCCAGAGTCACCTTATTGATTGACAGGCCATTGACCTATTGAAGCCAGAAGGTACATTGAGGCACAATAAGGTTCAGAAGGTAGGAGGGGCATATAGCTGTAGCTGCCACATTCTCTAGATCTGATCATCCCAACATGCACATTTTTGTTGAAGATGCCCCCTGTTGTGTATCACATCATAGGATTAAAAAATAAAAAATAAATAAAATTACATTAATTACATCATAGGATTAGTTTGCATTGTGCAAATCTGTGAAAGGCTTACTTGCAATCATTTATGTTGGCTTTGATGGCTTCTGTGCATGTTCTTTGCACTAGCCATCCTAAACCGCTCCTTGGATCTAAATACAGTACATCACGTGAGCTTTTTCAAAATACAAATCAGGCAAAATCAGAACAAGTGAACTTCCACATAGCAACCAATATGATTAATTGAATAAGTAATTTAGAACTGTAAAAGATGAATCTTGTTATGGCTTACTGCACTTTGTTTATTTCCTGTTCTTTTTAGTTTGGCTAAACTTGACTGGCAGAGCTTGCACTAGTTAGGATAGTTTGATATTTGGTAGTGTTAGCTTCTGTAGTGTGGATTTTTATTAAGTTACTCGTGTTTACTGTGAGGTGCATATTATTAATAATAATAATAATATTATTATTTAGGATTTATATAGCGCCAACTGTTTGCGCAGCCCTTTACATCAGGGATATTCGATGACAGTAACAGTTCTTGCAAGTGTGCCTAGGCTAGAAAATATGCAATGCCTGCAGGTATAGAATGGAGCTGTGTCAATATTTGGAGCAGATAATTATTGCTGTTGAACATGTGAATCATCCTGTCGGATGCTTGGAACTCGTTCTCTGTCAGCCAGGGCAGCACAGTGGTGCAGTGAATAGCACTTTCGCCTAGCAGCAAAAGGTTCGCTGGTTTGAATCCCGACCACGACACCATCTGCCTGGAGTTTGCATGTTCTCCCTGTGTCTGCGTGGGTTTCCTCCGGGTACTCCGGTTTCCTCCCACTCTCCAAAGACATGCTGGTAGGTAAATTGGATCTTGTCCAAATTGGCCCAGTATTTATGTATCTATGTTGTGTATGACTGTATGTCCCTAGCATGTCATGATCCTACGGGGTAAAAATGACCACATCAGCCAAGCAGACACTGGCTGGAAAAAGCGCCCAGAGGCGATTCAGTTTGCATGCGTTGCGCTATACAAGTCATTCATTCATTCATTCAGCCAGTGAATGATGACTACATTTAGATCACAGGAGTAGTAAATGACTAGCCCATAAACTATACCAAGATTTATTCTGAGATCAATCCTAAACCGATTTTTATACTCTACATTAATGGTCATATCTTAAGCGGGCCATAGATGGTAAACATTACTTTCCTGCAACCATGGGTTGCATGATTCCCTCATCAACACACAGTGCTGGCTGGGAAATCCCTGCCGTGCAATTGTCTTCTCCCAGTGGGGCCGGCTCTCTCCACCCCCTCCTGCCGGGAAAAGACCATGATTATCCCTAAAAGCTATAGCATCCACTAATGTAGATCGCAAGAGAATCCAGCAGGCTGGTTGTACCCAAGTTGATTGCTCAACTTGGTACATTCAGCCTGCCCAATAACCGTTCAAATCTCAGCCGGTTCCTGCTGATTCAGCAGATTCGAACTGCGTATGGCGGGCCTTAAAGTTGAGGTGTCTAATTGATTACCCATTTCCTTTGAGAAACGGTCATTGCAATTGAATGTGTATACACAAATTTGTTTAAATAATACCCAAGTGTTTTTTTTATCTTGAAGAAGGAGCATTTTAGATTCCCTACTATGGTGATCTAAATTGGATCTTCTGCAGAAAATCTTAAACAAGAATGGCAAATGCTAATAGATCTGCTAATTGTATGGATTGCACCTCACCAAGCTGACATCCAGATAAATCCCATGTGTTCAACTGTCTGTGAAGAAAAAGGAACAATATGTTACCGCATCTTGCCCTAAGCTGTTCTTTATCGTGTGGAAGTTTAATTCCTATGAGTCTTTCGCAGTTGCCAGTCCTCACTTTGAGTTCTAGTTCACACTGAGAGCCTTTGTTTTTTGTCTTCATTATCAGATCTGCAAAAATGGCCAGTTTTAACTTTGTTTCTCAAACACTGCCCGTAAGCCACTGGAGTGCCACTTGTATTCATGGCTTTAACAGCAATTGTTCTTTGGCTTCCATTGTGATCTTTTTTACTGTGAATGGTGTTAGAAGCTCACATTAACTGCTTCATCACTCACTTGTCATGTCATTTATCCTTTGTATGCCTACTTAAGGTTTTAAATGCTTTTCCTTTCCCCCTGGCAATCCAGATTCAAATTACATTTGTTTTGTGTAAAGCCAAATTAGGTTAAATTCAGGCCCAGGGCAGGTCAGCCACTTTTAATCCACAGGACAGAACAGCACATCCTGTGCAGTATTTGCTTGGATTCAGCAAATGATAACATTTTCCAGCAAGCACAAATCTAGCTTGAGTATAGCAAAGATACTGATGTTGGCTCTAAGGATAAAACAGAAAATAATTGCTAAATTTGGCTTTTTCAGTCTAAGCTGGCCATAAACAGGTAGTTTGTGGGGGTTTTTTTTTTTCGATCAGCCGCTCCACTTATCTTTAGCCAAATGTGTGGAGAGCTGGAATGGGTTAGGACTTCTATTTAATTTTAAATGCTGCCTTTCTCCCTGATTTACCATAATGCTTGACAACCATCAAATGACAGGAAAAGGACAGTTTACCTCATTTCCTGTTCTATCTGATACCAATCAAATTGGCAACAATCGAGGATCCATTTCCAAAAAAATACAAACACTAGGGAGTACTTTTTTTTTTTTTATATGGCATTAGGCTTGAAATGCTACAAAAGTACATCATTATGGAAAATACGCCTGATCTCTTTATTTTACCCCATTATCCTTGCATTATTTTGATATCTTTTTTTTTTTTTTAAATACAATTATAGATTAGATTTGGCGCATAGGGAAACATTTTTATAGCACATTTTCTGGCAAACTCGTGTTCGTTCTCATGTAGAAGGTGTCGGAATTTTAAAACCTGCAGCTGATTTTCATTGTGTGAAAGTGAGCCTCTGAACTGGAGGGTCCAACTATAATCACCTGGTAAACTTGGTGTTCCATTGAGCAACACTGTAGAGTCTGCATCCCTTTTTAGAAGTGTTTACACATTTTTGAGTATTGCACAGTAACTGAAATTCATATTTAAAGGATGCCTAAAATCTGATTTTTTTAGTGTAGACTTTAGGGAAAATCGGTCAATGTCACAAGCAGCAAATGACATTTCTGGGGGCTTTCTGTACACCAACGGTATACAAAACACTTGCTACATTGCGTCAAATTTTACATAAAGATTACAGCACTGCAGATTGAAAAGGAGAGGCATTTTTTTTTAAAAACAACATTAAATTACATCATGGTCTGTATAGCGGTCATACAGGCTTTTTTTTTGCTACATTCCACAAACTTTTGAAGAACTCTAGATGTTGACAATAAGGTGGATTCAGACACTGCCCATCAAGAACTAAACATACTGAACTTTCATTTCAGAGTTTCAAAGCCAGACAGTGTCATATTCCCACTTGCGAACTGGAAACAAAATAAAAATCCCACCGAAGTGGAAGATGTAGGCCCAGAGGTCAATCATGTATACGAGGTAAGAATAGGGTTCGACTTGCATTGGCTACCACAAGGGAAGTGACATTTGACATGCTTCCACACATCTAACCTGCATACAAAGTTATCAACTAATGTGTTTGTTTTTTTGCTCATTAGTTGGCCAACCTTGGACCAAGCTCTATTAGCCATGGTACCCTAACTCTGATTTGCCCAAGGGTTCACAATAAAGATCAACTGATGTATGTCATGAACTACTCAGTGCAAGGATTGGGGAACTGTACAGCTAAACCAACTGTTAACCCATTTCAGCTGCAGGTGAGAAGAAATAGGAATTGGTGGTGGTTTTATTAAATTGCATCGCTGCTTTCTTGTGAAGTATTCTTCATGCTTGACATGTTCTCTTTGCAGTATTCAACAGTGCAAGGTTCTGCGAAGCCTGGACATCATGTAGAGCGAAGAGACGCCTCCAAAATCGCTGCTAGTGGATCACATATACTGGTGAGTCTTGTTCATTTAATACTGGTTTAAATTTGTTGAAACTGTTGCTAGAAAATATAAGCTGTTTCTTTAATAGCTAAAGTGTTTGAAGAATCTTCAGCATCTTGGGAACTTTTTGGGCATGTTGAATGCCTGGTCCCTCACTGAGCACTGTGTGGTTCAATCTGCTTGGGTGGATTGAAACACATAAACAAAAAGGAAGGGGGGGGGGGAAGAGACAAGGCATCTGACTCTCATGAAACCACAGTAACAAAAAGAAAATCATTTTTTTTAGAAACCACACGTATTACCCCAATGGACACCACTGGATCAAATATAATGAAATAAACAATAGAAAGATTTATGAGCTGGACATTTGGCACATATGGCTGGGCTGGGGGTCACAACTTTGTGAAAGGTACCCATCTTGTAGCATGCCATGAAGCTTGCTTCGTCAGTCGAAGTCTGCAAAGTCCTTACTGCATCTCAGGATTTGCAAACTTCAATGTGAATCATATTTTTTTGAATCGCCCCACCAAGAATGATGAATGATTTACTTCTTTTAATAGCTTGTAGGATGTTATGTGGTTAAAATTCAGTTGCACATAGTGTTCACTGTATGTGAAACAAATCAAAAAAACTTTTCATATGCATATTTTTTATTTTATTTCCATGCATCCAGCAGACTTCAGGTCTATTTTCACCTGTTTATCTTTCCAACCTTGGGTCAGTCCCCTTAGTTGAGGCTCACATAAAGCGATGTACTCCTCTTCTTCCCTGCTGCTCAAAAACTATTCTGTTGGTGAAGGCAGTTAAACAAATGAATGCCATTAAAATTGCCTTTTACAGGATATGCATTAGATACATGTAAAAATGAATGTCTGTATACCACAAGCAGTCTGTGATTTTACGCTTTTGAAAGGGAACCGGTCTCCATGCAAGACACGAGCTTAGATTCAGACATTCCTTGACTCGGGGACTACACGCTGGTATCAGGCAGTGAAGTTAACTGTTCATTGAGTCACTGCCCTGAGACTGTAGATTGTTTACATAAAATCCTAAACACACCAAAAGTGGGAATACTTTCATAGACAATCTATTTTTTTTTTTTTTATTGGTTTTATATTTGTGCTGGTAGTTTTCATTGGTGTTTTACATTTTGAAATATGTTGCTTGCTTTTTAGAAATGTCATCATCATGAAGATTGCTTTAACCTTAGCTGTGATGTCTTGCCACTAGAGAAACAGCAACGTGCTATTCTTAAAGTCCATTTCCGTGTATGGGGTGATACCTTTATGCAGGTAACTTGTTTTCCTTTTTTATGTTTCTGTTTTTGACATTATTTTGGTTTATGCTCCAATGAAAGACTCGCACTGCTGTTCAAGACCGGTCATTTTAGAAATGTCATTTTAAACAGGTTGAGGCTGTGGGATGCAGACATATGTAGTACTTTTGCGCCATCTGGTGGTCAACCTTCTACATACAGGCTTAAAAAGTTGCTACAGCACAGCTCTTTGTATCACATTAGTAACTTTTTTTTTTTTTTTTTAATGATCCATTCAACCGTTAACCAATTTTCCTTACCAGAAATTTGTTGTACATGCTGGATTTTCAATTCCAGTGTATGGATCTTTCATGTTGGTTCATTTGGTTAAAGGGGGCAGATAAGTATCTATATACAGGATAGGGAGTATGTATACTGTTGTAAATTAGGACTTTATTCCTGCAGTGAATTCATCTGAAAAGCTTGACCTGGATTGGTCCATTTGTTAAATCCTGACGGATCTTTTGGTAATTGTTGGCTTTTTATTTTTTTGTGAAATGGTTAATACATATTTAAACAAAGTGTATTGGGCACAGCCTAGAGTAACAATTGCCAGAGGATGATTACAGGAAGCATTCATATACTAAAAAAATAGGTTTGTTAAATTAGATTGCAGGAATAGGTGAATTACTAGTTGTAATTGTCATTAGATATTTTAGGCTGTTGGTTCAGGGTATATTGGTGGTGATGTTTCGTGAAAATGACTTATTAAATGATGTAACTTTTTATTTTGCAGAAAGAGAACCAGGGTTTTGTTCTACAGTGTGAAGCAAAATATCGAATTGAACGACTTCCATACAAAATCCAACCTGCAACTTATCCCCAGGGGACACATCAGGTAAGATGATCATGAAGTTGTCTCTTATGTGTGTTTTTATATCATCCATGTAAGGGCAGACTCACACTGTTGTAGTGTGTAACTCCTTCGTTTTGAAGTGTGTTTTACTGCATGGCAGGTTTTAAAGGGCCTGCACCTTTTGTGGGCAGTGTCTACTCACCCTGCACATTATACGTGCACATTTAATGCCCGGGACCAGGCAAGGCTGTAGTCATTCATAAGGTGGAACCCTGACATGGAAATGAGCTGTGCAGCTGTTTAACATAGATTCCTTCTGTGAAACACTGTCCCATATCGGTGCCCACCTTGCTTTTTGAATGTAGCATTTAGAGGACACCGCTGAGCTTGTTTTACCACTTTTCCAGTATGATTTTCCTCTGCCACCTCACTCCCAGTGGCAGAATGGGGTCCCACCATGCACTTAACTCTTCGAGCTCTCTTTTACCTGTGGCAAAGTCCATAGGGTTTCCTTCCTGTGGGTTTTGTCCTGTATGCTTTTGGGGAATTAAAGAAAAAGTTAAAAATTTTCCCCAAAACTTGGAGGAAAAGAAAAAAACACTGTGCAGAAACTAAAAGTGTGAATGCTGCCAGCACCAAAGAAAATTGTAGATACAAATATACTAAAATGTTAAAAAATAAGGTATGGCGCAAAACCAATGTTTAGTGATCTGAATGTTGCCACCCAGGTGTGTAAATAACAAGTAATGTGAACTGGAAGATATATGTGAGCAAATAAAGTGCATAAATGAACATATAAATGAAGCAAAAAATATGTTAAATACAATACAAAAAATATATAAAAATAATTCCGTAGATATAATTTTCCCTAGATAAGGTCCCAAATGTCCACAATTCAATCAGTGGATAGGTCGGAAATCTTCTTAACTTTTATGTCAGTATGACCACCAAACACCAGCCGACAATGCGTATGTGTATAACTTCCACCACTTTTACACCCGTGTGTTATGGTATGGTAATCTCCTTACCAGATGGTGTGACCACGGATAAAGCGGTCAGAAAAGGCCAGGGGGTTTAAAAAGTCTCCCTACAAGACTTATGCTGATTCTGGCTCCTGTATTTGCTTCAAATGATCAAGCTTTCAATGGCATCTGAAAAGACAAATAAACAAACCACATAGTGTAGACTGCAATCTATAGCATTTAATAAAAGTATTGCACTTACAAGTTTAGATGCCGTACGGTCGGGCTGCTGTGTAGTTGGACGTGATGACGCTAGCCGCGCCTACGCATTTCGTCATGACGTTTTCGGGGATTGGCTGCTGTGTTGTGCGTCATCACGTATGCCCTTATATATTGGCCGCCTCCATCTTGGATGAGGGAAGAGTGGCGGAAGGGTTTCTACTATGGCTGTTATACGTAAACCCGCAACGGGAATCAAACGCAGAACAATAGGGGCCGACTATTGTGGAAGATATAGCCATCTAGTGGCAAAAAAGAAGAATGGTATAATATGTAAAAAAAGGATAATTATATAAACGGACAGACCGACACTAAATGGAGAGACTGGAAAAAACGCTGAGATTTATAAAATTAGAGACTGGTAACTAAAATTAGATATTACTCCAAATTTAATATAGTAATAAAATACTAAAAAGGATATATTGAATCCTATTGCAGAGAAAATCGATTAAAGAATAGAACATTAGCCTAGGAGACTCGTACATTATGCATTATTAATAAAACAGTTCACGTCCTAGTCAACATTAAGGCCGTGGGGCACATAGCTCAAAATCCATTGGGTTTCAATTTTAGAAATGGACCTTACCCTGGTAGTGCCTCTCCAATGCGGTTTCAATTTCTCAATTGGGACAAAAAGGGTTCCTTCCAAACTCTTATGACAATTAGCATAATGTTTAGAAAGGTTGTGTTTTGGGGAATTGACTGCTAGGGATGCAACCAAAATACTCACCCCCTTGCTACCGGAGGACCTGCCACCCATGCCTGGTACCACTATTTGCTGTCTGGATGCTATTGCATTCCTGCCAGTTCATAGTTACCCATAGCCAACTCCTCTGATATAACCCTAAGTGGTGACCTTCCTTTCCACCCCTGTATGTGCTGCACAAGCCCAGTTTTAGGTATGCTGTATACCTCCACGCACCCCTTTTAAATAACTTCAAACCAGGTGTGAAACAATCAAGACTTTACTAAACACTACTGGCAATAGTCTAGCAGTATAATGCACATTAAGCAATGTTGCTTCCTAACCATCACTAGGCTGCCCAGTGCATCCTAACGCAGGTGTTATCACTAGATGGGCCTTGTGGGTTGCTGTGGGCTATATATTTTTCTCGTGCCTTGCTTCCCATCCAGACCACGGCAAATAAAGCCCCCTAAACAGTCCCTTCCCCTTTTTAATATCAACACTGGGTGAAGGGCTGAGCCCAGGAAAATCCTGATTGGGTTTACCCTTTTGCCTTCTGGGCAGTTTGAGAAACTAACGCAGGTACCTGCTTACACTTTTATGAATGCAGCCCAACACAGCACACAGTTTGATGTGTTAAAACTCGGATCCATTGTGGTGTGTAGAAAGTGTCATTCAAAAGAAACCGTTTTACTGCAATGTAGAGATGTAAATCCGTTCAAAGATCTTCTATCGCATTCAGGGTTCAGACTTGAAATATCTAATGAAGGCCATCACTAGAGTTGTAGTGTTTTTTTTAACCTAAAAAATAAATATCCTGTTCTTTTAAAGCATGTTATACAGCACAGTGCTTGTGCTGTCATTTGGCCCCCTGTATCACCTAAAATACCTGGCTGATCCTGCCTGGCTATACCCTCCCCTACGTAAACTGACCACTGTGTATGATGGCTGCTGAGCCCTGACACTGTGGTTAGTTTACGTGCCTGTCATCCGCTCCCTCCTCTGTGCTCTCCCCCTCTCTCTCTGCCTGTCAGCTCTGTGCCCATGCCCGCCCCCTCCGCCCCTGCTTCTCAAATTACTGTAAGTTTTTTTAATTCATTCTGTTATGTAATGTGCTCATGTGTCTGGCTTATAAAAATAATACAGTATTATATTGGTTTATAGAGTGCCAATCAGCGCTTACATGACCCGCCACCTCCTTACTCTTTCCTCCTCCCCTCCTGCCACGCCCGCTGCAGCTGTCAGGCCAAGAGAAAAATCGTCAGGATCATGTGAGCGCTGATCAGTGCACTGTAAACAGGTATATACTGCATTATTTTAAGGTCGCCCATGCTCTGCCCCTTTTTGACAATGTCATGAAGGGAAGGGGGCGAAATTTATGGACACATTACCATCATTATGCCAAACTGCATCTATATGGGTGTAATGGCATAAAGATGCTATTGTGTCGAAATAACTTCTATTTTGTCCATATAACTCCAATCCTTTTGTGGCCATACAATGCTAGTGCCGTCTGTCTCCTATTTTGCCCACAATGACCTGCAGCGCTGCTGTGAATTCCATGGTTCTGCGGCTACCAGGACTCTGAGACCAGGAGGCGGAGTGATATCTGGTTTCCCCCAGCACAGTCCTCTCTATTTTCTCTTCTCTTGTAGCACTCAAATCCTCTGCTTTTCCCATGTTTCAGGCTCTCTCCCCCCCCAGCAGAATGCATGCATGCCGGGGGCCGTAGCCTGCTGCCTCCAAATACTGGGGGCTGCCAATCTTCTGGGACTACATGATCCATGATGTTCCCCGACCCCAGTGTTTTCTGATTGGCCCTCCGCTGTGGCCAATAGGGTAAGAAACTGAGCAGGCTTGAAGCTGGGCGACATCGCTGCGCACATGATTAGAGCTGCTCTCTTTGCTCACAGGAGAAAGGGGAGGGGACGAGCAGGAGAGATACAATGACCCCTCTCCTCTGCCACAGTACTGCTGCAGAGTTCTCTGGCAAAAGGAGAAGTAGAAAATATCCTGCTGTCACTACTTTACTCATGGAAAGGGGGGGGGGGGGGTGTCCTTGTCAGCACACACAACTGCTGGCTGGTGTCACCCGCATGCGGTCAGCCATCCCCGCAGCTCCATAGCGACGCCACTGTAGGGATGGTCTGTCAGATTTCACCATCAGAGAGGAGCAGAGCAGACTCGGGAACGTCTGCGGCAGACTCTGCAAGCAAGGACCGCACACCTTGCCCCCCTTTGCAGATGCCCATAGTGTTTACCAGCTGCATCAAGGAAATATTGTAGGCCTTCTTGTTTTCTGTCTAACATAATTTCTAAAGCAATGACACTGCCCTATGTTCAAATAATTTAGCTGTAATTGATTTTTTTTTGTCTTTTAGGTCAACACAACTATCCATTGGCTGAAGCCAGAGAGTAGTTATGGGGTTCCACTGTGGATAATAATACTGGCTATTTTAATCGGTCTGTTGCTGCTTGCATTGCTCATCTATGTTCTCTATAAGGTGAGTTTTGTTGGGATAACTATGCCTTCTCTCTACAAATTGCTTTATGCATTTTTTATTGCTATAACTCATGGATTTTTTTTTTGCTTTAAACAGTCTGTATTTAAGTAAAAATCTGCTCTTTCATCTGTAGTTTAACCACTTGCATACTGCGCACTTACACCCCCCTCCTGCCCAGGTAAAATTTCAGCTTCTGGCACTGCGTCACTTTAACTGCCAATTGCGCGGTCGTGCGACGTGGCTCCCAAACAAAATTTACGTCCTTTTTTTCCCACAAGTAGAGCTTTCTTTTGGTGGTATTTGATCGCCTGTGTGATTTTTTTATTTTTTGCGCTATAAACAAAAAAGAGCGACAATTTTGAAGAAAAATACAATATTTTTTACTTGTTGCTATAATAAATATCCCAATAAAAAAAAAAACTAATTTTTTTTCCTCAGTTTAGGGCGATACGTATTCTTCTACATATTTTTGGTTAAAAAAAAAAAAAATCGCAATAAGCAACTGGTTTGGCCAAAAGTTATAGCGCTTACAAATAGGGGTGAGAATTATTATTTTTTATTATTTATTTTTTACTAGAAATGGCGGCGATCTGCGATTTTTTTATTGGTACTGCGACGTTATGGCGGACACATCGGACACTTTTGACACATTTTTGGCGCCATTCACATTTATACTGCGATCAGTGCTACAAATATGCACTAATTACAGTATAAATGTGACTGGCATTGAAGGGGTTAACACTAGGGGGTGAGGAAGGGGTTAAATGTGTATCCTAGGTGTGTTCTAACTGTGGGGGGGAGGGGGGGTGACTGGGGGGGTGACCGATCTGTGTCCCTATGTAGGAAGGAACACAGATCGGGCTCCTCCTCTCCAGAGACAGGACGCTGTCTCTGTGTAAAACGGCAGTGAGAGATGATCTATGAGAGATCATCTCTCATTCGCCCACAGATCGCATCGCAAACGGCCACTCTGATTGGCCGTTCGCCGCGATCTGTGATTGGCTGTGTCCAAGGGACACGGACAACACAGGGCTTTCCCGCAGCGCGCTCTACAGCGCGCGCTGGGAACGCCTGAAGGACATGCCGTCAAATGACGGCATGTTGGATATTCAGGCCCGCGCTGTTGCCGTCATCCGACGGTAGCGCGGGCCTGAAGTGGTTAATATTGTGCAGAGATGGGGCTTTCTCTGTTGCCCCAAAATGATTCACTGTGCATAACCCCCCTGTTTTTTTTGTCACACTCAAAGTTCTCCTCTGTTGTTGCATTATCTTGCGCCATCATAAAGGGAAGCAGTTTTTTGGTGGCAGCAAACCTGGGCCAACCCCCCACAGTGCTCTGCACCCAGGACCCACCCTTTTTGAATTCAATTAAAGCCTCAGGCTCTAATCATGTGCTTAAAAAAATACCCAATTTGAAATGCATGCGTCCGGCACCCTGCATAGAGATTAGGGCTCGGGCACATGTATTAGGGGGCATTGCCCCTATATGAGCAGCCACCACTGGCTCATCCAAGAGACATGTGAGTGATCACACTAGTCAAACAAACTGGACTTTAGGTGTCAAACCTGCTTGGGCATCTTGTTTAAACCAAAGCCGTATTGATAGCATCATGGGCCCCTGGGCAAAGTAATGCTCTGGGCCTCTACCAGCCTGTGCCAATTTATGCACCTATTCAAGAATTATAGAAGTATAAATAGTTAATAGAATTGAACATAATAAAATTGATTTTAAACAATAATAAAATGTGCCATAAATCAGACTAATCAACACACAGGGCACAGTATAGTCAGGAGGGAATAAAAATGGGATCAGGAGGACACAGTACAGTTTACGGGATGCTGGCTGGGGCAGCTTAGTAGAAAGTGTGACTGTCCCGGCAAGCAGGGCCGGCGCTAGCAATAGGCAGATCAGGCGGGTGCCTAGAGCGCCAGATTAGGGGGAGCGCCAAAATCCAGATCCCCAGCCACTCGCTGGGATTCAGATTATCAAAATCCCACCAAGACCGGCCGCTCTATCCCCAGCCTGCAGTAGCGGCGCAGCGGCAGTGAGAAGATGTCTGAGGTCTAAAGGAAGAAAGCCGGGATGAGAAGCAGCCGGCCGGAAGTGCCGCATGATCGGTGGAGGGGGAGGATGAGATGGGAGCCCTGCGGCTGCATGAGGTGTAACTACGGCGGGCTTGCCGTGATATCCGCTCCCCCCTCCTCTTGCGTGCTCCGGGTTCTGGTGTGCAAAAGGACAGGCAGGTGCAGCGCCACTCTCCTGGACCTGGAGTGAAGTAATCACCGCAGCTGGCTCAGGAGGTATAGTGGAAACACAGGCAGCGCTCCGTGCTGTAGCCTGCGCCCAGTCAAAAAAAAAAAAAAACACTGACACTGCGTGTACACAGGGGGGAACTGATATGTGGGGGGGGGGCAGCGTTGGCAGACGTGCAGGGGGGGTACCGCTGTGTGTGGGGGGGCAGACATGCAGGGGGGGCTACTGCTGTGTGAGGGGGGGTACTGCTGTGTGTGGGGGGGCAGACATGCAGGGGGGCACTGATGTGTGTGGGGGGGCAGACATGCAGGGGGGGGCACTGCTGTGTGTGGTGGGGCAGACATGCAGGGGGCGTACTGCTGTGTGTGGGGGGGAGCAGACATGCAGGGGGGGGTACTGATGTGTGTGGGGGGGCAGACATGCAGGGGGGGGTACTGATGTGTGTGGGGGGCAGACATGCAGGGGGGGTACTGATGTGTGTAGGGGGAGCAGACATGCAGGGGGGGGCACTGCTGTGTGTGGGGGGGCAGACATGCAGGGGGGATACTGCTGTGTGTGGGGGGGCAGACATGCAGGGGGGATACTGATGTGTGTGGGGGGCAGACATGAAGGGGGGGTACTACTGATGTGTGTGGGGGCAGACATGAAGGGGGGAGTACTGATGTGTGTGTGGGGCAGACATGCAGGGGGGGTACTGATGTGTGTGGGGGGGCAGACATGCAGGGGGTACTGATATGTGTGTGTGGGGGGGGGGGGACAGATGTGCAGGGAGGTACTGATATGTGTGTGTTGGGGGACGCGGGGACGGACGTGCAGGGGGGTACTGATATGTGTGTGGGGGGGGGGGACGTACAGGGGGGTACTTATATGTGTGTGGGGGCAGATATACAGGGGGGTACTGAATGTATGTGTGGGGGGACGTGCAGGGGGGTACTGATATGTGTTTGGGGGGGCAGACGTGCAGGGGGTACTGATATGTGTGGGGGGCAGATATGCAGGGGGGTACTGAATGTATGTGTGGGGGGGGGGACGTGCAGGGGGGGATGATATGTTTTTGGGGGGGCAGACGTGCAGGGGGTACTGAATGTGTGTGTGGGAGGGGACGTGCAGGGGGGTACTGATATGTGTTTGGGGGGGGCAGACGTGCAGGGGGTACTGAATGTGTGTGGGGGGGACAGATGGACAGATGTTTGTGTGTGGGGGGACAGGTGTGTGTGTGGGGGGGGCGATGTGCAGGGGGGTACAGAGGGGAACAGATGTGTAAGAGGGATAGGCGTGCAGGGGGTACAAAGGGGGATCAGATATGTGTGTAGGGGGGACAGGTGTGCAGGGGGGAACAGGTGTGTGGGGGGGGGCAGATGTGCAGGGGGTACAAAGAGGGAACAGATGTGTGTGTGGGGGGGGGGCAGATGTGCAAGGGGGTTACAGAGGGGTAGCAGATGTGTGTGGGGGACAGATGTACAGGGGGAGGGGGGGTGTGCAGAGGGGAACAGGCATGAATAGTGATACAGTGATGATACAGTGAGAAGGTCCAGAGGCACAGGTGCAAACCTGTGGACCACTGCTGAAGAAATAGGTGCCGCAATTTTTTTTAGTGAGGGGCGGAGTCAATGTGTGTGTGTGTGTGTGTGTGTGGGGGGGGGGGCGGCAAAATTAGGTTTCGCCTAGGGTGTCAAAAATCCTTGCACCAGCCCTGCCGGCAAGTATCCTGCAAGATCATGGGGCCCCCATGTACCTGGGTCCCATGCATTAAGACAGCCCTGGCGTAAACCCTAGTGTGAGTACACCCTTAAGCTCTGCCTTTAACCACTTCAGCTCTGGGAAATTTTACCCCCTTCATGACCAGGGCATTTTTTGCTATTTAGCACTGCACTATTTTAACTAGTAACTATGGTTTATGTATTGAAATTTGTATTTATTTTTCTTATACTACTGTTGGCAGTAGTCGGCGACTTGTATCGGGACTGTGATAGTGCTGCAGGCTATCTCTCACTGACAATGGAGGTAGGGGGGAGAGAAAGAACTGACTGCCACTGACATCACCAGTGACGCAAATACAATGATCAGTGCTAATTTACGCTGGCACTGTACTAATGACACTAGCTGGGAAGGGGTTAACATCTAGAGGGTGAGTGGGTAGCCCTGGAGCGGTTATTGTGTTGTGTGGCGGCATCCTTTTAAAAATTGGCAACAATAACCTTAGCAATGTATATTTAAAAAGGGTATGTTTGTTATGATTTATACAGTCTAGAGTAAAAACTGTTTTAGTAAATCGGCCCAAAGTCCCATATTTTCATGAGTTTTTTTCATCTAGTCAGCGGACAGTACAGTCTGTGCTGTCTGCCGGTCTATGCCAATTTGAATGTTATATATTCTATTTAGGATATCTGCCATATGAAGAGAAGGAATCATGCGCAAATGTTTGGCTTTTTTGGTATAGAATAGGAATCTGATATAACTGCCAACAGGGAGAACTGCCTTGTTGGGCAGTTCCTACAGGATGACCGTTTTTTTTATTTCAATTTTTTTTTATATTTTGCACTAACAAAACTGTTAACAAAAAACATCTATGTAAAATATATATATTTTCTTTTTTCTTTCTGTGTTTAGCTTGGCTTCTTTAAGCGCTCTTTGCCATATGGAACTGCTATGGAAAAAGCGGAACTGAAGCCTCAGGCTGCCTCCGAGGCCTAGACAGATCTACAGCCTTATCCCTTGCACTGCCAAAGAATCTTCCCGAAAGGGAAGGGGAAAGAACAGTTGCAACTCATCTTTTTTGCAATTGACACTACAATGACTGGGAGGAAGAGGGGGGAAAAATGGCACGTTCTCCAAATTTTTCTGAGTGTTATTAAAGAACCTTGTTACCTTGAGGACATTCTGACTCAATCGCCGAGGCTTCTACTGAAGGCGAAATAGTTGGATAATAAGTGACCTTATTTTGAAGGCAATATAAAATCATTACTTTCTCTTCAGATCATCCAAAGCAAGAATCTAGGTGAAAATTGTACAGGCCTATCCTGAACTAAACCACTTATTTGGTGCTGCCTTTACCTTTTTTGGTTCACTTACAAATTTTCCTCCAAAGAAGCAGAATTCAAGACTTGCCAAGCTCCTTGGCCTCCCTCACTGTAATGCCTCACCTTCTCTTTGCTCCAAATGACTGGGACTCTGAGAAAAAGAATAACCAGTGACTGTATATTTGTTGACCGAAAATGTTGGACCTGCTTCCAAATTCTGGGGGGACTTGTTTTTTATTGAAAGTGTGTTTTAATCTAAATTGTATTTCTCAAAGGAAAATTGTTAACTTATTGAGCTTCAGGCACATAATGTTTGTGCAGTTTTATGCAAATTTGTTTAGGGTTAGAGAAGATTTTAATTGTAGTACCTGAGTTTTAAGTGCCCCAAGAGCTGACAATCTGGTTAAAGCTGAAGCTTGGTGATCTAAACAGACATGCAAGAGTGTAACTGTAATGATAAAATCTTTTTAATTGGATGGCACATATGCTAAATCAATGCTAATTTGGTATTTTTCTTTTTTTACACTACATATTTGGCCAAACCACTGTTTTTTTTTTCCTTTCTCTTAATGTAACCAAATTTTGCAGCCTATTGACACATGCAGTTCTCTCTACTGGGAGGTCTTGGCAAATGTGCTTTGACACCTGTGTTTGCAGGACTGTGTTACCAAAGGATAGCTTCAATCAGGTTTTATGGAGCCAAATCTTTAAGGGACAATTTGGCCTGACACTGCCTGTTGAATACAGACCAGTTTGGCTGACCCCTCAAGATTTGGGGGAATGAAGACTCAGGGGTTGTGTGCTACGAAATTAAGCTCTACAAGAGGGCTTGAGACTTGGTTGCAGGGGCGAAAGACCTGTGACTTTTTTTTTTTCTAATGTACTATGTACCAAGCACCAAAGAAAAGCTAGAATCCAAGGATTTCACACCAAAGTCACAAGTGCCTTAAACTGTGTTGCAGCTATGGGGTCATTTTATGTACCTGACTGAGCACTGATCTTGTTCTTATTTGCAAAACCTCCTAAGATGACCACTGCATTGCTCAGAAACGGTCAGTACATCCTGGTGCTTTTTTGTGTTGCTTGGTTCCTTACCGCAAAGTGTTATAAACACATGAACACGAGGGCTTTGCTGATATTTAAAATGTGTTGCAAGTGCAATAATGTGTTGTAGCTATTTTATTAAATATTTTTTTTTCTACTATGTACTGTGTATGAAGTGGGATATGGGGTTGGCTATTATAAGTATTTTTTGTTTTTAATTTTAAACCTCTGAACCACTTTTGTGGCAGAATTTGCACATTACCTATGATAACCATTTTTTGGCTTTTCTATCATTTTTGAAGCACTGGAGGAGCTGGATTGCCCTTGGGCAGCTGGCAAGATCATATGCTATATGAAGAATATTAACAAGTAGCTAAGTACCCGAAGTGTGCTCTTCAGCTTGACTATGAACCCAGAACAAAAGTAGCCTCATTATATCCCCTTCACTTATTTGGTTTACAACTGGGAAGAATAGGCTTGCCTCTTCCCCAGGATTGCCCATAAAGGGGTAGAACTTTCTACAAGCCAATATTACCAGAACAGAAGTGGGATGATGCCATTGCATAAAAAGTTTGGTGTATGTCTTGACAAATGACATTTCTTTTGGGTTATATTTGGGTTACATTCATGTTTCCAAGTACTGGGGAAAAAAGTGTGCAAGTTATATTGTACTGGGCAGAGGGGGTCATGTTTGAGGAGCTTCAGTTTCTGACAGCTCTGGAAATGGTCTTGCCAGCTCATCTGTTGAACATAAGACAAATCTGAATTCTGTGGTCTCTTCAATTGATTTGAGGCCTTCACTCTGGTTCAGGTTGCTGCAGAAATAGATAAAAGTAATAGCCAGTCACATTCAATTTGACTTGTTTGTGGTCACGTTGAAGATGTTTTGCCACTCATACAAGTTGCTTCCCAAAGTATGCTACCCCAGCATTTATAGTTAAATGGGCAATTTGGTCATCTTAATCTAATAGTAATCACCATGGAGTGTGTGAACATTGCAAGATGTCCAATACAATGTTCCATGGTGATTGGATTAAGGTGACAGGAGTTGTCTGTGAATCCTAAAGTATGTTCTGGACACTCATTAGACCTGAGTAAGTTACTTGGATAAGTGGTAACAGGTCTGCAACATTGTAGCACCAGTCCAGTTGTATGTGACTAGTATGAGTCCAGCCATGACCTGGATAAATGAGAACTTTCACAGACATATCACTACAGACTGCACAAATCAGAGGTGTGCTTGATTTAACGGATGAGTCCACAGAATCCTTTGCAGAGTCTATGCAATGTCCTGTGTGTGGAGGATGTCCAGGAGGCTTCATGCTACCTCTCCTCATATTTGCAGCATAATACCTGGTGGCTGAAGGTCTTCCTGATGGTTGTTCATCCTCTTCGTACATACAGGAGCTTGTAGTTTATACATGTGGTGGTCTGATATTGGCTACATGTAGCTATATTGAATACAATGGCTTTTAATGGAACACTAATCAGTTCTGCTTCTCTCCATATATAGCCAACCCTGTGTGGGGCTCATAATGTAGGAGTGTCCTATCTGGTTGTACATTTATCAACTATGCAAGAACAATTCTATTTGTGCTTTTACAATCAGTATTCCTGTGTCTTCTTTTTTTTTTTTTTCTCTCCCATATTGGGTGTTTTTTTTTTGTTTGTTTTTTTTTCCTTTTTTTTTTCTGCTTTTGTCCTGAGGATGATTTCAGTCGGCTCCTTTTCTGCTGGATCAGACTGGTATGAGCTGAGCTATTAGAAACGGAGGTGACTAGACACCCAAAAGGATTTAGTATGTATTGTCTTTCTGTGTGTTGAGAGGGGGGTTGGCTGCCTTTCTCAGGGGTATCATACTGTAATAAAACTTGTAAAACAAACTGTTGTGCGTGTGTGTGCCTTATTTTCTTGTGTCCGTAGGCAGAATGGCAAGCTCGGTTAATGGATTCCTTACCATGCTTCAACATATGTAGACTTGACCCTATATATCTGTTTTGACAGCCCCCTTGCTTTTCCAGCTGTCACTGATACAGCCCAGCGGCAATCCTTTCTATTTTAAAACCTGCCAATTCACCATGTTTCTTTTCTTTTGCTTTCCTACTAGGCTTCCCATCCAAACACTCCTTTTTTAGACCTGTTTCTCAGAGCTTTGTGATCTTCTGAAATAAGAAAGTATGCTGCTCCTCCATTGCCTGTGTTGCTGAAGAGGCAGACTCTGTATTGTAGAAGGAATTGTGTGGGGCACGGATTGTGATGCCTGCAGGAAGTATGGAGGCAATTTGTTCATTTGTGAAGTGCTTCTTTTGAAAAGAGAGAGAGAGGGGTGATGGCTCCGTAGAGAAGATCAGAGTGGCACATTAATTCAGACTGCTTTGCAATCAGTGGCGGCTGGTGCTCAAAACTTTTGGGGGATGCAAACAAAAAAAAAAAAAATTGCTCCTCACTGTGCGCATTAAATGCAGCCACTGTGCTATGCCTTCAATTATCACCACTGTGCCATGCCATCAAACACAGCCACTGTGAGGGCATGGGGTGTGGCCCAGGGATTGAGCTTGTCTAGTGCGGCCAGACTTTCGCCTAACATCCCGTTATGGAGGAATCCCAATCTATTACATTTTTTTGACTACCCTGACCTGATAGTATGGACTAAATATGGCATTAAAACTTTGTTCCACATTGTCTTAAACGGTGCTTTGATGTTGTTTGATGACCTTAAGGTAAAGTTTAATCTGCCTAATTCACATCGCTTTAGATACATCCAATCGAGGCATGCTTTTTACACACAATTTGGGAGGGAACCCCTGAACATTGAGTCCAGTGACTTGGAATTGCTGACTCGCAATGATACACTATCGAAACCTGTCTCCTGCCTATATAAGGACTTATTTTGCGGCACAAACGTCTTGTTGGGACCTTGCAGGAGAGTGTGGGAGGCGCTGGCCCCGGGGTTGGACAGGGATGACTGGGACGACCTGTGGGGGACTGCCTTTCAGCATCTGGTCTCTAGCAGGGACAGATTAATACAGTACAAATTCTTACACTGAATCTATTTTACCCCTGCCAGGTTGGCTCGAATGTTTGGGACTGGCAGGTGGAAGTGTGCGGCGGCCATGGCTGGCTTTTTACATATTTTTGGGGAATGCCCATTGATACAGGTGGCAATTGCTTGCCAGTAGGATTGTATCAGGGAGGTCACTTCCATCTCTATCCCCATGTCCATATAAGTATGTCTTTTGCATATAGTGGAGCCCTTGGACACGACCAGAGCTTTGCTAGTTAGTATTTTATGCTAAAAAACACATTATTTTATCCTGGAAGAGCAACGTAGAGCCTACTTTGGAGTCCTGGAAAGTTTTGGTTAATAAGGCTGTTCCCTTCTATAAGGCTACGTACTTGAATAGCGGGGCACTGACTAAATTCGATAAGGTGTGGGGGGGGGGGGTGGTTGGCTTCCATGCATACAGCATCAGAGTGAGGGAGTGATGGTGGAGTCTTTTTGTTAAAATTCTGAGGGTTTGTGAGCTATACGGTTTATTGAACGGTTTGTCTGGTGGTGGTGGGGGGGGGGGTCCTGGGGGAGTAATCTTTAAACTTAATGTCCGGTGAGGGGGTGTGGGAAGCGGCGGGACTGTACACATGCTTTAGGTTAGCCGCTTCCTCGTGGAGGTTGGCAAGTTTCCGTACCTGTCTGGGCAAGCATTGGGGGGGATGTTTTCACAGGTTCTTTTGTTGTATTTTCTGTTTTACTTAATTTTTATTTATTTTTTTCTCTGTCCTTGTTGTATATGCTGGCACCCCTTTGAGCCGGTTGCTGTCCACGTTGGGTGGCTTAATGTAACCTGTCTTGTTTGACTTGCAATAATAAATACAAAATAATAAAAAAAAAAAAAACACAGCCACTGTGCCCATTAATTGTCACCACTGTGCCATGCTATCGAACGCAGCCACTGTTTTTTTATACTTTATACCAGAGTGAGGCTGTCCATTTTTCTTCTTTCATTTGTGCCTTGTGCATTGCCTGCACTCATCGGGGACCTCTTGAGCTTAAACCCACCACCGAGGTGCACCCATCTGGAGCGGCGGTTTTTCTTTCTCACTGTCACTGTACCAATTGTCGCCGCTGTGCCCTGTAAAATGGCGCTGGCTCTGATAGGCACTTGCACACAGCCAACCAGCTGCCGTTATTCAGATGGCCAGCGCTCACCATGCGGCAGGCCATCTGAATAGGCAGCGGCAACAATACATAGATTCATGCAATGCATGAATCTATGTATTGTAATGTGGCGGTGCGAGAGGAAGATCGGCGCTCCGAGAGGGAGATCGGCGCTCCGGCGCCCTCTATGGACGGACCACCACTGTGTGCAATGATATACATGGTAGTTGCATTTACAATTATGGGCAGGCATATGGCATACCTGTAGCTTTTTAAACCATGCGCTAACTCGGGGTGTGCTTGATACTCCAGAGCTTGGTAAATTAGGTAAAGCTTCACTTTATAAAGAATACCCAATCATGATGCAAGTAATATTAAACAGCATTTCTGCTTACACATGATTGGATGATGGAAGTCAGCAGAGCTTCTCCCCTTTATATTGAGCATTGGAGCAACTGCACTTGCAAGATGCACAGTCTATTTGTCTTTAGTAAATCAATGCCAATGATTTTAACCATTAAACTTCCCCCGCCCTCCACTAAGTGTTTTTGAAGAGAATTAGTCATGACACAACCTTTTAGCAAGAATATAAAGGTTTAAAGCGGAACTCCATATAAATGCATGGGTAAAATACAAAGCATTTGTTTTTCTGTTCGTTCATTACGGATTTACACAGCTCTGCCCCCATCACTTAAATAATTATGTATGTATTATATAATACATACATATATATATATATATATAGCGAGAGAGAGATCCCCCAGGGCCCCGGATGGCAACCCCCCCCCTTTTTTTTTTATATATATAATATATATAAAAAAAACTGCTTCTCAATTCCAGGCGGCAGCCCCCCCGGTTCTCTGCTCCAGGGGGCCCATGCCTGAAGCTGTGTAAGGGGGCTCCATAATTCCTGATGGCGGCCCTGCCCCCAGGTCACCTGAACTAGTGTCCTCATTGGGAAGATTGCCCCTCTATTACTCTTCTCGGGACAGCCCAAAATGGTGGGATTTTATTTACTCTTGCTTTCAATGATAAACAGGACAAGTAGAGGGTGAATCTTCACAATTTGGGCACAGACAGCAATAAAAACTGACAAGTGTTCTAATTGCTCTCCATTCTACCACCCCCCCCCCCCCCCTTTCATAACCAGGTAATTTTTTGTGATGCTGAACTGCGTTGCTTTAACTTGCAATTGCACGGTCATCTAACCTTGTACCCAAATATAACTTGCCATTTTTTCCCACAAATAGAGCTTTCTTTTGATCACCACTGTGGCTTTTATTTCTTTCTCGTACATCACGGGACACAGAGCGGCATATTCATTACTATATGGGTTATATGGAGTACCTTCAGGTGTGGACACTGGCAATCTCAAACAGGAAGTCCCCTCCCTATATAACCCCCTCCCCTAGAGGGAGTCCCTCAGTTTTTTCGCCAGTGTCTTAGGTGTTGGTCACGGAATAGCTTTGCTCCACATCCTTGGGATTAGGGGCGGGCTAACCGGATCTGTCCAAGGAGCCTCAGTGCCAAAGTGGACAGTACCCGGGCCCCAAGCTGTGGGGTTTTGCCTATAATGCTCCTCTTTGGAGGGCTGGACCCTGGGCCCAGGACTTGGAGTTTGTAAAAACCATAAGTTCCTGCTTGCCAGGGTGCTATATAGGTCCAGGACAGTGGGTACCTTCATAGGACCCCCTACTACGCTACCCACGGAGATGGGAGAAGATTGGATCAGTTTGCTGGACAAACATCCTGCTGCATGGAGCAGGTAAGGGGGAGCCTGCGGGACTTGGTTCGACAGCAGGCTCTCCGGGGTAACCTAAAAGGGGGGATAGCCTAAGTATGCTCTGCATGGGCAACCTTGTTCACTATGTCTGAGAGAGACAGGATGACACCCTTTCTCCCCCATCACTAGGTTCCCCTGTCTAAAAATGTGTTGCTAGCTAAACCTGCTGTTTTCTTCCTAGGGCTAGTAAGGATCCCTAGGGGCCTTTGGAGAGTCCTACCTGGCCGGGGGTTTGAATCTGCCGCCTGTTTCTGCGTTCCTGGATCTCCAGCAGCGCGGCTCCTCCATGTTCCTCCTGTTTCCGGCATACGCGCGCGCGCGTCTTATAGACTTTTTTCGCGCCGTTCAGACAGGAGGGCGGGGGGGGGGGGGGGGCGTGCCTGCGGCGTCATACAGGAGGCGCGCCTTTGTGCTGTTATAGACAGCAGGCATTTAAGTAGAAGGGGAACAAGGGTGGGACTTTACATGAGGTCTATAAATATAGCACCTCCATCCCTGGTAAGGTAAACAAAAAAATAAAAAAATATTTTTGATAGGGAAATTTGGGACTTTAAATGAGGTTGCCGACATGGTGAGGGTAATAGAATAAAGTACAAGTTTAATAGTCACAAACATGCAAGACATATATCATCATTAAGGAGAACATGCAGGTAATCAAAATATATACATTTCAAATAAATTACCATTACCACACATAGGGGCACATGAGTATGTGTATATGTGGTAGGAGCAACAAGGATATAGCAGTGCCTAGCCAGGTGCCACATGATCATCTACATGGATAATGAATGCATAGAGTGCTAATACATATGTACAGATGTCATATTAACAGTATTGGCGATGTGATTTGAAAATGTAAAAAACTGGTAAAAGGCATAGAGAGTATAATTCATAAAATATAATATCATGTAGCATCCATATTAGCCCGATGCGTTTCGTGTTTTATAACACTCCTCAGGGGCGGATGCTTGACTTATCTAGAAAGAGCATATGAAAAAAAGAGTAAGTTATAATTAACTAAGAATTATAAGACAACCAGTGTACGGTGGGAAAGTGTCCACCTTTGGTACTCACATGGAATATAACATAAGTAAATGCGATGTGTATGGAGCCACGGCCAAAACGAAATGTCCGCCATGGGAGCTGAGGCGGCAATGCAGCGCACATCAAAGAGAGGGGGTAGCAAGGATACAATCCCTAGCAAGGCCCCACTTAGTTAGGTGGGCTGGTATATAAATTAAAGCCAAGGGAAGAGCCACTTAGAATAGCCAACTGGAGTCTATAGAGGATAAATAAATAAGATAGTAAGTCTAAGGACCAAGTGGGGGACAGCCAACCCATATATGAGGGTAGGTATAATAACCTAATAGTAGCGTCTTGGGTACACGGACATCCAGAGGGAAGGTAATGTGGTATATCCTTACAGGCTTGTAGGCTAGAAGATACTGAGGGAAGACCTTTATATAGCCACCCCAAACAGGTGTGCGCTAGCAAGCCGTCAGCGTCACGTAGGCAAGACGTATAACCAGGAGGAGTGTCGAAATGGGCGGGCTCCGCCCATAGCGTCCGCTCCTGTAGCCCTGGTAACGAAAGCTGAGATGGAACATACTCACGTCCAGCATAGCGACGTCAGAGCTGGCGTCACAGGCTGGGCGGGATGCGTGGCGCCGATGCGCCGTGTGCGTCACCCCCTCGCCCGGATGGCCCCCCCACCCGCAATGGGGCGGAGAGAAAAGCCGGGAGGAGGTAGCGCGCAGAGCGCGTCGCAGCTCCCTAGTGGCAAACAGAGCACAGCCGTGGACATACAGAAAGCACATCAGAACGTTATAACCGTAGCAAAAAAAATCGCAAAAAACTGTTAAATCTCAAGGAACGTGTCCTGAGTGTGCTCAGTCTGGGCCTGATAACAAGACCTCTCCCAGGTTGAGCCGCCCATCACTTGGATGGCAGGGGAAAACTACCAGATCCGTCTAACAAACCTCCATCCCTGGTCAAGTAAGTAGAAGGGGAACAAGGGTGGGACTTTACATGAGGTCTATAAATATAGCACCTCCATCCCTGGTAAGGTAAACAAAAAAATAAAAAAATATTTTTGATAGGGAAATTTGGGACTTTAAATGAGGTTGCCGACATGGTGAGGGTAATAGAATAAAGTACAAGTTTAATAGTCACAAACATGCAAGACATATATCATCATTAAGGAGAACATGCAGGTAATCAAAATATATACATTTCAAATAAATTACCATTACCACACATAGGGGCACATGAGTATGTGTATATGTGGTAGGAGCAACAAGGATATAGCAGTGCCTAGCCAGGTGCCACATGATCATCTACATGGATAATGAATGCATAGAGTGCTAATACATATGTACAGATGTCATATTAACAGTATTGGCGATTTTTTTCATATGCTCTTTCTAGATAAGTCAAGCATCCGCCCCTGAGGAGTGTTATAAAACACGAAACGCGTCGGGCTAATATGGATGCTACATGATATTATATTTTATGAATTATACTCTCTATGCCTTTTACCAGTTTTTTACATTTTCAAATCACATCGCCAATACTGTTAATATGACATCTGTACATATGTATTAGCACTCTATGCATTCATTATCCATGTAGATGATCATGTGGCACCTGGCTAGGCACTGCTATATCCTTGTTGCTCCTACCACATATACACATACTCATGTGCCCCTATGTGTGGTAATGGTAATTTATTTGAAATGTATATATTTTGATTACCTGCATGTTCTCCTTAATGATGATATATGTCTTGCATGTTTGTGACTATTAAACTTGTACTTTATTCTATTACCCTCACCATGTCGGCAACCTCATTTAAAGTCCCAAATTTCCCTATCAAAAATATTTTTTTATTTTTTTGTTTAGACAGCAGGCATTGTCAGTGCTCAGTCTGAGGCTGATTTTCAGAAGGAGAGGACGCAGAGCGGCAGAACAGTGACTCCCGGTGGCGGAAGAGGGGTAGTACATGCTGGACTTTGTTCCAATGCCTTTTTTGTTAAGCCAAAAAATTCCCCTTTTTGCAGCAGGTTGGAGGCTGGCAAACTAAGTTTGGGGTCACTGTATGTTGTAAAAAGAAAATATATAATATATATTTAAAAAAAAAAAAAAAAAACAACATACGGGATCCCATCAGTTTTTGGGCATTAGTGATCTATTGTCCCCTAAACTCTGGTTTTGTACTCCTGGCCACTACAGTCTGTTGTGTGGGCGGAGTCCCTCGATTTTGTATTATGGCTTCCAAAGGTTCGGGGTCAAAGGGTACAAAAAAGACCAAAAAACAAAAGGGTTCCCTTTCTGATTCTGATGATATGCCGATACTTTCCCCGCAACTTATTAACATAAAAGGCGCCTTGGATGAGCCATTAGGGGGATCTGGTGCGGAGGCTGGCCCAGATCAGCCCAGCCCTGTGTTTATCACAGAGGAGATGCTAGCCGTATCCCTAGGGGGGCTAGAAGAGAGAATAGCAGCATTGATCACTAGAGCTATTCCTGGTAAGAAACGGGTTAGATCCCCATCACCAAGAGGTGTATCCTCAGATGCTGAGATTCTCTCGCCGGAGGAATTGGAATCACAGGAGGATCAACTAGACCTGAACCAAGAGGGTTCAGGGATTGAGGGATCTGCCTCGGAGGAACCATTTTCAGACTCCCAGACAGAAAGACTGTGGGTACAGTCTTTGACGGACATGGTCCGCTCGGCATTTAGTTTACCATTGCCAGAGCCTCAGGTTCCTCCGGTATCCTCTCTGGGCTCTTTGAAAGCTCCGTTAAGCAACGCAGTTTTTCCGGTCCATCCTCTTTTAGAGGAATTGATCTTTCGGGATTGGGTACGGCCGGACAGGATTTTTCTGCCACCGAAAAGATTTGCGGTCATTTACCCCATGGAGGAAAAATTCTCCAAGAGGTGGAGGCTCCCAGTAGTGGATGCAGCCATCTCATGTGTGAATAAATCACTAACTTGCCCGGTGGAAAACATACATATGGTTAAAGATCCGGTTGATAAAAGATTAGAGACACTTTTAAAAGCATCCTTTGCTACGGCAGGAGCAGTGGTGCAGCCAGCGGTGGCTGCGATTGGTGTTTGTCAGGCGTTAAAAGGCCAGACAAAGGAAATGTTAAAGGCATGCCTACCCATCAAGCAGAAGAGTTTTCTGACATTCCCAGAGCTCTGTGTTTTGCTGTAGATGCTATAAAAGATTCCATCCAGCAGGCCTCTCGTTTATCACTATTTTTGGTGCACATGAGAAGGCTCTTATGGTTGAAGAACTGGGCGGCGGAGCCCCCATGCAAAAAGCTTCTGGCAGGGTTTACCTTCCATGGAGGACGACTCTTCGGAGAGGATCTGGATAAATATATTCAGACTATTTCAAATGGCAAGAGTACCCTTTTACCGGTCAAAAAGACATTCCGGGCTCCTACATTTAAAAGGCAGCTCTTTCCTGTCTCGGGGCCCTCAAATTCCAGGCAGTATCGACGGCCGCCTGCACGATCCAACGTTAACAGTAGATCGCAGGGACAGGCCCCTGGGGGTAAGAGGCCATGGTATCGCAAGCCGACAAAGACAGCCCCTAAGTCTGCCTTATGAAGGGGCGCCCCCACTCTCGCGGGTGGGGGGAAGGCTTCGTTTCTTCTCAGAAGTTTGGGAAGCCAAGATCCCCGACAAATGGGTCCGGGCATCGGTAACCACAGGTTACAGACTGGAGTTTCTAAAGTATCCTCCGCCTCATTTTCAAGTATCAAGGCTACCAACGGATCCAGCAAGGAAGGCCTCAATGCTGGCAGCTTTGGATCACCTGCTTTGCCAGGACGTAATTATAGAAGTGCCAGCCCAAGAGCAAGGGCTGGGTTTCTATTCCAATCTCTTTGTCATACCAAAGCCCAACGGCGATGTCAGGCCAATCTTGGACCTAAAGAGGTTAAACGGTTACCTAAGGGTTCGTTCCTTCCGGATGGAATCCATCCGGTCAGCAGCCGCCGCGCTTCAGAAGGACGATTTTCTGGCCTCTATAGACATAAAGGATGCTTACCTTCATGTACCAATCTTTCAGTTGCATCAAAGATTTTTACGCTTCGCGGTGGGGCAGCGACACTTCCAATTCAGGGCGCTCCCCTTCGGGCTGGCCACGGCCCCCCGGGTATTCACGAAGATCCTAGCCCCAGTTCTGGCCAATTTAAGGATCCAGGGGGTCACAGTCCTAGCATACTTGGCTCACGGCCGGGTCTGCAAAGGGCAGTAAACCTCACGGTTCGGTACCTCGAAGAATTCAGCTGGGTCCTAAACCGGGAAAGTCAGCGTTCCAGCCTACAAAGCAGTTGGAATACCTCGGCATGAGGTTAGACACAGAACAGCAAAGAGTGTTCCTGCCCCTGGTAAAGATCGAGGCTATCAAGGGGCTGGTTCAGTTGGTTCTAAACAAGAAAAAACCAACTATTCGCCTGTGTATGCGATTACTAGGCAAGCTAGTGGCCACGTTCGAGGCAGTACCATACGCTCAGATCCACACTCGCGTCCTACAGGCAGCCATTCTAGCAGCCTGGGGCAAGAGGGCACATGCCTTAGAGTCCCCTTTGACGCTATCATCAAGGGTCCGACAAAGCCTGGCCTGGTGGTTGAACCCCCAGAATCTTCTAAAGGGAAAATACTTCAGCCCTGTTGTCTGGAAGGTAGTTACCACAGACGCCAGCCTGGCAGGCTGGGGGGGCGGTCTTCGAGGGGTCCTCTCGCCAGGGAACTTGGGTGAAAGCAGAGAGGCAGCTCCCCATCAATATCTTGGAGATCAGAGCTGCTCGCCTAGCCCTTCTGGCATGGACCTCCAGATTAAAGGGGTTCCCGGTGAGGATCCAGTCAGACAATGCCACGGCGGTGGCATACATAAACCACCAAAGGGGGAACCAGGAGTCGGGCCGCTCAGAGGGAGGTGAGCTTGATTTTTCAGTGGGCAGAGGTTCATGTACCCTGCATTTCGGCGATATTCATTCCCGGAGTGGACAACTTGCAGGCAGACTTCTTAAGTCGCCAGAGTCTGTCGCCAGGGGAGTGGTCTCTGCATCCCCAGGTCTTTCAGACAATCTGCCAGAGGTGGGGAATGCCAGACGTAGATATAATGGCATCCAGGTTCAACAAGAAACTAGACAGGTTCGTGTCTCGAACGAGGGATCCTATGGCCTGCGGAACCGATGCGTTGGTTGGCCCTTGGCATCAATTCAAACTTCTATATGCATTCCCTCCGCTACAGTTACTCCCTCGCCTGTTGCGCAGGATCAGAGTGGAGCACAAGCCAGTCATTCTAGTAGCTCCGGCTTGGCCCCGGAGGACTTGGTACTCACTAGTCCTGAAGATGGCAGTGGGAGACCCTTGGACTCTTCCTCTACAACCAGACCTACTCTCACAAGGCCGATCCTCCACCCTACATTACGGCGTCTAAATTTGACGGCCTGGAGGCTGAATCCCTGATTCTCAGGGGTAGAGGTCTGTCTAGGCAGGTAATCCCTACCCTGATTAGGGCTAGAAAGCCGGTCTCCAGGGTGATTTATTACAGGGTGTGGAGGAACTACGTAGGCTGGTGTGAATCCAAAAGATGGAATTCCCGCAAATATACTATTGATAGGGTGTTAAGGTTTCTCCAGCTAGGAGTGGATAAAGGCCTGGCACTAAGCACAATCAAGGGACAGATCTCAGTTCTGTCAGTGTGGTTTCAGAGGCCGCTGGCCACCCACTCGCTGGTAAAGACCTTCTTACAGGGGGTCTTGCGTTTTAATCCTCCTGTCAAGTCACCACTTTGTCCATGGGACTTAAATCTTGTTCTGTCATCCCTACAGAAACAACCTCTTGAGCCGTTGGCTGAGGTACCTTGATTTTACTGACTAGAAAGTCGGTATTTCTGATCACCATAGTTTCGGCCAGGAGAGTATCGGAATTGGCAGCCTTATCTTGTAAGGAACCATATCTCATTTTGCATAAGGATAGGGCGGGGTTCCGTCCTCATCCTTCCTTTTTACCAAAGGTTATATCCAGTTTCCACCTGAACCAGGATGTGGTACTTCCATCCTTCTTCCAAAACCCACCTCTAGAAAAGAGGGGTTGCTGCATACGTTGGATATTGTCAGGGCCGTAAGGGCCTATCTTAAAGCTACAGAGAAGGTTCGGAAAACAGATGTGGTGTTCGTTTTACCGGAAGGGCCCAAGATGGGTCAGGCAGCCGCTTGATCCACCATCGCAAGATGGATTAAACAATTAATTGTTCGGGCCTGCGGTTTGAAGAGGTGCCTCCTCCTTTGTCGGTAAAGGCCCATTCTACCAGGGCCAGGGGCACCTCCTGGGCAGCACATCATCAGATCTCTATGGCTCGAATATGCAAGGCAGCAACGTAGTCATCAGTCCACACGTTTACAAAATTTTATCAAGTGGACGTAGGAAGGAATGCGGATACAGCCTTTGGGCAGTCAGTACTACAGGCCGCGATTCAAGCTCCTCAGGATCTGAGGGGGCTCCCTTGATTTGATTTGAGATTTACATTTCTCGTTTAAGTTGGATTTACTAGTATCTGAGTATACCTCTAAAATTAAATCCTTCTTTGGAAGATGTCTCCCTCCCCTCATTAAAGCATTGCTTTCGGACATCCCATATAGTAATGAATATGCCGCTCTGTGTCCCGTGATGTACGAGAAAGAAAAGGGGATTTTTAAATACAGCTTACCTGTAAAATCCTTTTCTTGGAGTACATCACGGGACACAGAGCTCCCACCCCTCTTTTGGGTGACCATTTTGGGAGGCATACTGCTTGCTACAAAACTGAGGGACTCCCTCTAGGGGAGGGGGTTATATAGGGAGGGGACTTCCTGTTTGAGATTGCCAGTGTCCACACCTGAAGGTACTCCATATAACCCATATAGTAATGAATATGCCGCTCTGTGTCCCGTGATGTACTCCAAGAAAAGGATTTTACAGGTAAGCTGTATTTAAAAATCCCCTTTTTTTGCACTATAAACACATTTTTTTTTTTTTTTTAACTATATAATTTTTTACTTTCTGCTAAAACGCATATCCAATAAAAATCCAAATTTTTTCATTAATTTACGCCAATATATATACTGCTACATTTTTGGTAAAAAAATAAATAAATCAAGTGTTTAGTATATCGATTAGTTTACGCAAATGTTATAGCATCTACAAACTATGGTATATAGTCTTGATCGCAATATCTTGGTGGACAATCAATGACTGACACTTTGAGGAAACCAGTGACGCTATTCAGTGCTTAAAAAAAAAAAAAAAAAAATCATCACGGTCACTGTACTAATTACACTGTCTGGGAAGGGGTTAACTATGATGCTCTCCAGTGTTTTTGCATACTGTTAGGTGTTTTTAGAAAGGGAAGAGATGGATTTTAAATCCTTGCTTTGCAGGAACACAACCCCCCCCTCCAGAACAGAGATCTGCCTTGTTTACATAGGCAGATCTCCATTCTGTGTTTTACCGACAATTTGTGTGTTGGGGGTCATCCAGCGCCTAACAATTCGGCTTCTGCTGTAAACGAAACGGTAGAATTGGCTCATTGGTGGTCAAACATGCGTGCCTCCTGCAGGCGGAAGTGCAGAATCAGATGGAGCTGCGTGTAATTCTGCACACGAGCGATATCCTGAAGCAGTTAAGCTCATGTACAGTACGTGAGCAGGAAAGGATTTCAAAAATAAAAATTCCCCTGTTTGTATGAGCTAAAAGATGTATCCAAAATAACGGCAAAGAGCTGTGCAGCTAGAGTGGCTGCTGTGCACTAAAGGGTCTAATTATTTTTAATGGAAATGTATGTCTGTTACACATTTGTGGTTAGAAAGGCTGGCTGCATTATGGCAGGATCCATGCCTATTTTTAGTGCAGTTTATGACTGCATTAATGTGTGCTAAGTTATATTCCCCTATTAAAAGTTATTGAATGTAGTTTGGGAGTACACTTGTCACCACAGAGTGGGGATGTTCTGCATGCAAACCACACGGGCCTCTTACAAATGTTTCTGCACCTCTGGCACAGAGACCCAGGAGGCATATTACAGCTCTATACAACCTTTACTGAAGATTTCCATTTAGGACAAAGACTATGGCTAGAAGTGTTCCATTTATCATAAAGTACAACTACTGAGCAGAAGCAAGGAACAATTGGTACTGCACATCATGACACATCACCCTGTGCTTTTGGCTACAAACAGTATTTTGCAGAAAACTTTAGGCCAGTATGAGCTTTTCTTTGGATATTACTCAGAGAATGTCTGCTTGTCTTGAATCTTTCACACGGTTATTCCAGAAGCAGGTCTGAAAATGTAATTAAGCAACTGATGGGCCGACTGAATAGCTAAACTCCATGTAGTGTCCAAATCCTTCCCTGAAACATTCACCTTTTAATGGGGGCCATGGATGTTTTTTTCACTTTTGCAATCATGAGGAATATGATGCCTTACCTCCCCCCCCCCCGCTCTTATGAAGAGCCTGGAAAACAAAAACAAAATAAAAAAAATTTAGCGCTACTAACCATGAACCATGGCGACACCATTTTGAGACGTCCATGTTGAGATAACTATTAGCTATGGGTTCAATATAAGATTTAAGTTTTAAAGGAGTTGTAAAGGTTCGTCTTTTACTTTCTAAATAGGTTCCTTTAAGCTAGTGCATTGTTGGTTCACTTACCTTTTCCTTTAATTTCCCTTCTAAATGTTTTTTTTCTTTGTTTGAATTTCTCACTTCCTGTTTCTCCTCGGTAAGCTTTTCACCACTAGGTGGAAAGTCATTTAGAATCGCTTACTGAACACCTTACTGAGGAGGAACAGAAAGTGAGAAATTCAGACCAAGAAAACAAAGAAAAAAACATTTAGAAGGGAAATTGAAGGAAAGGGTAAGTGAACCAACAATGAAGGAGCTTAAAGTAACCTATTTAGAAAATAAAAAAACAAACCTTTACAACCCATTTAAATTGATGTCTTGTTGGCCAAGTTGAAACTTCTGCTTTTGCATGCTGCTGAACATCTTCTGCAGAACCTATAGGTTTACCACCATGTATTTATTGTAGCTTAATAGGAACATTACTCCTCGGTATTCGCTGTCTGAAGAGATTTCCCTGTTCTTCTGTTTAAATACGGAACACCAAAAACATGATTATGAGTTATGTAAACAGATGACATGGGTATGGCTGCCATGTTTAAAGGGTTGGTCAATCTAGGTATAATGATATGAAAAATGTACACCCATGTATTAACCACGTCCCCTTCCCCTTCTATTATTGGATGATAAGACTATAAAAGTTCTGCTTCCGCAATTTATTAAACAGATTTCCTTTTGAGCACAACGCTGAGTCTTTCTGTGTTCAAAGTAAATCGCCCAGTACTGATCTGGGTTTCTTTGGGTGTGGCAATTGTGTTATATAAGCTGGTCTGAGGCAGGTAGAGGAACTACCTAATTGAGACCCCAACACTAATAATGTGACCTTGGTGCTCCTTTTAAAATAAAATGCACTTAAAGTGGAGCGCCGCCCAAAAGGGGGAAGCACTGCTTGTTCAGAAACTGCCCCTCTCCCTCCACTGCCACATTTGGCACTTTTTGGCACTTTTTTTTTGGGGGGGGCAGGTACCTGGTTTTGACAGGTACCCGCTCCCACTTCTGGGTAAAATCGCTGCATGGTGATCTACATAATTTCCAGCCCCTCCTCCCCCCCTATCTTATGGGACACACAGAGGTCCCCAGAAGGTGGTGGGACCATTCAGAAAGTGCAGCACTCATGCACAGTAGGAAACGGGATGTGAAGCCACAAGGCTTCACTTCCAGTTTCCCTTGCTACAGATTAGGGATGAGCCGAACACACCCCTGTTCGGTTCGCACCAGAACCTGCGAACAGATCAAAAGTTCTTGTGAACTTTAGAACCCTGTTAAAGTCTATGGGACTCGGGAGCAGTGATTTTAATAATGTTTAAAGTGAAACAATAAAAAATAAATATTCCTTAAAATTTTGTACCTGGGGGTGTCTAGTATGCCTGTGAAATAGTGCATGTTTCCCGTGCTTAGAACTGCACATAGTGTAATTTCTGAAGGAAAAAAAGTCATTTAAAAATCACTCGCGGCTATAATGACTTGTCGGCTCATAAAAAAAAAAAAAAAGCGTGGGGGTCCCCCCAAATTCAATTACCAGGCCCTTTAGGTCTGGTATGGATATTAAGGGGAACTCCACCTCAAATAAAAAAAATGGTGTGGAGTTTCCCCAAAAATCCACACCAGACCCCTTATCCGAGCACATAACCTGGCTGGCTGCAGAAAAGAGGGGGTGGAGTAGAGAGCCCAAGTTTGACTCGAACTCGATGCTCATCCCTACTACAAATGCCAGAGCCTGCACCCAAAGCCAATTGACGAATCGGCTAGGGGTGCCAACATTGCAGGATCCCTGGACAGGTACGTTTTATATTTAACTACTTGCCGACCAGCCGCCGTCATATTACTGCGGCAGGTCGGCTCTCCTGTTTTGTTTGGGAGCCACGTCGCACGACTGCGCAATTGTCAGGTAAAGCGACAGTGCTGAATCACAAAAAGTGCTCTGGTCATTGGGCAGCAATATGGTCCGGGGGTTAAGTGGTTAAAAAAAATCAGCAGCTACAGTACAGTATTTGTAGCTGCAGACTTTTTTTTTTTTTTTTTTACAGCCTGGAACTCCTCTTTATGTGCCTCCATTGTGGGGACACTCATATTTTGGTGTTGGGACCACAGATTGAGGGGTGCCTTGGCGTGACTCTGGCTCACACCTGCGTTTGCAAATGCGTGCGGACAAAACCCCTTGTTTTTAACGCATACTGTTAGACAGGTTATTTGGTTGTTCTGCGAGCTGGTAGGTAAGTAGGCTTGGTCTTTCCCTGGGCATTCCCCAGGCTTTGTTACCTGGAACTCCTCTTTAACCTTTTTGTCCTTGGGTAACTGATCCCACACTCTACCTCCACAGATCTGAGCTCCACAAGTCCACGCAGGTGCATTGCAGCCCCATAGAGGTCTGAAACAGTAATGCACCAAAATGGCCAGGAGAGTGAGACCTGCAATGCTGGATGTAAAAAATAAAGTTGCGCCAGTCATACCTGTGCCATACTTTTGCGCAGAGGGGATCTTAAGGCTCGATTCACATCAATGTGTTTCTGATGCTTTTTGCAGATTTGCACTACAGTCCATCCAATATGATTTCCTTTGGAACACGTTCTGTAGTGCAAAATGCAAAAAGCACTAAAACTGCATAGGTGTGAATCAGGCCCAAGGGGGCATCACTGTTGTGCAGTGCTTAGGGCATCAATTGACTTTTAATGTGGTCCTCCTGACACACACCAACCACACTGGTTTGAAGGCTCACGTCTGCTCTGGCCTATAGGGAAAATACTTAAGGGTTCAAGAGCTGTTCCTTATAAACTGCACAGTGTATGCCCGGCATTGCCCACACACTGGAGCTCTAAACTCGCAACAATGGCCATATACTGTATACACTGCTACAGCTTCAGTGTTTTATGCAACCAGAATTTTCTGTAATGAATTTTCTGCCTCTCTAAGCAGTTGCATAAACTGATAATCTATTACAGAAGGTCTGTTATTCTCAGATTCCACCCTTGTTCATATCGGTGTGAATTGATATGCGATTTAACATTCAAATTGCAGCCAATGGCACTGTCCCAATTGATGCGCAGCACCAATTTCCAAAAGTGGTTTCGTTTCTGCACTACTTTTGAGTACTTTGAGGGCGATTTCAATGGACATCGGTGCATGAACCAGCACTGAAATGCCCATTTGAAATAGTCGGCTGCACTCACCGGATTTTAGTGTGAACGGGGACTTTGTGCACTTGCCGTTTCATCTTTGGTCAGACGTTTTAACCACTTCAATACTGGACATTTTCACCCTCTTCCTGCCCATATCCAAACAAAATTTTTATATATATATGTATATATTTTTTTGACAGTGCTTTCTTTTGTTGGTTATTTAATCGCCACTGTTTTTTTTTATTGCAAAATAAAATAAAATATAACATTTTGAAAAATACGTTTTTCTTAGCTTCTGTTATAAAATATAGCAAATAAGTAATTTTTCTCCTTTGCTGATGTGGAGGCTGCACTTAGCATATTGGTTACACTGACTGACAGGCTTGCCAGTTAATTACAATACTTTCCTCACACAGCAGGTGAGGAAAGCACTGCCGATAACCGACAAGTCTGATTACATGTGATCAGCTGTGATTAGACACAGCTGATCACGTAGTAAAGGGCTGCTGCGATTGGCCCTTTACCGCAATCTGATCAGCTGTGTCCGAAGGACAAAGCGTGCCACGAGGCCGATGGATTCTCTGCACTAGTGTGGATTGACAGCCTCACATCTCTGTGACAGAGGCACTTAAGAATGTAATCCCAACCATCTCCTTACATTCTCCAATCTGTAAGTACATTTAATGTGTACTTGATAAGGAAGCACTTATTGGAAAGCTAATTAGCATACTTTCATTAGGGCACAAGACCATCACATCTGATGAGATCTGAGCCTTTCCCACTGACCTCCAGATTGAGATAATAAAACCATCATTAGCTCAGAAGGGAATTTGCACATTGCTATTTTCAATCTAAACAAGAGGCTAAGCCTGAGGCAGCCCTAACTATGTTAAAGCTGGACTCCAGCCTTCCCTTCAGTCTTACACAGTTGTACAGGCTCCTCTCCTATACAGAAATCTCTTCAAATAGCCATATATGGATGGAAATATGGATCGTTCAGCAGGGACTGGACACAGTTTGATCCATGTATGGCTAACTGGTTGCACACAAGTAGGGATGAGCTTTGCGTTCGATACGAACGTATGTTTGACTCGAACATTGTCTGTTCATACGTTCGACGAAATTCGAACAAAATCGGTCGTTCGCGCCAAATTCGAGTGACGCGAAACGCCCCATAATTCACTGCGGCATTGCGCGCTGATGATTGGCCAAGCATGCTGTATGTCCCGCATGCTTGGCCAATCGCAGCACGCAAAAAACAAAGAGCCATAATTGGCCAAAGCCTGGATGGCTTTGGCCAGTTATGGCTCAGGGCTTTAGCACACGCCCTACACTATATAAGGCCGCCTGCTGGGCGGCCTTGTGTAGTGTGTTCCGGCTTGTTAATGAAAGCAGTCAGAGAGACAGAGAGATTGTCTTTTTAGATAGCCAGATAGAGCAGGCAGGCAGGCTAGTCAGTTTAGCTTAATTTACAGTGTGTAGAGGTTATATATACATCCCTAGGAGTTGTACATATATTTATACACTGTATAGCTTAGATCAGTTCTTCCTAATTTACTGACAGGCAGGTGATTGTGCTATTTAAAGATGTTATCACAGGTATAGACACACAGCAGGTACAATATTTAAAGGAATTTTTATTTATTTTTTATTTACCGTATTTTTCGCTCTATAAGACGCACCTGACCATAAGACGCACCTAGGTTTTAGAGGAGAAAAACCAGAAAAAAATATATATTTTGAACCAAATGGTGTACTAAAATATTTACCAGTGCCCATGAAATGCAGCCTAACCATTGCCAATAATGCAGCCTGTGCCATTATTGCGACCTGACCTGTGGCACTACAAGTCCCAGTAGAGCAGGTTGGCATATTTCAGTCCCCACAGAGGCACTACATGTCCCAGCAGAACAGAGGCACTATAAGTCCCAGCAGAGCAGGTTGGCATATTTTAGCCCCCCACAGAGGCACTACAAGTCCCAGCAGAGAAGGTTGGCATATTTCAGTCCCCCACAGAGGTACTAAAAGTCCCAGCAGAGCAGGTTGCCGTATCCCTCCTACAGAGGCACTACAAGTCCCAGCAGAGCAGGTTGGCATATTTCAGCCCCCCACAGAGGCACTATAACTCCCAGCAGAGCAGGTTGGCATATTTCAGTCCCCACAGAGGCACTACAAGTCCCAGCAGAACAGAGGCACTACAAGTCCCAGCAGAGCAGGTTGCCATATTTCAGCCCCCACAGCGGCACTATAACTCCCAGCAGAGCATGTTGCCATATCCCCCCACAGAGGCACTACAAGTCCCAGCAGAGCGGGCTGTCACCTGTCCTCCAAACACAGCATTAGGAGACTGCACACACTCACTCCTTGGCTGCCATAAACTCCTGCCCACTCTCCCCTTACAATGGTGTCCTACCTCATGTCGCTCTGCATAGTGGGGCAGTGGGTATGATCTCCCCTCCTCCTCTCAAGACACGTCCCGGCTCACAGACCCTGGCTGCGAGTGTGCACCGAATGGAATACTTAATCCGTGCGGGCGGAAGCCGCGGGAAACCCGGGACTCGGAAGTACAGGTGGGGGGGGGGCATCTTCGTGCGGGGGGGGGGGGGGGGGCGGCGGCAGCTTTTTTGCCGGCAGTAACGGGGGCATTGACAGCGGCGGCGGGGAGCGGTGCCTGATTTACATTCGGACTATAAGACGCAGAGACATTTTCATCCATATTTTTTGGGGGAAAAAGTGCGTCTTATAGTCCGAAAAATACGGTAAGCATCAATAAAATCACTGCTCCTGGAGCAGTGATTTTAATGATGCTTAACTTAAAAAAAAAAAGAAAAATGTCTTTAACTACTTGAGATCCGCGCTACAGCTGAATGACGGCTCTAGCGCGAATCTAAATTGTCAACAAGCCGTCAATTGACGGCTTGTCACTAGCTGTTTCCCGGCGCGCGCTCCAGAGCGCGCTGCGGGGAAACACTGTGTTGCCCGTGTCCCTTGGACACGGCCAATCACAGATCGCCGCGAACGGCCAATCAGTGGCCGTTTGCAATGCGATCTGTGCGGCCAATGAGAGATGATCTCATAGATCATCTCTCATTGCCGTTTTACATAGAGACAGCGTCCTGTCTCTGGAGAGCAGGAGACGGATCTGTGTCTCTTGTACATAGAGACACAGATCGGTCACCTCCCCAGTCACCCCCCCCTCCCCCCACCGTTAGAACACTATGCAGGGAATACATTTAACCCCTTCCTCACCCCCTAGTGTTAACCCCTTCAATGCCAGTCACATTTATACTGTAATTAGTGCATATTTATAGCACCGATCGCAGTATAAATGTGAATGACGCCAAAAATGTGTCAAAAGTGTCCGATGTGTCCGCCATAACGTCGCAGTCACAATAAAAATCGCAGATCGCGCCATTTCTAGTAAAAAAAAAAATAATAAAAAATAATAATTCTGTCCCCTATTTTGTAGGCACTATAAATTTTGCGCAAACCAGACGCTTATTGCGATTTTTTTTTTTTTTTTTTTTTTTTTTTTTTTTTTACCAAAAATATGTAGAAGAATACGTATGGCCCTAAACTGAGAAAAAAAAAGTTGTTTTTTTTTTAATTGGGATATTTATTATAGCAACAAGTAAAAAATATTGTATTTTTTTCAAAATTGTCGCTCTTTTTTGTTTATAGCGCAAAAAATAAAAACCGCAGAGGTGATCAAATACCACCAAAAGAAAGCTCTACTTGTGGGGAAAAAAGGACGTCAATTTTGTTTGGGAGCCACGTCGTACGACCGCGCAATTGTCAGTTAAAGCGACGCAGTGCCGGAAGCTGAAATATCACCTGGGCAGGAGGGGGGTATAAGTGCCCAGTAAGCAAGTGGTTAAATATTGTACCTGCTGGGTGTCTATAGTTTGCCTGCTCCTGAAAAAACGACCTGCTCCTGAAAAAACTACCGTTTTTTAAACTTTTTTTTTCCATTGATACATGTTCCCTGGGGCAAGACCCGGGTTCTCAAAGACGTTTTCCAACAATAACTTGAATATTGGTCTTTAAAATTATCGTTTTTGAATTTGAATGTTCGAGTCCCATAGACTTCAATGGGGTTCTAAATGTTCGCGCGAGCGGTGGGTCTGTTCGGTTCTGGTGCGAACCGAACGCGGGGGTGTTCGGCTTATCCCTACACACAAGTTGACTTATATAATTTTATCAATATTAATTGTAGATTATAACACTTTCAAAGGTATCAGACACAGAAGGAATTTATAACTTTTATTATGATGCTGAAGATAACACATCTTACTATGGTATTTTTTGTATACTCTGCATATTTTGGATTTCTTGGTTTACCTTTTCCCCCTCCTGCCCTTGTGAAATTAAACCCTCCACCTTACCATGTTCTCCACCACTTGGCATTTTCTGAAAAAAAAAAGTAAAACAAAAAAAAAATTTGGTGAACAAAAAAGTGATGAAAAAAAAAAGTCGAGACTCCTGACGGCAAATTTATTTATTTAATCAGTGCCTTACTTCAGGTAGATTTTGACATGCACTCTTTCCACTAAAGCCTGATCTGGATCACGCTTCAGAGGCTACTGATAGTTTAAAGCCCATTCTTGCCAGCCATTGCACATGATTGAGGGCCATTTGCACCATTTCCCCATTTGCTTAAAGGTGTAGCACTCAGCAGGTGGCAAGCCCATGACATGTTGGGTAAACACCCCAATCCACTGCCTATTGCACCTTATGGGCGGCAGTTGGTGGGTTAAAAAAAGGCACATTTTTGCCCTACCCCCCAACTAAACTTGGCCCCTTAAAGAATATAAAACTGTAAGGGTACTTGCAGGGTTTTAACATTGGTATTCCTGGCCGAAATCTCTGGCATTTATCTTGCAAATATTTGTGCGTATATACATAAAATTCTAGCTTCCATTTTTTTTTACTAATTTGTACGAGGTGCAGTGGCGTAATAACCAGGGGGGCAGGGGGTGCGCCTGCCCCGGGCGCTGAGCTGAGGGGGGCGCCAGCGACCGGCAGCTCTGCGGATAGTATAGTGAGCGGCTCCTCCACTGAGCGCACAGCCCCCCGCCAGTACCTCCCAGCGGCCGGCACGGGCACGCCTGGAAGGATACAGGGGATGCCCTGTTTTGCATAACACCGGCACGCGCTGCGGCGCTCCAAGATGGCGACGCGCTCTGCAGTCCGGCGGTGCCTGCTGGGATGTGATGCAGGGAGAGAATGGTTTAGCAGAGGCAGGGTGTGTGCTGGGGAAGACCTGGGACAGGCTGCCTGTCCCAAGTCTTCCCCAGCGCACACCCTGCCTCTGCCACAGGCTGAGGCTGGGACTCCGCTGGAGTAGAGTGTTGGCCCGGCCCGGTCCATAGCTTAATAGGGATCTCCACACTGCAGCCCTGATATCATGTTTATATAAGGGGGGGGCGGAAAAAAAATCTGCCCCGGGCGCCCATGACTCTGGTTACGCCACTGACGAGGTGTGACAATTTACTTCCCAGAATGACCACAGCGTACCACTATGGTTGTGAGTCACACAGCCATTCGCACTTGAGCGTGTTCTGTCATGTCCTAACTTGCACTTGCTGGGGTCGCAGACCAGTCGACTCTGTCTTTACGGAGTAGTAGAACAAATAACACAGGTGTGCATTGCACTGTTTGGGGGGGAAAATGAGTAACCGGAATGTGGAGCAGTGAATTAACATCAAATTTTGCATGACAATTGGCAGAAATGCGAGAGAAACTTTAGCTTTATTACAACAAGCTTATGGTGAAAAATACATGAAGAAATCGGGTGTTTTTAAATGTCATAGATGGTTTTAGAAGGGACGGGAAGATGTTCATTATTATGCCAGAAGTAGGCAACCAAAAACCACAAAGGACGGATGTAACTGGACAGAGCAATCCATTGAACACTCATGCTGGTGTGTGTGTTTTTTTTTTTATCACAAGTGGATAGTTCACTACAAGTTCATAGAAAATTGTATAACTGCCAACCAACATTGTTACTTGGAAATTCTAAAAAAAGGTTATGGGAATCTGGAGAAAAAGCTTGGATCTCTGGCCTGACAATTGGATTCTCCACCACAACAATAGTCCTGCACAAACATTTTTGGTACAGTCCATTCCAGGAATTAAATTGTCACACCTCATAGGCGTCTGGGTATACAAGCACATTGAAAACAATGGTCCTAAGGAATACTGTTTAAATGAAGGGACCTTATCACAGGTTCTCTCTAATGCCTCGTACACACGGTGGGACTTTTAAAATTCTGCTGTGAGTTGGAAGTCTGACGGAAAGAAAGAGAACAGGTTTTCCATCTAAGGTCCGTTGGACTTATGACAAAAAAAGTCAGATGTAGGCTACACACGGCCAGACTTTCTGAGAGAAAAAAAAAGCCTGTCTGACTTTTTTTTTCTCGGGAAAGTCTGACCGTGTGTACGAGGCATTAGACCTACAATCTATTGATCACTCCTACTGAACAACCACATCTACCTTGTATTAGGAGTTGGGAACGGAACTAACCCATACATTTACGCCAGATCAACAACAAAACATTATTAGATTTCCCCTATAATTGTCTATATATACAAAGATTCAGGAAACCAATTTTAAAATTTTCACAAGGTGGTACCATACTCCTTAATATGCTACATTAGTTTTACCCCAATACCACCGATCAGAGGCATAACTAGAACCTTCAGGGCCCGGGTGCAAGAAACCATAAAGGGCCCCCCTGACCACGAGTCGGGGCGCACCCATGGTGGCAGAATGCCAGAGGTTGGTTGCAAGTGCGACCTTTGGGACCCTGGTAGTACCGACACTGGTGTCAGTATTTTTTTATTTGTTACCACTTTATTTTTATTTATTTTTTATTTTTTTAGGAGCCCATTGGGGTGAGGTTGGGTGAGATATCATATGTGGATATTCCCCAGCACACCAAGGATCGTCAATTTCGTCCAAACGTTTTTCTATTCAAGAAAGCTCACATCACAAAACAATGTAGTGGAACTTTTCAGAGCCACACAGGACAAAGGGGTCCTACATGGCTCCGAAACGTTGTACTATATTGTTTTGTGATGTGAGCTTTTTTGAATAAAAAAATGTTTGGATGAAATTGATACTTGATGTGCTGGGGAATATCTACAGGTTCCAGTATCCAGCTAGCGGTCGCTACAGCATCCAGTACCTTAAGAGTGCATTCCAGGAATGTGGGTCCCAACTCCTTGGCGCGCCTTGCTGCCCAGGGTGGACTGACAACACCCAGGGCCTCCAGACCAAATAAAGCAAGGGCCCCCTGTCAGGCCCTGCCCATGACCCATTCCTGGCCCTATCATGACCCACCCCTGGCCCGCCCCTTCAATTTGTACAAAGTACTACCTTTTATAAAAAATAAAAAAAAACACTGTTTAACAACAGAGTCTAATGGGACCTGGAGGGGGGTCTTTTTCTAACAGTGTCCCATGGACAGTCTGTTAGAAAGTGTCCACTCCAGGCTCCATTAGAGACTACAACAGAGTCTAATGGGACCCCCTCTTTGTGCCATGACTCTCACCCCTGCCCCAATCTCTCACAAAGTGGAAATAAAATTGTAGCACTACGCTTACCTTAACTTTGGGTGCTGTAGCTGTGGCTGGCTCCTGCATCCTCTGTGGCTGGCTGTCTCCCGCATCCTCTGTGGCTGGCTGGCTGTCTCCCGCATCCTCTGTGGCTGGCTGGCTGTCTCCCGCATCCTCTGTGGCTGGCTGGCTGTCTCCCGCATCCTCTGTGGCTGGCTGTCTCCCGCATCCTCTGTGGCTGGCTGTCTCCCGCATCCTCTGTGGCTGGCGGGCTGGCTCCCGCAACCTCTGTGGCTGGCTGGCTCCCGCAACCTCTGTGGCTGGCTGGCTCCCGCATCCTCTGTGGCTGGCTGGCTCCCGCAACCTCTGTGGCTGGCTGGCTCCCGCATCCTCTGTGGCTGGCTCCCGCATCCTCTGTGGCTGGCCCCCCGCATCCTCTGTGGCCTGGCCCCGCATCCTCTGTGGCTGGCTGGCTCCCGCATCCTCTGTGGCTGGCTGGCTCCCGCATCCTCTGTGGCTGGCTGGCTCCCGCATCCTCTGTGGCTGGCTGGCTCCCCGCATCCTCTGTGGCTGGCTGGCTGTGCTCCCCCGCATCCTCTGTGGCTGGCTGTCTCCCGCTCCCGTGGCTGGCGGGCTGGCTCCCGCATCCTGGCTGTGGCTCCCGCAACCTCTGGCTGGCTGGCTCCCGCATCTCTGTGGCTGGCTGGCCCCGCATCCTCTGTGGCTGGCTGTCCCGCATCCCGCTGGCTGGCTCCCGCATCCTCTGTGGCTGGCTGGCTCCCGCATCCTCTGTGGCTGGCTGGCTCCCGCATCCTCTGTGGCTGGCTGGCTCCCGCATCCTCTGTGGCTGGCTCCCGCATCCTCTGTGGCTGGCTGGCTCCCGCATCCTCTGTGGCTGGCTCCCGCATCCTCTGTGGCTGGCTGGCTCCCGCATCCTCTGTGGCTGGCTGGCTCCCATGTCCTCTGTGGCTGGTTTCTGTGGGTGACTAGCTGGCACCTGTTGGTGGCTGGCCGGCACCCTGCTGTGGCTGGCTGAATCCCTGGTGTGGGTGGGTCACCGTGGGTGGGTGGCTGGCTGGCATCCTCCTGTGGATAGTCACAGTGGCTGATTTGCTCCTGTGGTGGCTGGCTGGCTCCCTGCTGTGGGTGGGTCACCGTGGCTGGCTCCTGTGGGTGGTTGGCTGGCACCCTGTTGTGGCTGGCTGGTTTCCTGGTGTGGGTGGGTCAACGTGGGTGGCTGGCTGGCACCCTGGCCCTGCTGTGGGTGGGTCACCATGGGTGGCTGGCTTCTGTGGGTGGCTGCCTGGCACCCTGCTGTTGGTGGCTGACCTGGCTCTCTGCTGTGGGTCAGTGGGTGGGTCAGTGGCTGGCTGAATTGGTGCAGCCTGCTGTGGCCGACTGGCCTGGCTCGCTGCTGTGGGCCAGTGGGTGGCTGGCTGGCACAGTGCACCCTGCTGTTGGTGGCTGGCCTGGCTTCCTGCTGTGGGTCAGTTGCTGGCTTGCATGGTGCACCCTGCTGTGGGTGGGTGGCTGACCTGGCTCCCTGCTTGCTGTGGGTCAGTGGGTGGGTGGCTGGCTGGCACAATGCACCCTGCTGCAGATGGCTGGCCTGGCTCTCTGCTGCGGCTGACAGAGAGAGGGTTGTCTGACAGAGGTGGGTGGGCTGACAGAAGAGGGGTAGGGCTGACAGAAGCGGGGGTGGGGGCTGACAGAAGGGAGCTGACAAAGGCACCCTGGGCTGACAGAAAAGAGCTGAAAGAGGGGGGTGGGCTGACAGAGGGGAGCTGGCAGAAGGGGAGAATGGGCTGACAGAGGGGAGCTGACAAAGGTGGAGTGGGCTGACAGAGGGGAGCTGATAGAGGAGGGGTGGGCTGAGAGAGGGGGGCTGACACGGGAGCTGACAGAGGGAGGGGTGGGCTGACAGAGGGGGGGTGGGCTGACAGAGGGGAGCTGATAGAGGAAGGGTGGGCTGAGAGAGGGGGGCTGACACAGGGAAGCTGACAGAAGGAGGGGTGGGCTGAGAGAGGGGGGCTGACACAGGGGAGCTGACAGAGGGAGGGGTGGGCTGAGAGAGGGGGGCTGACACAGGGGAGCTGACAGAGGGAGGGGTGGGCTGACAGAGGGGAGCTGATAGAGGAAGGGTGGGCTGAGAGGGGGTGGGGGCTGACAAGAGGGGAGCTGACAGGGGGGGTGGGCTGACAAAGGGGAGCTGATAGAGGAGGGGTGGGCTGTGGGCTGAGAGTGGGTGGGGGCTGACAGAGGGGGGTGGGCTGACAGAGGGGAGCTGATAGAGGGGAGCTGATAGAGGAGGGGTGGGCTGTGGGCTGACAGAGGAGGGGTGGGCTGATAGAAGGGAGGTGGACTGAGAGAGGGGGGGGCAGGCTGACAGAGGTGAGCTGACAGGGGGGGTGGGCTGACAGAGGGAAGCTGATAGAGGAGGGGTGAGCTGAGAGGGGGTGGGGGCTGACAGAGGGGGGGTGGGCTGACAGAGGGGAGCTGATAGAGGAGGGGTGGGCTGAGAGGGGGTGGGGGCTGACAGAGGGGAGCTGATAAAGGAGGGGTGGGCTGAGAGGGGGTGGGGGCTGACAGAGAGGGGGTGGGCTGATAGAGGAGGGGTGGGCTGAGAGGGGGTGGGGGCTGAGAGGGGGTGGGGGCTGACAGAGGGGAGCTGATAGAGGAGGGGTAGGCTGTGGGCTGACAGAGGAGGTGGGGTGACAAAGGGGGGTGGGCTGACAGAGAGGCAGAGAGGAGGTGGGCTGTCAGAGGAGGATGGCTGGGGAGGGGCGCTGACAGATGAGACTGAGAAACACCCAAGCAGAGGCAGAGAGGCAGGATTCCAGCAAACGGTCACGCTTCCGCCTCCGTCGATCCATTTGCAGGGCGCTCGCAAAATACCAATGCCCTTTGATTGGCCGAACAGGGTCATGTGCGGCCGCACGCTGTGGAATTCTAGGACTTGCAGTCATGATGCGAGGCTCGCTCATGACTACAATTCCCAGAATTCCACAGCGTGTGGCCGCACATGACCCTGTTCGGCCAATCACAGGGTGTTTGTGTGGCCTGCCGCCTACTGTTCAAGTCCCAGAAGTGCATCAGGCTGATTTCATCAAAGAAAAAAAACAAAAAAACAAAAAAACGAGCGGTGGCGGGCCCCCTCTGAATTGGTGGAACTACAGGGCCCAGTCGCACATGCGACTGCTGCGACTATGAAAATTCCGCCACTGCCACCGATCACTGTTGGAGATGCCAGGAGGGAAGGGGGAAGCTGCTCCATGTCTTCTGGTCCTGCCCCAAGCTTAAACACTTCTGGAAAGAAGTCCGAAAAATTATCCAAAAATTCACTGATTATGAAATTCCTGATGATCCAGCGTATTTTCTTATTGCATGTTTCCACCATCTTAGCGAAAATGTATAAAAAAATTGGATGTAAGTCACCTATTTAATGTCGTCAATTTCTGTATTCCCCTTTTGGGGAAAAAAAACATAGCCTCCGACTATCAGTTGTTGGCTTCACAAAGTGGAAGAAAGACGTCCTGATGAAGACCTCATGCCTACAATGCAGCACAAACATGAAAAGTACTCCAAGACTTGGAGGCGATAGAATATCTGAAGAGGGGACAGCTCTTTTTGGATCAATTTATCAGACAGACAACTCTTCTGACTACTTTTTATTGTATCGACCCATCATCACCTCAAACCCCCCCCCCCCTTTTTTTTTTTTCTCCCTTTTATCCCTCTAGCCTTCTCTATTTTCTCTTTTGTTTCTTGTTATGTAAAAGGAAAAATGAGTGGGCTGCTCCATACTTCTTTTTAAGTGGTTCACCTTTTATGCCCCGTAGACACGATCAGGATTTCCAATGAAAAAAGTCACAGACCGTGTGTATGCCCCATCAGAATATTTTCCATCGGAATTTCTGATGAATTCCATCAGAGTTTAGATAGAGAACATGTTCTGTTTTTCACCGATGGAATTCCGATGTGATTTTGGTCGGACAAAGGTCCGATGTGTGTACGGGGCTTAAGGCTCAGTGAAGGAATGATGAACCTATGCCTGAAATATCCTCTGTTGAGAATTGCTTGAAGTATTTGTATCTCCAGCAGATGCTTACTGGTTGGCTATGTTTTATGCTAGGTAATTGGATATATTGATCTATATTCCATGGATGTAATGATTTGGATCTGCTTATTCAAGATTTAAATTAAATATTAAAAAAGAAAAGAAAACAATGGTCTGCATTTACATCAGTAGAAAAAGGCCTGTATGCCTAAAAATTATGTTTTTTTAGGCAGCAATATGCAATAGGCCTAAGGCTGGGAGCACAACTTCTTTGCACAAAAAAATGTAATGACCTTTTTCATGTGCATTGTGGTGCGCTGTATTACTGATACATTGCACACTGCTGTCCAAGTGTGAGGCGGCGTACACACGACCGAGGTTCTCGCTAGAAACCAGCGAGAACCTCGCTGGGAGCTGCATTCCAGCGAGAACCTCGGCCGTGTGTACGCTCCTGGCTCGCCCCGCCTGTCGGGAATCCCGTCAAACGAATAGAGAGCAGGCTCTCTATTTGCTCGACGGCCCGCCTGGATGAATGACTGGTTGCCATTCCCGACGGGCGGGTCGCCGATTTCGACGGCCGGCCGAGAGCCTCAACGGGCGGAACGATGTGTTCCGCCCGTCGAGGTTCTCGTACGTGTGTACGCCGCCTTACTCTGACTCTCCATAGATAGGGGAGCCACCCTAAAACAGGAAGTGTGTTACAAAGCTCCCAACTGTCCCTGATTTCGAGGAACTGTCCCTGATTTGGAGCAATGTCCCTCTGTCCCTCATTCCTCCTCATTTGTCCCTCATTTTGGTCTGATCTATATAGTTGTATATAAAATGCATTTTTTTTATCTATCAAAAAGTGTTTTCCAATGCTAAACCTTTCACCCGATTTCTAAATTGCTGCATTTATAAATTCCAAGAGCCAATATAAAGGAATAGTAGTGGTAAATAATGCAATTAACCAATCTTGTTTTTTTTGTACAAATCTCCTTTAAGGAGAATTAAAGGATGCCTGCATACATTTTGCTGATAGGTGTCCCTCGTTCCCATCTCAAAAAGTTGGGAGGTATGGTGTTATTGGCAGAGCACCAGGTCAAAATGAGGGGAAAAAGCCCCCTCAAAAAAAAAAAAATAGGTTAAACCTTTCCCCACTCTATCCAAAACAAAAAAAAGTTTTGAGTTTAGACCCTATTCAGACGGGTGTTCCATTTTTCCCTTTTTACATCCATCCATTAAGGCAGGGATCTCCAAACTTTCTAAACAAAGGGCCAGTTTACTGTTCTTTAGACTTTAGGTGGGCCAGAGTGTGGCCAGTTGGAGTAAAACATGTCCTGGTATTGGTGGAGGGTAAACAATATCCCATCTTTAGTATTAGGAGAAGAAATAATGCCTCATCATTGGTGTCAGTGTGAGAAATAGTGCCCCATCAGTGGTGTCAGTGGGAGGAATAGTTGCCCATCATTGGTGTCTGTGTGAGGAATAGTGCCCCATCAGTGGTGTCAGTGGGATGAATAATGCGCCATCATTGGTGTCATTGGGAGGAATAGTGCCCCATCATTGGTGTCTGTGGGAGGAATAGTGGCCCATTATTGGTGTCCGTGGGAGGAATAGTGCCCCAAGGGCCAGATAAAGGCAAGCAAAGGGCCACATATTTGGTTTAGAGACCCCTGCATTAAGGGATGAAAACAGACATCAATGCATCTCTATGGAAAAATGGATGATCATCCATTTACTTCCGCATCCATCAGCATTTGTCATTTGAAATGGATCAAAGCCCTGATGAAATACTGATGTAAACTGAATCCTTTTTTCTTTGAAAAAACTTGACTGAACTGATGAAACAAATGGGAACACCAATGCGGAAGGACCCCTTATAAAGCCCCTTGTCTGCTGCTGCTCTGGTCCACTGCACTGTCTGTCTATTATCACTGTTACTTCTGTGCTTTGTGTGTAGTCTGATTAAGCCCCACCCACCATCAGAGATCACAGAGAGGATAAGGAAAAATAAGCTGAGCTGCTATGGATTGTGGGAAGGACAGAGTCCACTGGGAAGAACTATGACTTGTGGTGAATGTAGTCCCAGGATGACTGAGTCTCTACTAGCTCTGGAACTACAGATCTCTGCATTAACAGAACTCTGGAGAGAGTAAAAGGAAAGAACGTTCCTGGGCTATGGGCAGCCGACAGAGAAGATGTGGTGGAAGACACATAGGGGGGTTATTTACTAAAGGCAAATCCACTTTGCACTACAAGTGCATTTGGAAGTGCAGTCATTGTAGATGTGAGGGGGACATGCAAGGAAAATAAAATACAGCATTTTAGCTTGCACATGATTGGATAATAAAATCAGCAGAGCTTCCCCTCATTTCAGATCTACCCCTTAGGCCGCGTACACACGATTGAACATGTCCGCTGAAATTGGTCCGCAGACCAGTTTCAGCAGACAAGTCCGATCGTTTGTATGGCCTAGCGGACAGGTTTCCAGCGGACAAAAGTTTCTAATCATGCTTAGAAACTTGTCCGCTGGAAACCTGTCCGTCGGACATGTCCGCTGGTTAGTACGCCTAACCAGCGGACCGAAATCCCCCGCATGCGTCGGTTTGATTAGACGCATGCGTGGAAGCATTGTACTTCCTTCTTTGCACAAAGTCGCGGCGTCAACGTCACCGCCACGTCACCGCGTTGTCCCAGGAGACATGTCCGATGAAAACGGTCCACGGACCGTTTTCATCAGACATGTCTCCTCGTGTGTACGCGGCCTTAGATTTACATGTAGTGCAAAGTGGATTTGCCTTTAGTAAATAACCCCCACAGTGTAAGACTGCTGTCAGGTCAGTTTGCCACAGTGTTGCGGATGCAGGGAGGCTGAGTAGCAGGCATCCCCTGCTCTGTGGGAACACCACTGTTGAGCCTAATGTCGCTGCCTGATAATGGGGAGGATGAAACTTCAGCTGACACTGCTGAACCCAGGACAGAGAGTCGGAAATGCCAAGTCAACCCTCTAGGAGCCAGTGAGAGGCTGCTTGTGGGTGAGGGTTTGGCACCTAAATGGGGGACACTAGAACGGCACTCGCTAATTGCCTAGGTTCTAGGCAGGAGTATGCTGTTTCCATGTGAAAAGCAACATTAAGGCATAACTCCAGACTTAGGAGCAAGCCACGATAATCAAAGTTAACCCTCTAGCAACTCCAGGCTTACCCCAGCTGCTTGCTGATGGGGCACTTGACAGGAGGGAGGGGCTAGGAGCGTCGACGAGGGACCCGAGAAAAGGAGGATTTGGGCTGCACTGTGCAAAACCATTACACAGACAAGGTAAGTATGACCAGGGGCAGACTGACCTTTCGGACACTCGGGCACTGCCCGTGGGCCCCATGCCACTAGGGGGCCCAATCAGGGACATCGGTAAAACCAGGGACAGTATGTAAAAATCGGTGTTTTTAAAAAAATCCCAAGATTATAGCTGCCCCGACTCTCCAGTACCTTTTCAGTATGTGTATGTGTATTCTATGTGTGTGTATACTGTGTGTGTATATTGTGTGTCTGTGTGTGTGTGTATACTGTGTATGTATACTGTATGTCTGTATACTATGCGGCCCCATAATCTATTGCCCGGGGGCCCCATAGTCTTCTATTGCCCGGGGGCCCCATGAGTTGTCAGTCCGCCCCTGAGTATGACATGTTTGTTATTGTTACAAAAACAAAAACTGATACTTTAGTATATTTTGAAGCAATGGTAATATAGCCTACACAGGGCTGTCTTAATGAGAGGGCACATCTGGGCACTGCCCAGGGGCCCTAGCTGCATGGGGTTCCCTGCACTTTCCCCAAAGCAGCTGGTTCTGGAGCCCAAGCTGCCCTGTAATTGGGGGCCCCATGATGGCACTGAGAGTGATAGATACACAGGGGAGGCAGTCTGCCTTCTACCTACTTGATGTCCGTTTACCTGCACTGTCATCATTGTAGGGGCCCCAGAGCATCACTTTTCCCAGGGGCCCAAGATGCTATTAAGACGGCCCTGAGCCTACACTAGACAGCAAACTACATGCTGGACAAAAATGTACTGTATCTGCCTACCTATCTAACATACAATCCCCATAGTATTTTCTTTATATTCTTTGGATAACCATACAATACACCACTCAAAGCTCTTCCTCCTCCTCCTTAATATTTGGGACATCATTTTCTTCGGGGGGGGGGGGGGGTACCTAGTTTTGACACTTTGTCCCCACTTTTGCACAGTTCAGCTTCCCTCCTTCCCTCACAGCCTTCTGGGACACATCACAGGTCCCAGATAGCTGGGGGAACAATCAGATGCTGCGCATGCTTTGCCGGAACACAGGATCAATGCCTTCCCAATGTACTAAGTATGTGATTGCCGTTGTATATTTAAGTTATATGGGCAGCAAGCTGTTAAACAGAACCTACCCCAATATAGGGATTAAAGGAACACTAAAGGTTCTTTTTTTATTAGATCATTTGATTGCTGTAAGCTGGAGCATTTAAATATCACCTCGTTTTTCCTTTTGACCTCCAAAATACAGTAATCCAGGTTTGCAAATGCCATTTCCTGTCTCTCCTCGTCTTGCTTTCCACCAGCATCTGAGCTGTTTTGCATGGTGGAAAGCAGAATGTGCTCACCCCCTCCCTATGACTACAGACCTGTGTGAAGATGCTCTCTTATCCCTCACAGGCATGGAGGCTAAGCCTTATGGGAACTGTAGTTCCCATTAGGCCGTGATGTAGCAAGAATGAATGCGCACCGCAAACCAGGAAGTCAGTGAGAATAACGATTCAGGAGTGACGGAGGTGAATAAAACAGCTCGATTTCAACGGGTATCAAACTAGTTATAATGCAAAACATTACTTTTTACTTTATCAGCTACTGTCAGACTTTAATTTAAGAGGAAAATATTTTTGTCTTTACAACCCCTTTTAGGGTCATTCTATGGTACCCCCCCCCCCCCTTTTTTTTTTTTTTTTACCAATTCTATATTTTCCCCTCCTCTGTTTAAGTGATTATTGCTGTTTTCCATTTCTTTGGTTATTGTAATATTGTGTATATTGCAGTAAATATCCACCCTTCAGCCCTGATGTGTCAGAGAGCATGGTGCTGCCTGGAGAGTCATGGATATTGGGAACAGGGGACCTGAGGAAACAGAAGCTCCTTTGGTGGTAGGCGCTACATTTAGATACACTTTAACCCTCACTCCATAGAAAAATAATGCATGTATTCATTTATCGTCCGTTTTGGCTAAAGCAATGAGCTTATAGCTAAAATAGAAATGTTGCCCAGGGCCATGAGGTATAAACATCCTCTACAACTGAAGGGGTTCATTAAACTTTTGCTCTTATTGGTTATTTTGAATTTTTAAGTAAATGTTTTATGATTTCAGAGGCCACAGCTCCATACTAGTACGATACGTAGAATAGTAGCAGAAGTCCACCTATGATCTACTGTTTAAATGTTCTTCCCATTAAGCCCACTCTTTCCCCCTCCTTGCAGTCCCAAGGCCTCTGTAGGAACCTGTGCTCTGGGGACAGGGATACGTTTACAGCTGTCATCGAAAGTTGTCGCGGAATATGCTTAAACAGCCAAAGGAATAGCCTGCCCTACTGTGTCCAGGGCTGCTTTACTCTTACCACTTTGCCCTCACAACTGCCATGTCAGCTGGGACCAAAAATTCTCCTCCAAGCCTCTGACCCCTCTGGATATCGATTGCTCGAACACGCATGCTGTGAAGAAATGACAGCAGGGAGGGGGTCCTGAGAGCGTGTGACACTAAGCCTGTGTCCTGGAAGAGTCTGCAAGACTGAGAAATCTCAAGGATTCATTCAGGGCTTAATACTTTGTATGGCCACCACATGGAGCTGGAGTGTTTCTGCTAATTAATGGAGATCATTGAGCTGGATTACTTTTGCCTTTAATCAATGGAGTGGAAGCCACCTACAGGTACTGTGCCTAGTACTGCCACATGTGATATTACGTCTCTGTGCCTTGTTCTAATATTTGGCAGTTAGAAGAGATAAACTTGTATTATTGCAATTATTTAAAGAGGTAGTAAACCACCGACAATTTTTGTATCTTTTTTTAACCTGCAAAAAGCCACGATGTGCTAGTATGCATCGCATTTTAGCACATTATGGGAAACTTACCTTAGAATGCATATAGGTCTTATATGATGACATAGATTTTAAATACTGTATATATTGGCCAGGGGCGGACTGACCATTGAGTCACTCGGGCACTGCCCGAGGGCCCCATACCACTAGGGGGCCCCATCAGGGTTGCCAGGCTCAGTAAAACCAGGGACAGTATGTAAAAATCTGTGTTTTTTTCACATCTTTCCCTGATATGTCCGAAACTGACATGCTTTTGATGTGAAAATCCAGAGATTTTAGCTGCCCCGCCTCTGCACTGCCTCCTGGCGTGGTGGCCATCTGTAAGCCTGGGGGCCCCATAATCTTCTATTGCCCGGGGGCCCCATAAGCTGTCAGTCCACCCCTGATATTGGCGTATAACACTCACTTTTTTACCCTGAAAATAGAGGGTAAACTGGTGTTATACGCTTTTTTCCTGAAACTTCCCTCTTAAATTTAGGGTGCGTGTTATACGCCTATGCGTGTTATACGCCGATAAATACGGTATTTTCTCGAATAAACTCATGATATTTTCTATATACAGTAAAACCTTGGAGCATAATTTGTTCCAGAAACATGCTTGTAATCCAAAGCACTTGTATATCAAAGATTTTTTTTTACAGGGTATAAAAGAGAATGGGGGCCTCTAAGAACGGGTTCACACAGGAGCGACTCGGTCGCCTGACAAGTCGCGCTCCGCTCTATTCAATGGAACCATTCTCATAGGAGTGACTAAAGTTGAAAAAGGTTCTTGCAGGAATTTGGGGGGCGACTCGGGGTGACTTGCATTGACTTCAATATAGAAGTAATTTTGCAAGTCGCCTCTGAAGTCGTCTTGAGATCGCCTTGCCGAGTCGCCCCCAAAGTCGTGCCGCCCCTGTGTGAACCTTAACTTAAGTGTAGCAATAAGTTGCTAAATGTTGTACCTTCATTAAATGTAAACATATTGCTACACTTGGAGGCTCCTCTCGTCTCTTTTATACTCAGTTGTGACGTGACGCTACTCTTATATCAAGACATCGCTTGTATATCAAGGCAAAATGTATTAAAACATTTTGCCTGCATTCTCCACAAAAAAAAACAAAAAACATTTTGCTCATCTTGCAAAACGCTCTCAAACCAAGTTAGTCTCAAAACAAGTTTTTTCCTGTACTTCTATGATCTTTCTTCTAAGTTGCCCCAAAAGCCCCACACCTCTGTGGGGGGTATTTTGTTTTCAACTACTTTAGAATGAAGCCCTGTCATTGCTGACAGAGCTTCCATCTGCACAAGGCTGTGTGACTGGCCGGAGCCGCGATGATGTCACTCTCGCGCATCCGGGTGGCCATTCCTTCAGAGTGCATGCACCGGTGATGTCATCAGCTGCATGTACAGTGAATATCCCCTAAACAGTGCATGTTTAGAAGATATTTACAGTACCTTATTATAGGCTTACCTATAGGTAAAAGTAATGTATGGGAGTTTACGTCCACTTTAACTTTAGTTTAAAAAAGAAAATTCTATTGAGGTACGTTATTCTTGTTCAATTCTTTTAGGCAAAAATAAAAGCAACAGGTACACCCACACAGGAGCCAGAACATTTGAAAAAAAACATATTAAGGTTTACAGGGGAAAAAATTGCAAATGATTTTTTTTTTTCAGTTTCCAGGGTCGATGACCTTTGAAAGTTTACACAAATAAATAGGGGAGCATTGGTGGGCCAAATCGACTCAGAAGTTGATGAACTCAGAGATAAAGGATGGGGGTGCAAAAAGGAAGAGGGGTGGAAAGAAAGGACAGAGTAAGGACACATTCACATGGGGTGTACTACAGCGCATGCTCATGCAAGGACTGTGTTTACCTGCACAGGTGTTCCATGCATCCCTCTCGGCAGGGCTGTCTTAATAGCATCATGGGCCCCTGGGCAAAGTAATGCTCTGGGGCCCCTACAATGATGACAGTGCTGGTAAACAGACATCAAGTAGGTAGGAGGCAGACTGCCTCCCCTGTGTATCTATCATTCTCAGTGCCATCACTGGGCCCCCAATTTCGGGGCAGCATGGGCTCAAGGACCAGCTGCTTTGGGGAAAGTGCAGGGGCCCACATGCACCTGGGTCCCCTGGGCAGTGCCCTCTCATTAAGACAGCCCTGTCTCTCAGGCAGTCCCATTGATGGCATTTTGGACACAGCAGATGCACACACACAGCCGCTGCTTCCAATTTGACATCTGTGTGGGTACATGGCCCCAAATGCAAACTGTGTGGGTTCAGAGCCAAGCACACAGACCTCAAATTTGGAGCAGTGTCTGTGCCCGTGCATGCATTGCATTCCAATTGACATCAATGTGACTGCCTGCATAGGGATGCATGGATCTGTGCATCCCTTTATGGGTAAACACAGTCCTCACATGGGCAATTGCTGTAGTACACCCTGTGTTCCACTTCCTAAAGACGTAGGAAGAGGGAGAAGTATACCCCCACAGACTAGGGTCATAGATTAGATTGAAAGACTATAAGTAGGTTAGGCTAGAAGGACTAGGGCAGTGATGGCAAACCTTGGCACTCCAGATGTTTTGGAACTACATTTCCCATGATGCTCTTCCACTCTGCAGTGCAGTAGAACATCATGGAATATGTAGTTCCAAAACATCTGGAGTGCCAAGGTTCGCCATCACTGGACTAGGGGATGGTAAGGCATAAGTAAGTCAGGTTTCCATACAGGTATATATTCCTAAAATGACATTGTATTTCTCCCAGCCTCTTCCAAAATCTTCAAATGAATTTTTTTGTTGCTGTGATCCAACTTCCTGGTAGAGCGTGAGGTGGCTACATTTGTTCTACATGGTCCTTTTGTATGTAAGAACGTAGCCACCCTCTCTCTCTATGGCATGACCGCAACTAACGTGCACAGCTCGGCTCTTCCAAACAAGCAGACGTGGTGGGAAAGGAGAAGTTCAGGAGCTAATGGCTGGCTTTACAAGGAGGCAAAAAAAAAATTAAAATGGTTTCATGAAAGATAAATTACATGAACATTAAGTAGTGGATGTGTATGGATTAATTTTTTAGACTATAAGGATATCGTTTACATAGTTACATAGTAAGTAGGGTTGAAAAAAGTCACAAGTCCATCAAGTCCAACCTATGTGTGTGATTATATGTCAGTATTACATTGTATATCCCTGTATGTTGCGGTCGTTCAGGTGCTTATCTATTAGTTTCTTGAAACCATCAATAACCCTGCTGAGACCACCGCCTGTGGAAGGAAGTTCCACATCCTTGCCGCTCTTACAGTAAAGAACCCTCTACGTAGTTTAAGGTTAAACCTCGGTTCTTCTAATTTTAATGAGTGGGCACGTGTCTTGTTAAAATTCCTTCTGCGAAAAAGTTTTACCCCTATTGTGGGGTCATCAGTACGGTATTTGTAAATTAAAATCATATCCCCTCTCAAGCGTCTCTTCTCCAGAGAGAATAAGTTCAGTGTTTGCATCCCTTCCTCATAACTAACATCCTCCAGACCCTGTATTAGCTTTATTACCCTTCTTTGTACTCTGTCCATTTCCAGTACATCCTTCCTGAGGACTGGTGCCCAGAACTGGTGTCACAAACTTATGGTTATTCCATAGATCTAAATTCCACTGCCTGTTTACGTGGTAAAATGAGTGGGTTACCACAATCTGCTGCAATGCATCCAACATTACATGACAGCCAGCATACCTGCCCTGCAACGCACTGCTGTGCACCATGATGTATGTTGCTTTGCCATGCAAAAAAAAGGAACCTGCACTACGTTTTCTTCTGTTAAACAGAACTCCACTCTCTTAATCAACATTGACAATTTGTAATTCTTATGGTGCTAGCATTAGTAAATAATAGATAGGAAAATATATCATATTTACTGTTTTTAAACTTATTTTTTTTAGATTTCCTTAGTTACTAACAGTTTTGAGTGAGTGACCCCGACTGACAGCGAGTCAGTTGGGGTCCCGCACTTACCCCATCACCCAAGCTGCGTGGCTGGTGGTGGCAGCTTCTTTCCAGGCTGCGGGCTGCTTGCTTACTGCTCGGTTCCCGTGCTTGCATCTTGTCCCTCCTCTCCTCAGTGCGGCAAGCGTCTAATTCCAGCCAATTGGATCTCATTTCGACCAATCGGGTGGCGAGTCTCATGACCCACTTCCTGATTGGCCGGAAAGAAATTTAGTGTTACAATAGTGAATACACAGCTCCTTTCTCTATCTGCAAAGTAGAGAGTGTCCTGACACTCCTGCTCGCTCCCTCCCCCCTCAAGAGGCTTTCTCCACCCCAGGGCGAAAGCCTCACATTACGGTGTGTAGTTACAGACAGAAGAACAGGAAGTGAGGATTTCTCAGAAGAAATAAGGACATTTAAAAGCAAAATCGAAGGGTGAGGTAAGTGAAGGAGGACTGCACTAAGGTAAAGGAAGCTATTTAGGGGAAAAAAATGTTTACCTTTACAACACCTTTAACTGGCCATTTACAAGTCCATTTTGTATAGCATAGATCCCAATTGAAGCTCTGAGTATTATTATTTATTATCATCATTATTATTATAATTATTATTATCCATTTCGCAGCCGCGCTATAGACAAATACGTCTACAGCGCAGCGCTCAATTGCCGGGAGGACGCCCCCAGGCGTTCTCCTGTCTACTAGTTCCCTGCACGTGCCGCAGGCGCACATCGGGGAAATTCTGTGCCCGCCGAGTCACGCGGCTCGCCGGTTTCAAGCGTCAGGCTTTTTTTCTGCCAAAACACTGCTGCTAAGAGGAAAGGCTTTTAGGAGGGTTTCTAAAACATCTTGTGCTCATGAGTCCGCCAGCAGATCCACCTGCTCATCTGGGAATCTCTGCGCTAATCCGCGCTGAGCAGGTAGATGACAAGTCATCAGACACAGCCCACTGTCTCTATGGACTGTCGGATAGAAACGGACTGCCTATCCATTTCCATGCATCTGTCACCTGATCCGATCCCCATCCATTTGTTTTAGGGTACAGGATTTGATCACATTACGGTTGACATCCGCTGCTCCATAGAGGGCAATGGGTGGTATGATCGGGTCCACCTAAAAGACCGACAGGTGGACCCGCTTGGACCGCCCTTGTGAAAGGGGCGTATATCTACACAAGAAATGTAACCAATTGTCTCATTGAGCTAGAGCTACACATAGGATATTTAATAGCTCAATTGTGCTTCTTAAAGTGGTTGTAAATTCTTTTTTACAACATTATGCTACGGCAGGTAAGCCTATATTAAGGCTTACCTGTAGCTACCCAGGATATCTCATAAACCTGCATGGTTTAGGAGATATCCCCTGTCCCCTGCATGTGCCAATGTCATCGGCACATGCGCACTGGGGCAAACTGAAGCAATGGCACCGATGTGCTGTTGCTTCAGTCTGCGTGCCGTTACCGGTGGCTCCTGCGCGCATGTGCGGGAATGACGTCATTGTGGCTCTGGCCAATCACAGTGCCGGAGACCTGATACTGGGAAGTAACTCCGGCGACCGGACAGGGAGACGTGGACCTCTGCGGGGGCTTAGATCGGAGGTAAGTAATACATAATCAGCTAGTATGCATAGCATTGTTGTCAGCTAGTATGCAAAGATTATGCCTTTGTATTGCAGATTAATTATTTTTATTTTTTTACAAGGGTTTACTTCCTCTTTAAGGCCCCTTTTACGTGGACGTTCTGATTTGGTTCACCTTAAAAAGTGACAGACAGACCCGATTAGAACCTCCATTCTTCTCAATGGAGCAGTGGACGTAACGGGTGTAAACGGAGGTGTCTCCGATCTGCCAAAAAAAGATGGATGAGGGACAGAGCCCCTACCATCCAGCAAATTTGATTGAATGGCAGTTTGGTGTAAGCGGACAGGTGATCCATTCACATCCCATGGCCCATAGAGGAGAGCGGGCTGTGTCCATGTCCACTCTGCATAAGTGGAGAGCAGACACTGACCTGTAATCCACTTTCTCAGCAAGATTCAGCGGACAGATCCCCTGTTGAGCAAGCGGATCGCAGCCACAGTCCGCCTCATCTAAAAGGGTCTAAAATCATCAGCAATTAATCACTGGGAGTAGCAACTGACTACTTAACAGATGTGACAAATGGCTCCGTATGGGGAAAGCCCATGAGACTGATTTGCTACTTGTGTAGTTTACTCCATGAGAAGTCATTTGTGCCATCTGCTTAGTAATTGCTACTCATCAATTATTTGCCAGCAATTTTAGAAACAGGTTTGAGCTAACAAACATATCCTGTGTACTGCTAAGGTGACTGGCAACAAGCAGTTTAAACTCAACTGCAAACTTAGACAAAATTGCTGTAGGTCTTTTTCCATTTTAAAATTGATATTCCAAAAAACTTTATTGAAGCTGGCAATTTATTTCCCTGTTTTGACTTCACAATTGACCGCATGCTAGGGGGGCGATCGAACATGTGGGTGGTAGATTTCCTAGTTTCTAGGAATTACTTGCCATTGTGTGTGCAATTCCCAGTGGATGGAAATTGGTTGAAAATGCCATGTGTATGGGCATCCTTAATCGTTGGTAAACATAAAGTGAGAGCAGCTTCAGGTGTGGTGAATGTCATGTGGATCTGTAGTATCATCTGCCACACTGCCCAGGACCATTCATGCAGTATTGTTTTACACAGGTTTCATATCTCACTACACGCCAAAGGTATTGGGGGCCTTGTCCACAGTATGGATGTATGAATGCCGGATCTTGCTGGCAGGGAGTTCCTGTGCAAAAAGCACAAGTAAGGTCCATATATTGTGTTTATGCATGTCCGAGTCGACGTGTGTTCCAAACGGCCAAATGTTCAAACCAGATCAAAACCTGGAAATGATGTCAAGTATGGTGAATGTGCAGCTTCAATGCATTTCGAGCATTGAGCTTGTGTTTGCACCACTCTTTGTTGGCTCCCCAAGAAGTGTGAATACAGCCTCAGAAAGAGATAGTCTAAAAGGAAACACCTGCTGCTGTACTCTTTTATCAGGAAACCCAGAATGTTCTGAGGGTTCTGTATCATTAGTGCATCCTGAGTTAAATGTTTTAAAATAAAGCTGTCATATAAATAGTAAGAAAAGAAGATAAAAACTGTTTAAACTTTATCAACGTTAACCTCTTCTTGCCCAAGGTAGTCATGTGACGTCCTAGACTTTGAGTAGGGATTATCCAGATATAATATTGTTTGGCCGGCGATTCCCTGCACCGTAAGAACAATCATATCGGCAGCCACTTGATCGCTCTTATAGGCGGCGGGAGGGGAGGTGACCCTTTCTGCCACCAGTAAGAACGATCAAGCGGCTGAACCTCCGGTGCTCCTATGGGCTTGCTGGAAGTTGAGCAGAGAGATTCTGGTGACCAGATGTCCCCAGTCATCTCTATGAGCCTCGGAGGCACGGGCGTGACGTTATGACATCATGTCCAGGCCGGTGGAAGTGAACAATGTCGGGGACTCGACTGGAAAGTCTGAGACCATTTATGTTTGTCTTTCCAGTCTTATAGACCCCACATCTCTCCATAAAGAGGCCCTGTCACGCACTATTTCTATTACAAGGAATGTTTACATTTTTATTTTAAAGCACACCCGTCCCTGCATGCTCCCTCACAGAACGAGCACATACATAAGTCCCTCCCACATATGTAAACTACCTTCAAATCACACATGTGAGGTATTGCCGTATGCGTTAGAGCAAGAGCAACAATTGTAGCCCAAGTCCTCCTCTGTAACTCTAAACAGATAACCTGTCAAAAAAATAAATAAAATGTAAAGCATCGCCCATGGGGATTTTAAAGTACCAAAGTTTGGTGCCATTCCACGAGTCTGCGCAATTTTAAAGCATGACATGTTAGGTATCAATTTTTTTCAAAATAAAGATTTAACTGCGCTGCATGATAATATATTATTCAAATGATATAATATAAACACACATATTATTCATAAGGTGCACTGTGCAAATTTAAACACCGTGACAACATGTGAACAAATATAATTAATTTTAGTCCCTAGATTAAATTCAGTGAAGATACTCCAAAATAAAGGCCCAGATTCAGAGAGAATTGGATTCTCGTAGCGTATCAGAAATACACTACGCCGCCGTTTTTTACCTAGCTCTACGTGGAATCCAGGTAGATTTTGTCCAGTAAACGACGGCGGCGTAGTGTATTTCTCCCGTCGCAATCCATCTAGACGAGTAGGGGGGCGTGAAGGATTTAAAATAGGCGCGTTCCCGCGGCGATCGAACTGCGCATGCTCCGTTCGCAAATTTCCCGCCGTGCATTGCGCAAAATCACGTCGTTATGTCATTCGTTGTTTGAGTAGCGTCATTTACGGACATTTCTATTCCCGAACGAGTTACGCAAAAAAAAAAAAATTAAATTCGACGCGGGAACGACGGCCATACTTAACATGGGCTACGCACCGTTAGACCAGCAAAAAGCTGGTCTAACAGTACGTAAAAAAAAACAGACGTAAGCGATTGCGAAGACCGCTCGTATCTTCGTGGATCGCCGTAAAAACACATTTGCATATCCCGACGCATGAAAACGACGCGAACTCCTCCCAGCGGGTGCAAAAATATAGCAGCGTAGATCCGAAGGCTTACGAAGACGTAAGCCTCTCGGATCGAAGCCCGAAGCCGCCGTATCATGGTTTGAGGATTCAAACTAGTGATACGGCGCGCAAAATTTGAAATTACTCCTGTCTAACACCAGTTAGACAGGCGTAATTGCTTTATGAATCTGGGCCAAAGTCTATAGACCAGTGCTAAAAACAATTTTTTTCAGCTTAACATCATTTTTCACAATATACAAAAATTGGGCTAACTTTACTGTTTTTCTTTTTTTTATTAACAAAACTTTTTTTTTTTTTTAAACACATCTGAAAAATCACTGCGCAAATATCGTGTGACATAAAAAGTTGCAAATCTTGCCATTTTATTTCCTAGGATCTCTACTAAAAAAACATATATAATGTTTGGGGGTTCTAAATAATTTTCAGAATGTTTGTCTAAACACTATATGTACTTCTCTGTAATGATTATAGTTAAACATATATGATTTACCTCATGGTAATTCTTATTTATATTTTATGTAGACAAGCTGTTGCTAAACATTGGCAGTGGAACAACAAATCCCAGCATTGACCGTCAGGCCTTACTTATGGTAGGCCTCAGGCCCATTGCGACAAGGCATGCAAACCAAGCAATTGCTTGGGGCCCCGATCTAGCCTGGGGCCCCATGCAGGGCCCTTGCCGCGCTTCCTATAAATGCTGCAGCCGCCTGAGTGCTCTATAGAGATCCTCAGGTAGCTGCAGCACTGCTGTCTCTCTCGTCACTTTTTCCCCTTTCCTGTAGCATGGCCGAGCTCCTCTTCCTTCCTCCTGTCGGTCTGGCCAGGTACCGTGCGGTACAGGAGATTCAGTTTCCTGTTTCCGGCCGGACTGAAGTGCTCACTTCCCATCAGTCCTGCCGGGAACAGGAAAATTAATCTCCTGCTGCGTGGTACGGTGGGGGGGGGGGGGGGGGGGGGGGGGGGGAGTAAAAAGAACATAGGTAGGGAGGTCCATTTTGCTTGGGGCCCCCAAATTCCTTCAAACGGCCCTGCCTGTATGTATGATATCTTTAGAACATACTGAAACTGCTAGTATCATTCAATAACTGCCAGTGTTTAATGTATGAACTATGCTATCGGATAACTGTGAGCTGCCAAAGCTGGCTGAGTGGAAACAGTCCTGAGCCCCCACTGTTCGCTGTTGGATGTCTAGAGTGACACTACTAACAACTTATCTTACTGTTTTTACATATTCACAATGCAGTGTATATATGAGGGTATAAAAGATTTTTCTATAGTTGTTTCCATGACCTGTGCCATAACCTGCTCTTCAATGCCTATATGAGTGACATACAGAGCACAGAGCATGTTCAGATGCAGTTCTTGCTAAAATCCACTAGAGGTCATTCTAAACTGTGTCTGGAACATCAGCAGCAGAGCTGATTATACAATTTGACCTCCCTGATCCACATCTTGGTGAAAGCAGACTATGTCTTTCTCCACTCAATAATAGGAATTATTGTACGGAGGAGGAACAGAATGTGTTCTACAAAAGCATATGTTTATTAGAATGTGTTTACTTCCCACAATACATGTAAGTTGTAACGTTGTTAGTGTTGCTTTATACTATGTACCAACATAGGGCCAAATCCAAAGACTGATCCTAGGGAAGTATAAGGGATATGATTAAGCACTAAGTAATAGTGTGAAACGCGTCAGCTGGTATCCTGTCTGCTGTAGCATGTATCTTGTGATCCTGTTTTATTAATAAAGGCAACATTTTCAGAGTGCGGCTGACCAGATATTCCTTCTTTTTCGAAGTACAAAGGATGCTTGGGATGTCGTTATTAAACTTGGGGCCATTTTAGAGAGTCCAGAGGCCATTCAGCATGAAAAACTAAGATTAACTTCAGACAAGTACAATAAATCAATACACTGCTAATGCAATTCAGACATTTTAAGAGAAGAGCTTGGTGTTCTATTATCTATTTGATATGGAATAAGATTAAAGTCACACTGGTTCTGGGTGCAGAATAGGTCAGGCTCTGTTAGTGGTAAATTAAGTCAATGGAGTAGTATGATGCACATGTTGCAAAGCATGTTTTTATGGAGTGTGGAACCATTTAATGCATGTGGTCTTGGGCTCACCCTTTCTTACCTGAACATCGTGAGGAGGGGGCACTTGGCATTAAATCATAGTAGCTGCCAAGTTCCCCAATCTGGTAGCTGTGTAAGAATATCCTTAAAGCTTAAAGTGTTTGTTAACCCCAAAAAATAAAATAAAGATCCTGTTCCCTTAAAGCAGGGATCTTCAAACTACGGCCCTCCAGCTGTTGCAGAACTACACATCCCATGAGGCATTGCAAAACTCTGACATTCACAAACATGACTAGGCATGATGGGAATTGTAGTTCCTGAACAACTGGAGGGCCGTAGTTTGAAGACCCATGCCTTAAAGCATGTTATACAGAAAATACCTGGCTCATTCTTTCTGGCTATACCCTCCCCTCTGACCACAATAATCATGGCTGCTGAGCCCTGACACTGTGGTCAGTTTGCTTGATTCCGTCATCTGCTATCTGTCTCCTGTGTCCTTCTCTCCCCTCCCTCTCTGCCTATCTCTGCTCGCACCAGTGCCCCCCCCTTCTCTCATATCTGCTAATACTGTAAATACTCCCATCTGCTCTGTACCAATTTTAATAATTGTCCCTGTGCCTTTGTTCTGTAAAAAAATCTGCCGATTGTACCTATATAAGCGCGGCTCCTGGCTCTAAGCTGATTGTTGTCTCTCTCTCTCTCTCTCTCCTCTCTCCCCCTCCTCCCTGGCTGATGTCAGCAGCAGGGATTGCCCCCGACTACTGTAGCCGTGAGCCAGAGAGCCAACAGTCAGCTGAGCGCCGGAGCGAAGCTCATATAGGTACAATCGGGCAGATTTTTTACAGAACACAGGCAAAGGGACAATTCATAATATTATATTGGTATAGAGCTAAAAAAAAATAAAAAAATATTGCGCTTATCTAGACAGTGAACAAATAAACTGAAGAAAAGCTGCTACACAACAACATGACAAAGATTATAAAATGATATGAATAGAATGTAGCGCTCGTGATTGAAAGGAGACAGTGAAGTCTCACTATATTATTAATATGTGATCACTGTACTGAACCAGTGATAATAAAAACAAAACAACCAAGATTATATGAATAAATGTGCTAATAAGTCCACATCAGAAAAAAGGAAAAAGAAAAAGTCCATCAATATAACTTGTGGATAAACAGTGAAGAAATGAAACATGTGGCCACGTAGATCCTCATGGATAAACAATCATTCCGTCTGACTAAATAGAGATGTGAATGCGCTTACCAGAATGGTAGCTGCCGGGTGAGTACGTTTTAAGTTATTTGGAGCAGTTCCATTGTGCCCTCTAAATCCCCATAGGGGTCTTTTGCGACCACTTCAACTATTCGTTGGAAATCTATCCAGGGTCCTTTATTGAGGATTATTGGGTCGCAACCATCCAGTTCGTGGTTCCAACTGCACAGAATCATCATTGAAGCCGAGCTGATTCTCCTCGAGTTTCCCTATGCCTACATGATCTGCTGCCGCTGACCGGTAGATTCATTGGTTCTGGTAAGCGCATTCACATCTCTATTTAGTCCGAAGGAATTGTTTATCCATGAGGATCTACGTGGCCAAACGTTTAATTTTTTCACTGTTTATCCACAAGTTATATTGATGGACTTTTTCTTTTTTTCCTTCTTTCTGATGTGGACTTAGCACATTTATTCATAATGGTTGTTTTGTTTTTATTATCATCAGTGATGCCTATCAGTGCCCAGTAGTGCTGCTTATCACTTTAAGTTTAGTTTTTTGTTTTTTATATCAGCACAACAGATGGAACTTATACTGAATGAGAAGTGTTCCTTGTGCTGGTGACTGCTCTGTTCTGTTGGACCTGTTACAAACACTCCTTAAAAGTTCAGATGATATCCACCCTTTCCACCCCTATTCCATTCATAAAAGTTGTACTATAGCTTTTCGCGGTCAGAAGCATTCTATGTATGGAGGAGGTGGACCTTTCCTCCATGAGCCTGTTCTCCAGTCATATAGTGCTTTTCATTGCAAGAAGCTATAATCTACATTTTATTAACCAGTAGATTACATCAGTGGGGTATGGAGGCAAGAACATTTCACCAAACAGGGCAGCCACCAGTACAAAGATCTTTTCCCATGTAAGTACCATCCCTTGTGCTGAATAAAATTGGTGTAACTAAACCTAAAGTGGTTGTACAGGCAGAAGGTTTTTTATCTTAATATGTAGCCTCCTTCAGCCCCCCTAATACTTACCTCAGGTCCATCTAGATCCAGAAATTCTGCAGCAGTGTCTCAGCTGCCCAGGACTCCCCACCTCATTGGCTGAGACAGCAGCATGGCGTCATTCGCTCTCACTACTGTCAATCAAAGTCAGTTAGCCAATGAGGAGAGGACAGGCGTGTCCTATCTGATAGGACACGGGGAGCTGTGGCTCGATTTGGGTGCCCCCATAGTAAGCTGCTTGGTGTGGGAGCACTTAACAGGAGGGAGGGGCCAGGAGCTCTGAAGAGGGACCTTAGAAGAGGAGTATCTGGGCTGCTCTGTGCAAAACCATGTTTGCTATTTTTAACTAAGAAAACATTATGCAAACAATGAATCCAGGTTGCATAGTAGTTCTTGCTAATAGTCTGTCCTTTCTGAAGGTAATCGATGAGCAGCACACCCTTGGAATCTGACTGTCGCCATAACTTTGCACGCCGATGGGATGCTTTGAGCCGCCTTTGGCATAGGGGAGGAAGTGTGTTTTGGCATAAAAGTTCCCTGGATCTCTTCTGAACAGCTGCAGATTGTTTCCTTAATGTCATGAGTTGTATTTGTTTATGATCAGTCATCAGCAATTGTAGGACCCATTGGGGAGAAACTTTGTGCATATCAAGATTTTGGGTCAAGATGTGCTAAACTGTAGTTTTTGATATGCCTGTTACCTTAGCAATTGTCTAAATGCCAACTCAGTGGTCTGCCAGTACCTCACATGGTTAACATTTTCCAGTGTGGTCATATCTGCAGGTCTGCCAGGGTGGGGGTTTGGCTATATGCGTTTTAGGCTACATGGTTGGTGCTTGTATGTTGTTGCTGGCCTGGCAAAATGGAATGAACCACACCTGGTCTTTACTAAACAAGCATTCAATGATCTGATTTAGCCTAGAAGCAAGTATTACAGTCAAAAGTTTGATTTCTAAGTTCAAGAGTAAGATTGGCTGTAATTGGACCACGTGGTATGGTACATCTGAAGCTTAGGGATCAAGGACATGGAGGCTAAAAAGGTTTCAATGTGAAAGCTGTGGCCTTTTAGAATATGATGGCAGGCATTAGGTAAGAGAGGTGAGAGAAGGTCCGAAACTTTTTTTTAAATAAGATGCAGTGTAACCATCGTGATCTTCCTATGCTCCATCTCCACTCTTGATGAACTTTGGCATCACCAATCAATTTGCAGTGTGTACATTTTATCAGCTATGTAAGTCTACATGCATTCTCGTTATAGTTTATTCTGTTTGCTCTAGATGTTTGTACATGTGCATTTGGTTATATAGCATAGTGTGTATACTTTAGAGAATCCTCCATTGTGTCATCCAAGGCCATTCCCTGAAGAAGACCACACTGGTCGAAACACGTTGTGGATGCTTAGCAAAACACATAATAGAGTATCTATTTGGATTTACTGTATTGTATACCTTGTACATGTTTAATGCTATTTGTATTTTTAATGTTCAGTGATACCCTCTGATAGAGGTGACATTTTAGCTTTTTCAATAAATGTTTGTTTTATATTTACATTACTGTGTATGACTATTAAAAAAATATCTGGGTGTCACAAAGCCCCGGTGCTCCTCACCATTTCCACTTTCCTTTGTGGACCATATTGTAGAATGGTAATTTGTTACACGTATAAGACCCCTTTCACACTGTTTGCAGGTGCTATCGCGCTAAAAATAGCGCCTGCAACCCGACCTGAAACAGTGGCTGCTGTTTCTCCTGTGTGAAAGCCCCGAGGGCTTTCACACTGGAACGGTGCGCTAGCAGGACCGCTCCAAAAGTCTTGCTAGCCACATCTTTGGGGCTGTGAAGGAGTGGTGTGTTTACTGCTCTTCCACCTCTCCTTCCCATTGAAAGCAATGGGAAACCGCGCCTAAACGCATTGCCGGTGATATTAACCCTTTTTCGGCCACTAGTGGGGGGGGGGGTAAAACCGCACCGCTAGTGGCCAAATACCACTGCAATTTCGATGGTAAAGTGCCGCTTTTACTGCCACCGCACCTCCCGCCCTGGTGTGAAATGGGTCTAAGCAGAAATGTATCAACTTTGAAAGCCACAAAGTCACCAGAGAATAAGCTGACGACATAGCTGACATTTACGTTGAATACAGTAGACGACACCTTATTTACATTGCTCTTGTCCTGGTGACTTCCACCACTGTTTCCTGTTCTCCGCCATTCCTATCCTGTATGTTTACCTCGCCTCATAACATTTGCAGGTTGTTGACATTATTCAGAGGTGTCAAAGCTCCATTTCAGTTATTACGTCTTCCTCATAACGAGAAATCTGAGATAGCGCCACACATAGCTTTCTATTACTCTATGGCTCTGTCTCTCCAGTAACACATGCAATGCCAAACAGTGCAGTCATTTAGAAAGAGTTATTTCTCTGAAAGAGTGCTACAAGCATGCATCTGAGGCGGCGTACACACGACCCAGAACCTCGACGGGCAGAACACATCGTTCCGCCCGTCGAGGTTCTCTCCCGGCCGTCGAATTCGGCGACCCGCCCGTCGGGAATGGCAACCAGCCATTCTTCCAGGCGGGCCGTCGAGAAAATAGAGAGCGTGCTCTCTTTTTCGGCTCGACGAGCTTCCCGACGGGAAGCTCGCTGAGAGCGTACACACGGCCGAGGTCCTCGCTGGAATGTGCATTCCAGCGAGGTTCTCGCTGATTTTGAGCGAGAACCTCGGCCGTGTGTACGGGGCCTGACTGCCAGCAGGTGGGGAGGAAAATTCAACAGAACCCAAATGTAATCCTTGAAAAAACACATGTATGTTCTTTGATAAAAGCAGTAAATAATAGCAATAATATATGAGTAGACCTAATGGACCATCTGCCAACAAGGGCAGAGCTGTATTTAGATTTTATGATGTCCATGGCACAAGTGAATGACGGCGGCCTGTCACAGTTTTCCAGGAAAGCAATTGCACAATTTTGAAAAGTATACATTATTATTATTATACAGGATTTCTATAGCGCCAACAGTTTGCGCAACGCTTAAATGTTATGTGCAAACAGTGAAAGTACAGCCGTAGAAACTTGCATAGATTATTATAGATTATGCACATATTTAATACAACAAAACATGAAAGTCCCCAACACTCTGCTTTCAACAATGTAAATCCATTAAGTGCCACTAAAGAAAAATTGATGGGAATCCTCCTCAATAGAAAAAATAACATTTTAAAGGCATGGGAACTATGGCTTATTATCTCTACCAGCCAGGACTTGGATGCGTCTTTCTTCTTTTTAAGAGGTCAATTTTCCTGGTGCTCCCGCACTGCCCTGTGAAATACCCAATACTTTCAGATATAGGGGGGGGGGGGCATGGGACCCTCTCTCACAATGCTGTGTGGTCAATCACCAGAATTGAGCGCTGTCACATGGCAAAGTTCTATAGCCCCGTTTACAGTGGCGGCTGGTGCTCAAAATTTTTGGGGGGGCGCAAACGAAAAAAAAAATATTGCAGCCTCACTGTGCCCATCACATGCAGCCACTGTGCCATGCCACCAAATGTAGCCACTGTGCCATGCCACCAAATGCAGCCACTGTGCCATCAATTGTCACCACTGTGCCATGCCATCAAATGCAGCCACTGTGCCCATCAATTGTCACCAATGTGCCATGCCATCATATGCAGTCACTGTGCCATCAATTGTCACCAATGTGCTATGCCATCATTTGCAGTCACTGTGCCATCAATTGTCACCACTTGTGTCACTAATTGTGCCATGCCATCAAACGCCACCACTGTGCCATCAATTGTCACCAATGTGCCATGCCATCAAAAGCAGCTACTGTGCCCATCAATTGTCACCACTGTGCCATGCCATCAAATGCAGTCACTGTGCAATCAATTGTCACCACTGTGCCATGCCATCAAACGCCACCACTGTGCCATCAATTGTCACCACTGTGCCATGCCATCAAACGCAGTCACTGTGCCATCAATTGTCACCTCTCTGCCATGCCATCAAATGCAGTCACTGTGCCATCAATTGTCACCTCTCTGCCATGCCATCATATTCAGTCACTGTGCCATCAATTGTCACCACTGTGCCCGGCCTGTGCTCATTGTTGCCTCTGTGCCCCATGATGCCACTGTGCCCCATGCTTCTACTGTGCCCCATGCTGCCACTGTGCCCCATGCTGCCCCTTTCCCTGTAAAAAAATCACTTACCTGACGCTTCCATGTCCTCCCTCGATGTCTTCTGCCGCCCTGGAGAAGCTTCAGCCAATCAGGTTCCTGAAAACCAGAATCCGGGAACCTGATTGGCTGAAACGGCTGTCAGTCTAATGCAAGGACCGCAGATTGTCTGCGCTCCGAGCATAGACTTCCGAGAGCCGGAGGGCGGGACTGGAAAAGCATATCAGAGCCACTGGCTTTGATAGGCAGTTCCCCTCAGCCAACCAGCTGTCGCTATTCGGGTAACCGGCGTCCCATGTCCGGTTATACGAATAGACCAGGCAGCTGGCAACAGTAACACACGTCCAATGCATAGCATTGAACGTGTGTTACTTGCGAGAGGGGGTGGCGCTGCAGCGCCCTCTATAGACGGCCGCCAGAACTTCGGCTAAAATGTCAAAATGACATTTTAGCCGAATAAAAGTTCTTAAAGGGCCCGTTTTTTTTTTTTTTTTTAATTCTTTTTTTTTTTTGTGACTGCGGGAGGGGGGGCGGCGCCCGTGCGCCCATATGGGCGGGCCGCCACTGCCCGTTTAAGCTTTGACAAAAAAGAGGGATTCTTACACAGGACACTAGCAGGTGGTCAGGTTGGTGGTGGAACCAGGGCCCCTGATAGGGGGGGGGGGACCACCAGTCCTCCTGTAGAGGGCCCGGCACACAGGGGGGCCCAAACACCAGAGGGAAGGAGGGGCAATTACAGGATGCCCTGTGCAACTCTCGGCAGCAGCCGAAAACCCTCCCGCCGACTTTTTTAGCTGTTGCAGGGGAAGACACAGACACAACTGCCGGCTTCCTTGTCCTGTTAAAAAATAAACAGATTTAACCCTGTATTGTTTTAATCCCTTGTAAAAAAAAAAAATTAAAATTGTAAAAAAATAAGTAGTAAAAATTGTAAAATAATTTATTTTTTCAAAAAATTATAAAATGTTTTTGTTCAAAAATGTTGAAAACTATTTAAAAAAGGGCTAATTCACACAGCTTCTCTGTTATCTGTGTGTCCGCTAAAAATGATTTTAGTATATTCATTGTGAAAATGTTTTTTTTATATATATTTGAGGGGGGCCCTGCCAAATAGGCTGTACGGGGGCCCCGTGATTTCTAACAGCAGCCCTGGGTGGAACACACAGAATGTACATGTAACCAGGCCCGTCGCTACAGGACAGGCAAGGCAAACAATTTCTTGGGGCCCCGAGCTGGCCGGGGGCCCCCAACTTCCCCTTCCCAAGCTGTAGCGTGGCCGAGCTCCTCCTGTCAGTCTGGCCGAGTACCGCGCGGTACAGGAGATTCAGTGTCCTGTTCCTGGCCGGACTGACAGGAAGTGCTCACTTCCTGTCAGTCCGGCCGGGAACAGGACACTGAATCTCCTGTACCGCTCGGGACCCGGCCGACAGTGTCGTACTAAGGGGGGTCTGGTCACACAATGGGGGTTGTCAGGTCAGCGCCCCCCCCCCCTCTTTGACTGAAGCAGCTACAGGGAGACTCGAGGCAGCTATTGTGATACCGCGATACAAAGGAGGGGATGACATCCCCTCCTCTCACGGCCGCCGGCTGTCTGAGCGTCCCGGTCAGCGGTGTTCGGCACTTCTCATAGAACAGTGCACATTCGAGTGAAGCCTCCTCTCCTCCTATCTGTTTATGTGTACAGAGGGGGGACCCTTCTGTGCATGTGCCATCACCACGCTGATCTGCAACATCTGAGCCTGAGTCACTGAATTGGGGAGGGGGGTCTCTGCACTGGGGGGGTGTCTCTGCACTGGGGGGTGTCTCTGCACTGGGGGGTCTCTGCACTGGGGGTGTCTCTGCAATGGGGGTGTCTCTGCACTGGGGGGTCTCTGCACTGAGGGGGGTCTCTGCACTGAGGGGGGTTTGCACTGAAGGTGGTCTCTGCACTGGGGGGGTTGCACTGAAGGGGTTCTTTGCACTGAGGGGGGGGGGGGTCTCTGCACTGGGTTAGCACTGAGGAGGGTCTCTGCACTGAGGGGGTTTGCACTGAAGGGGGTCTCTGCACTGAGGGGGGGTGTGAACTGAAAGGGGTCTGCACTGAAAAGAGTCTGTGTAACATGCAGAGGGTCCAGAGCTATGGGGGGCTGTGTAGTGTAAAGGGGCCCAGAGGTACAGGGTGCTGTGTAATATAAAGGGGTCCTGAGGTGCAAGGTGCTGTGTAATGTAAAGGGGTCCAGAGGTGCAGGGGGTGTCTCTGCACTGGGGGGGTTTGCATTGAGGGGGGTTTCTGCGGGAGGGGGGCCTCAATGTTCATTTTGCTTGGGGCCCCCTAATTCCTTCAAACGGCCCTGCATGTGACATAGGAGGTGAGAATAACTGTGGCTTTGTCGTTTGATTGTTAATCTCATCCAGCGGTGGCTGCTGCTCAAAACAAACTGAAAAAAAAAACACATCAATTGCAGCCACTGTGCCCATTAAACACAGCCACTGTGCCCATCAAACACAGCCACTGTGCCCATCAAACGCAGCCACTGTGCCTTCAAACACAGCCACTGTGCCCATCAAGCGCAGCCACTGTGCCCATCAAACGCAGCCACTGTGCCCATCAAACGCAGCCACTGTGCCTTCAAACACAGCCACTGTGACCATCAAACGCAGCCACTGTGCCCATCAAACGCAGCCACTGCGCCATCAATTGCCACCACCGTGCCATCAAATGCAGCCACTGTGCCCATCAAATGCAGCCACTGTGCCCATCAAATGCAGCCTCTGTACCCATAAATTGCTGCCAGTGTGCCCATCAATTGCTGACACTGTGCCCATCAATCTCCGCTACTGTGCCCATAAATTGCTGCCAGTGTGCTCATAAATTGCCACTACTCTGTCCATAAATTTCTGCCAGTGTGCCCATCACTTGCTGACACTGTGCCCATCAATTGCTGACACTGTGCCCATCATTTGCCGCTACTGTCCCTTTAACTTGCTGCCAGTGTGCTCATCAATTGCCACTACTGTGCCAATCATATGCTGCCAGTGTGCCCATAGATAGGCATCCAATTACATTGACTATCGTTTCAGCCAATCAGGTGACAGGTAACAGACCCAAACACCTGATTGGCTGAGAGGCGGTTCAGTGTTAGGTAAGTGAATATTCATTTGCTTTGCTAACACAAAGCTAAGTGAACTGCTAGCGGCCAGCATGGCGCCCACTGTTCACCTTTATGGACGCCTATTAGAGCCTATGGCAAAAAATACCTTACCGCTGTAAGGGGGGATAGTGGTGAATGCATGAATCTATCTATGGTGATAGACAGGTGTCAGGAGATAAGGGGCAGCACCGCCACTGATCTCATCAAATCTTTGCAAAATATTAAGAGGTTCCTTCTTGACACCTAAAATCAGATTTAATATTTTCTACTGTAACCCACATTACATTGGGCAGCATTTTTCACTCACTCCCTTCTCTTAAACACGGCAAAAAGACCTTTGCCACCTATACCTGGATAGCACAAGTCTAATTTTTTAATGGAGCAAAAAAGAAATAGAACAAAAAAAAAAAAGCTTAGTACTTATTCAATATACTGAAAAATACGTGGTGTTCCCCCCAAATAAAGAGCCTTCAGGTCTGGTATGGATTTTAAGGGGAACTCTGGCCAAATGTAAAAAAACGTGGAGTTCCCCCCAAAAATCCATACCAGACCCTATATACGAGCAAGCAACCTGGCAGGCCATATGCCCTCAACATGGGGAGGATGCTTTAGGTGTCTGTGACCCCTCAAAGCACCATGTCCCCATGTTGATGGGGACAAAGGCCTTATCCCCACAACCCATGCCTGGTGGTTGTGGGGGTCTGCATGTGGGGGGGCTTATTGGAATCTGGAAGACCCCTTTAACAAAGGAGACCCCCAGATCCCGCCCCCCCCTATGTGAATTGGTAAGGGGTACAATCCCAAGATTATATGTTCATCCACAAATGAAAGCCTCCACAAGGGGATTAGAAGCAAAATTCAGCAGGAGCTACAGAGTATAAAAGAGAAGAGAGGCACCTCTAGGTGTAGCAATATGGTTACATTGAAGGTACAACATTTAGCAACACACATAGTTGATGATTAAAAGAGGTACATCTAAGTATGCAGACATCCAGGGTAAGCGATCCACATAGACTGTCCTCCTCACCGCTGGCTCTCACCGCTATCATGACGGGGAAGACTACCCTGAAAGCGAGGCTTGAACCGCTCGTGGAGCGCAGCATGGAAGGGATGATATTGATGGCGGTGAGGAGGACGGTCTATGTGGACAGCTTTACCCCAGATCCCTGCATACTTAGATGTGCCTGTTTTAATCATCAACCATGTGAGTTGCTAAGTGTTGTACCTTCATTAAATGTAACCATATTGCTACACTTAGATGCGCCTCTCTTCTCTTTTATACTCAGTTGTGACGTGACGCTACTTTTATATCAAGACATCGCTTGTATATCAAGTCAAAATGTATTAAAAAAATTAGCTTGTCTTGCAAAACGCTCTCAAATCAAGTTACTCTCAAACCAAGGTTTTACTATAATCTATACTAATAGTATATAGTATAAGGTTTTAAAATGGTTCACTTATGCTGCCATATGTTTTTCTGATATGTTTTTTTTTGTGTATATTAAATAAAAGAAAATAATTCTCAAAAACTGTGTTATATTCTTCTCTAGACCCCTTGTTCCCTGGGGCAATGTGAACAGGCACTGGATGTGTATTTGAAGTCAGTACTGGTATACATTTAGCCTTATGCCGCGTACACACGGTCGTTTTTTGCGATGAAAAAAAACGAAGTTTTTTGTGAAGTAAAAAACAACGTTTTTGAAACGTCACTTTCAAAGACGATGTTGCATACACACCATCGTTTTTTTCACAAAAAGCAAGGTTACGTTCACCACTCTTTTCCATTTAAGCTCGCTTCATAACTAGCTTCTGGGCATGCGCGGGTTGAAAAACGTTGTTTTAAACGACGTTTTTGCTACACACGGTGACTTTTTGTGAAACAAAAAACGACGTTTTGAAAAACGACACAAAAAATTCAAGCATGTTGGAATTTTTTTTTGGTCTTTTTTTTTAAGACAAAAAACGACGTTTTGCCCACACACGATCAATTTAAATGACGTTTTAAAAAACAACGTTTTTTTTCATCGCAAAAAACGACCGTGTGTACGCGGCATTAGTGCTAGAATACAAGTGACATTTAATATATGCAAATAAAAATAGTGAGAGCATTAAAGGGGGCCTACTGCAGCGCAGCAAACTTCACACAGCCATAGTACTGCAGTGCAGCCTCTCAGGCCGGGAAGAGCATCGGTATCTGATGATTCGATTACACCAGCAGCTGTAGTATTGTAAACTCATTAGCAGATTTGTAAATAGGCGCATTCAGAGGCTTTAAATAGTTAGTTATTTGTGGTTCAGGAGAGAGTCACATGTCACGTGCTTCTCACTACATCTGTGAACCACAAATCTAAAAGTGTCTCAGGAGACAGTTTATGGCTTCAGATTCTTACATTTTTTTTAAGCAATTTTGTGCCTGGTTCCAAAATACCCACATATTGCAGTATAGTACAGTGCATACACAAGTATCATCAGTAGATTACCGGTAGCTGAATGTCATGGCTGGAGAGTGAATGAGACCTAAAGCAGCCCATAGATGAGTCATTGAGCTGGTTGAAGCAAAAAACTGACTCGATTCCCCCATCCACTTTCTTTGAAAGGAAGTGAAGGGTTAATAAGGGCTACTCCAAAGTGTAGCCCTATAACACCAGTTGTGTTAAAGGACTATCTCGGTACCCAGAAATCGAAACAAGTATTGATATAAATTATACATTTATTAAGAAAAATATATAAAATACATAAACAACAACAAGACAAAGGTATAGTTGTATGTAGTTCCATTAAGTTGGCACTTAAGAAGCATAAAACCCAACTGGTAGGTGGCAACACAATGATGTAGATACAGACCTGGTCCCCTACATGTCTCGGACATGTGTCGCTTCTTCAGGAGGAGTCAACCAAAACATCTATAAAGAGATACAATCTCATAGTTACGATTTCAGGAAACAGTTGAGAAACAATATTGTAGTAAAGCTACCAATAAACCTTTTATTTTTGGAGTATTAAAAAAGCCATCGCTACTCATCAATGGAGGCCCATATGGGCATCAGACGGCATTAGACTTGATTATACTTGATGTATATTGGGAATCCTCCTTGCTGAGGTATTGTATTCTAAAAGCAGAGACACGGTCACTAGAACAAACTAAATCTCTTCAAAGAGAACACAGAGAACAATAAAAACCTAAGATAGATCCTAAATCTTCCCTGACAAATTCAAAACCACCCAAAAAAAATATATTTTTGGGCTAATGATGCCCATTTTTTTGTAACATTGATCTGAAGATCTCAGTAGTCTTGCTAAGCTGCTTACCAACTGCCCTCTCCTGCAAATTCTGTTGCCAAAATCCTTGGCATCATCCGACATAAGGAGTCATGGCCAGTTTTCAGTTGCAATTTTCTTATATTTTTTCAAAATGGGAAAACAGGAATGTTCACCGCGCAGGAGCTAAACAACAGCAACAGCAACATACCCATACACCAGTTGCCACCATGAAACCAGATAGAATAGGCAAGCTTTGGAATATTGCAAGCTCAAACAAGCAGGTCAGGCATCCCAGTTAGAGTGCCCTAAACCGAGGCTGGTCAATTATCCAGGTTCTAAAAAAAAAATAGAAACAGAAAGGAAAGTAAAAAAAAAAAGAAAGGGCAAAGGAGTTGGAAAAGGGGAGAATGAGAGTCAGAAGATGATAGAAGAAAAGTGTGGAGAAAGAAGGTAAGGGCAGTGGGGTTTGCCCTCTGGGGCTCAGACCCAAACATTCTATGAGTGCCTATGGGTAGCTAAGGGTAACTGGGTCTAATGGCCCATACACATGATCCAAATATCGTATAACAGATTGTACAACTTTTTTCGCTTAATAGTCGCAGGTAGAGATTGAATAGGGTACTAAAGTCATGAAAATTCTCGTACCACAGAAAAAAAAAATCGGAAGTGATGTCATGTGTTGTAATGTATTTGTATTGTATTTTCTTGACGACAACTATACTGATTAAACGAAAATCGTACGATCTGGTATCGTACGAGGAAAATTTTTGTGTTTGTCCGATCGAATATAATCGGATGAACTGTCATGATCGGCTCTCGAAAGTAGTGTACACACGATCCGAAAATCGTACGATTTCCTTGGATGATCGTTTTCATCCGATATTTGGATCGTATGTACGGGCCATAGAGTAGGTATAGCAGGATTCCCAAACTTTTGGAAAATTTTGAATGGGAATCGGTAAGAATGCTTGAAATATTTTTGTTAAGTGTCATGGCGAAACCAGAATTTATATCTTTGTCAGTTTGAGGGTATTCTTCTGAGTGAATGAGTGAGTGAAAAACGTATAGAGCGCGACGCTTGCGAAATAAATCGCCTCTGGGCGCTGTTTCCATTCCTTCAGTAAAGGATGGCTTTGCCTCAGAAGAGATGAGTTTTAATCATTCTCCTGAAGGCCAAGTGGTCCGACTCCAGTCGGATGGTGGTTGGTAGTGCATTCCACAGTCGCGGTCCTTGGACAGCAAATCTCCAATCTCCTTTGGATTTGTATCTTGCCTTTGGTATGTGCAGTAGATTTTGATTTGTGGATCGCAGAATGCGATTGGGGTTATGGGTTTTTATTTTTTTTCATAGATATTGGGGAGCGTTTCCTTGAATACACTTGTGTGTAAGGCAGAGTGCCTTAAAAGTGATTCTGTCTTTCACTGGTAGCCAGTGAAGAGATCTTAGCGAAAGGGAGATTGACTCCCATGGTTTTTTACCAGTCACTAATCGAGCAGCCGTATTTTGAACGACTTGCAGACGAGTGATTTGGTATTAGGGAAGTCCTAAATAGCGGGCATTTGCATAGTCGAGTCTGGAATTGACGATTGTTCCCACCACGACTGCAATGTCCTCTTTAGGAATATAATTCTCTACTGATGATTGTCCCTTTATTTGGCTTTACAGTAATGACTCTCTCAGCTTACTTAAATATAGGAAGCCTGTTTAGGCTGCTGTAGTTATGGTGGTGGCGCAGTTAAAGTGGTGTATTAAGGCATAATAATGAAATACATGAAATTTACTATGGTTGCTGTTAGGGTCGTCCCGCTACCACTTTTTTAGGACCGAGTACAAGTACCGATACTTTTTTTCATGTACTCGCCGATACCGATATATTTTTTTAATGCCATGTGACAGTTTGACTGATGGGCACTGATATATGGCACTGATTGATGGGCACTGATAGGTGGCACTGGCACTGACAGGTGGCTAGCACTGATGGACGGCACTGATGGCACTGATAGACGGCACTTATATGCACTGATGGCACTGATAGGTGGCAGTTATGGGCACTGATGGCAGTGACAGGTGGCTGGCACTGATAGGCAGCAGTTATGGGCACTGATAGGTGGCTGGCACTGTTAGATGGCACTGATAGGCGGCAGTTATGGGCACTGATGGCACTGACAGGTGGCTAGCACTGACAGGTGACTGGCACTGACAGGTGGCTAAATGACATGAGAAAAGTATTTTAAAATGCTATGCTGCAAAGGAGCTGCGGTGGCTCAACGCGATTGGCACTGCGCTGACAAGCCGTTCATCTCTGCAGCTAAGGGTTTGGATGCCTGTCCCTGCTGCATGTTAATTGAGTTTGGTGGTCTCAGCCCAGCTCCTGGTGGGTGTGCTATGCAAGGTAAGCCTGCGCTTAGTACGCCCACCCCCTCCCACAAAAACCACCACACTTACATGCACTCAAAATTGGGTTAACATGCACGCACTTTGGCCATGCGGGCTAGATCCTCTCACTCCCTTATAGGGAGTCCCTCTGCCCCGTTGGGCTTCAAAGCGGAGCAGGTAGGGCGGGTTGTGTGGGAGGACCCCCTCACACCCGCCATTGCCACCCGGGGGCATGGAGAAAGATGGCAGATTGCCTCTGGGGAGGCCTGCCCACTCCCAACTCCTGCAGTCCGGCTCCTCTCTCTCTCACGCACAAAATACACTTTAAACAAAAAAAAAAATGCTATGCTGCAGCGCCCATCTTGGTACACCCTGCACTCGGCATCAGTAAGTATCAGCACCCAACCCAAACTATATGTGCTGGGTTACTGTGGCCAAGTGCAGGGTGTGCCAAGATGGGCGTCAGAATGTCCAAGCTGACAGTGACCACTCCTCCTGATCCGCCCACTGAGGCGGCCCGATCTGCCTACTGACGCCACCCGCTCGCCGCCGACCAAGTATCAGGTCAGGCATCGGGAGCATTTGTGCGAGTACAAGTACTCGCACAAAATGCTCGGTATCGGTCCCGATACCGATACTAGTATCTGGACAACCCTAGTTGCTGTGATTAACTAGTGAGATGATCAAATTTATATATATATATATATATATATATATATAAAAATACATATTTTTTTTTTGTATACTAGTTGCATAGGACCCTTCCAATTATCTGTTAAGGAGGACAGCCTTATTAAGTAATCTAGTAAAGCTTTTGGAAGGAAGAGATTTTTTTCATGTAGCGATGACGCTGTTAGAGACGGCAATATGCCTGAAGGTCAGCATGAATGGTTTTGCTTTACGGATCTAAGCAGAGAAAATCAATGAAGATATTGACTAGGAATGGGAGAACAGCGGATGAGTGTAATGTGAGAGTGAAGACAAGGCGTGCTATATCAGGCACATCTCGTGGCACTGCACACACAGAGAGCCGATTGAGAAAAAAGCTCCATTTTGCCCATGTAATTGGCTCTTTGGAAAGATTCAATAACGTTCATAGTAGCAGATTTGCAACCGTGCAACCTGCTCAAAATAAAGTGATTAAAGGCTATTTGAAGGCTCACAGAGCAGATCGTTATGTTTATCTCTAATTTCTGCTTTGGCACTGTATTCACAATGGTAAAAAAAACAGGCTTTGTTGCAAAGTAGGGTTTGAAGGTAGAAGTAAACAGCGCCTGCGAATTTCAAACATTAGGTAGGTGTGGTCAGTGAAAGCTGTGTATATTTGAAGAATGAAGTAGTGCTAATGTTTCTAAGAGTCTGTAATCTCAGTTATGAAAAGCAAGAGTTGGATTTCAGAAAGAATAATAGCAGGCAACTTGAAAAACCAGTCAACAAATTGCTAATGCTAGCCAGGAAACACTGTGAGACGAGAGACGAGAGGACCCTTTTATTTACTCCCTTATTTGCGTTTCTTGATCTGTTAAAGATACCTAATGTTACTGGAAGACTGGAAGCTACAACATAAGCCTTTCTTGTTGAACAACGTGCAATTCCCAGTAGTTTCCAACGTTGAGCAACATAGTGAAACTCAAAATATTCTTGACATGTAAAGACAATGAAATAAAGGGAGAATCTAGCATTCTACAATAGAAGAAGCAGTGGCGGTGCGTCCATTAAGGGCGCCGCCCCCTCTCTCCAGCCACCCCCTATATGAATAATGGATAGATTCATGCATTGCATAAATCTATCCATGGCCTCTGCCGCCACCCCCTATTTAGGCGTCCAGACCCTTTTTGGACGCCGGGCGCCTAAATTACAGCGGCCGGGGTGTGTTTTTGAAGCACCTGATTAGAGCCATAGGCCATAGAACCATAGCCATAGGCTCTAATAGGCTTCAAAAAAGGTGAACTGCGTTGCGCTCGGAGTCCACCCACGTGTGTTAGAACAGCGAATAAATATTCTCTGTTCTAACACTGAACCGCCTCTCCGCCAATCAGGAAGCGTGGGTGTGTTACCCGTCACCTAATTGGCTGAAACGACAGGCGCTGTGATTGGACGACTATCAGAAGGAGGGGAGGAGATGCATGGAGGACACAGCTCGTCGTCGTCACCCGCTGCCCCACCGAGATAGGGTAAGTGCCGGAAAGACGGCGAGCGGGCGGGGGGTCACAGTGTTAACTTTTGATGAGGACAGTGGCAGCATTTGATGGGCACAGTGGCGGTATTTGATGGGCACAATGGTAGAATTTGATGGGGCACAGTGGCTATATTTGATGGGCACAGTGGCAGCATTTGATGTGCACAGGGGCGGTATTTGATAGGCACAGTGGCAGCATTTTATGGCACAGTGACAGCATTTGATGGGCACAGTGGCGGCATTTGATAGACACAGTGGCTGCGTTTGATGTAAAAGTGGCTGCGTTTGATGGCACAATGGCTGCAATTGATGGACACAGTGGCTGCGTTTGATGACACAATGGCTGCGATTGATGGGCACAGTGACGGTATTTGATGGGCACCGTGGCAGCATTTAATGGCACAGTGGCTGCGTTCGATGGGCACAGTGGCTGCATTTGATGGGCACAGTGGCTGCAATTGATGGGCACAATGGCTGCAATTGATGGGAGAGTGGCTGCGCTTGATGGCACAGTGGCTGCGTTTGATGGCACAATGGCTGCAATTGATGGTTGATGGGCACACTGGCTGCGTTTGATGACACAATGGCTGTGATTGATGGGCACAGTGGCTGCAATTGATGGGCACAGTGGCTGCAATTTATAGGCACAGTGGCTGCATTGGATGAGCACATTGGCTGCAATTGATGGGCACAGTGGCTGGGTTTGATGGGCACAGTGGCTGCATTTTATGGGCACAGTGGCTGCATTTTATGGGCACAGTGGCTGCAATTGATGGGCACAGTGGCTGCAATTTATGGGCACAGTGAGGCCCCCCCACCCCAAAAAAAAATGAGCACCAGCCGCCACTGAGAAGAAGTAATACACAACACGCAGGTGCAAAATATAGCATGATGAAAACTGTTAATAACTTGTATGAAGGGGGAACTGGACAGACCTTTCCTGGTAAATGCAGAACATTTCTTAGAGAAGAGGTTTCCATCCTTCTTCAGGCCATGGAACATCATGGTGAAACTAAAAATGTTTCTCTTATGTAGCATCTACCAGAAGTTTTGTGTCATCTTCTTGTATTTTACAGTAGAAAAGACTGACATTTTTAACAAACAAGCTAAAAAATACAATTCTGTTATTTTTTTGTGCAAGGGAATCATCCTAACACACCTTGAATCAGAAGAAAAATGTCGATCTTGCTTTCTTTGTAGCAAGTATGGGAACACTAGGCTGACCCAAGTGATCTTATAACTCTTTGGGGAGCCGTGATACTGCACTCACTGCAACAAGCTGCTGAAGGGAAGCAAAGGGTGGAGGCTGTGCTAATATACTGTATGTGGTAGGGCTGTATTGGCCTTAATAGGACTCTTACCAAAATGGTATTTATGAATCAGTGTCTAAGGCAGCCATTCTCAACCAGGGTTCCGTGGAACCCTAGGGTTCCTCCAGAGGTGGCTAGGGGTTCCTTGAGCTGTGGCCGATTTACCTCCTGGTGCCTACACAAGTTCTGAGCCAATTCCACTTGGAGGAGCCTGTGGTATTACACCAATGATCTTCATAGTTCTCTGTTAGGGGGGCATTCTTACCACTACTGTAAAAAAGGGCATTATTCTTTCTGACCACCAAAGTAAGGGACATTGTTCCCACTGACCCCCAATTAATGTGTTTTATCAGGGGTTCCCCGAGACCTGAAAATTATTTTTAGGGTTCCCCAGCGGTAAAAAGGTTGAGAAAGGCTGGTCTAAGGAAACAATGTTGCTAACTTTTTCTTTCTTTTGGCTATCTTTGAATATTTTTGGCTTAACTTTGCAAGGAAACTGTGCAACTGCAGGAGATTCTGAGTGGAGTCATAAGGCTCTTTAAAGTTCAGGAAACATGACACAATTTCTCTTAACTGGTGGTCTGAAGAGCTGAAAAGTAAGTCTGCATACACAGTATGAAACAAGTGCAAAGTTTGTATGAAAATGAGCATGAATGCCATGTTTTCGTTGTGCCTGAGGTAAGGGGAGCACAATGTCTGAGGACAGTCTTGGTAAGGGGGTGTTAAATACCCCCAATCCTGGTTGAAGGCTGGTGTCCATCATTTGTGATCCAATATCTTTTTCACATAGTATTGGATATCTTGCCAGTGGGTCTACCCCACCATTTTTTTTCTTTCCTTTTTTTTCTGGGGCCTTTGTCCCTTTATCTTTACCTTTTGTTTTTGCTATTTAACCACTTCAGCCCTGGAAGAATTTACCCCCTTCCTGACTAGAGCACTTTTTGAGATTCGGCACTGAGTCACTTTATCTAACAATTGCGCGGTCGTGGCTCGCAAACAAAATTGACGTCCCTTTTTCCCCACAAATAAAGCTTTCTTTTGGTGGTATTTGATCACCTCTGCGTTTTTTTTAGTAATGATGGCAATCTGCGATTTTATGGCGGACACATCGGACACTTTTGACACTATTTTGGGACCATTGACATTTATACAACGATCAGTGCTATAAAAATGTACTAATTACTGTGTAAATGACACTGGCAGGGAAGGGGTTAACCACTAGGGGGCGAGGAAGGTGTTAAGTGTGTCCTATGGAGTGATTCTAGCTGTGGGGGGGCTCACGACAGTGATCACTGCTCCTGATGACAGGGAGCAGTAGATCACTGTCCTGTCACAAGGCAGAACAGGGAAATGCCTTGTTTACACAGGCATCTTACCGTTCTGCAGCTTCGTGACACAATTGCGGGATGCCGGCGAGTCTGTGGGTCACGGCCATTCTGCCGACATAAATATACAGGAGGCGGTCGACAAGCGGTTAACATCCCAATTATACAAGGTTTTCATTTCTCTTTTTAGCCTTATATGTTACAACTTGCTTTCTTCTTTTAAATTTGCAATGTTGTTTTAATCTTTACCAATCTATACCAAGAGCCATACCTATGTTGTCAACTGTATTTTTTTTTTCGTACTCATGGCCTCTACTTTATACTTAGATTTAAGTTTAGTTTCTCCCTTTTTTTTTATTCTTATGATAACATTTTTTAATAAAAATATATTATTTAAAAATTGCTTATGCTATTCATTCTGGAACACAACTTTGGACAGGTGTGCATTGTCGCACAACACATTAACATGCATTGCAGTGCTTTGCAAAACAAATGGTGCTTGCGTACCCCATTTTTTGGCAGTGCACTGTACATTATTGCATTGCAGTGGATTGTCTTTTTGGTGTATTTGTCTTTATGTTGCCCATTTTAACATGCATTGGGAATGCAATCAATGAATCAAAAACAATAGCACCACGTAGCATTAGCACACTTAACACACATTGCAGTAAAGTGTGCAATAATGCACACATTACTACAAAACCGTGGTGTGATCAGGTCCTAATTCTAAATCATTCCGTGTGGTCAGTGTAAGACTGTGTATCTCTGTCAGGGGTGGCTAGACAGTCAGCATTACCTAAATGTTAGTCCATCTATCAGGGGAATGGGGAATGGGACTTACTTGTATCCCTGGCTGGGGCACCTTCTTTCTGCTAGTCCTTGTTGCTTGCTCTACACAGCTCACTGAAGCATTGTGAGCTGCTGGGCAAGAGGCTAGGGATTAGGGTTGCCACCTGTCCAGGATTAACCCGGACAGTTCGGGTTTAGAATCATGCGTCCAGGTTTCGGACTGCCTGAAACTCTGACACAATATTCAGACGGGACTATGGCTTCCAGATACATTTGGATTAGAGGTGCTGACTGCCAAGGGGTAAGTGAGCTCACCATCCATGCCTGTCTTTGACTGAAGTCTCCCTCCTTCTCTCTTCTGCATCTGAGTGAGTAAACTAAGACAATTCAGGGTTCTCAGAGCACCCCTTACATCAGAGTTCCCCTTTATTCCCTTATATCAGAGTCTGCAGAGTCCCCCCTTACAGTGAAAGGGAACTCTGCGAGTTCAGATGTAAAAGGGGAACTTTGTGAATTCAGATGTAAAAGGGGAACTCTGTGGACTCTGATGTAAAAGGGGAACTTTGTAAATTCAGATGTAAAGGGGGAACTCTGTGGACTCTGATGTAAAAGGGGAACTTTGTGAATTCAGATGTAAAGGGGGAACTCTGTGGATTCTGATGTAAAAGGGGAACTCTGTAGATTCTGATGTAAAAGGGGAACTCTGTAGACTCTGATGTAAAAGAGGAACTCTGTGGACTCTGATGTAAAAGAGGAACTCTGTGGACTCTGATGTAAAAGGGGAACTCTGTGGACTCTAATGTAAAAGGGGAACTCTGTGGACTCTAATGTAAAAGGGGAACTCTGTGGACTCTAATGTAAAAGGGGAACTCTGTGGACTCTGATGTAAAAGGGGAACTCTGTGGACTCTGATGTAAAAGGGGAACTCTTGTTATTAACTTCATATGATTATAAATGTTACTTAATAGCAAAATATATGTATAGTTTTTACCATAATTTTTTTTTTGCTGTGTCCTGCTATAGTGTGTGGGTTTTACTTAAAGAAAAGGTGGCAACCCTACTAGGGATAGGTCCAGTGGAAGTCTGACAGGCAGTGCCCCCTACTAATCACGACTTTCTCACCCTCACACCCTCCTCCCCACATCATAGTAAAGGGAAGATGAGCATTAGTAGCCAGTGAGGGAGGTCATCTCCTAGGTAGGTGGATAAGCAGCATTCTCTTTAAAGAATAATTACAGGTATGGATATTTTATACATGGGTCCAGCTTGGACCAATGTAACTATGTATCCTGGACCTTGGAATGATAAAGTGTTTCTACTTGAAATCTGTCACACAGTGGGAGGTCTCTGCCATGTCTTAAGACTAACTCCCTCTCCAGACAGCCTCATTGTTCTGTGTATGGCTATTGTGTACATTGATTGCCCCCTGGGGCTTCTGTCTCAATACACATAGCAGTACTTCTATTCAAACTATCCAACCAATCTCTGCTGAGTCATTTTGAAGTCCTCATTTGCATGGAAGAGGACCTGAAGGGGAACTGCATGGACTTCACAATTGACCAATAGGAAAGTGGTTGTTGGGGACGGGATGTTCCAAATTCTGTATAAAAGTGTGTTGTGTACTTCCATTACAAAGAGTCCTGTTTGAACTTACATACAGCCTGCCTGGTGTTTGTTCTAATGGATCTCGATCGGCACATAGCTGTAGTTCGGATCCCGGAGTCTTGGATGACTGAACCATCAGACGTTGCAATCTGCAATCTGATCCAATAGTAGCAGAGGAGTGTCGGGAGAGCGGAAGCGAGCGAGCAAGGGTCTCATCACGCTATGTATAGTCCATACCTAACTGATGCCCCTCGGTGCAGGAGCCATTCATTAATTGGATGAAGGGGAGAGGAAGGGTGGTGGCATCACGTGAACTCCTACTAAAAATACTAGTTGTCTGGCTGCCATGCTGAGCTTGGCATCAGTGCATTCTTAGTCACTGACCTGGAAAATGTATACAGATCAGGAGTTCTGATTTCACTCACCGCATACTTGCTTTGGGCTAGTGATTTACTAACACAGCCAGGAAACTAGCACTTTCAGAAGGCAATAAACAATTGCAGCACCCGCATGTCTATCTGGACAGGTCTCCTTTGCAGTTTTTATATCTAGTGAGTTGTTTACCTATGCTGAAGGACTGCTAGTAGTGTATGTATTTTATACTCCCAGGTCAGTTTATTCAGAAAAACTCTAAAGGATTCACTAAAAATTTTACCTGCCTGTTTTTGAAAAGATTTTAAAAGCATATACTGTGTGACCTTGCTACATGGCTATTTTCCTATCACTATTTTGTGTCTATAATGCTAAAAAGCAACCTTGAACCACCATTACTGGTAGCTTTTTTTCTGAACAAATAAATGAATATTGTTTACTGGTACCCAATGCACTCCTCTATTCAATCAAAACAAATGAAAAACCTTCAGAAAACCTCTTAAATCAGTCACCAAATAGACAATGTTCATGAAAAAGCAATAGTCGCAATAAAAAAGTTCAACAAGTCACCCATGCCCACTACACTGTGATGTTCACAGCTCTAAAGAAAAACTGCAGCTATTTTTCTCCTTTTCTGTGGTGAAGGCAATCTTTTGTAGCGCTACCCCTGAAGGGGGCGCTGCAGGGTTACAATTTCTTTCCCAAGACCGTGCAGAAGCAGCCAGTCACACAGCAATAGTCCATTCACGGCTCAGTAAACAGGAATATAATTCCTCGTACACATTATAGTTTTTTCTGACGGGAAAACTGCCATGTTTGCATTTGGTCGGGAAAACCGGCCATGTGTATGCTCCATAGCAGTTTTCCTGACAGGAAAACTGCAAGCAAAAAAAGAGAAGCCTTTTTTCCCGCCACAATTCTCAGCGTTTTTTTGCTCGGCAGTTTTGCTACGGGAAACACTATGAGGGAGCAGGCCAGTCAAGTTCCTCTACCCCAAACTTGGAACAGGAGGAGAACAATGGGGAATAGGATTCTTCAAAACACTTGAGCACAATTCTGCAGAGAACAATTCTCCCTCAGTAACAGGAGCACAGTCCTTAGATCACTCAATTTTCTTTCCTTCCACCTTTTGCTTTTCCTTCTGTCTGCGGAGGGACACAGGGAGCCTTCCTGGCCAGCAGAATATGATGATTACTGCTTGTGGCATGTAGAAAAATCCAACAGGCTGGTTGTATCCAAGTCAATTGATGGATCAACTTGGGTACAATCAGCCTGCCCATACATGGATCGAATCTCACCCGGTCCCTGCTGAACTGACTGATTTTCGAACCTTGTATAACTAGCTTAATTCTCACAACTGGGGCCCATGAGGTTGTTTTTACCTCAAGTAGCTGCAGACTGTAATAGTCTGAATTGTTACGGCTGGGGAGCACAAGGTGGTTTGTAGCACAGATAGTGGCAGACTGTAATAGTCTGGATATTCATGGCTGGGGACCATGAATTAAATTGCAGCACAAAATAGAGGCTCTGCTTACAAAATCCTGGAACAGGATCAGTCCATAGATACAGCCCCTTGGAGAGCAGTGCAGCATCCAGTCAAGAAGTGCCCAGGGATAAACAGTCCCCTGAAGCTCACCTATCACCTCTCTGACCACCTACTTGGCACACATCCTCAAGGAATGGCCACGGCATGATAAATATTCAGACTGGGCATTTGAATTTCCCACCATTATGCTCTGGAATGTTCTATATAGAGGCAGGGGGAACCAATCAAATCCACAGCCTGTGTAACCATATACAAACCCAGGCAATCCATCTCAGCTTCTCTGATTACAGAGTAGGCCAAATTAAATTTGCTAAGCATCTTATACTAGGAGGGTGCTACAATTATGTAAACTATGGCTGAGTTGCATGACTCAGGAAGCACCATTCAATCACTCGCTGTGCTATCATAACAGTCTCTTTTAAAATAATATTAGTAATTTATAATAATTAGTTTTAAAATATTAATGTTTTGTGCTTTTGGTTTGTTCTCATGTTTTCCTGTCTTGTTTGCTCTCAGTTACTATGGTCCCTAGTTAGACACTCCTAGCTTCCTCATGCACGCTAGTTAGTTTGACTTTTTACCCCCATTGGCCCGGATGCGGCCACGACACGACGCATGCGCAGTCCGTTCTAAGTACTTGTCTGGCACTCGGCCCATCATTTGCATGGCTCACGGCCACTTCCACCTACGCCAGCTTACGCCTTAGAAACCCAGCGTAGTTTTGAGAGCATGTGCTTTGTGAATTCGGTGATTGCCTCTCTGCGCTGCGTAGGGTAAAGAAGATACGCTACTGTGGCATATATATGCGCCGATGTATGTGAATCCGGGCCATTGTGTTTATAGGTCCCTCTAGTCTAGTGAGTCACAAAGCTATGATCCTAAAATGATTTTAATTACATTTTTTTATCTGCAAGAATTGCTCACCCCTTGTAACCTGCCAGCCTTAATTATACTACATTACATTTCAATTTGAGTCTTCTTAGTGAGATGAAACTACTTATGTATCTTGTTTTTTTTTTGTTTAATACATTTTTATTGTAATGCCATGTACACACGATCATTTTTTGTGATGAAAAAAAATGACGTTTCAAGTGATGAAACAAAACAAAGTTTTTCAAACTTCATTTTCCAAAACGACGTTGCATACACACCATCGTTTTTCCAAAATGCTCTAGCAAAGCGTGGTTACATAAGACACGTTCGACGGCACTCTGTTCCATTGAAGCTCCGTCTCATAACTTGCCTCTGAGCATGCGCGGCTTTAAAAACGTTGTTTTCAACATTGTTTTGCCCACACACCATCACTTTTTATGACACAAAAAACGACGTTTTAAAAAACGACACAAAAAATTCAAGCATGTTCGAATTTTTTTTTCGCCGTTTTTTTTAAGACAAAAGATGACGTTTTGCCCACACACGGTGATTTTAAATGACGTGTTTGAAAACGTTGTTTTTTTTTCATCACAAAAAATGATCGTGTGTACGCGGCATAAAGTATAAAACAGTTTTTATGGATCTTGTTGAGTCAGAAAGTTGCCATACTGTTTGCATAGACTGGATCTCAGGAGGTATGTCTTTTGCATAAAGCAACATTTGCAATAGAGCACTATGAATGCTACATATGCCCCGTACACACGATCGGATTTACCGTCGGAAAAAAACTCTGTCTCTTTTTTCCGACGGAATTCCGCTTAAGCTGTCTTGCATACACACCAAATTCCGACCGTCGAAAACGCAGTGATGTACAACACTACGTCGAGCCTAGAAAAATGAAGTTCAATGCTTCTGAGCATGCGTCAAATTGTTTCCGAGCATGCATGTTTTTTTCTCCATCAGAATTCCATACATGAATGGAATTTCCGATAGAATTTTTTTGTTCTCTTTCTAAGTCCATCGCAATTTCAGACAGAAAAAGTCAGATGGGGCAAACACACGGTCAGAATATCCAATGAAAAAAATTCCGTGTGCACGGGGCATAACAGACGCTTCTTTGCAACTTGTTATAGTTAGGTTAATATTTACTAGTACTGGGAACACATCGTTCCGCCCGTCGAGGTTCTCTGCCGGCCGTCGAACTCGGCGAGCCGCCCGTCGGGAATGGTAACCAGCCATTCATCCAGGCGGGCCGTCGAGCAAATAGAGAACATGCTCTCTATTTCTGCTTGACGGCATTCCCGACAGGATGCTCGCCGAGAGCGTACACACGGCCGAGGTTCTCGCTGGAATGCAGCTTCCAGAAAGGTTCTCGCTGGTTTCCAGCGAGAACCTCGGTCGTGTGTACGCCGCCTTACTGGTTTCCAGCAATCCTACCTACCTACCAGCATCCTACCTCCTATCGGTATATAATAGTCCTCGTTATGTTTTATAAGGATGAAAACTAATTTGTGCACACACTTACGGTACTTAGACACCACTGGTATTTCTTAGGCATATCAATGTCCCTTAGACCTCAAACACCACTCCAGTTTATTACCTAAGTTTGCTTAGAAGTACAGAAGTAGTGCATCTTTAGTTGCTGCTAAGAATCCTTAAAGGGTCACTAAAGGAAATATTTTTTTTTAGCTAAATAGCTTCCTTTACCCTAATGCAGTCAAGGTTTCATGTCCTCATTGTTCGTTTTTGGTGTAATCCTTCTTTGTTCTGCACACTTCCTGGTTGTCTGTTTCCTTATGAAAAAAGTACTGGGAGCTTCTCTCTGTTGTCTCTCTAATCAAGTAGGTGTGATTTGTTAGCTATGACTAAGCATCAGTTATTGATGTGAAACGCGTCAACATTGTTACCCCACTGTTTGCTTTTTTATTGCTGTGGGGTGTAATTTTTTACTGGTAATAAAGGCACCATTTTCTACATTTTGGTATCGTGTTGGAGTGCGGCTGTCCATCTCCTTTTTTTCTCTTCGTTAGGTGTGATTACTGTGTCTAAAACCCTTCAGAACCAATCAGTTTCATTTTAAAAACAAACACTGCCCTGTATTGGCTCTGTGTCTCTGTCCTTCACAGAGGCATGAAACTAGATGAAAAACGAAACTGAAACTGCAGGCACATTATATGATTGATTACATCTTTTTATTATTTTTAAAAGGAATCAGTTAACTATTATGTCTCTATACCCTGTAAACAGTCATTTCAGCAAAAAAAAATGTTTCCTTTACAACTTTAAATCAGGTCAAAAGCTAAATGCACAATTCAAACACAGTATATATACTGTACTTATTACATGATATTGTATTTTCTGGCCAACTAACATTAAGAAGGAGAGCAAAAGAAGAAATGTATCTGTGTAACTGCCGGAGATAACACATATCTGCAGAAGATGGAGAAAATGAAGGCACCACAACAGGTGCATAGTCAATGACAAGACGTCAGCAGCTCATGGAGGTGATTCCAGCAGATAGAGGCTGATGGATAAGTAACAACAGCTACTGAGAGCAAGAGGCAGTGATGAGGCTAGGTAAACAGGCAAAGGACCTATCCAAGTGGTTGGCAATACTTTGCCAGAGTACCAGGCTAAGGGGTAGGTTCAGGTGTCAAGCAAAGGTGTCAGTACAAAGTGCAAGGGGTCAGTCCAGGTGGCAGGCAAAGTGTAGTCAGTAGATGGGTCGGTCCTGAGGCAGGAAACGGTATTGCTGGTAGGTAAACAGTGGTCAAAAGCGGTCAAAAGGGGCTGCTAGTGAAACAGAGTCAGGACAAATTACAAGTCAAGTCAAGAAACACAGAGAATCCAAACCGCAATCGTTTGAAGACTGTGGAGAAACCTATCACAAGCCCAGGGTGATTGATAGGTTTAAAACAGGTGTCTGTAGTGCAAGGAGCAGTGCAAAGCAAGGAGGAGGGGTCAAGGCTTTAGGCCAGGTTGCCAGAGCATGATAACCTGAAACATGGTTGACAGCAGAGTTGTCCCGGGAAGCAGGTTGGTCAATGTGGGCAGCAGTGTGGCTGAAAGCAGGCCGGTCAATATGGGTACGAGAGGTGACAGAGGGAGACATTACAATATGTCCACAAGTGCCCCCATAGCAAACAGCTTGCTATGGGGGCACTCAGACGTCAAGAGGAGCTAGGAGCGCTGGCGGGGGACCTCAGAAAAAGATTGGGGCTCCTCTGTGCAAAACCATTACACAGAGCCTAAAAGTAAAACAAGTTTGTATTTTAAAATGTTTGTTTTTACAATCGATTTAAATACTTCAGACGTGCACCAAATATTCTGCCTCCTAAGATATTCTGGGTATTTTGTGTGCATTTACTTTCTTTCTCGTACATCACGGGACACAGAGCGGCATATTCATTACTATGTGGGTTATATGGAGTACCTTCAGGTGTGGACACTGGCAATCTTCAAACAGGAAGTCCCCTCCCTATATAACCCCCTCCCCTAGAGGGAGTCCCTCAGTTTTTTCGCCAGTGTCTTAGGTGTTGGTCACGGAATAGCTTTGCTCCACATCCTTTGGGATTAAGGGCAGGCTAACCGGATCTGTCCAAGGAGCCTCAGTGCCAAAGTGGACAGTACCCGGGCCCCAAACCGTGGGGTTTTGCCTATAATGCTCCTCTTTGGAGGGCTGGACCCTGGGCCCAGGACTTGGAGTTTGCAAAAAAAACCATAAGATTCCTGTTTTGCCAGGGTGCTATATAGGTCCAGGACAGTGGGTACCTTCATAGGACCCCAGGGCCTGAAGGTCTACTACGCTACCCACGGAGATGGGAGAAGACTGGATCAGTTTGCTGGTCAAACATCCTGCAGCATGGAGCAGGTAAGGGGGAGCCTGCGGGACTTGGTTCGACAGCAGGCTCCCCGGGGTAACCTAAAAGGGGGGATAGCCTGAGTATGCTCTGCATGGGCAACCGTGATCACTATGTCTAAGAGACAGGATGACACCCTTTCTCCCCCCATCACTAGGCCCCCCTGTCTAAAGGTGTTGCTAGCTAACCTGCTGTTTCTTCCTAGAGGCTTGTAAAGGATCCTTAGGGGCCTTGAGAGAGTCCTACCTGTCCGGGAGTTTTGAATCTGCCGCCGTTTCTGCGCCATGGATCTCCAGCAGCGCGGCTCCTCCATGTTCTTCCTGTTTCCGGGTACGCGCGCGCGCGCGTGCACGCGCGCGTCTTATTGACGGTTTCGCGCCATCCAGACAGGAGGGCGGGGGGGGGGCGGGCCTGCGGCGTCATACAGGGGCGCGCCCTTCTGCTGTTATAGACAGCAGGCCTTGTCAGGGCTCAGTCTGTGGCTGATTTTTTCAAGGAGAGGACGCAGGGCGGCAGAACAGTGACTCCCGGTGGCGGAAGAGGGGTAGTACATATGGACTTTGTCCCAATGTCTTTATTGTTAAGCCAAAAAATCCCCCTTATTTGACAGCAGGTTGGAGGCTGGCAAACTTAAATTAGGGTCATTGTATATGGTCAAAGAAAATATATAATATATAATTATTTAAAAAAAAAAAGACCAACATACGGGCCCATCAGTTTGTGGGGACACTAGTGATCTACTCTCCCCTAAACTCTGGAATTGTACTCCTGGCCACTACAGTCTGTTGTGTGGGCGGAGTCCCTCGATTTTGTATTATGGCTTCCAAGGGTTCGGGGTCAAAGGGTACAAAAAAGACCAAAAAACAAAAGGGTTCCCTTTCTGATTCTGATATGCCGATTCTTTCCCCGCAGCTTATTAATTTAAGAAGCGCCTTGGATGAGCCATTAGGGGGATCTGGTGCGGAGGCTGGCCCAGATCAGCCCAGCCCTGTGTTTATCACAGAGGAGATGCTAGCCGTATCCCTAGGGGGGCTAGAAGAGAGAATAGCAGCATTGATCGCTAGAGCTATTCCTGGTAAGAAACGGGTTAGATCCCCATCACCAGGGGGTGTATCCTCAGATGCTGAGATTCTCTCTCCGGAGGAATTAGAATCACAGGAGGATCAACTGGACCTGAACCAAGAGGGTTCAGGGATGGAGGGGTCTACCTCTGAGGAACCATTTTCAGACTCCCAGACAGAGAGACTGTGGGTACAGTCTTTGACGGACATGGTCCGATCGGCATTTAGTTTGCCATTGCCAGAACCTCAGGTTCCTCCGGTATCCTCTCTGGGCTCTTTGAGAGCCCCGTTAAGCAACGCAGTGTTTCCGGTCCATCCTCTCTTGGAGGAATTGATCTTTCGGGATTGGGTACGGCCGGACAGGGTTTTTCTGCCACCAAAAAGATTTGCGGTCATTTATCCCATGGAGGAAAAATTCTCCAAGAGATGGAGGCTCCCAGTAGTGGATGCAGCCATCTCATGTGTGAATAAATCACTAACTTGCCCGGTGGAAAACATACATATGTTTAAAGATCCGGTTGATAAAAGATTAGAAACACTTTTAAAAGCATCCTTTGCTACGGCAGGAGCAGTGGTGCAGCCAGCGGTAGCTGCAATTGGAGTTTGTCAGGCATTAAAAGACCAGACAAAAGAGATGTTAAAAGACATGCCTACCCAACAAGCAGAAGAGTTTGCTGACATTCCCAGAGCTCTGTGTTTTGCGGTAGATGCTATAAAAGATTCCATCCAGCAGGCTTCTCGTTTATCACTATGTTTGGTACACATGAGAAGGCTCTTATGGTTGAAGAACTGGGCGGCAGAACCCCCATGCAAAAAGCTTCTGGCAGGATTTCCCTTCCATGGAGGACGACTCTTCGGAGAGGATCTGGATAAATATATTCAGACTATTTCAAATGGCAAGAGTACCCTTTTACCGGTCAAAAAGACATTCCGGGCTCCTACATTTAGAAGGCAGCTTTTTCCTGTCTCGGGGCCCTCTAATTCCAGGCAGTATCGACGGCCGCCTGCGCGATCCAACGGTAACAGTAGATCGCAGGGACAAACCCCGGGGGGTAAAAAGCCGTGGTATCGCAAACCGTCAAAGACAGCCCCTAAGTCTGCCTTATGAAGGGGCGCCCCCACTCTCACGGGTGGGGGGAAGGCTTCGTCTCTTCTCAGAAGTTTGGGAAGCCAAGATCCCCGACAAGTGGGTCCGGGCATCTGTAACCACAGGTTACAGACTGGAGTTTCTAAGGTATCCTCCGCCTCATTTTCAAGAATCAAGGCTACCAAGGGATCCAGCAAGGAAGGCCTCAATGCTGGCAGCTTTGGATCACCTGCTTTGCCAGGACGTAATTATAGAAGTGCCAGCCCAAGAGCAAGGCCTAGGTTTCTATTCCAATCTCTTTGTCATACCAAAGCCCAACGGCGATGTCAGGCCAATTTTGGATCTAAAGAGGTTAAACGGTTATCTAGGGGTGCGGTCCTTCCGGATGGAATCCATCCGGTCAGCAGCCGCCGCGCTTCAGAAGGACGATTTTCTGGCCTCCATAGACATAAAAGATGCTTACCTTCATGTACCAATCTTTCAGTCGCATCAAAGGTTTTTACGCTTCGCGGTCGGGCAGCGACACTTCCAATTCAGGGCGCTCCCTTTCGGGCTGGCCACGGCCCCCCGGGTATTCACGAAGATCCTAGCCCCAGTTCTGGCCAATTTAAGAATCCAAGGAGTCACAGTCCTAGCATACTTGGACGACCTTTTAATTATAGATCACTCACGGACGGGTCTGCAGAAGGCAGTAAACCTCACGGTTCGGTACCTCGAAGAATTCGGCTGGGTCCTAAACCAGGGAAAGTCAGCATTCCAGCCTACAAAGCAGTTGGAATACCTCGGCATGAGGTTAGACACGGAACGTCAAAAGGTGTTCCTGCCCCTTGTAAAGATCAGGGCGATCAAGGGGTTGGTTCAGTTGGTTATAAACAAGAAAAGACCAACTATTCGCCTGTGTATGCGATTACTAGGCAAGCTAGTGGCCACATTCGAGGCAGTACCATACGCTCAGATCCACACTCGCGTCCTACAGGCAGCCATTCTAGCAGCCTGGGGCAAGAGGGCACATGCCTTAGAGTCCCCGTTGACGCTATCATCAAGGGTCCGACAAAGCCTGGCCTGGTGGTTGAACCCTCAGAACCTTCTAAAGGGAAGATCCTTCAGCCCTGTTGTCTGGAAGGTAGTTACCACAGACGCCAGCCTGGCAGGCTGGGGGGCGGTCTTCGAGGGGTTCTCCCGCCAGGGAACTTGGGTGAAAGCAGAGAGGCAGCTCCCCATCAATATCTTGGAAATCAGAGCTGCTCGCCTAGCCCTGTTGGCGTGGACCTCCAGATTAAAGGGGTTCCCGGTGAGAATCCAGTCAGACAATGCCACGGCGGTGGCATACATAAACCACCAAGGGGGAACCAGGAGCCAGGCCGCTCAAAGGGAAGTGAACTTGATTTTTCAATGGGCAGAGGTTCATGTACCCTGCATTTCAGCGATATTCATTCCCGGAGTGGACAACCTGCAGGCAGACTTCTTAAGTCGCCAGAGTCTGTTGCCAGGGGAGTGGTCTCTGCATCCCCAGGTCTTTCAGACAATCTGCCAGAGGTGGGGAACGCCAGACGTAGATATAATGGCATCCAGGTTCAACAAGAAACTAGACAGGTTCGTGTCGAGAGCGAGGGATCCTATGGCCTGCGGAACCGATGCGTTGGTTTGCCCTTGGCATCAATTCAAACTTCTATATGCATTCCCTCCACTACAGTTACTCCCCCGCCTGTTGCGCAAGATCAGAGTGGAGCACAAGCCAGTCATTCTAATAGCTCCAGCTTGGCCCCGGAGGGCTTGGTACTCACTAGTCCTGAATATGGCTGTGGGAGACCCTTGGACTCTTCCTCTACAACCAGACCTACTCTCACAAGGTCCGATCCTCCACCCTACATTACAGCGTCTAAATTTGACGGCCTGGAGGCTGAATCCCTGATTCTCAGGGGTAGGGGTCTGTCTAGGCAGGTAATCCCTACCCTGATTAAGGCTAGAAAGCCGGTCTCCAGGGTAATTTATTACAGGGTGTGGAGGAACTATATAGGCTGGTGTGAATCCAAAAGATGGAATTGCCGCAAATATACTATTGATAGGGTGTTAAGTTTTCTCCAGCTAGGAGTGGATAAAGGCCTGGCACTAAGCACAATCAAAGGACAGATCTCAGCTCTGTCAGTGTGGTTTCAGAGGCCGCTGGCCACCCACTCGCTGGTAAAGACCTTCTTACAGGGGGTCTTGCGTATTAATCCTCCTGTCAAGTCACCAGTTTGTCCTTGGGACCTAAATCTTGTCCTGTCCACTCTACAGAAACAGCCTTTTGAGCCTTTGGCTGAGATTCCTTTACTCTTACTGACAAGAAAATTGTCACCATAGTTTCGGCCAGGAGAGTGTCGGAATTAGCAGCCTTATCATGTAAGGAACCATATCTTGTTCTGCATAAGGACAGGGCAGTTCTCCGGCCCCATCCTTCCTTTCTACCAAAGGTTATATCCAAATTTCACTTAAACCAGGATTTGGTACTTCCATCCTTCTTTCCAAAACCTACATCTAGAAAGGAGGGGTTGCTGCATACCTTGGATATTGTCCGGGCCATGAAGGCCTATCTTAAAGCTACAGAAAAGATCCGGAAAACAGATGTGTTATTCGTTCTACCAGATGGCCCCAAGAAGGGGCAGGCAGCTGCAAAATCCACCATCTCAAGATGGATTAGACAATTAATCATTCAAGCCTACGGGTTGAAGAGGTTGCCTCCTCCGTTGTCGGTAAAGGCCCATTCTACCAGGGCCATGGGCGCCTCTTGGGCAGCACACCATCAGATCTCTATGGCTCAGATATGCAAGGCGGCAACGTGGTCATCAGTCCACACGTTTACAAGGTTTTATCAACTAGACGTGAGAAGGAATGCGGATTCTGCCTTTGGACAGGCAGTACTACAGGCTGCAGTTTGAAATCCTCGGGATCAGAAACACCCTTGGTTATAAAAAAAAAAAAAAAAAAAAAAAAGTTTTTTCTTGACTAAGTTGGAATTATTATTATGATTTGAGTTTATCTCTAAATTGAATCCTTCTTTGGAAGATGTCTCCCTCCCCTCATTAAAGCATTGCTTTCGGACATCCCACATAGTAATGAATATGCCGCTCTGTGTCCCGTGATGTACGAGAAAGAAAAAGGGATTTTTAAATACAGCTTACCTGTAAAATCCTTTTCTTGGAGTACATCACGGGACACAGAGCTCCCACCCCTCTTTTGGGTGACCATTTTGGGAGGCATACTGCTTGCTACAAAACTGAGGGACTCCCTCTAGGGGAGGGGGTTATATAGGGAGGGGACTTCCTGTTTGAAGATTGCCAGTGTCCACACCTGAAGGTACTCCATATAACCCACATAGTAATGAATATGCCGCTCTGTGTCCCGTGATGTACTCCAAGAAAAGGATTTTACAGGTAAGCTGTATTTAAAAATCCCTTTTTTTGGTGTTACTGAACATCAAAAGTATTTGCCTATTTGGAAAATATGAAAACATATACAGTATATAAAACGAAATAAAATATACCAAAAGCCATGCATGCAAGCCTGTTTTCGTTGAAATAATACAGCATTAGTGTGTATAGGTCATTAATACACAGGCCTCCCCTAAGACACATTTCACACTCTCAATGCAAAGAATGTACAGCTAAATCACCACCTCAATCCAGATCATAGACTAGAAGCCAAGCAAGTATAATACTTTAGAGTAGACACACTTGAGATACTTAGAATCCCCTGTTATTTGAATGCATCTAATGAGTCTGGCCGGACCCTCCTTAGCCTCCTTAATGGAATCTCTCAACACTTCATGGAGAATGGTTTTAATTGCATAGATCAGTGGTGGAATGAGAGCTATGAGGGACCTTTATTCCATGTTGGTATCATGTATAACAATAGCATATTTAGATGTGCTTTAAATGATGGCATGTGACTTCCTGATGTTTGCTGGCTCAGTAAATGGGATGTGTTGACAAGCATTAGTTCTGGCTCATTTACCCAAACATCCGCTATTTGTAATGATAGGCCTGTGCACAAAGCGGGAAGTGATATCATAGGAGTCAGCAATCTGAACTCCATAGAGAAGACCCAAATGACTTTTTTTTGCATACTGCCTGTATCTTATATCGCAGTTGAATGTATACATCTAATATGTTTAATTATTATTATAGAGAGCCTGTCAGGGCAACTTATTTACAGCCAAAGCTGCTATCCAGCACTGATTCATCTATTGGGCAGGCACGTCACTGTCCATTACCTTGCACAGGTGGGCTCTGCACTGGAACCAGCACCACCTCTCTCTATTGTGAACTAATGGTGTCTGGCAAGCTGTCAATCTCTTAGGTCTCTTTCACACGGGTGGACCATATTTCCGCTTTTTCATCCATCCGTGTACGGATGAAAAAGGGACATACATTGGTCCTTATGAGATCGCGGGTATCAGCGGATGAACATCCGCTGACACCAGATCTCGCCCGGTGCCACAATCCTCCGATTCTGCAGACGGAGGAAAAGCCTATTCTTCCATCCCTCTGCAGATCGGATCGGGTGAACACGGACAGACAGTCCGCGTTCATCCGATCCCCCCATAGAGGAGAGCGGAGAAAAGACAACCCGTGACCCGTGATTCCCCCATTAACACAGACAGTGTTGATGACGGAATCCCTCCTGTTGGACCATTGTCTTCTCTCAGCAGTTGCGGGGAAGGGTAGGAAAAGCTGCCCCCGCTGGGAGAAAACAGTGATTATTGCTAGTGGCTATAGCAGCCGCTAGTGATAATCGCAGGTAACACCCGGTAATCTTGGTGTATACAAGTTGATTGATCAATCAACATGGTACATTCAGTCTGGTACATTACATGGTTCGACTCTTGGCTGGTTCCTATGGCCTAAGGCAGACCATAGATTATGCAATTTTTGGAGGGAAAGAACATTGCTCGATTCGCCCATCAGCACAGTCAGCGTTGATGGGGGAATCTCTCCCACAGCGCTATTGTTTTTTGCCAGCAGAAAGCCTTCAGCCTTCCCTGTCAGCAGAGCACAATGATTAGTGTTGCCAGCTATAGCCAGTGGCACTAATCATTCAGGAAACACAGACAAGCTGGTTGTATACATGCCGAATGATAGGTGTACAACTAGCATGATAATACATGGATAGAAATCTGGCCAGTCCACACTGAACCGGCCAAAATTTCGATCCAGGTATGCCCAGCTTTAATAAATATTCACTGTAGGAGGCACATCCAGGCACTTGCAAACAGGGTCAGCTTTGGCTAAGATTTCTATCCCGGGCCTTACAGAAATTTAAAGCAGGCCAAAAATTTTTAAAATTTTGAATGGAAATTCTTGAGCAACGAAGGTTTTAAGAAATGTTGTTCGTTTTTCTATTCATTATTGGGTCAAATTGTTGTTCATTTTCGACCGCAGTGACAAAAAAAATCGAAAGCTGCGGGTTGGAATTTTTTCCGCAGATAAACAAATTTCTAATGCCCCGTACACGCGATCGGACATTCCGCCAGCAAAAGTCCGATGTGAGCTTTTGTACGGAAATTCAGACCGTGTGTATGCTCCATCGCACTTTTGCTGTTGGAATTTCTGCTAGCAAAAGAGTGAGAGCTAGTTCTCAAATTTTCCAATGGAAAAACTTCCTAGCAATTCTGACGCGCAAAATTCCGATGCATGTTCAGAAACAATTTGAAGCATGCTCGGAAGCATTGAACTTCATTTTCTCGGCTGGTCGTAGTGTTATACGTCACCATGTTCTTGATGGAGGAAAGTTCAGAGAACTTTTGTGTGACCGTGTGTATGCAAGCCAAGCTTGAGCGGAATTCTGTCTGGAACACCATCCAAGGTTTTGCCAATGGAAAATCCGATTGCGTGTACATGGCATAACAGTGTAAGTGGTTTTGATTTGGTAAAGTCCATTCATTCCAAAATTAAATGTTAAAAGCAAATGAACTCTTTCCAACGACAAACAAATGTTCTGAGAATTTTCATACACATTTTTCAAAGAAGTTTCCTAAGAATTTTATTTTGAAATTCTATCTATCTATGGCCAGATTAACAGATTTCTCCATCCTCAATAAAAGCACTGATGGACCAATGCCGCCTGCAGCTTTTGTATTCTGACAGCCAGTGCCGCTGGGTGTTGGAATACCAACAATCTTTACATCTCAGGCGGCGTACACACGTACGAGAACCTCGACGGGCGGAACACATCATCCGCCCGTCGAGGTTCTCGGCCGGCCGTCGAAATCGGCAACCCGCCCATCGGGAATGGCAACCAGCCATTCATCCCGACGGGCCGTCGAGCAAATAGAGAGCCTGCTCTCTATTCGCTCAAAGGGATTCCCGATGGGCGGGGCGAACCAGGAGCGTACACACGGCCGAGGTTCTCGCTGGAATGCAGCTCCCAGCGAGGTTCTCGCTGGTTTCTAGCAAAAACCTTGGTCGTGTGTACGCTGCCTTATTCAATGCAGGCTCTGTTTAGCCCAGATCTAAAAAGCCTGGTATGAATTGAGGGTGGGTGAGTAGGTACGTGGGTGCTCACATTGTTTTTATTTTATTTTACACAATCCCCGCTGTTTGTTTACATTCACCTGTCAGTCGGCAATCCCCAGCTGACAACTGAAAGTGCTGAGTGAAGTGATTGGTTGTTAGGACGCCGGCCGGTGCCAGCTCCCTAACAACCATCAAGAAGCTGTCACATTTAGCAGTGGTAGTACTACCATTGCTAAATGCTTTGTTGGTCGAACACCTGTTCATTTGGACATTTGCAAAAGATTGTCAAATGACTGAACAAAATGCACTCATGTTATGTCTAATGCTGGTCAAATGTTCTTAGCCTATTAACTCTTATGGTCGAATATTCTTAAAGCGATTGTAAAGGCAGAATTTTTTTTTATCTTAATGCATTCTATGCATTAAGATAAACAGCCTTCTGTGTGCAGCAGCCCCCCTCAGTCTCTCTAACACCTACCTGAGCCACATCATGAATCAGCGATTCTGTAGAAGTGTCTCGGCTGCCCGGGACTCCCCTTCTCATTGGCTGAGACAGCAGTGTGGCGCCTTTGTCAATCAAAGTCAGTCAGCCAATGAGGAGAGAAAGGGATCGGGGCCGAGCCATGGCTCTGTGTCTGAATGGACACAGGGAGCTGTAGCTCGGCTTGGGTGCCCCCCTAGGGAGCTGCTTGCTGTGGGGGCACTCAACATTAGGAAGGGGCCAGGGAAGCCAAAGAATAGGAGGATCGGAGCCAGGGCTGCTTTGTGCATATCCACTGCACAGGGCAGGTAAGTATAACATGTATGTTATTTTTAACAAAAAAAAAAAAAAGACTTTAGTTTGTTTTTATTTAGCTATTTTTCTCTTGGGATGTTTATGTGTTTATCTGTTGTTACATTCATCTGGCAAAATGCTACAAGAAAACTATTGCATAAACATTATTGGTATTATTCACTATGCTTGCGTTAATGTTGAGACATCTGTAAAGTGTATTCTTTCATAAATTGGCCCCATAGTGATTTATACTCATTTTAGTTATCAGCGAACAAGTAATTCATCAGTGATTAAAATATTAAATGAAGCAACACACACTATTGTTCTGCACTTTGCAATCGACTAAAAATATTGATTGAAAGTACAATCTAATAGTTATCAATGAAAACAATCTATTAAAAATGTTCATTTAATCAATCTGAATTAGGAATGATTCTCTGACACATGCAGTTATTTTTCCGATCAATCAACAATCGACAGCTCACTAAATCCAGGGAATGGAGGCTTTTAGAGTTAGGATCTTTATTTGGTTTGATCAGTTTATTTACATTGAATGATCAGATGATCGATACATGTGTGATCACCATAAGACTGAGACTGAGAAAAAAAATTCTTAGAAAGAATTTCAGCCTTTGTTTTACTTTCCTGATTGGATACTTTTTGCAGGTTAGTTAAGTAATCAAAGCAATGGATCGGCAAATCAGTCAATCAGTCAAGTCTGGATTAACGCTTTTCTCCTGCCAGGCTTAATTTAATAGGGATTTTGGTGCAGAAGGATTGTGTATTTTTTACAAATGGCTGCTAGAGGGCACCAGTAGTCCTTTACTATGCATTAAGGAACATACAGGTAGTAAATGTGATTTGATTTTGTAATTTGTTGTCTTTTTATACATTATTGTTAATATTATTAACAACAACAATATAATAATAATAGTGCATACTACATCTACAGTCACTGCTCAAACAAAAAGGGGAATAGTGGAAAAGAATGTAAGAACAGATCCTCGATGTAGTACAACAATGATGTCAACAATAATTGTGTAGCTGTTATCAATGAACGGTAACACAAATAAACTGATTAGCACATTTCATCACTGCAATAAAGGATATCAGTGATACATGTCCATTACACCGGCATGAGGTTCAAACAATTATATATTTTGGCTGCCCGTCCAAAAAGCAGAAAGTCTGATCTGATCATCCCTGGAAATTCTGCAAGTGTTAAAATGTAACCTGGCATTTTAGATGTTCTGAGAAGAGTAATTCCATGATGATAATGGGGGATAAGTGCAGGGGCACTGATGAGGCGATGTAAGGGGAAGAAGGACCCATGGAGTAAAAATGCCAATTATGCAACTTTTCTGGCCCAATTGTAAAAGTAGCACTACCTCCGAAGGAGCCGCTGGTTGATTTGGGATCTACTCTCTTTTGGGTCAGCTCACCCCTGTTTAACTGACTCAAACCCTCCCTGGACACATCAGAAGTCTGTCAGGGATGTAATGTGACCTCTGCTGGGCTGGGGTCACAATGACAGGCCTACTAGGTGCAATGACAATGTACCAATGGATTACCTGCTGTAAAGGACGGTCCCTTCAGATGAGAAAAATGCACTCCACACCGTGAATTTACATATGTGGGCGGGACTTACATGTGTGTTCGCTTCTGAGCGCGAGCTACCCGGGACAGGGGCGTTTAAAAATCTTTTTTTTATTTTATTTTATTATTTATTTATTTTACTTTATTTTATTTTTACACTTTTATTCCTATTACAAGGAATGTAAACATCCCTTGTAATAGAGATGGTTTGTGACAGGTACTCTTTATGGAGAGATGTGGGGTCAATAAGACCCCACATCTCTCCTCCAGGCTGGAAAGCATGAGATTGTGAAAGAAAATTCACGGATCTCATGCTTACAGCCGCGATTGGGGCTTTGTTTACATTCCGGTACCCGGCGTGATGTCATAACATCGCGCCCGGGCCTCCGACGATCATAGAGATGACTGATGACCATCTGGTCACCAGTCATCTCTATGCCTCCCATCCGGCACCGGCAGATCAATTCTCCGGGTCTCCGATGGCACGAGAGAGCCCGGAGAAGCACCGGACGGCGGCGGGAGGGGGGGTTTCCCCCTCCTGTCGCCTATAATAATGATCAAGTGGCGGAACTGCCGCTATGATCATTCTTATGGTGCACAGGATCGCCGGCTGAAGAGGTGGATATCTGAATTATGCCTGTAGCTGCAGGCATCTTTCAGATATTCCCACTGAAATTCCAGGACATCATATGATGTCCTTGGGCGGGAAGTGGATAAATGTGACTGGCAGGGAAGGTGTTAACACTAGGGGGCGATCAAGGGGTTGTGAAAATAAATGTAGCGCTGTGAAACAAAAAAAGGTAATATCTAGGAAAATATACAATCAATAAAATAATGAAATCCAAAATCCACAACAGTGAGGTGCCGTACACACGGCAGAGAACCTCGACGGGCAGAACACATCGTTCCGCCCGTCGAGGTTCTCTCCCGGCCGTCGAATTCGGCGACCCGCCCGTCGGGAATGGCAACCAGCCATTCTTCCAGGCGGGCCGTCGAGGAAATAGAGAGCGTGCTCTCTATTTCGGCTCGACGGGCTTCCCGACGGGAAGCTCGCTGAGACCGTACACACGGCCGAGGTCCTCGCTGGAATGTGCATTCCAGCGAGGTTCTCGCTGATTTTCAGCGAGAACCTCGGCCGTGTGTACGGCGCCTGAAAGTGAAGTCCTTATAAGAAAAGGTGTTGTGATACACCAATCAAAACAAAACATACATTAAAGTCCATCCACAATTGTGGAATAAGTAGATGTAGGATGACGTCATGGATCCTCAGACGGGATGGCCCTTATGTCAAAACGAAAATAAAATGCTCTTACCGGAAATGTAGGACCTTTCTGTCGTAAACAGCAGATCAATAAGGCCTATGGACTCCTGTGGCACAATCAGCTGGGCTCACTCCAACACAGTGGAAGGGATTCCAATCTTCAATGGAAAGCCAGACGTGCACGATGTCCTGGGCCGGTATCCTTGTTCCGTTCTCAGAGGGAGTAAGAATGGCAATGGTACAACCCTTGGAAGGGTGGGATGGAAGTAACTGGATGGCTCCAAGCACCATAGGGAGAGAGGAATAAAAAGAACAACGCAACCCCGATGGTGCAGGTAAATAAGATAACGGTTTTGTTGTAATAAAACCAAGCGTATAAAAGTGATCACAAATAAAAAAGCAATGCGGGAAAGGGTAAAAAACCAAGCCCTACGCCTTTCGTCCTAGAGGGACTTCAACTGGGGCATCAACCTGTTCCCCCACATTGCTCACATATAAATACATAACATTCATGAAAAAAGCACAGAAAGAGCCAATCCGGTCCATCATCCAATCAAGGTCCGTGATTGGAGGAAAGCCGGCAGATGACATGTTAAACCGATGACATAACATCATTCTAAAAACATACCCATAATCACAAGGGGGGTCATGATAGAACCAATGAAACGTCAATGAAGTGTAGCTATCATCAGGTGCGAGGGATGGGCCCGCAGAGGAAAAACTCCCGCAAAACCACCCAAACTCAAACCTAAGAACACCAAACAACAGACGATCGGTGTATAGGATGGCACCTCTAAATGGTGACGCAATGGTGATGTGCTGAAGTTGAAATATAATGGGCGCACTCTAATGGAAATAAAATGATACCCCAAAACAGAAAACCCGGGTTCTCAACTAGACATATGTATATATATACTGGGTGTATAGTTGTCAGGGTCCCAGCGCTCACAGCACTCAATCCGTGCTCAGGCACGTTAGAATCGCGTCACGGCGCGTGCCCGCGCACCTGGGGCGCGCGCGTGCGTGGCGCAGCGGCACGGCGCGTGCACGAGCGCACCGACGTGCACGCCTCCTCCCGGGACCAATCACAGACCTGACAGGCCTATTTAAACCAGCCCCTGTCTTTGCACAGGTTGCTGGTTTATCGTCAGCTCTGAGTAAAGTTTTGACACTTTGACTTGTGCCCTTTGACCTGGATTTACCTCCCGACTCAGCTCTCGCCTGGAAACCTGACCTCGGCCTGTTTGTGGACTCTGCTGCCTTCTGGAACCCTTTTGACCTCGGACCGTGACCTGGATTTGCTTCTGTCTCCTGCCCTTGAACTTCGGCTTACATACCTGGACTTGTCTTAGCGCTACCCGGAACCCGGACTTTTTACCTGTACCCCGGATCTGCTTCCATTCGTCCGTTGGCTTTTGAACTGTGCCCTGGGACTTTACCACCTTCATCTGCCTTGGTGACCCTCCAGCACCTGCCGCACATCTCAGCCTCTGACCTCCAGTACCTGCATCCCATCTACCTACTCCCCCGGTACCGGTACATCCTTGTGCCTCTGCCTCCTGTCCCAAATTCCAGGGGGCAGGTGCGCTTGGTCGTAAAGGTGAGCCGTCCTCAGCATCTCGGCCTCGGTAAGTACTTGTGGTTCTGACAGTATAAACCAGCCAGATGTCTGAGGCCGACAGGGCGCGCTCACCATTTGAAACACTCTGCATGCAAGTGTCCGCACTTACTGACGCAGTTCAAAAGCTTCAAGATGGCTACCTCCAAATAGATGGCCGTCTCCAACAGCTGGCCGTGATTCCTGGACCCTCATCTCCACCTGCACCACCATCCTCTGGAGCTGCAGCACCTCAAGTCGCCTCTAGCTCGGCCGTAATGGTGACCCACCCGGAACCACGTGTGCCTATCCCGGAACGTTTTTCAGGTGAGCGCCGGAAATACCGGGCGTTTAAAAATGCTTGCTCCTTATATTTATCTCTTCAGCCCAGAACCTTTTGTTCAGAGACTGTGAAAGTGGGTTTCGTCATTTCTCTTCTCTCGGAAGAACCACAAGCCTGGGCTCACACTCTAATGGAGCAACAGAGCCCAATCCTAAACACAATAGACACCTTTTTTGAACACATGGCGAAATTGTATGATGACCCACAGCGTACGGCCACTGCCGAAACTATTCTCCATAACCTTACCCAAGGTAGAAGGCCTATCGAGGACTATACAGCCGAGTTCCGAAAATGGTCAGCCGACACAGGCTGGAATGAGGCTGCGCTAAAATACCAGTTTCGCCAAGGCTTGTCTGAGTCCCTTAAGGACGAACTGGCTCGGACAGAAGTCCCGGCCACTCTTGAAGACCTGATTCAAACTGCCACGCAGCTGGATCGACGCCTGAGGGAACGTCGTTCTGAACGGTATCAAGTTCCACGCTCTACCTGGGCCCATCCAAGGCCCACTCCAACTCCACAGCCACCTGCAGCTCCTCAAAACATAAACCTCCCGGATCCTGAACCTATGCAAGTTGGATTGGTCCGAGCCCCACTTACCTCCGAGGAGAGATTGCGGAGACGTCAAAACAACTTATGTCTGTACTGCGGAGAAGCCGGTCATTTCATTCACTCCTGTCCAACAAGGCCTCGTAAGTCCAAACTACAACCTACTCTCAGCTACAATATTGCAAACCTTTCTCAGGCTCACGTTGTTCTTTTCATTTCCTTGCAGTTACCGGAAGGGGCAACTCGTCTACCGGCCATAGTTGATTCCGGGGCATGCAGCTGTTTCTTGGACGCTACATTGGCTCAAAAACTTCATGTACCCCTTCGCAATAAAAACCATCCTCTTCAAATTCATTTAGCTGACGGTTCTCTACCCCGATCTGGACTTATCACGCAAGAAACCGCACCTATTCGTGCCACCACCGACTCCGGCCACCAGGAATTTCTACGTCTGGACCTCATTCCTTCCCCACTGTTTCCCATCATCCTGGGTCTTCCCTGGCTACAAGCACACCAACCGGTCATAAACTGGCTAAAGAAAGAGGTCAACTTTACTTCCTCATATTGTTCACAGAATTGCCTTCCACCTCCAGTTGTTTCCTGCTCTGCCGTGACAACCTCGCCTGAAACTCTCAGGAACGTTCCTTCCGTCTACCTGGATTTCACGGATGTGTTCGACAAACAGCAAGCCGACTGCCTTCCGCCCCACCGACCGTATGATTGCCCCATTGACCTCTTACCCGGCGCCGAGATTCCCTTTGGCCGCATTTTTCCGCTGTCCGAGACAGAATTAAAGGCCCTCAAGGCCTATATTGACGAAAATCTGCAAAAGAAATTTATTCGTCCCTCGTCTTCTCCGGCTGGAGCGGGAATCTTTTTTGTTGAGAAAAAAGATGGAACTCTTAGACCTTGTATTGACTATCGGGAGCTCAATAAAGTTACAATTAAAAACAGATACCCGCTTCCCCTCATATCAGAATTATTCCAGCGGTTCCGATCAGCTCAAGTATTCTCTAAGTTGGACTTACGGGGTGCTTACAATCTTGTCAGAATTAGGGCAGGAGACGAGTGGAAAACTGCCTTCAGGTCAAGATTCGGGCACTTTGAGTACCTTGTTATGCCTTTTGGACTTTGCAATGCCCCAGCCACTTTTCAGCATTTAGTCAACGACATTTTCCGTGAACACCTGGACGATTTCCTGGTCGTGTATCTGGATGACATCCTAATTTTCTCACCTTCCTTAGACCTACATAGGTGCCATGTAAAAAGAGTGCTTACCATACTCAGAGAACATAAACTCTACTTAAAAGCTGAGAAATGTGAATTCGAGAAATCTTCCGTGCAATTCTTGGGATTCATTATATCCACCAGTGGCGTCGCCATGGACCCTCAAAAGGTTAAAGCTATTCAGGAATGGCCAGCCCCGGTGGACAAGAAAGGGGTGCAGCGGTTCATCGGCTTCGCCAATTTCTATCGACGGTTCATTGTGGGGTTCTCCTCCATCGTGAGCCCCATCACTCAGCTTACCCGCCAAGGTCATCCTTTTTGCTGGTCACCGGAAGCTCAAAAAGCATTCAGGAAACTAAAATTAGTTTTTTCTTCCGCTCCTGTTCTGCAACACCCCGATCCAATGTTGCCTTTTACCTTGGAAGTAGACGCCTCTGAGACTGCTACAGGAGCCGTGCTATCTCAGAGACAAGGGCCAAAGTCCCTACTACACCCTGTGGCCTATGCCTCTCGGAGACTAACTCCACCCAAAAAGAATTATGATGTAGGTGACAGGGAACTGCTTGCTATCAAATTTGCCCTAGAGGAGTGGAGGTATCTGCTAGAAGGATCGGCTCATCCTATAATGATCTTTACCGACCATAAAAACCTTGAATATCTGCGGACAGCAAAACGTTTAAAACCCAGGCAAGCCCGTTGGGCTCTTTTTTTTTCTCGGTTTAATTTTCATCTCACTTACAGGCCTGGTTCAAAGAATGGAAAAGCAGACGCTCTTTCTAGAATGTTCCCTGAAACTCCATCCACAACTGAACCGAGCACCATTTTGTCATCTCGGAATTTTCTACTAGTCTCTCAAATCGACCTGTTAAATTCTATTAAGGCTTCGTCCAGACAATGTTCTGATCCAGAGGTGTCTTCATTGGTAAAACATCACGATATCTTTTTGTCCCGAGGGAAAATTTTCGTTCCATCAGAATCTAGACAACTGGTCTTGAGCACCTTTCACGACCGTAGACTAGCAGGTCATTTTGGAGCATGAAAGACCACGGAGATGGTTCTACGATACTTTTGGTGGCCAAGCTGCAGACAAGATTGTAAAGCCTACGTTGCATCCTGTACCACTTGCCAACGTAATAAGGGTCCTAAAACCAAGACCTGGGGGTTACTCAAGCCTCTACCAGTTCCAGAACGGCCTTGGTCTGAAATCTCTATGGATTTTATTGTCGACTTACCACCTTCTGAAGGCTTCACCACAATCCTAGTCATAGTAGATCGTCTCTCCAAGATGGCACATTTTGTGCCCATGATCGGTACTCCCTCTGCCCTAGAGACAGCCAAAGTCTTCTTCAGGGAAATCGTCAGGCTCCATGGGGTACCCAGAAGCATCGTTTCAGACAGGGGTTCTCAATTCACCTCAAGATTTTGGAGGGAACTTTGTAAATCTTTGGAAGTCAAGACCTGCCTTTCCTCTGCCTACCACCCCCAGAGTAACGGCCAAACGGAAAGGACTAACCAAACGCTGGAGCAGTACCTCCGATGTTTCTGTTCTGCCTCTCAAGATGACTGGTTGTCCCTCTTACCTTCCGCTGAATTCGCCTATAATAATTCCGTCCATGCCACCACGAATCAAACACCCTTTTGGGCCAACTATGGCTTTCACCCGCCCTTTCTTCCTGATGCCCTCCCAGAAACACCTGTTCCAGCGGCCCAAGAACATTTAACGGCTATCCAATTAAACTTTCTACAATTACAAAGAGTGATGCAACGGGCCCAGGAGGACTACAAAAGATTTTACGACAAAGGAAGGAAAGATTGTCCTACTTTTGAAGTCGGAGAAGAGGTTTGGCTATCTGCTACTAATTTAAAATTACCGGTCCCCTCTCGAAAGTTGGGTCCAAGATTCATTGGCCCTTTCAGGATCAAGCGCAAGATCAACGCGGTGGCCTTTGAACTCTCGTTGCCGGATTCCTACAGGATACATCCAGTATTCCATGCCTCTCTCCTGAAACCTGTTACCCCTGATCCTTTCCAAGGAAGAGAAAGACCTCCGCCTCCACCAGTAGAGGTCGAGGGAGAGGAAGAGTTTGAAATTGAATCCATCATCAGCTGTAGAAAAAGAGGTAGACAGCTTCAGTATTTGATTAAATGGAGGGGCTATCCCCCGGAAGATAACTCATGGGAACCCGCAAGAAATCTGCATGCTCCACGTCTAATCCGAACTTTTCATCAGGAACACCCAGAGTTGATGTCCAGCTTGGGCGTCCGGAGTCCGCCCCTTGGGGGGGGGGGCACTGTCAGGGTCCCAGCGCTCACAGCACTCAATCCGTGCTCAGGCACGTTAGAATCGCATCACGGCGCGTGCCCGCGCACCTGGGGCGCGCGCGCGTGCGTGGCGCAGCGGCACGGCGCGTGCACGAGCGCGCCGACGTGCACGCCTCCTCCCGGGACCAATCACAGACCTGACAGGCCTATTTAAACCAGCCCCTGTCTTTGCACAGGTTGCTGGTTTATCGTCAGCTCTGAGTAAAGTTTTGACACTTTGACTTGTGCCCTTTGACCTGGATTTACCTCCCGACTCAGCTCTCGCCTGGAAACCTGACCTCGGCCTGTTTGTGGACTCTGCTGCCTTCTGGAACCCTTTTGACCTCGGACCGTGACCTGGATTTGCTTCTGTCTCCTGCCCTTGAACTTCGGCTTACATACCTGGACTTGTCTTAGCGCTACCCGGAACCCGGACTTTTTACCTGTACCCCGGATCTGCTTCCATTCGTCCGTTGGCTTTTGAACTGTGCCCTGGGACTTTACCACCTTCATCTGCCTTGGTGACCCTCCAGCACCTGCCGCACATCTCAGCCTCTGACCTCCAGTACCTGCATCCCATCTACCTACTCCCCCGGTACCGGTACCTCCTTGTGCCTCTGCCTCCTGTCCCAAATTCCAGGGGGCAGGTGCGCTTGGTCGTAAAGGTGAGCCGTCCTCAGCATCTCGGCCTCGGTAAGTACTTGTGGTTCTGACAATAGTCTCATGAAGGATGATCCTCGGTCATCACTAGACTACAAAGTAATCTGAATGGAGTGTTCAGATGATAAGTCACCGCCATGTAAAAACGAAGGGCGGAAGACCTATCAAACAACCTAGGGACACAACCAATCGGAATGTGGGGATAGACTACGTCAGCGCGGTGTCACGTGACTTCGCAAGACGTTCACCACGCAGACACACCACGCTGCGTGTCAGCGCGAGGTCACGTGGCACCGCAAAACACGCCCAGCATCAACGCGCTGTATCACGTGTCATCGCGGGGTCACATGACGTCGCAAAGCGTACACAGTGCCGCAAAACAAATCTGAATGAGGCACTGAGACGCAAGAGAAATCCCAACCCCGCCCCCACGAAAGTGAGCGGCGGAGACGAGAGCCCAACTGAAACCAGCACCTCTAATAGAGGAAATGAGGATGATCGAGCATAAAGCAGAACCATCACACTAAATGGGAATAATAAAATGAGCATGCACCATCTAGTGGCAAAGCCTCATATGACGGGGTGACTGAAATAAGGAAATCTGTAACCCATATTATAGAAACATAGTACAAAACATGGGCATCCTGGGCTCTTATAGAGCAAAAATCCTGTGAGGACATGTATGGACAATGAATGTAAAAACATACATTATCTAGCTGGTTGGGATGAAAAACCTTATAACATATTAATGTCTAAAACATTACACTGTAAGCAATAAAATATACATGTACACCATAAACATGCAGGGATGTTAAAGCCAATGAGTATAACTGTACATATGTGAATATATGAGCAACCCAAATAGTAAATATCGGTGACATATATAAATGGGAAAAGGAGGACAAAAAACTAACAATGAGATTATGCTGTATTAATAAACAAGTTAATGTCCCATTCTACGTTCATACCGAAAGGCTGATAAGTACGTAACTCATGGATCCAAAAGGTTTCTAAACGGTACACCCCACGTATCCGTGACTCGCCTCTCCAGTGGGGAACAAATTGGTCTATAATCAGAAACTGGGTGCCCCTGGGGTCAAAGTCATGTTGTTGCAAATAGTGGCGGGGCACACGTCTTACCTAATTTGATATTCGCAATATGTTCATTGGCCCGAATGGTAAATGTCCTGATAGTGCAACCTATGTATTGTTTTTTACAAGGACAAGTCAAAAGATACACCATGTATTGGCTTGCACAAGTGGTAAATCTCCCCATTTGGTACACCCGTAGAGTGGCCGTGGATTGAAAAGTCTCACTCTTGCGTCTACCACAAATATTATGTGCACACACATTGCACTTTCTACAGGGAAAATATCCCTTAAAATCCTGAAAAAAGGATACCTTTTTAGGGGGTCAATGATGTTAGGTGCCATCTGACCTTGAATCGATCTGGCACCTCGAAAGATGACTCCAGCTTGTTCTGGGAGGGCTGGTCCCAGAAGGCGATCGTTTCGGAGGACACCCCAATGTTTTCTAAAGATTTCCTTAATCCGCATAGATTGGGTGGAATAAGTAGTGAAAAAAGACCAACTAAACTTCTCATCTTTGGTCTTCTTGGGGCGAATTTGAAGTAAGGAGCCACGATCAATCATACCAATCCGATTGATTTCGGCATCAAGGTTGCTGGCAATATACCCTTTCTCGATGAACCGTTCTTTCAGAGTGGTTGATTGAATCACAAAGTCCTTAACCTTTGTGCAGTTACGCCTCAAACGAAGGAATTGACTCCGTGGAACTGATTTGAGCCACTGAGGGTGATGTCCACTGTCGACAGGGATATACCCATTTCAATCAGTAGGTTTGAAATACGTGCAGAACTCAAGTTGGTGATTAACCACTTTGATCTCCAGGTCTAAAAAATGTATGGAGTTAGTACTTGCCTCGTAACTGAGTTTAATACCTCGATCATTTAAATTTAGTATGGACATGAACTCATTCAGAGAATCGAGGTCACCTTTCCATAGGAGGGGGATGTCGTCTTTGTATCTAGCCCAAAGAACCAGTACTGGTCTCTTAAGGGCATAGACGACATCCTCCTCCCATTTGGCCATGTAAAGATTGGCCAAACTGGGGGCAAACTTAGCCCCCATAGCGACCCCTTTAATCTGTAGAAAAAAATAATTCTGGAACCAAAAATTGTTGTGTTGGGCCACGAACCTAAGTAATTGCATGATGAAATTACGCTGTATGAGAGAAAGGGTGGCACTCTGGGAGAGATAATATTCCACTGCCTCGAAGCCCAACTCATGGGGAATACAAGTATACAATGCCGTCACATCGGCTGTGGCCAGAATCATACCATCCTGAAACTCAACAGATTCCAGTAATTGAATGGTATCCCCTGTGTCTTTTAAATAGGAGGGCATGACTCTGACCAGCGGTTGGAGGTAGAAATCAACATATTTGCCAATGCGGGCCGTGACCGAGTTAATCCCACTGACTATGGGGCGGCCAGGGGGATTGACTGGGTCCTTATGAACCTTAGGAAGGTAATAAATTGCTGGAATCCTGGGTGCAACAGGTACCAAAAAACTCCTCTCCTTTTTTGTTTAGGATCCCTAAAGAAAAGCCTTCATCCACCAATTGAACCAAAGCTTTCTTGAAACGGGAAGTAGGATTGGTGTGAATGGGAGTGTAAGTCTCAGCATCACCCAAAATCTTATCCATTTCTTTAATATAATCAATTTTGTCCAGCACGACAATTGCGCCCCCCTTATCGGCCGGACGAATGATTAAATCCTTTTTCTCACATAATTGTTTCAGACCAGTTTTTATTTTGGGATCAACATAAGTCTTTTTGCTGGGCAGTGCATCTAGATCTCGTAGAAATAGACTCCGAAAATTGTTAATGGCTGGAGCCATATTTCCAGAAGGATTAAACAAGGAGGGGTTGGCTAACCCACTGTGAACATGTGTGTCCAATGGCTTGGGCACAGTGGAAACAGGGATTGGAGGGGGAGCTAAAAAGTGTCTTTGAATATTGAGCTTACGGATAAATTTCTGCACATCAATAAATGTGGTGAATTTATTTTGTGTCCTAGGAGGAACATATTTCAGACCTTTGTCAAGGACATGTTTTTCTTCCTCGGTTAACTGTGTTCCCTGGGAGTGATTCTTACTGTGGGTGGAGGTGACTGACTGGGGGAAATGACCGATCTGTGTCCCTATGTACAAGAGACACACCATCGGTCTCCTCTCCCTGACAGGACGTGGATCTCTGTATTAACACACAGAGATCCACGTCCCTGGCTATGTAAATGCCGATCGTGGGTACCTGGCAGTCATCGCGGCCGCCAGGCATGCGCAATCGGCAACCCGTGTGATGCAACGGGCACAGATTTTCCCTGATGCGTGCCCGTGGCAGGGAACTTGTAAACAGGAGAACGTCCAGGGACGTCCTCCAGGCAATTGAGCGCTGCGCTGTAGACATCTTTTGTCTATAGTGCGGCTGCGAAGTGGATATTAATAATCATAATAATAATGATGATAATCAGATCTTCAATTGAGATCTATGCTATACAAAATGGACTTGTAAATGGACAGTTAAAGGGGTTGTAAAGGTAAACATTTGTTTTTTCCTAAATAGCTTCCTTTACCTTAGTGCAGTCCTCCTTCACTTACCTCATCCTGCGATTTTGCTTTAAAATGTCCTTATTTCTTCTGAGAATTCCTCACTTCCTGTTGTTCTGTCTGTAACTCCACACAGTAATGCAAGGCTTTCTCCCTGGTGTGGAGTGTCGAGCTTGTCCCCTCCCTTGGACTACAGAAGAGTCAGGATGCTCTCTACGTTGCGGATAGAGAAAGGAGCTGTGTGTTAGTGGGCATCCTGACTCTCCTGTAGTCCAAGGGAGGGGGCGAGCATGACACTCCACACCAGGGAGAAAGCCTTGCATTACTGTGTGGAGTTACATACAGAAGAACAGGAAGTGAGGATTTCTCAGAAGAAATAAGGACATTTAAAAGCAAAACAGAAGGATGAGGTAAATGAAGGAGGACTGCACTAAGGTAAAGGAAGCTATTTAGGGGAATTGTACCATTACAACCCCTTTAACTAAAAAGTCAGTTAGAATTTTTGTGCCATTTCCTCATCCCACTATCTGTATAATACATATTCATATAAAAAGGCGATGCTGTATGTGTAAATCCACGGCAGGACTTTTAATTAGTTTCCAGTGTGTTATCCGTCAGTACTATATATATAAATATACGGAAGATACAAACATGTAGGGGTGGTGTGCAGACATGCCTCATGATAACATCACAACACAATCCTGGTGTTCACAAAATATATTCATAATCCAGATGTATAAATAATTGATGTTGTTCATCAAAATAGCTTACCTGTGGAATATGGCTGCATGACTATTTAAAAAAAAAAGATCTTAAAATCTCCTTTTAATGTTTGTGTCCCAGTTCTGTCCGCTATATCATAAATATTTAAACACACCAAGGCATTGTAAATAAAATAACATTGTCCCTGCTGTCTTACTGTCTCAATGTTTGATTCAGCATGGGTAAATGTGGATTCTATCGGGGCTCCTCACTCTGGTGATCTTCCACATCATCCAAAACTGTAAAAAAAAACATTCTGTCAATGAAGGAAATCACATCTCATGGCTTCCAGAAAAAAAATCTCCAAGATAGTCTATTTATAGCTAAACTGCACTAAATAGCAAAATATCTCTGCAGTTTCTGAGAAACAAAATTTTTTTTGGTTTTGCATAGGTCACTGGGGTACAGAAAACTATAAAACATGCAGTATGTCTCTGTAGCCCTTCCTCTTCCTCTGCAGAGACATCTCAGTAAAGAAAAAAATATATAAAATAAGATAAATACCATATATACTCGAGGTATCTAATTTTACCCCAAAACATTTTTACCCAAAAAAACTGGGAAAACATATTGACTCGAGCGAGTATAAGCCTAGGGTGAGAATGCAGCAGCCACTGTAAGCGGAAAAGAGGGTCAACAACGCCCATTTGCATGCCTCACTGTGCCCATTGCAGCCTCAATGTGCCCATTGCAACCTCACTGTGCCCATTGCCACCTCACTGTGCCCAACCTCACTATGCCCATTGTGAGCTCCATGTCCCTGCTCAGTTACTGAGCAAATTGCAGGTGCCCGACGGCCATCGCGGCCGACGGGCACGCGCATTGTGTTCCAAGTAACGCGACGGGAGCCTTAGCGGCTTTAAATGACAGGACGTCATATGACGTCCTGTCAGAACAATAGGGTATTCTGCCTGCTGTCATTTAACGGCGTGCGGTTGCAAAGTGGTTAAAAGTCGCGGTCCCCTCCTGGTCCCGTTCTGTGATAGGCGTTTCCCAGCAACCTATTACGAACGTCTTCTCATGCTCTGACTCGGTTTCCCAGCAGACACTGTGTTCAGTATTCCACATCTCATGGACGTTCTCTTGTCCGAGGATGAAAAGACGTCTGTGATTGGCAGAACATTAAACACAGTGTCTGCTGGGAAACCGAGTCAGAGGATGAGAGGACATCTGTGATACGGGGAACACTGAATACAGTGTCTGCTGGGAAACGCCTATCACAGAAGGGACCAGGGGGAAGCCGCGACTTTTAAACAATGGGCGCTCGCAGCCCTTCAGGTACACTGACTCGAGTATAAGCTGAAGGGGGTATATTTAGCCCTAAAAAAAGGGCTGAAAAACTTGGCTTATTCTCGAGTATATACGGTAAGTCAAATGGATGAAATAAGGCACCCCTTGGTTCCCTACCAATTAAATCTCCTCTTCAACCACTAGATGGCACTATGCATATAGTATAAGATCAGCAACACTAATACGAAAATCCCACCTGATAGAGATACATGGGAGTCAGAATTTATTTAATACCAATTCTTCATGTTCCCAGCAGCCATAACTCATATACCAATAATGACCTGTTTTGTTTGTTGGACTTGACAGGGGAGCCTATTTGCACATTGAGAGCTTGGTAAAATCTCAGCACAGTTTTTTCCTACTTCACTATATTTGCATATAATTACAGCATGATCATGCAAATGTTGATTGCATTTAGTATAATCTGGAGTTTTCTGTAATAGTGCCAAAATACAATTCTGTCTTCACTGGTTTTTGTTCGCACAGAGCTCCGCCTGCTGGCTGGAAGTAGTAAATTTTAGATAGTTACATCGTTGGTAAGGTGGGATACAGACACAGTCCCTCCAGTTCAACCTGTGTGGGTGTGGATGTGTTTATGCTAATACCATTTCCCATATCCCTGTATTTTGTGTTTGCTAATATGCCCATCTAAGATATTTTACTATTATTATTATTGCCACTTTCCTCTGACACCACTGATTGTGGAAGAAAGTTCTACAACCTTACTGCTCTGACAGTTATGGTCCCTTCACACGAGCGGCCCGCTTGGCGGACTCTGCTTTGCTCAGCGGGCATAGACCCCCTGATCCCCGCTGAGCAGGTGGATGACAGGTCTGTCTCCACTCACTGTGCAGAGATGCACCTGTCAGAGCCGCTCTCCTCTATAGGGAGATCTAATGAAAACAGAGCGCCTGTCCATTTTCATCCGATGCCATCCGCCAGATGGAAGGAAAATAAGGTCACCATCAGTCTGGATTTCAGAAAGCAGCGGATGTCAGGGGAAAAGTCACAGCTGACTTCCGCCGCTCCATAGGAGTGAATGGAGGCTCCGATCAGGTCTGACTGAAAAAGCCTCTGTGAAAGGAGCCTAAAGTAAGTCAAGTATTCATTAGACACCGAAGCATCCGAATGAACATAAGATTCTTTGACGAATGCGTACGAAATACAACAAAAATACGAAATAACATAAATACAAAAGAACGAAAAGCAGAAAGAAGGAAAAACGACTCAACCTACGAGTTTAACAAATTTTCCGTATTTTCGTTCTTTCCGACTATTTGTTATCGCTGAATATAAAGAAATAATGAATGCATTCATATTTCTTTTGGATTTATTCAGATTCATTTGATTTCTGGATGGGAAGTGTTCAACCCTGTACACACGGGCCAGAATCTCGTCACAAAAAAAACGTTGTTTTCCCTGACGAGATTCTTGGCAAGAATCTCTTGCCGCCCGAGTGTACAGACAATCCTTTCAAAAAAACCTGCGGTTCTTTTGGAAGGCAAGAACACGGTGATGGCATTGCGTACAACGAGCAGGCGCTCGTCACATTCGATGTCGTGGCCGATATCTTGCTGCACCCTACCTATGCCTAGGAAGCTACCGCGCATGCATCATTTCAAGCATGCGCGGGTTTCCACGGCAACAGGTAAGTATACACACTCTGGTTTCTCGGCAGGAAAACACGCCGAGAATCACAACGAGAAAATAGAGAGCAGGTTCTCTATTTTTCTCGTCAAAATTTTAGGCAGTTCTCTTGAAGAGAAACCTGAAAGCCTGGTACACTCGCACGGTATACTCGGCAAGAAAGCTCTGCCAGCAGTTTTCTTGCTAGTTCTTGCAGAGTAAACCAAGCGTGTGTACGAGGCTTAAATCTATTATCTCTGGCGAATGAGCTTATGCCTTATTCCCTTTTGTGTTTTTCTGCGTCAGTTTACATTCCAGTGGTGGTGTTAGTTGGATTTGTGAGTCTCTTGTGACACAGAGAGTGAGAGAGAAATTATTAATTTATTATTAAGCTTACTATTATTTAAAAAATAATTTCTGGCAGTTCTACTTTTTTTACACATCAAAAAAAAAAAGATCGAAATAAACATATAACACGAAAAGTAAGGATTGCTGCATCTAAACAAATGGAACAAAATGAATACGAATGCATCCAAAGTTACGTATACAGGCTGTCCCGGGGGTTACAAACAGCCGACTAAGAAATGACTCCTACTTACAATCGGAGGGAGACAACAGGAAGTGAGGGGAAATCTACCCTAGAAAGGGAAATTCACTCCTGTAATGCCGCGTACACACGATCAGAATTTCCGACAAGAAAAACGTAGATTTTTTTCCAACGGAATGTTGGCTCAAACTTGTGAATACACATGGTCACACAAATGTTGTCGGAAATTCCGACTGTCAAGAACGCGGTGACGTACAACACTACGACGAGCCGAGAAATTAAGTTTAATAATTCCGAGCATGCGTACAGACGATTGGAATTTCCCACAAGAACTTTTTCCGACAGAAAAAATCAGATGAGGCCTACACACGGTTGGAATTTCCGAAACCAAAAGCTCAGATCAAACTTTTCTTCTCTGAAATTCCGATCGTGCGTATCATGGCAGAAGTGTTATGGGAAAAAGGTGTCTACACTGAAGCTTTATCAAAAAATTCTTGTTTCCACAACAACCCCAAATTTTCAAAATCCAATTTTCATCGGGACATAAAGTGAGGTGACATCTTCTGAACAGGGGCACAGACAGCAAAACAAATGTTACAGGAGTGATAACCCTTCCCTATGCTATCCAAAAAACGTTTTTTTGGGCTGGAGCTACACTTAAAAAATTTACTTGTTCCAACCTACAAACAAATTCAACTTGAATTGATAGTAAAGGTTCACATTTAAAAAAATAACAAACATGTCATACTTACCTCCACTGTGCAGCTTGTTTTGCACAGAGTGGCCCCGAACGTCCTGTGTTGGGGTCCCACGGCCGCTCTCACATCTTCTCCCTGCAATAGCTAACCCCCTCTGGGAAGCTCTCTCCCAAGGGGGTTACCTTGAGGGTGCGCTCCCGTGACATACAATCGGCTTCCATAGCCACCGATTGTATGACTTGGCCCAACCCTCGGCGACCGCGTCATTGGATTTGATTGACAGCAGTGGGAGCCAATGGCTGTGCTGCTATCAACCTATCCAATAAAGAGCCATGAAGCAGCGGGGATAACGACGTGGAAGTTCGGGGCTCAGGTAAGTAAAACGGGGGCATTAAGGTGAAAAAACACGAGGCTTTACAACCACTTTAAGAACAAATCTACAGACCCTATCTTGTTTGTATCTTGTTTGTAACCCGGGGACTGCCTGTTATCCGAAGTAACGAATGCTGATCATAACGAATGATCCGATAAACGGAAAAAAAACAAAATGGGGGGTGTTAGAACCTCTATCAGTTTTTTTTGTTGTCTTTGTCCCTTTGAGGTGGTCTTACCATAACACTTCTCATCTGAGAGGGGATCCAAAATGTTAGCGTTGTCACTGAAAATGGGGATATCAACTGCAACAAAAACTTGATGGAGGTTCTAACTCTGTCCAATATGCAATATAAAACAATGATATCAGAAGTTGTGCTAAAACAACCATAATAAATATGAACCCAAAACCATTATCATTTCTTGTTATCCCTTTACCTTTTGTACTTTAAAATTATCCCTTTACCTTTTGTACTTTAAAATTATATATATTTACAATTTTTACCATTTATAAATAAAAATGTAAATACTAGTTTGACAATGACATGATTTCAACATACTGAACACAAGCAATGTTCTGTGATCTGCAATACGGAAATACAGTAAAATCTTGGATTGCGAGAATAATTTCTTCCAGAAACATGCTTGTAATCCAAAGCACTTGTATATCAAAGCATTTTTTTTATAGGGTATAGAAGAGTAGAGAGGCACCTCTAATGCCCTGTACACACGATCGGATATCTGATGGAATCTAAACCAAAGGATTTTTTCATCAGATATCTGATGAAGCTGACTTGCATCAGTCTTGCCTACACACCATCATTTAAAAATCTGATTGTGTCCAACGCTGCCAGAAAACTGAAGTTCAATGCTTCCGAGCATGCGTCAACTTGATTCTGGATATGTGGATTTTTGACTGATGGATTTCCCCACAGATGATCGTTTTTTAACTATAAGAAAAATTTAAAACAGGTTCTATTTTTTTTCACCGATGGGAAAAAAACGATGGGGCCCACACACGATCGGTTCCTCCGATGAAAACGGTCCATCTGTCCGTTTTCATCAGACGAACCGATCGTGTGTACAGGACATGAGTGTAGCAATACGTTGCTAAATGTTGTACCTTCATTAAATGTAACCATATTGCTACAATTAGGGGCTCCTCTCTTCTTTTTATACTCAGTTGTGACATGACGCTACTTATATATCAAGACATCGCTTGTATATCAAGACATTGCTTGTATATAAGGCAACTTTTATTTAAACATTTTGCTTGTCTTGCAAAACGCTCTCAAACCAAGTTACTCTCAAACCAAGATTTTAGTGTAGAATACAGACCTGTAACGGTTGTAATGATTTGGGAATTGGAAATTAATTTATCCAATCACCATTGAGTTAAAATATTATTTAGTAGATATTTTAATACATGTAAGGAGAAGCAGTGATATAATTCCATTAGGAAGGTCAGTGTGCTGGGAGTGAAGGAGCTTGAGACTAGGATCTGTCCTCTGCATGTGTCTTACCAGCTGGCGACTGTGGTTAGTAACAGGGATCCGCCACTCTTCTACTGTTACCTTCTTTCTCTTCTTTACATCCATTAAAGTCGGTACTGGTGCTGCTGACAATGGGGCAGGACAGCAAATTAGTAGAGAAGCTATTGAACACAACACTGACTCCTGTGAATTATTAATGACCTCAGTAGCTTAATGAGTAAGAGGAGATGCTGGGCAGCAAAGTGATAGCCCAACAAGGTCATAGTACCCAATGTGAAGTCCTGCACTACCTCATCATTCTCAGATATGTATTAATATAGGAACTAGCTCCCTTCACGGTTCCCAGGCTCACAGCTCGTCCTTAAAATCCAATGGCGGAAGAATTTATTCTAGCCTGAATTGTTAATGTTTTCCTGCAAATACGGGATCTACTTTCTGTTATATTGGGCAAAATAGATTAGACTAATAGATAAAGAGATAGACATATATACTGTATAGGTAACTATAAATAAGCTAGATAGTAAATAAGCTAATAGGAAAGATAAAAAGATAGACATATATAATGTATAGGTAACTATAAATGAGCTTGATAGTAAATAAGCTAATAGGAAAGATAAAGAGATAGACATATAGGGCCAGATTCAGGTAGATGGGAGCATCTTTGCTCCAGAGTAACGCTTCTCATTTACGTTACTCTGAAGACCCTTTCAGCGCAAGTACTGTTATTCACATAGCAGTTGCGCGTAAACTTGCGCCAGAGTAACGATAATGCGCTGGCGTAACCCGACGCAAGTGGAAGTGGGTGTGATCATATGTAAATGATGGGCGGAGCCCAGCGCAGAGGCTTACGTTCAGCGCATCATCCACGGAGCATGCGCAGTGAGTGCGGCTCCACTCGCCCCCTTGTGCGCATGCTCACAACTTCCGTCGGCACCACTTCCCGGGAAACGTCAGCGCAATGCCTTCCGTTGGGCGCTTAAAAGCGCAGGCGGAAACGCCATTCCGGCGCAAAAGTATATCCGTTTCCCCCCACCCCAGGGAAGATACTTTTGTGCTGTGATGGCTGCTCCCGCTACCCCCAGAGAGAGGAGGAACCTGAACTTTAATTCACAGGAGGTCTCAGTGATCATATCCGCGATGGAGACTTATAATCATTTTCTCCATGGGAAAAAGAGCCGTAAGACCAGCCGGGAGAGGAAGCAGGGCATCCTGGACACCATTGCTGGCCGGGTCAATATTTTGGGGTACTCCACCCGGACTGCTGGGGACATTCTGAAGAAAATTAATGACCTGCGGCGCAAGGTGAGGGGCAAGGTGTCCACCATCAGGAGGCATGAGAGGGGCACAGGTGGTGGTCCCCCATGTCCTGTCACCCTGACCGCAGAGGAGGAGGTGGTCGCACGATGCCTGGAGAGGGAGCAGGTGGAGGGGGTCCCAGGCTATGACTCCATGGAGGAAGGCTCCAGGACAGGTAAGTGTTTTTTATCCCCTATTTGATTTGTTGCATTTGGGGGGGAGGGTACATGTGCCAAGTGTGTGGGACCACCAACATGTGTCTGCTTTGTGTCATCCACAGATGACGGAGCTGGGCCATCATCGGTCAGCGTCCATTCCACCCCATCCCCCCCACGCCATCGTGTGCCCGAGCCCCTGGGTGGTGAAGAGGTGGTGGAGGAGAGTGGCCACACCACACCTGCCGAGGTCGTTGAGGAGGAGCCTGCTGTGGCAGAGCAGGAATTTACTTTAGTTTTGGAGGTCTCCTCCCCTTCTCCTGGGCCATCTGTTATCCCCTCCCCCATCCTTGGAAGCCCCTCAAGGGTGACTCCTTCCCCCCGGGGACAACCATCTTCTGGCCCCAGGAAGGCGACCCAGAAGACCAGGGGGGTGTCTGATGTTGTCCAGGACCAGTTGGCGAGGGATCACGCCAGACAGACTGAACAAATGGGGGCCATAGTTGGCCACTTACAGAAAGTGTCTGACAGCCTGGGCTCCGTTGCCCAGATAAGCAACGCAGTCCAGGATGTCAGCTGTAAATGCGCTGCAGTGGTCACCAGTTTGGGGGAGGTGCATGGTGAAATTACGCAACTCACTGCAGCCGTCCAGGCCAACACTGCTGCCATCCAGGGTAACAGTGCTGCCATCCGGGACCAGGGGAGGCTGAGTCGGCGGGCCCAGCATTACCAGGTCACTCGTCAGCTCCGGATGCAGGCCCAGACGAACAATTACCTCGGCCGGATAGCCATGGCCTTGGAGGGCATGCAGGCCACACCTGCCAGGAGTGGCCCACCTGGGGATCAGCCACCTCCAGATGCCCCCCCACCCCCACCCACTCCATCCAGGCAGCTGAGGAGGCAGACAGGGGCCCCCAGAAGAAGCCCCCGGCATCCCCGATGAGGCTTTTTTTTTGTTTTGGTTTCTATGATTTTTTTAATTAGACTCAGGTCATGAGTTTTTGTTTATTTTGTATTCTTTATTTTATACTCAGGTCATGAGTTTTTGTTTATTTTGTATTCTTTATTTTATACTCAGGTCATGAGTTTTTGTTTATTTTTTTTCTCAGGTTATGAGATTTTGTATTTCTTTTTTTACTGCACACGGTCAGGAGTGCAGGGGACAGTGTGAATGGTGTGTGAATGTGAGAGGGTGGCACTCCTGACAGTAAGGGGTGTCACCCTCGGCCGTGGTGGTGAAGTTAACCCCACGGCTGTATGAATGACGTGTGAAAGGTGTATGAATGGACAGTGACATCATTGAGGCCTTGACGCTGGCGTTGCTGCTCCCAAGTCCTACATGCTGGACTTGGGCTAATCCAATGCGATGTGTATGTGGTGTGTGTGATCTAGGGACATCAGTGGTGTACACGCGTGCACTGTCTGTGTTATTAATGTTTTGGTTTAGTGTCCAAAGATGCCTACGGCGAGGACCCTCCTGACTGCTCTTCCATCAGCAGACTGGGTGTCCTCTGGCAGGTGGGGACTGTGTGGGTCGGGGGTCAGGTCATCACATAGGTCAATCTGCAGGCCTTTTCTCATAGCAAAGTTGTGCAGAATACAACATGCACCGATGATCTGACACACGAAGGTAGGGGAATACAATAGGGTCCCCCCGGACTTATCCAGGCAGCGGAAACGGGACTTCAGGAGCCCAAATGTTTGCTCCACCACTGCACGGGTTTTGATGTGTGCTTCATTGTATTTTCTCTCTCCTCTGGTTTGGGGGTTCCGGAAAGGAGTCATTAGATGGGGTCCCAATGCATATGCAGAGTCACCTGTAAGGTAAAAGACAGGAGAATGTTAGTCATGCATGTGCCACTTTTGTTGTGCATCACGGGAGGGGATAGTCATGCCCGACTCCCATGTCACTCACCAACCAGCCAGCTGTCCCCATACATGTTCTGGTTAAATTCTGCTGGGATGGGGCTCTGATTGTATATGAAGCTGTCATGGCTGGACCCGGGGTGTTTGGCACGGACGTGCCATATGAGGCGTTGGGCATCGGCTATCACCTGTACGTTGATGGAATGCCAATGCTTCCGATTGCGGTATATGTGCTCTGTGGCACTGGGGGGCTGTAGGGCCACATGTGTGCAATCAATAGCCCCCACAGTGCGTGGGAATCTGGCAATGTTGTAGAAATCTGTCATTGCCTTCAGCCGCAGCTCCTCAGTGGTGGGTCTGATGAACTGGTTGGACATGCGTCTGAGGATTGCAGGGACAACCTGGTGCACACATCTGCTTATGGAGGACTGTGACATCCCAGCCACCACTCCACTTGTACGCTGGAATGATCCAGTTGCAAGGAAATGAAGTGTTGCCAGGACCTTCACCAGTGGCTGCACTGCTTGTGAGCGGTGTGTTGGGCTGGTGATGTCACCCTGCAGGGTTGTGGTTAGTTCAAGTATTGCATCTGGGCTGAATCTGAAGAGGCGATACACCTCCTCATCCCCCATGCCAAAGAGGCTCATACGAGTGCGGTATATCCTCTCACGTGCCCGCCTCCTTCGTTCCGGGGGACCCATCAGTAGTTCGAGGACCACAATTGCTCCTGGCATGTTGGCACACAGAGGTGTTGTCCTTGCAAGTGTGGTTGTTCAGCTAGCTCCTATCGTCGGTAACGCTGCTGTAGCTGCTCTCCTGCTGACCTCTGACCGTCTGGAGTAAAGATAAAGCAGCCTTTTGTAGAAATAACTTTGCGCCGGACGGACGAGATACGCGCGGCGCATGTAGCCAGCGTATGGTGCTTATCCGTTCGCGAATCGGGAAATCTCCCTCATTTGCATATTTGCAGGGGAAATCAATAGGCGCGACTGATGCGCCAAACGAAATTATGCGCTGACGATACTCTGGCGTCGGAACGTTCCGCCGGTCGCAAATGCCGCGTCTTCGGGCGCATCTAGTTTGGTGGGTACGGGCACATAGAAACGACGGCGCATCTTCACAGTTACGCGGCGCATATCGAAATACTCCAGCGCAAGTGTTGCTGAATCTGGCCCATATACTGTATATGTAACTATAAATAAGCTAGATAGTAAATAAGCTAATAGGAAAGATAAAGAGATAGACATATATACTGTATAGATAACTATAAATAAGCTAGATAGTAAATAAGCTAATAGGAAAGATAAAGAGATAGACATATATAATGTATAGGTAACTATAAATGAGCTAGATAGTAAATGTGATGAGCTAGCTAATAAATGAGAAGATATTAGAGCAGGAAGGAAAGAAGGAACAAAGGGTCCATTCGGAGGTATCAGAATCCTCTATATCTGTTGTAATAGACTAACAAGAGGAGCAAATAAAGACAAGACATCAAGTCAAAGAAAAAAGTGAGTCATTTGTAGAAAGAATAATGTATAATGATATGAACTGTCATAATGGTAATGTCAGGATGGAATTATCTATCTAACTAGTCTTTAATATACGTAAGTTTATTACATTTCCATTATATCTCCATCTTAGGTATATCTATTAGAGAATAAAGTAATCTGTCACCCAGAAGAGAGTTCTGAATTCTGCAGCTTTTTGGTTTTGCCCTCAATGTTAGTTCTGCTGATTTCAGCCACAAGTTCAGCTGTTTTCAGAACAGCTGGAAATCAACGTTAACTTTTTTTAATCCTTATGCTGATATCATAATTTAAATAGATAGGAAAGTATATCATATTTACTTTTTTTATATTTCTGTTGTCCATGCCTAGTCATCAAGAGAGGAGGAGGGGTTTTCTGAGCTAAGAACAACCCCCTGCCTGGATGCATGAGCCCAGGAAAGATGGATTCCAGGAAGTAAATGTTACATGAATCGTCTGCCCTTACTCAAGATGGCTACGGCTAGAAATGCTAGGGGGAGTTTTTCAAAGTGATTTCTGAGCAAAAGCATGGAGACATGTATGGATGGGGGAGTGTAATTTGAAAATTAAAAAGGAATTAAATAGTGTTTTTTGGCTTGAGATGCTCAGATGCAGTGTAGTTCGGCAAGCACATAACTTCAGCAGGAAACTAGTACAATTTCAGACATGAAAAATAGGGACAAGACATACATATTTGTTGATTTTCCATGTTGCAGAGGGAAAAATCATACTTATTGTAATGTGCATGTGCTAAGTGTAGTTACATCCAGAATAACAATGTTCATGGTTACAAATATTCATTCTTTCAAACTACTATGTATGGTATTGGAATGTATGAAATAACAATATAAACAAAGGTTTCTGTATGGTGTATGCAAAACTTAATTTGTAATTGGGTTCTAGTATACTGTAGATATACAGTTTAGTATATCCACTACAACCCCAATGGCTGATGAACATATAGGGCTAGATTCACGTACGAGTTACGCCGGCGTATCTCCAGATACTCCGTCCTAACTCTGAGTGAGCGGCGTCGTATTTATGCGCCTGATTCTTAGAATCAGTTACGCATAGATTTGTCTTAGATCCGACCGGCGTAAGTCTCTTACGCCGTTGTATCTTAGTTGCATATTTACACTGGCCGGTAGGTGACGTTTCAGTCGATTTACGCGTTGAATATGCAAATGAGCTAGATACGCCGATTCACAAACATACTTGCGGCCGTTCTTATTTTTTTACGTTGTTTGCGTAAGCGTAAGTCCGGCGTAAAGTTACCCCTGCTATATGAGGCGTACGTAATGTTTAGTATGGACGTCGGGTCGGCGTAAAATTTTCCATCGTTTACGTTGTTTGTGTAAAGCGTTCGTGAATAGGGCTTTGCGTCAGTTACATTCACGTCAAAACCAATGAGTATTTGCGGCGTAATTTTGAGCATGCGCACTGGGATACGTCCATGGCCGACGCATGCGCAGTTCGTTTGGCACATCATTTATATGGGGTCACGGTTAATTTCAATACAACACGCCCCCTACACGCCTAATTTGAATTACGTGCACTTACCTTGGCAAATTTACGCTACGCCGCCGCAACTTACGGAGCAAGTGCTTTGTGAATACAGCACTTGCCTGTAAAAGTTGCGGAGGGGTAGCGTAAATAGGATACGCTACGCCCGCACAAAAATGCGCTCTTATACCTGAATCTAGCCCATAATGTATATATAAATATATTTCTAAATATGCAATACATGTATACATCTAAACAAACTTTTTATGCAATTCTTTTATTGATTTCATAAGCAATAAAATAAATCATTGAATCCATTCAAATAGCAAATCTGGATGAAATTTTAGGGACCTTCAAACAAAACTAGTTGACTCAATGATGGCATAATCTAATACTCTGATTAAGGATTTTTCAGAATTTCTTTTTTTTTTTTTAAGTTTTTATTGTTCTATAGGAGAGTAAAACAGCACAACTTGGGTACACATATGGCACTCAGACATTGGCAGGAATACAATTGTAATGTCTAGCAAGCAAGTGTTATGCTGCGTACACACGACCATTTTTCGGGTTGTAAAAAATTACATTTTTTTTAATGTCATTAAAAACGATTGTGTGTGGGCTCCAGAGCATTTTTCACAATGTAAAAAATGGGCATTAAAAATGTTTCACAACATTTTGAACGTCGTAAAAAAATGTTTGTGTGTGGGCTTTTTTAACGACGTGAAAAAACTGCACATGCTCAGAAACAAGTTATGAGAAGGGAGCGCTTGTTCTTGTAAAGTTAGCATTCGTAATGGAGATAGCACATTCATCACGCTGTAACAGACTGAAAAGCACAAGTCGTCTCTCACCAAACTTTTACTAACACGAAATCAGCAAAAGCAGCCCCAAGGGTGGCGCCATCTGAATGGAACTTCCCCTTTATAGTGCCGTCGTACATGTTGTACGTCACCGCGCTTTGCTAGAGCATTTTTTTCCCACTATCGTGTGTAGGCAAGGCCGTTTTAACGATCAGGTTGAAAAAAACATAGGCCCAGATTCATAGAGCAATTACGCCTGTCTAACTGGTGTTATCCAAGGAATAATTTCAAATTTCGCGCGCCGTATCACCAGTTTGAATCCTCAAACCATGATACGGCGGCTTCGGGCTTCGATCCGAGAGGCTTACGTCTTCATAAGCCTTCGGATCTACGCTGCGATATTTTTGCGGCCGCTGGGAGGAGTTTGCGTCGTTTTCATGCGTCGGGATATGCAAATTAGTTTTTACGGCGATCCACGAAGGTACGAGTGTCCCTCGCAATCGCCTACGTCATTTTTTGGCTACGTAATGTTAGAGGAGCTTTTTGCTGGTCTAACAGTGCGTAACCCATGTAAAGTATGGCCGTCGTTCCCGCGTCGATTTGAAAATATATTTTTTTTTTAACGTAACTCGTTCGGGAATAGGAATGTACGTAAACGCCGCTACTACGACGTAACAACGTGATTTCGCGCAATGCACGGCGGGAAATTTGCGAACGGAGCATGCGCAGTTCGATCGCTGCGGGAACGCGCCTATTTTAAATGCTTCACGCCCCCTACTCGCGCAGATGGATTGCGACGGGAGAAATACACTACGCCGCCGTCGTTTACTGGACAAAATCTACCTGGATTCCACGTAGAGCCAGGTAAAAAACGGCGGCGTAGTGTATTTCTGATACGCTACGAGAATCTAATTCTCTCTGAATCTGGGCCATAGTTTTTTCTAGACCATTAAAAATTTCATTTTTTACAACCCGAAAAACGGTTGTGTGTACGTGGCATTAGAATCATGGAGGAAGGGCCCTCCTTTGATCTTTGGCATCACGTAGACTAACAGTAATAACAGTGTTTCAGGTAGGATATGTAGCGTACAGTACCTTGAGACTGATGACTCGTTTAACTTTCCATGGTCACAAATAGAAATAGATTTTTCAGAATTTCATACTGACATTCAAACAAAAATCTAACCATGTATGAACAGCTTTAATATACATTTGGGGGCTACATTGTGGACTTAAGAGTGACGCACTATAGGGAATAAGGGGGGGAAATAAAGAGTTTCAGCAGAAATTCTTGTATTTTCCTTTGTATTATTTCTGGTACAGGATATACTAAGAGGCTTAATCATGTACCAAAAATTGAAATTCCAGAATATGCCAAAACTGTTGATTTTCACTGAACATTACTTGAGGAATGAAGTGTAAATTCTATAAAACATCAGTATACTTTAAAAAAAAAATTGATCTTGACAAAGACAAATGTGGGTGCATTTCATAGGCACTAAAGTATTTTAATCTACATGGTAAGTACAAGAGAAATGTGTACAATTCAAAAACTCACAATAGTGCTATTGTCGACAATAACTCACGCCAATGTTTTATTCTTTGAGGACAGTAAAAAATATTGTGTATCACCTAAGCATCTTTTTACAATGTATTAAACATGAATTGCATATGACTCTGGTATTTTAATAAATTCCATATTTCGTCTCTTGATAGTGTTTACCCAGAAGTGTCCAATATTTCAGATATTTCCATACCCATTCTCTGAGCTTTGTGTTCTGCTTTGTGTAGATGTCCTCGCTTCTTCAATGATCTTCTAAAGGAAAACAATTTGTATCAGAAAAATATCCAGTTGGTTCACACTTTGTTAGACACCTTTCACACTAAGGCAGTTCTTAGGCATTTTAGAGCTGGAAATAGCACCTGTAAAGCGCCTGAAAATTGCCTCCCATTCTCTGCAATTGCTGATTTCACATTGGAGCGGTGCGCTTGCGGAATGTTCGGAAAAGTCCTGCAAGCAACATCTTTGGGGCGTGTTGGTAGCACTTCTGCCCATGGGCATCCGCTGAAATTTTTTCAGAGCGGGGCGCTTCGGCAGCGGCGATACACAGTCGCATTTAACCCTTTCTTAGACCGCCAGCAGGGGTTAAAAGCGCCCCCCCCCCACGTTAAAATGTAAAAACACCCCACTGTGCCCCCTGCATCTTTCAATATCTCTTTGTCACTACCGTGTACCCCCTCTCCACAACTGCACATCTGCACCTCTGGCCCCCTTTACATTACACAGCACCCTGCACCTCTGGCCCCCTTTACATTACACAGCACCCTGCATAACTGGCCCCCTTTTCATTACACAGCACCCTGCACCTCTGGCCCCCTTTACATTACACAGCACCCTGCACCTCTGGCCCCCTTTACATTACACAGCACCCTGCATCACTGGCCCCCTTTACATTACACAGCACCCTGCACCAATGGCCCCCTTTACATTACACAGCACCTTGCACCTCTGACCCCCTTTACATTACACAGAACCCTGCACCTCTTGCCCCCATTACATTACACAGCACCCTGCACCTCTTCCCCCCATTACACAGCACCCTGCACCTCTGGCATTACACAGCACCCTGCATCACTGGCCCCCTTTACATTGCACAGCACCCTGCACCACTGGACCCCTTTACATTACACAGCACTCTGCATCACTGGACACCTTTACACCTGCTGTGTGCACCTTGCACCTCTGGCATTACACAGCACCCTGCATCACTGGCCCCCTTTACATTACACAGCACCCTGCATTACTGGCCCCCTTTACATTACACAGCACCCTGCACCTCTGCCCCCCTTTACATTACACAGCACCCTGCATCACTGGACCCCCTTACATTACACAGCACCCTGCACCTCTTGCCCTCATTACATTACACAGCACCCTGCACCTCTTCCCCCCATTACACAGCACCCTGCACCTCTGGCATTACACAGCACCCTGCATCACTGGCCCCCTTTACATTGCACAGCACCCTGCACCACTGGACCCCTTTACATTACACAGCACTCTGCATCACTGGACCCCTTTACATTACACAGCACCTCTTTCCCTTGACTGAAACACTACACTATATTGACAGTATATTTATTTCAGGTCTAAAAGAGGAACCTTTTGGAATGAGGGACATATGGATTTGATTCCAGGAGAAGGACAGGCACTCTAAATAAGGGACAACTAGAGGGGAGGGGAGCGCTGCAGTCACCACTTAAATCGTCCCCAGGGCTAGTTCGGTCCTGCTCCTCGCTCTCCCGGGCAATTCCGGGGGGGGGGGGGGGCAAACGACCCCCCTTGCCCTATGGAGCGGACACCCATGCTTCTGCCTAGCAGCACTCACTAGGGTCGTCGGTTTGAATCCCAAACACGGCACCACCTGCACAGATTTTGCATGTTCTTCTTGTGCTTACATGGCTTTCCTCCCACACTCCAAAGACATGCTGGTAGGTAAATTGGCCCTAGTATACAGTGGATACAAAAAGTTTACACACTGTAAACTTTTACAAAATGTCATGTTTCTGAGATGTAAAAAAAAATTCATTGACAAAGGTAAATCATTTCAGAACTTTTTCCACCTTTAATGTGACCTTAAGGCTTGGTTCACACTAGTGCGTTTTGACATGTGATTTGGCATGTCAAATCGCATGTCACAACGGCGGTATTTGCCGCAAATTGCCGGCAATGGCACTGTCCTAATCGGTGCGACGCCGCATCTGCGGTGCTGCACCGATTTTAAAAAGTTGTTTTTGTACTCCTTTTTGAGATTTCGGGCTGCGATTTACATTGACATCTGTGCAGAAACCTGCACAGATTTCTCTATAATCGCAGCCGAAATCAGGACTGGCAGTGGGAGTGAAATTGTGCGAGTTCAGCCGAACTCGCACGGCTTTCACTCCCGCAGCCCAGTGCGAACCTGGGCATAAACTGTACAACTCAGTTGAACAACAAACTGAAATCTTTTAGGTGGAGGGAAGTAAAAAATAAATAAAAAAATAATATAGTTGCATAAGGCCGCGTACACACGAGGAGACATGTCCGATGAAATCGGTCCACGGACCATTTTCATCGGACATGTCTCCTGGGATATTTTGGTCTGATGTGTGTACACACCATCAGACCAAAATCCCCGTGGACAGAGAACGAGGTAACGTAGACGACACCGACGTGCTCAAACAAGGAAGTTCTATGCTTCCACGCATGCGTCGAATCAATTCGACGCATGGGCAGGATTTCGGTCCGATGGTTGGGCGTACTAACCATCGGACATGTCCCGCGGACAGGTTTCCAGCGGACAAGTTTCTAAGCATGCTTAGAAACTTTTGTCCGCTGGAAACCTGTCCGCTAGGCCATACACACGATCGAACATGTCCACAGAAACTGGTCTGCGGACCAGTTTTAGCGGACATGTCTCCTCATGTGTACACGGCCTTAGTGTGCACACCCTTAAACTAATACTGCATTGAAGCACTTTTTGATTTTATTACAGCACTCTGTATTTTTGGGTATGAGTCTATCAGCATAGCACATCTTGACTTTGTTGATTTGGATGTATGCTTTGGGTCGTTCTCATGCTGAAAGATGAAGTTCCTCTTGATGTTTAGCTTTCTAGCATAAGCTTAAACAGTTGTGTGCCAATATTGACTGGTATTTGGAACTGTTCATAATTCCCTCTACCTTGACTAAGGCCCCCATTCCAGCTGAAGAAAAACAGCCCCTATGAATAAAATGCTGCCACCACCATGCTTCACTGTGGGTATTGTGTTCTTTTGGTGATGTGCAGTGTTGTTTTTCACCAAACATATCTTTTGGAATTAATCCAGCTTTCAGCTGCTGCAAAGAAAGCGATATAAGGCAGGGGTCGCCAAACTGCTGCCCGAGGGCCAGATGTGGCATTTTAGCCTTTATCCGGCCCTTGGGGCACTATTCCTCCCACTGACGCCAACAAGGGGGCACTATTTATCCCACTGATACCAATGATGGGATACTATTCCTCCTAATAATAGGGGCACTACTCCTCCTGAAACCAACCTTGAGGCCATATTTATTGTCACCGATGCTGGGCCCGGGACATTTGTCTCCGCTGGCCACAATTCGGCCCTCCTAAAGTCTTAAGGGGAAAAAAACTGGCCCTTTGTTTGACACGTTTGGAGACCCCTGATATAGGGGATTGGTTCCAGTAATGCCCCCCTCCCCCAGTGCCAATCACCCTCCCTGAGCACAGCTGATTCACCCAGCTGCCTGGGCCCCCCTGATTGCCTAGGTCCCGTGCTGGAGGACTGGTGGTACCCCCTTATCAACGGCACTGGTGTGGTGCCATAATTTCCCTGCTATTATAAATTGGAAATAGGAGGTGGAAAAAATTGTATGATCCAAGCAAAGGGAAATGGCACCAGGTAACGTGGCATCCATGCTAATTCCAAGTAACAGGTTAATAAGGAGAAGTAAAAACAAAGAAAGAAAGAGGAGAAAGAAAAGATGGACAGATGGGGGGTAAGAATGAGGATAGGGGGGAAATATGACGCAAGAAATATCGATATAGATTCTTCATAAAACAGTCAAGCTGTGATGTTGTGTTGTTATAAGGCCACACACTGAGCACAAAAACAAGAAAAGTTCAGCACAGGTACAACACAGGTGTAAACGCTATTGAACAAAGGTGTGTTCATGTTGGGACAATGACCGTGTTTTGTAAACAAAGGCTATCATCCCCAGTGTATATGTGGCAATAAAGTACCTTATGGTATGAGATAAAGAGGAAAGCAAAGCAAATGTTTCTTGATTGGTGATACAAGCTAGTATCACATTAGGATACTTCCCCCCAAAACAGCTCGATGATCACCTTGTCTATAGACACTTTAAGAAATCATTATGGAATTGGCTCTTTACTCCAGGTATACCCCACGTTTTCCCGCACATAGAACCTTGAAATTTAATTACCTCTATTCATCGGTTGTGCCATACATTGAGCAGCTCTCCATGCTGCTCTGAAGGTATTTGGGCAGCAGAGACCTACAAAGAGTGCTGCACCTGAAGATAAGAGGAATGCTAGATTACACTTTCTGCAGGGCAGCTGCCTTCAAATAAAAGAACTGAAAATGTTTTCTTTTATAAAAACAAAGGAGTTTTATGAAAGGGACTTCTGAGATTTGACCTCTGACCTGCTGGTGCTGGGAAGAGAAGACGCTAAAGTGCTGCCTGGGGAGATGTTTCTTTTGGTAGAAATTATTGATTACTTGTTAAATCTGTTCTGAGAATAAATTGAGGTTTTGGCACAAAAGCTTGTAGTCCGCTCTGCAGCCTTTCACATATTAATTATGATATTAAATGCACAACTTGGCAGAGATAGGTGGGAATGGCAGGCTGTACTGTTTGCAAGGTACATTATTACATTTATAGTCTACGAAAAATCACCTAAATTGTACAGATGTTCAGTGGTTTAGTGTTAGCTCATGCATGGCTAGCCATCATTCTCCACTCAACGCCCCCCAGCTGTTTGTTTGTTATTATTTAGCGTAGTGTACTTTTACCTTATTTAAAGGGTCACTAAAGGAAAAAACATTTCTTGCTGAAATGACTGTTTACAAGGTATAGATACATAAAAGTTAACTGATTCCTTTTAAAAATGATTAAACATAGATAAAAATCAATCACATAATGTGCCTCTAGTTTCACTTTCGTTTTTAAACTGGTTTCATGTTTCTGCGAAGTACAGAAGACACACAGAACAAAAACAAACTAATCCAGGGCAGTGTTTTGTTTTTAAAATTAATCTGATTGGTTCTGAGGAGTTTTAGACACACAGCTTGGACCACAGTGAAAAGCTGCCATGAGATTTTTCATAAGGAGCCAGACAAGCAGGAAGTGTGGAGATCAGAGCAGAATTACAGCAACTTCAGAGCAAAAATGAACAATGTGGACATGAAAACAGCACTGCATTAAGGTAAAGGAAGCTATTTAGCTAAAAAAAATTAATTCCTTTAGTGACCCTTTAAGTCGTATTGTCATCTTTTTTATTGTCCATAAACCTTACTAAACCTTACTAAAATGTAGTTCTTTTTTTAAATATTTGTATAATTGTTGATTATTGGCACGTACCAGGTGTGAGGCCGAGGTGCTGAGAGTACTCTTCTTGCAGCTTAGTGCAGCTCACTCCTGAAAGCAGTACATGGGATGCAGTGTTGCCAACCTACCAGATTGAATTTTACTGACACGACTCCCAAAATTTACTGGAACAGCCAAGTTTTTACTGGCACTTCCAAAAGTTACAAAATGACAGTTGTGTCAACTGTGCAAATTTCAATATTTAGGCTACAAATAAGTACAATATGCAATTAGCAATGTGATTTAAGGTAGATATTAAGGCAAAAAACATATTTCCTATTTTATTTTCAATATAGTAAGTAATGGCTCAGGGACAGGACTGTGCAGCAAGACAGATCACTGACACATTCCATCCTGAGTATCAGTGACAGTCTCTCTCCATGCCAGGTGGTCCTTTCAGTCCCTTCCAGTCCAAACAGCACCGACAGTCATTGTATGAAAAGTAATTTACATGTATATGTAAAATTAGTGCAACCATAGATGCCAAATGTGTCCCCTTAATCACACCTGGAATACCACTTAAATTAAAAGGGGAGTCATTGAAAACTGCATCATGCCCATCCCCATACATATAGAGGGTTATTTACGAAAGGCAAATCCACTTTGCACCACAATTTGCCTTTAGTAAATACCCCATCCCCCCACGCCCCCCACGCCCCCCACGCCCCCCCCCCTAGTGTTGGGTGGCAGGGATTTCTTTAGAGTATATAGACAAAAACAAATCACAAATGAATGATAAAAAAAAATCCTACAAAACTTTATCGCAAGGATACATGTCACATCTTACATTAAAGTGAGAAGCAGGGGGGGCTGACTTCTTACCTCGTCTCCCATGCAGCCAGCGAGTTGAGAAGCGGGGTGAAGGGCCGAAAATTACTTCTCACCAGGCGGGACCTCTAGTAATTTGGGGGGCCCTCCGCAGCTTTCCGGGGGCCCTAAGCGGCTTGCATAGTAAACCTATAGGGTGGATCGGCCCTGGATACAGCCATCCTTCCATAAGGGGAGACAGACAATATGTTTTCAACAGAGAAAAATATCTGCTCAGATGCCCGATGTGTTTCAGGGGCAACCTAAGAGGCTTTTACTATTTTACCATGTCATCTATATCAGCACCATAATGAGGCTTGTGATAAAGAATTAAAATTAGCCAAACGAGATGGAGGACTGTCGGCCCCAGATATCTATAGATACTATCAGGCGGCACTATTGTACCTAACACGCAGTAACATGAGATTAGCAAAAGCAGCCCCAAGGGTTGTGCCAGTGGAATAGAACTTCCCCTGCTGTCGTATGTGTTGAAGTCACCGAGTTTGAGAACGAGGAGATTTGGTCTTGACTGTGTGTACGCAAAGACAGCTTGTCAAGTTTCTCGACAAGCCTAACAAGGAACTCGTCGAGGAAAACTGTGTGTCTTTTCCGACGAGTTCCTCGGTCGTGTGTACAAGGCCTAAGTGGCAGATGAGATGGTTAGCTAGCCTTTTGACCTTCACCAAAGTGTAAATGTGCTAGCTAAATTATTCTTTGGTCGTGCTAACCAACCCTATTGATTTCAATTACTATTTCCATGACTCTAAACTCTGTTACCTGTACAGTACCTTGTAACTATATATTTAATAACCACAAGAGACGTGTGTGATGATAATTGATCCTTATTGTTTGGTGTTTATTGCTTGTTTGAGTGTATAGACCTCTGTGCACTGTGTTGAACAAAAAATTAAAAAGAGGTGAAATCATAAGAAGCTTGTGATTTCTACTGTATTGTAACTTTGGTCTGGTTCTAGCATTCTAGTAGGATATTTTCCATTACTTCCCATGCAGACAAGTGCTTAGCTACATGCTGACATTGTTGGGGGGCAAAGAGAAAGCTTTTTCCAGCTTTTAGCCCCCTGCAACATGGCTTACAATCAATAATGTCATGTTTAAGACTACCACTACACATGTGATATATTTGCATTAAACTGCCCATGCATCAGTAAAAAAAATTGAATGCTGGTACATAAATAAATTAAAAACAATTTTTTTCAGAGCATTTGATAGTTCCATTATGGACTCTGGATTGCATTACAATAAACATGATTTTTCACTAACCAAAACTACTGTGTTTCCCCGAAAATAAGACCTACCCCGAAAATAAGACCTAACATTATTTTCCAGGAGGGCTGCAATATAAGCCCTACCCTGAAAATAAGCCCTAGTTTAAAATGCTTGTAAAATCTTTTAATCCACTCTATTACAGTAGTATATAATGTACAATGTGTGTGTTTCTGTAACGAAATTGCAGGGAAGAGAGCTCCAGCGGGTCACAGAAGCGCACAACGGCGCTATAACAAAGGTATTAGGCACAATTATATTACAGAAACACACACATTGTACATTATATACTACCCTAATATAGTAAATTATAGGATTTTACAAGCATTTCAACTCAGTTCACACTGGGGATTGAGAAGACAGCACATTACATCGTAAGACCTACCGCGAAAATAAGCTGTATTGTGTCTTCTGTTGCCAAAATTAATATAAGACCCGGGCTTATTTTTCAGGGAAACGCGGTATAATCACGGCTCAATTTTTGATTAATTGAGAAAACTAGTAAATTAAATGAATGTTCCAAACAAATGTTTTTTGAAAGAAATGGTCCTGGTGTGTGGCCTTAGGCTCCACATTTTATTAAGCAAGTTGTGGTAATTGCTTATACGATTATAAAAAAAAAAAAAAAAAATGCAATTATAATACTATATAAACAAAAGATATCAGCAAAAATGAGGTGTGTTGTATGGATTTTTGGCAGGTGATGTAAGAGGATTCCAGTGCATAGTAATTTACAGCCCAATAACACAACACAATAACACACAAGCTCCAGTCCAAGGTCACTCATCAGCCTTGTACTAGAGGCCATTCTGAAAACAATTGATTCTGTGTATGCAGGCAAAAGCATATCAGATGTCATAGTAATAATAAAATATGTCTCATGTTAACCACTTCAGCCCCGGAAGGATTTACCCCCTTCCTGACCAGAGCACTTTTTGTGATTCAGCACTGCGTCGCTTTAACTGACAATTGCGCGGTCGTGCGATGTGGCTCCCAAACAAAATTGGCGTCCTTTTTTTCCCACAAATAGAGCTTTATTTTGGTGGTATTTGATCATCTCTGCGGTTTTCATTTTTTGCGCTATAAACAAAGATAGAGCCACTATTTTGAAAAAAATTCAATATTTTTTACATTTTGCTATAATAAATATCCCCAAAAAATATCTAAAAAAAACATTTTTTTTCCTCAGTTTAGGCCGATAAGTATTCTACTACATATTTTTCGTAAAAAAAATCGCAATTAGCGTTTATTGATTGGTTTGCGCAAAATTTATAGCGTTTACAAAAAAGGGGGTAGTTTTATGGCATTTTTATTAATATTTTTTTTTTACTAGTAATGGCGGCGATCACCTTTTTTTTTCAGTACTGTGACATTATGGCGGACACATCGGACAATTTTGACACATTTTTGGGACCATTGGCATTTTTATAGCGATCAATGCTATACAAATGCATTGGATTACTATAAAAATGCCATTGGCAGTGAAGGGGTTAACACTAGGGGACAGGGAAGGGGTTAAGTGTGTTCCTGGGTGGGTTCTGACTGTATGGGGGGGTGGCCTCACTAGGGGGAATCACTGATCTTCTGTCCATACATTGTATGAACAGAAGATCAGCGTTTCCCCCGCTGACAGGACCGAGAGCTATGTGTTTACACACATAGCTCCCGGTCCCCGCTCTGTAACGAACGAGCGCGCGTGCCCGGCGGCGATCGCGCCCGCCGGGCGTGCGCGGGACTCTGGGGGCACACGCGCGCCCCCTAGTGGCCGCAAAAGATAGGACGTAGAGCTACGTGCTCTCGCCTAGCAGTGCCGACCTGCCGCCGTAATAACTGCGGTGCACGGTCGGCAAGCAGTTAAATAAAAAAAAGGTTCTCAAAGGTACTACTGATCTTAATTGCTAATCACTGTTTAATGTATACCAGATCTAAGAACTGTGTGGCAATTTTGGCACTGGCCTTATACCACATACGGTAAAAAAATCCAGTCTCCACTTGGGTTTAATCTGTGTTTAGTTCGTGCCACTATCACCTCCCCTTGAAATCAGCATGTAGCATTCAGATCAGCATGGTGCAATGGAATATGAACAAAATGCGGATCTGTATATCCCTGCTAGTCTTAATTGGGTGTCTTGGCAGGTGATGAACTTAGCATTTCACATCGGTGTGAACATAGCTATAGATCAATTCTAAATAGCTGGAAGCGCAACCCGTTCAACATTGATTTATTTGTGTTTCCTTACAAAAAGTCCCTTCTATTGAATCCTGGTGTACATTGTCATAAATCGCAGGAGTTTAAAGTGGAACTTCATTGGTTTTGATAAGAATCGAGAAGCATTAGAACCTCTGTCAGGCTTTTATTGCTGTCCTGATAACCTTACTTCCTGGGTGGTTACTGAGACAGAAACTAAGAAATGTTCCACCTGAGATGCAAACAGCGATAAACACACCACTTTCATAGGGAAGGGTTAAGTCTCTAACAGCTTTTTATTACTTTCTGTTTTGCTACTGAGGTGGTTGAATCTTCATTTCCTTTTTGCTCACCAAGACAGCAAGTAAGGGAAACCCTTCTGAGTGGGGACACATACAGTAGCGCATAATTTAAAACTAGGAAACATGGGGGTTGATTTACTTAAAGCGGTTTTCCAGCAACAATTTTTTTTTTTAAGTCAGCAACTACAAACACTGGCCCAGATTCAGAGAGCCATTACGCCTGTCTAACTGGTGTTAGACTGGAGTAATTTCAAATTACGCGCGTTTTCTAGCTAGTCTAAAACCTCAAACCATGAATAGACGGCTGCGGGCTTCAATTCGACTGGATTACGTGTTCATACACCTTCGGATCTACGCTGCAATAAAATTGCGGCCACTGGGTGGACTTCCCGTCGTTTTCGGCATCAGGGTATGCAAATGAGCTTTTGCAGGCGATCCCCGAAATTACGATCTTCAATCGCAATCTCTTACGGCACCTTTAGTCATCTTTTATTTGCGTAACACTATACCAGCTTTTTGCTGCTCTAATATTAGACAGCCCATGTTAAGTATGGCCGTCGTTCCCGCGTCGAATTTCAACGTTTTCCGACATGTTCGTAAACGCCGCTACTCAAACAACGAATGACGTAACGACGTGATTTCGCGCAATGCACGGCGGGAAATTTCTGAACGGAGCATGCGCAGTTCGATCGCCGTGGGGACGCGCTTAATTTAAATGCTTCACGCCCCCTAATCGCGTATTTCGATTACGCGGCGAGAAATAGACTACGCCGCCGTAGCGTACGGGCAAAAATCTACCAGGATTCGGTGTAGAGCCTGGTAAAATACGGCAGCGTAGAGTATTTCGATTACGCAGCGGAATATTAAGTGTATGTGAATCTGGGCCACTATAACTATATTTGGATCCTGTGATACAGGAGTGATACAGGAACTTGGGAGGAAGCTGAAGATATGGGTATCATTACCACTATCCCTATTAGGACGTAAAAATATGATAAAGATGAAGGTTCTTCCCAGGTTCCTGTATCTATTCAGGAACTCTCCACAGTGGTTACCCAAGAGATTCTTTGTGCAGCTGCATAGAATGCTCTCATCATTTATATGGGCAAATAAAACAGTAAGAATTAAACTAAATACACTTATGAGACCGGCAGAACAGGGGGGGTTGGACTTCCCAGATTTTCACAAATATTATATAGCCACGCAGTTGGTGACGGTTGCGAGATGGTTGAACCTGGATGGGTTCGATTCCGCAACTATGTTAGAAGCAGCAGTGGTTCAATCAGTAGAGGCACTGCAGGGTCTATTGTATAGAGGGCTAAAATCTAGGCGATAGTTGACTCCTCTAATGAAAACAACAGTTAAAATATGGAAAGCTGCTATGGTAAAAGAGGGATGGTCAGAAACGAATCTATCCCCAAATACCCCATTATGGAGGAACCCTGAACTGCCGCACCTGGACTCCATACAGGATCCAGGGGCATGGACTAAATATGGGGTAAAAAAGATATCACAAATAATACAGGGAGAAAGATTCTCCACATTTAAGGAGATGAGAGATGTGATGGAATATCCCACAGAGTTACATCTTTAGATATAGGCAACTTACCCATGCATTAGCGGCCCAGTTTTCAGGGGGAACCCCGCAAATAATGGAAGTAGGTCTCGAAAAAATGGTGAAAAATGGAAAAGGGACAATCTCAATCCTATATAAGCACTTAGTAAAAAATACACCATTTGATACAAATAAATTAAGTGAACAGTGGAGAAGAGATGTCCCAAACTTGGAGGGGGAAAATTGGGAAGAAGTGTGGGGGTTCCCACTACAGTCACTGGTTTCACTTCGAGATAAACTAATACAATACAAGATAATATATAGGAGTCATTATACACCATATAAATTAAATAAGGTCTCACAGTCTAATCCTCCGAATTGTTGGAGATGTGCAGACATTTCAGGAGATTTTATGCATATATTTTGACGATGTCCAAAGATTGTGGCATTCTGGAGGGATGTTCTAAGAATAATTGCTATAGTAACATCAATAGTTCTGGAACAGGAGGCAGAGATATGTCTATTGGGATTGGTAAAGAAGAAGATTGTCCCGATGGGAAGGAGAATACAGGTGGCACTATTAATGTACTATGCTAGAAAGACGATAGTCCTAAATTGGAAAAAGGAAGAGGCCCCCTCGGTGGCACATTGGAAAAATCTAGTCAATAACTGCTTACCACTATACAGGGAGACATACAGAAATACAGGACAGAGGGAGAAATTTAAGAGCGTTTGGGCAAGCTGGATAGAAAATCCAGCTTCAGGATAAATAGGACACAGGGGAAGGGTAAATGCACCAAGAAAGGAAGGGAAGGAATGTAAGAGGAATGTGTTAGATGGATGAAGATATGGAAGGAATGTTAGAATGGTAGGAATATGGTATATATATGTATGTTTACGGTTTCCTTTTTTTTTGTATGGAAATGAAAAAAATTGAATAAAGAGATTTGTAAAAAAAAAAAAACACTATAGCTGCTGACTTTTAATAAGGACATATACCTATCCAGGGAGCCCGCAATGTCGCCCCCCGAGGCCAATCCGTCCATCAGATCAGGTGCCGGCACCGCAATTCCAACTAAGGAAAACTGGCAGTGGAGCCTTGCAGCTTCACTGCCGGTTTCCTACTGCACATTGCCAGTTGCACGCTCTCTGTGAATGGCCAGCTTGTCTTCTGGGACCTCGCCGCAGAAGAGAACGTGACGTCGTGGGCAGCAGCCTGGCTGGATCGGAAGTACACCCGGTACTTCCAAACAGGTAATAATGAAAAAAAAAAATGTGTTAATATTCAAAAATGAGGTGTTGAGAGGTGGTCTTTCGTTTAAGACCACCTCTCAAAAATGGGTGTAACTCTGCTTTAAGGCAAATAGACTGTGCACTTTGCAAATGCAGTTGCACTCAGCGAGGGCATTTGCTCCAGACCTTAGTAAATAAGGGGAAACTCTAATGACTTCCATTGTCCAATTACATGCAAGCAAAAATGCTATTTTTTTTACTTGCATGTAATTGAGTAGTCTTTGTAAAGTAAATCAACCCCATAGTTCCAACTGGTACTCTTCCTTAAAGTGAACTTATGATGGGTAGGTGCAGAGAAAAGCAGCAACTTATACATACCTTCCATTTTCTACTACAGCACCATTTACCCATAGAGGTGAAAAGAAAGACCCGTGTAAGTCTGCTTAGTCAAAGCTTCATAGGGCTGAAGATTCTCCCCTCCCCCATGTGACAGCACTGGTAGCTGAGTGGTCCATTGCCAAGTAACAATGCTGTCAATTGTGAAGAAAGAGTCACATGCTCTCCTATATTGGCAAAGCACGGGTTTACCTTACGGCTGTTGGGGCACTCTGGAAAGAAACTCAACACAAATGCTGGCCTTGAGATGTGCCTGCTATTTGGCGCAGCAAACAGATTAAAGTGGGAGTAAACTCCCATCTATGACTTGTACCTATAGGTAAGCCTGTAATAAGGCTTACCTATGTACTGTAATTATCTCCTAAACGTGTAGCTGATAACGTCACCGGAGCATGCGCTCTGAAGGAACGGCCACCCATGCTGTTCCTTCAGAGTCCTGTGCCGTAAACGGCGGCCCTCTCTGCACATGCGCGGGAGTGACGTTATCGTGGCTCTGGTCAGTCACACAGCCGGGATCTGCGGACCCAGAAGGAAGACCGAGTAAAAATGGAAGCGGCCTCCAGCAGTTACAGCGCATTACTGGAAGGTTGTTTATTTTCAGGTAAGTTTCAGGCCTCGTACACACGACTGAGAAACTCGTCGTAAAAGAAACATTGTTTCCCTCGATGAGTTCCTTGTCAGGTTTGTCGAGAATCTTGACAAGCTTTCCTTGCATACACACTGTCAAGACAAAATCTCGTCGTTCTCAAACGCAGTGACGTACAACACGTACGACGACACCATAAAGGGGAAGTTTGATTCCACTGGCACAACCCTTGGGGCTGCTTTTGCTAATCTGATGTTACTGTGTGTTAGGTAAAAGTTTGGAAAGAGACAATTCGTGCTTTTCAGTCTGTTACAGCGTGACAAATGTGCTATCTCCATTACAAACGCTACTTTTACCTAAGGTGTGCTCCCGTCTCACACTTTATTCTGAGCATGCGCGGGTTTCTAAGTAGGGTTATCCCGATACCACTTTTTTGGGACCGAGTACAAGTACCGATACTTTTTTTCAAGTAGTCGCCGATACCGAATACCGATACTTTTTTTAAATGTGTCCCCAAATGCAGCCATGTCCCCCACATATGCAGCCATGTCCCTCCAGCCATGTCTCCCACATATGTAGCCATGTCCTTCCAGCCATGTCCCCCACATATGCAGCCATGTCCCTCCAGCCATGTCCCCCACATATGCAGCCATTTCCCCCCAGCCATGTCCCTCCAGCCATGTCCCTCCAGCCATCTCCCTCCCGCCATGTCTCCAGCCATGTCCCTCCAGCCATGTCCCTCAAGCCATGTCCCTCTAGCCATGCCCCTCCAGCCATGTCCCCCCATACCTAGCCGCCGAAAGCCGCCACCGCACGGAGAACATCACAGCATTCATTTGAATAGTTGTTTTGCCCGCGCGTATAGACACTCCCTCTTGCTCGGGATTGGACAGATCACGATCACCCATCCAATCCCGAGCAAGGGGGAGTCTCTATACGCAGTGGGTACACTACAGCTATTCAAATGAAAGCTTTGATGTTCCCGCACGCCGTTTACCCCATGCGGCGGCTTTCGATGCGGCGGCGGCGGCAGCAGCGGGGGGTATTCTATTTAGGTATTGGGGGTATTTGCGGGAGTTCAAGTACTCCCGCAAATACTCTGTATCGGTCCCGATACCGATACTGGTATCGGTATCGGGACAACCCTGTTTCTAAGCATACACACAAACGTGTTTCTCGTTGTAAACCAGCCCGACGAGAAACACAACAAGGAAATTGAGACTCCCGACGAGAAAAAAGAGAACTTGTTTCTCGTCGAGATCCATGACAGTTTTCTCGACAAAAAACATACATGCGGCCATTTTCCTCTGCAAAAAAGCTCTGCCACCAAGTTTCTTGGATAGATTTTGGCAAGGAAAACGATTGTGTGAACGAGGCCTGACATTTCAGGTCAGAAAAAAAAATCACCCAGCGGTTTACTGCCGCCTTAAAGTTGAACTCCAGGTATGATCTTAAATGCATACTTACAATTGTTCAGCTTAGCACAATGTATTTATATCTCATACCTCAGTAGTCAATCTGAAAGTTAACAGTCACTGTAGAAGCCAGCGCTACTACCATAGGTGTGCGCACAGGGTGTGCCTGGGCACACCCTAATCACCCTGTGTGCCTTTGCGATCCACTAAGGGGGTTCTATACAAGTTAAAGACACCCCAAATGCCACAACAGATTGCATTGTACAAAACGACCATGTGATCTGATTGCGGTGTGGCTCCAAAAACAGCGCTCGCACATCTTGGGTACGATGCGGTGTAATCTGAACCCATTCAAAATGAATGGGTTCAAATCGCACAGCACTGAATTGCAGAGGAATGTGTTGCGGTTCCTGTGCAATTCACAGGCAGTTCATAGTGTGAATTGAGGCTCAGGGCTAGCATGCATGCTGAGTTTCTTTCCAGTTCACATTTTTAAAGAGATTTTCTCTTCCTGTTGAGCACTGAGTGTGAAGTCTGGGCATACAACCAAGACAGATGATTGGAGGAAAAGGCACACACCCCCTCTCCCAAGGGCGGATCCAGAGTCTAGTCTCGGGGGGGGCACTGCCAGAAAATAAGGTGTCGCTTACAGAACTCAATTAGGTGTCCGATGTGTCCGCTGCAATGTTGCAGTACTGCTAAAAAAATCAATGATCCCCGCCATTACTAGTAAAACATATTTAAATATGAATGCCATAAATCTATCCCATGGTTTGTAGACGATTGTCAGGGACTGCAGACGTGGTACAAGAGATGGTCAGAGACTGCAGACGTGGTACAAGAGATGGTCAGAGACTGCAGACGTGGTACAAGGGATGGTCAGAGACTGCAGACGTGGTACAAGAGATGGTCAGAGACTGCAGACGTGGTACAAGGGATGGTCAGAGACTGCAGACATGGTACAAGGGATGGTCAGAGACTGCAGACGTGGTACAAGAGATGGTCAGAGAGTGCAGACGTGGTACAAGGGATGGTCAGAGACTGCAGACGTGGTACAAGAGATGGCCAGAGACTGCAGACGTGGTACAAGGGATGGTCAGAGACTATAGACATGGTACAAGAGATCATTGCAGCCTCACTGTGCATATGAACGCAGCCCCACCTTTGTATATCAATGCAGTCCCACTTTTGTATATCAATGCAATCCCACTTTTGTCTATCAATGCACCCCCGCTTTTGTCTATGAATGCAGCCACACTGTGCACGGCACTCACCATGGCATTGCCTCGATCACACACAGCAGGCATCTCCTCTCCCGACGTGTGTCATGGAACAAACAGGAGCTGAAGGTCTGTGTTCGGTAGGCCAGTGTGCTCTAGCAAGGTCCCCCCCTAGACAGGCTTGTGTGATAGACAAAACACTGATTGTCAGGAAAGGTCCCCCCGCTGGTGATTCTGCCTGTTATTTGGGCTGCAGTACTGGCCTCCACCAGTGGGGAGTTCTTGGCAGTATGGAGCACACAGCCCTTCCTGCGTTCAGGTGTGACCTGAATGCAATCAGCACGCCTCTATAATACCCGGCGTGTGTAATCACTCCTCGCCCTGGTATCTGTCTACTAACCTGAGCCTGATATCTGACCCTGAGCCTGCTGTCCCCTTTCTTGACTTCTGATCTGATCCGACCTGACCTGATCCCTCTCCTGGACATTCCCTTCCTGCCCATTCCCTGTCTGCAGCTTCTTCTGTGATCTCCTGGTATATGACCTCGGCTTGGCTTTTGGTTTATGATTACGGCATTTCCCCTTCACTTATATATGCTTTGTTGTTATTTGTGCACTGTTTGTCTTCACCTGTTTTGTTCACCTTGTAAATAAACACCTTTTATTTCACTGCATACAGTGTTGATCTCCTCTGTGTAGGCACACAGTACTGGTCTATTTAGAATCCCTGACACTGATTCAATCAGTGTTCCATCTCTATCTACTATCACACGAGCAGGTCTAGCACAGGCAGCACAGCCGAACACAGATCCAGCTCTCACACACAGCCAGAGATGCCCTATGTCAGCAGGAGAGAGGGGAGTGCTGCAGTCAGCTACAGCTCAAAGCAGCCTCAGGACAGGCAGCCTACCAGCCCTGGTGATGAGAGAGAGAGAGAGTGACAGACTCGGCAGCAGCAGCTGCAGGCACCGCAAAGCAGTTTAAAAAAATGATTAAAAAAAAGTTATAAAAAATAAATAAAACAATATATAAAAAAAAAAAAAAAAAACATTTATTAAAAAAAGGGGGTTTGACACATGGGGCCCTGGGGACCTCTGAGCCCTTTAATAAAAATATATCTATATATAAAAAAAGAGAAAAAAATAAATAAAATATAAAAAAATTTAAAAAAAATATAAAAAAAGGAGGGTTGTCCTCCGGGGGCCCTGGGGACCTCTGTGTTCTTTAATAATAATACTAACAATAATAATAATAATAATTTATATATATATATATATATATATATATATATATATATATATATATATATACACACATTTAATAAAAAAGGGGGGTGGTCATCTGGGGCCCTGGGAATCTATGGGCCCCTGGGGACCTCCAGACCCCTAAAAAAAGGGGGGGTTGCCATACGGGGCCCTGGCGGCCTCCGGGACCCTGGGGACCTCCGGACTTCTAAAAAAAAAAAAAAAAAAAATATGTTAAAAAAATATTTTTTTTTTATAAAAAAAAAAAATAAAAAAAGAGGGGTTTGCCATCTGGGGCCCTGGTGGCCTCCGGGCCCCTGGGGACCTCCGGACCCCTAAAAAAAAAAAAAAAAAAAAAAAAATTTTTTTTTTTTTTTTTTTTTTTTAAAGCCAATGTGACATGATTGCCTCGGGGGGGCAATTGCCCCGTTGCCCCCCCCCTGGATCCGCCGTTGCCCTCTCCGCATAGGCAGAGACAGACAGAGCTGTCTCCTAAATAGTTTAGCTCTGTGCTGCTAATCTATTTATAACAGCCTCCCACACCACATATTTCAGCCTGGTTTTATCACATGTGCCAGAGAACTTGTCAGAAGTCAACAGGCTGATAACAGAAAAACGGAGCAGGAGAAAGCCATGGGACTTAGTGCTTTAAAGAAAGATAAGAAAACACTGCAGATTTATGTGCCCAGCTCAAATTTCATAAATCGGGTTTACATCCACTTTAAATAAACTTGTGCTTTGCCCATATGGGGGAGCACATGAATCACTGGACTTTTTTCCCACTTGGCAAAATTGTAGCTTAGCAATTGTCATACCAAAGATTATACCTGGAATTCAGCTTTAAAATGCTGCCACAGGTACACTTTTTTTTCCTGTTTTGTAGTTTTAATTCCCACGCACTAAATATTCACAGCTAATACTTTTGTTCTGCTTGTAATGATATATTATATACATTTACTTGTTATGCGGTATCGATGTTCAAGCTGCAGATTCTAGCAGAGATTTTGAATAAACGGAGCTAGCGGTTAAATGGAACTTAATAGCTAACATCTATCAGGACGTCATGAATGACCCCCTCAGGTGACTATTCTCACAATGATGCAGGCTAAATGAACATTCTTGCACCAGTTGTATTATCAAACCTCCTAATCCATCCATACTCCTTCCTGTCATCACAAGCCTCCAGGGCTTCTCTAATAGAAGATAACATAATGGGTGTACGGCATACCTTCTCACTGCTGCGACAATCTACTGCAATAGGGGAACAATGAATCCACAGGGGCTGTGACACCAGACTATAGTTGTTTGATAAGCAAATTAATGACTTAGACATTAACTCTCTTATATGTATGGGAGTTTAACTATATTTGTGATCTTATTTGATGATACATTGATCATGAAAAGATTCAGCTTAAGTGATTAGAGCCCATGCAAAGTATTGCATTGTAGCACGATATTTGCATTAGTGTAATCTGAATGAATGGCACCCCAATGCACCTTGCACCATGCGTAGCGATGCAGCTTGATGCACTGCCAGAAATGGTAAATATACAGTTTTAAAGTGTTCTGGTGCGTTAAACAGGCCATTAGGGTTGCCACCTTTTCTTCAAGTCAAACCTGAAACACTTTAGCGGCGCACAACAATGTTTTTTTTTTTTAATTGTATAAACTATACATATGTTTTGCAATTGAAAACCATTTCTAATCATATGAAGTTAAAGTGGTTCGTAATAAGCATCATTTACCCGCAGACATTCCTCTTTTCACTTCCTTATTGTTTGTTTTTGCTCAGAAGTTGCTCTATTTCTTCTCTGTTCTGTTCACTTCCTGCTTGTCTGATTTTACTGACCACCGTGAAGGGAGGCTTTCCTGCGGTGGTCAGTAACGTGCTCGCCCCCTTCTGGGAACTACATCTATGTGGCAGGACGCTCTCTAAGTGTTAGAGACTTCAAGGAGGTGTGAAATACTGGGCGTGCCACAATTTATACTGGGAAATGTAGTTCTTACATGAACAAATGATGCAAACCAGGAAGTGAATGAGAGAACAGAAACTAGAACGCCGGAGGTGATATAGATGAAGGAATTTAATAGGTATTTACTCGTTTGTTAACAGAATCATTACACTATTCTGTCTGTCTACCTTGCAGACATTAATTTTAGGCAAAACAAAAAAATTCCTTTACAACTCCTCACAAGAGTCCCCCTTTACATCAGAGTCCACAGAGTTCCCCTTTTACATCTGAACTCACATAGTTCCCTTACACTGAAAGGGGGGACTCTGCAGACTCTGATGTAAGAGAGAACTCTGGAGTCTCTAACACATGGGATTGCCTGGGAACCCTGATTTAAGGGGAAATACTGAGAACTCTGATGTATGGTGAGGACTTCTTTGCACCTCAGTCCCCTTCACAGCCCCCCATCTTTGCACCTCAGTCCCCTATACAGCCCCCCTCTTTGCGCCTCAGTCCCCTTCACAGCCCCCTTCTTTGCACCTCAGTCCTCTTTCTTAAACCTCTAACCCTTTTACAGCCCCCCTTCTTTGCACCTCAGTCACCTTTATAGCCCCCATTCTTTTCACCTCTGTCCCCTTCACAGTCCCCTTTCATTGCACCTCAGGATAATACAACACAGGCTGCTCTGTGTGACGGAGCTGCTGTCCAAAGAGGACTGTAATTTATGGACCAGGGTCCATCATTCAGGGCAGCCAGCAGAAAAAATAACAGTGAAGTCCATACACAGGAGCCTCTCATGAGGCCCATGGACAGCGCCCGAATGTGCCTGGGCCCCCTCAGGATGCTCGGGCCCCATACATGTGTATGGGCTGCCCCCCCCCCCCCTGATGGCAGCCCTGCAGGGGTCCACTCTAGGCATCTGGACCCTGGAATCTGCACCCAGACAGCCAGGCTGTGGACTTTTTATGGAACCGCTGCCCCACCTACTGAGACTTGCCTCCTCAGGGACTGGTGGGAACTCCATAAATATTCAGGCTGCAGCCTCTGTTCCTCCGCCCCCTGAGTTTCAGAACTATCCAGTAGGTTTTAGAAGCCAGGGGAGGTACAGTAGGCTCAGCATCACTGAGTAGACTGCCTTTATGTGTGTGCAGTGCTACCTCCCAGTAGGCCATCTTTGCCATGGCATCTGCCCCCAAAATATCCTTGATTGACTGCCAAAGTTCAGTTCATACAACAATTTGCAGTTTACTTTGCGCAAAATAGGCTGAACAGAGAACTATTTAAGATAGTAAAAAAGAAAATGATATATTGAAAATGGGTGAAATGTACATATTATGCAGTGTAGTGCTCTTTGTTGTAGATGAAAGGTTTGCTTTATTTTCCTCAGATGTAGCTACTCTGTGTAAGTGCACTTGAAGATTTCTGCAAGTCTGTGATGTTTTCACATTATAAAGCCTGTGTTTGCTCAGTGTATCACAGCAGGTAGTTTGAAAGAAAACATTACTGGTGTGAGTAACTGCAGTGAGTGATGCAGCTAACCGCAGTGAAGGCAAAGTAACACCCATTACTGTGGGGAGGGGTACTGGCCTAATTGTAATATCTGAGGTAACTCAAGGACATATGCTCAGCTGCACATAATAGAAGAAGTACTGTATTTTGTAGATAATATGGTAATATTAACCACTTCAGCCCCAGAAGGATTTACCCCCTTCCTGACTGGGCCATTTTTTGCACCTGTGTTGCTTTAACTGACAATTGCGCGTTTGTGCGACGTTGTACCCAAATAAAATTTACGTCCTTTTCCCCCACAAATAGAGCTTTATTTTGGTGATATTTGATCACCCCTGCGATTTTTATTTTTTGCGCTATAAACAAAAAAAATGTTTTGAAAAAAAACAAAATTTTTTACTTTTGGCTTTAACTGACAATTGCGCGTTCGTGCGACGTTGTACCCAAATAAAATTTACGTTTTTTTTCCCCACAAATAGAGCTTTATTTTGGTGATATTTGATCACCTCTGCGGTTTTTATTTTTTGCGCTATAAACAAAAAAAAAAGTTTTGAAAAAAAAAAAAAAAAAATATTTTTTACTTTTAGCTATAATAAATATTCCCCAATTTTTAAAATTTTTTTAACCACTTGCTTACTGGGCACAAATACCCCCTTCCTGCCCAGGCGAAAATTAAGCTTCCGGCTTCGCTTTAACTGACAATTACGCGGTGGCTCCCAAACAAAATTAATGTCCTTTTTTCCCACAAATAGAGCTTTCTTTTGGTGGTATTTGATCACTTCTGCGGTTTTTATTTTTTGCGCTATAAACAAAAAAAGAGCGACAATTTTGAAAAAAAACACAATATTTTTTTACTTTTTGCTATAATAAATATCCCAATTCTTTTTTAATTTTTTTTTTTTTATATTTCTTAGTTTAGGCCGATACGTATTCTTCTACATATTTTTGGTAAAAAGCATAGCATTCGCATATAGTGACTGGTTTGCGCAAAAGTTATAGCGCCTACAAAATAGGGGACATCATTTTTTTTATTATTATTTTTTTTACTAGTAATGGTGGCGATCTGCGATTTTTATTGGGACTGCGACATTATGGCGGACACAACGGACACTTTTGACACATTTTTGGGACCATTGAATGAATGAATGAATGACTGAAAACTTATATAGCGCAGCACATGCAAACTTAATCGCCTCTGGGCACTTGTTGTTCCTTTCTCCTTTGGTATCAAAAGAGATGAGTCTTGATCTTTCTCCTGAACGCTAAGTGGTTCTCCTCCAACCGAATGCTGGTTGGTAACGCGTTCCATAGTCTGGGACCTTGGACCGCGAATCTCCTTTCTCCTTTGGACTATAAATATGCACTGATTACAGTACAAATGTGACTGGCAGGGAACGGGTTAACACTAGGGGCCAAGGAAGGGGTTAAATGTGTACCCTGGAAGTGATTCTTGCTGTGGGGGAAGGGGACTGACCGGGGAGGTGACGGATGCTGTGTCCCTATGTTCAAGGGACACAGCATCGGTCTCCTCTCCCTGACAGGACGTGAATGTCTGTGTTTACACACAGACATCCACGGTCCTGCTCAGTTACTGGGCAATCACGTGTGCCCGGCGGCCATGCACATCGTGTTTCCAGTAACGCGGCGGGCGGACGTGCGCACGCCCCCTAGTGGCTGTGAAAGACGAGGACGTCATATGATGTCCTGTCAGAACAATAGATCTATCGTGCCGCTGTCAATTGATGGCGGCCAGTAGTATAGTGGTTAAACATATCTCTGCATCAGTTTAGACCTGTATGTATTCTTCTACATATTTTTGGTAAAAAAAAATCCAAATAAGTGTATATTGATTGGTTTGTGCAAAAGTTATAGGGAATACATTTATGGCATTTTTTTTACTAGTACAGTGGAACCTCGGATTGCGAGTAACGTGGTTAACAAGCATTTTGCAATACAAGCACTGTATTTAAAAATCGGTTTGCCAGTGTTGTCTCGCAAAAAGAGCAGGATGCGAGCCAAAGTGGTGTGCAGTACCGCGTATTTAGAAAATAAAACACGAACATTTACAACCCCTTTAATTATGTAACTATGTAATTATTCTGTTGATAGTGCGGAGTGCCTGCTAGTTTCTGAGGACACTGTGGGGTTGATTTACTAAAGGCAGATAGACTATGCACTTTGCAAAGTGCAGTTGCACTCTTAAGAGCAGTTCCTCCAGAGCTTATTAAATGAGCAGAAGCTCTGCTGACTTCCGTCATCCAATCCTGTGCCAGCAAAAAAGGTGTTTTGTTATTTTCCTCGTATGTGATTGGGTATTCTTTGCAAAGTAAAGCTTCACCGCAATTACTAATCTCTGGAGCAAGTGCCCTTGTAGAGTGCAACTGAACTTTGCAAAGTGCACAGTCTATTTGCCTTTAGTAAATCAACCCCTGTGTGTACCAAGCTCTTTAGGCTAATACACCGTGTTGGCTTTGGTGTCAAGAAACTTGTGCCAAAAAAAAACATTTCAATTCCTTACACATTGTACATGAAGGGCTGTAAATGTGCAGGCTGCTATGTATAGACACTACACAGGTGCAAATGAAGGAAATTCAATAGGCTGAGATACACCATCTCAAGGATCATTTTTCTTCATACAGGGAAGTAAAGCGTTCACTATACTTCTACTACTTATATACTTATAGTACTGGCCCTGCAACTTTGAGAGCTGCAGATCTCATCCACCTTTATCCTTTATCCACCTCTCCTTTCTTCTTGTCCATTCACAGAATGCCTTGCGTTGTGTGAATAGTAAACAGAAAAAGCAAGCCTTTTTGTGAATGGACTAGAGGGGAATATAAAGACAGCACCACCCGTCATTAATAAAAGTATAAATAGTACACAAAGAGCAGCGATCCTGAAGGTTACATACTCCTTACAGGAGTTAATGAGCTTACAATCTAAGGTCCCTATCTCCCATGCATATACACAGATACTGTAATATGACCAGCTTGCTTAGGTGTCTATTAACCTACCATTACGTCTTTAGTGCAGTGGTTCTCAACCTAGGTTCGGGACCCCCTCGGGGGGCGAATCATGATTTGCCAGGGGTCACAGAATCCTGGGCTGTTCCTGAAGCCCACACCGCTCTCCCAGCCTTTTTGCAGCCACCCAGCAGGGCTATCCCTGGAGCCTGTGGCCAGCCAGTTGTTCTGTTCCTGGAGCACGCAGCTGCCCACTCAGCCTCCTCGCAGCTGCCCATTCAGTTCGCGCCATGGCTGGGGGGCAAAAAACTAGAGGTCAGCTGAAGTGGGAGGGGCTGGAGGAGACCCTATCTCCTGATTGCTACGAGACACCACAAAGTCAGAGACACAGTGAAGCCAGAGACACAATGGGGTTCATTTACTAAAGGCAAATAGACTGGGCACTTTCCAATGTGCAGTTGCCCTCTGAAAGTGCAGTTGCTCCAGAACTTAGCAAATGAGGTAAGGCTGAACTTGGCAAAGAATACCAAATCACGTGCAAGGAAAAAAAAAAAAAAACAGCCTTTTTGCTTGCATATGATTGGATGATGCAATTCAGCAGAGCTTTTCCTCACTTACTAAGCTCTGGAGTAACTGCTCTCGCAGAGTGCAACTGCACTTTGTAAAGTGCACAGACTATTTCTCTTTAGTAAATCAACCCCCAATGAATAACACTACCTGTGATTATAGTTGCCATTAAAAGGACTCGGTAGCACTCAGGGCTTTTTTTCAGGGGGAACTTGGGGAACTCAGTTCCACCACCTCTGGCTCAGACCCTTTGGTGCCTGCTCACCACAATCAATTTTAAACACAGAAGTCTGGTTTTTGTGTTTACAAGTGATAGCTCTGCACTCTGTGTGTAACCCCCTGAACTCTGCACCCTTTAAAACCCTTCTACTGTTTGTGAAATCTGAATGGGATCGTGGTTGGGTTCCTGCAACTATTTTCCGAGAAAAAAAGCTCTGGTAGCACTAAATGCATAGGCGTGCGCAGGGGGTGTGCTGGGTGTGCCTGGGCACACCCTAATCGCCGCTTGAGGTGCAGATTCCCCCTGCTTATATTGCACCAATGTCCCCAAAAATAAATTAAAAAAAGATTAAAATAATAAAAAATAAAAAGCTACTGACACTGTCCACAGCTTTACTGACACCAACCTCTGCTCTACTGACAAGTCCACTGCTCTACTGACACCTTCCAGGGATGGACTGGCCATTGGGACTACAGGGAGTTTCCCGGTGGGCCGATGGCTCAGTGGGCCGGCTTCGGTGACAACGGACCGCCGCCCCCCCTCCGATCCTCTGTCTCTCCCTTCACGCAGCGATGACTTGGGGGGAACAAAGAGCAGGGGGGTGACAGAGGAGCATGGGGGAGGGGACAGACAGCTGACTCAACAGCTATGGCCTGGGAGTTTCTCACTCTCTCTCTTGCCTAATCTTGTCCCATAAGGGGGGGCACCGCACTGATTCTTTGCCCCGGGTGAAATAATGTCTAGCATTCCCACTGGTACTGCCTACAAGAGTACCAGTACCAGCCATTCTACTCTAATAAAGTAGAACGGCTAGTGACTAGTGAAGGGGGAGAGGGGGCTTGGGTGGCCGGGGGGTGCCGGAGTTGTCCGGCCGCCATGGGAGAGACCTGTCAAAGTGGGCCAGTCTGGATGAAGTCCAGGGCCAAATTTTTGTCCCAGTCCATCCCTGACACCTTCCATGTTTTAATACATTTGGGGTGCACACCCTAATGCAATAGGCTGCGCACACCTATGACTAAATTCCTGTGGTTTAGGGGTGCAAATTACTTGTCTTGCCTTGGGTGCTGACAACCCACGCTAATAAAATTATTTTACTGTTAGGGCTCCCCACAACTTGGGAAATTTTATGAAGGGGTCACAGCACTAGGTTGAGAACCACTGCTTTAGAGCGTGGAAGGAAACTAGAGTACCCAGAAGAAACCCATAAAACCACAGACAGCGCATGCAAACTCCATGCAGATCATGTCCTGGCTGGAAATCAAACCAAGAACCCCTTGTTCTCCGTGCTGCTTGTTTTTATAAATAATATGTCAATTTTTATCTCCACAAGTGTTCTTATACAGCAACATAATATAGTAATAATTATGTAAATTGGCATAAGCAATAATAAATAGCGTAAGTAAAGTTACAAAAGAAAGTACTTCGGATAGAAAACAATTACAGTTCTATATCGTAGTATGGAAGGCAGAACTAATGAAAGCAAGGTACGAGACTAGACAAGACTATTAATCATATACAAGTTATCAAGGTTTATGCAATGTCAACCAAATGGCCCTTGTCTGACTTATTCATTGCAAATCCCTTTTTGCCTCATTGCTTGGTTGTAGGGTCGTCCTGCTTTGTAGCTCCCTCAGCAGTGAAGGGATTAATAATACTGCAGTGGTGGGGTCACCTTGACTCATACGGAACAGCAAAACCACAGTCTCCAGTGAAGAAATACTGCAGATTTAACCCCTGCATTATACTAATATTCAATTAGACAACCAAAGATAGAATCTGCTGCCCTGAGCGCATCTTCAGCAGAACACGTTCACACCAACCCGTTACATGAAATCATGATGATAGATACGTGAAATATTATTGACCCATTAGTAACAGTTATTTAAAATGCCAGAGAGAATTTTCATTTGTATTTTAGACACGAAGCAAAGAACAAGTTGAGGGGTCGCTTTTAGCAACCAATTATTCTTTTGTTCCTGAAACTTTACTGGAAAATGACACTTTATACCTGGCTGTACACATGAGGAATTCTCTCACTTCTCACTTCCCAATCAAAAAAACAGTATTTAGTAATATCGTATTAAACCAAAACTTTTATTAAATTGCAGCTTACCGATTCTTAACCACTTCCATACCAAGCACTTACGCACCTTCCCGCACAAGCCAATTTTCAGCTTTCAGCGCTGTCGCACTTTGAATGACAATTGCGCGGTCATGCTACACTGTACCCAAACAAAATTGGCATCCTTTTTCCCCCACAAATAGAGCTTTCTTTTGGTGGTATTTGATCATCTCTGCGATTTTTTTTTGCGCAACAACTAATAAAAGACTGAAAATTTTGAAAAAACATTTTTGGGTCATTTTTTTTGTAGATAAGTATGTTTTCTCTTTCAATTACGGGCACTGATATGGCTCAACTGATGGGCACCGATGAGGTGGCACTGATGGACACCGATGAGATAGTAATGATGGGCACCGATGAGGTGGCACTGATGGGCACTGATAGGCGGCGCTGGTATGCGGCACTGATGGGCACTCATAGGCGGCACTGATGGGCACTCATAGGCGGCACTGGGCACTCATAGGCGGCACAGATAGGCACTCATGGGCGGCACTTATGGGTGGCACTGATGGGTACTTATGGGTGGCACAGATGGGCAGGATTGGCACACTGATGGACACTGTGGGGTGGCACTAATGGACACTGAGGGGTGGCACTGATGGATCCATGTTGCCAGTCAGTCCCCATCTTTTTTTTTTTTACTGGCCTTTTTTTATTTTGTTTACTGAATGAATGAATGAATGAATGAAAACTTGTATAGCGCGGCACATGCGAACTGAATCGCCTCTGGGCGCTTGTTGTTCCTGTCTCCTTTGATATCAAAAGAGAAAAGTCTTGACCTTTTTCCTAAATGCTAGGTGGTTCTCCTCCAACCGAATGCTGGTTGGTAAAGCGTTCCATAGTTTGGGACCTTGGATCGCGAATCTCCTTTCTCCCTTGGACTTGAAGTTGGCTTTCGGAACCTGGAGCAGGTTCTGATTCGTGGATCGCAAAACGCGATTGGGATTATGCGCTTTTATTATTTCGCATAAATAAAGGGGGGCATTCCCATGGACACATCTATGTGTAAGACAGAGAGCTTTAAAAGCGATTCTGTCTTTGACTGGCAGCCAATGAAGTGCTCTCAGTGAAGGTGAGATGGATTCCCAGGGTTTTTTCCCAGTCACCAGTCTGGCGGCCGTATTCTGAACGACTTGCAGACGAGCGATTTGGTACTTGGGGAGGCCGAGGTAAAGGGCATTTGCATAATCCAGTCTGGAGTTAACAATTGCTCCCACCACGACCGCTAAATCTTCTTTACTGACTTTTTTTTTTCTTGTCCCTTTTTTTGTCCTTCCCTGGTGGTCCAATGTGGGCTTCCCTGGTGGTCTAGTGTGGGAATCCGAGGGGGGGCTGCGCTGATAAACAATGCGCGCGAACCCCCCCTGTCTGGAGAGCCGCCGATCGGCTCTCCTGTACTCGCGTCTGACAGACGCGAGTTAGGAAGTGCCATCAACGGCTCTTCCTGTTTACATCGTGATCAGCCATGATTGAACGAACGAATACGTGGTAAGGAATTGCGGACCAATTTGATGCAATGTGGGGTGTATGGTCCGAACAGACTGACCCCCCACCCCTTCAGCCTCTGCTGCAATGCTGGCAACATGCATCTATTTTCCAAAAACAACATCTGGATATGACGCTGAGCACGAGCATGTGTACTCAACTCCTTTGGTTGACCATGGTGAGACCTGTTCTTAGTGTAACCTGTCCTGTTAAACCGCTGTATGGTCTTGGCCAGCATACTGCAGCTCAGTTTCAGGGTCTTGGTAATCTTCTTACAGCCTAGGCTAAGGTGACCAGATTTTTTAAATGAAATCCGGGGACATATTTTTTGTTTACTAGTAATGACAAGAATCAGCGACTCTGCCTGTCGCCGCCCACCTCGCAGCCTCTCAAGTCTTACTCTTCAGGCCCCCAGCTACTACTGGATGGGGAGCGGAGGAAGATCACTCCGCCAGGCAAGGAGATAGGCAGGTGGCCAGGATTTGAGCCAAGGCAGAAGAACATGCAAGCAAAGCTGAATGGGCATGTGCCTGAAACTGAAGAAATATTCTCTCCGCTCCGACCAGCACATAATCATCCGAAAGTGGCACACATAATGGGAAAATACATCCCCCCTATGCTAGTAGGCACGGCGGAGCGGGGGGGTGTAATTCTATTTTTTCTATTTTAATTCTGCACTGACTGTCTTTGAAATTGCCCCTGCCCCCTATTAAATCCAATCTGGGGACAAAACCAGGGACAGACTTGGTCCAGGGACAGTGTCCTCAATCAGGGGACTGTCCCCTGAAACTGGGGATGTCTGGTCACCCTAGCCTAGGCCACCTTTACGTAGAGCAACAATTCTTTTTTTCAGATCCTCAGAGTTCTTTGCCATGAGGTGCCATGTTGAACTTCCAGTGACCAGTGAGTGACCAGTGAGGACGATAACTCCAAATTTAATACACCTGTTCCCCATTCACACATGAGACCTTGTAACATTAATGAGTCACATGACACCTGGGAGGGAAAATGGCTAATTGGGCCCAATTTTGACATTTTCACTTAGGGGTGTACTCACTTATTTTGCCAGTGGTTTAGACATTAATGGCTGTGTGTGTTGAGTTATTTTGAGGGCACAGCAAATTTACACTGTTATACAAGCTCTAGACACACTGCTTTACATTGTAACAAAGTAATATTTCGTCAGTGTTGTCACATGAAAGATATAATAAAATATTTTCATGTGAGGGGTGTACTCACTTTTGTGAGATACTGTATATTGCATTTAGGAGGGACACTGCTGAGCCTTTGCCCTGTCCACCAGTCCAGTGTACCTCTGCCACCCCACTCCCAGTGACAGAATAGGGTCCCCCATGCACCTAGTGCCGACCTCATATGTGCGCTTATTTAACTCCTTCTGTTCTCCTGTACCATGCGGCTAGGTATATGGGGTCTCTGTACTACGGGTTCGTTCCCAGTTACTCTGGGGGAACCGATCGTTAGGGAGGGAGCCAGAACACTGACCCCCCTCGCTACCAGTGGACTTGTCACCTATACGAGGTACTACACTTTATGAACGGCTGCAGTTCACTTCCCACGAGTTCTTGGTAACCCATGGAAACTACTCTCCCGTTCCAATGTTCCTGCCAAGTTGACCTTTGGAAGTGGCCTTGCTTTCGTACTGCATGTGCGCTTTACAGGTCCTGTTACTTCCATATTCCATTTATCACCATACACCCCTTTGAATGACTTCAGATTAGACTTGCAACAGTTAACAAAGCTTTACTGAAACACTTGGGAACACTACAATGTAAAGTGCAACATAGTCCTCCTGAACAACTTGGAGTGACAGACGAAGGCTCCTTCAGGCTACATACTTCTAGATGATACGGACCCTCCTGCTTTCCATGTGGTCCTGCTCTGACGCTCCTTGAGGCCATTTTATAAATATACTGGGAAGGAAGAAAGCACCCCAAAAACCTGTGAATCTGACAATTTAGACCTTAACCCTTCCCTAATCTGGGCAGTCTAAGCTTTCTTTCTAACATAAAACATTCCCCTTGTAGGCACCTGTCTACAGGCAGCTGAGATAATAGGCCTATCTCAGTTTTTCCAGTAAAAGTAGAGCTTGCCACTATCTTTAGGAAGGCTTGTGCCAAAAATTACCATCAGGCCCCTTTTACACTTGTGGTGAGGATGCAGTAAAAGCACACATTTGGGCGTTTCTACCAACCCCCAAGCACTCTCCCTTGAGCTGCAAATGCTGTGGACGGGGAGAACACATTCCATCACCATGATAATTTTGGATTGTACATTGCTTTATCAAAAATGATCCCCCTATCGGAGACGAGTACAACCCATGCAAAAGAATAGGACTGCGCTATAAATGCCCAACAACCTCATAAAATGCTTGCAGTTGCTGCGCGATGGTGTGGGTTTTTAGGGCACCTCCTGACCGCCTGTCAAATGCTGTCTAAAAAGCGATCCAGTGCTGATAACTCTTCAGATGGCACTGCTAGTGTAAATGAGCATTTCTGTGTTTCTTCTCATCCTTCTGGTGTGATTTTCACTAAGGTAACTACTTTTCTGTTCATATACTCCGTTTAAAATGCCCAGCTTTGTGACAGGTTTACCGAAACAACTTGGTAAAGCATTGTTAACATTTTTTTAAAGTGTCTTTCAGGCCCCGTACACACGGCCGAGGTTCTCGCCAGAAACCAGCGAGAACCTCGCTGGGAGCTGCATTCCAGCGAGAACCTCGGCCGTGTGTACACTCTCTGCTCGCCCCGCCCGTCGGGAAACCCCTCGAGCAAATAGAGAACAGGTTCTCTATTTGCTCGACGGCCCGTCGGGATGAATGGCTGGTTGCCATTCCCGACGGGCGGGTCACAGATTCTGACGGCCGGCAGAGAACCTCGACGGGCGGAACGATGTGTTCCGCCCGTCGAGTTTCTCTGTCGTGTGTACGGGGCTTCACTGTATTGCTAAAAATTCAGCATTGTCATGTGTCTAGATATTATCAATAGTTTTTTTGTGAATTGACATTACTGTATATCCTTAGACAACAAAATGGCTGACTCCTCAATGCATAGAAACAGGTACATTTTTTATGTAAATGATTTACACATCCAGCATCATTCTTTTGGGTGCACATCGGCATTATTTGAAACAAAATAATCTACTGTATGAAATGTGGCAACATCTTAGCATTCAAAGCACGTGCATTTTTTCCAGAGTTACTTGGATACAGTTATCAAGAATGAGTCATTTTGCCAGGCAGCACCTAAAAAGTAATCTGTTTCTGTCATTATCAAATTACTTGTACCACGCCTAAGATGTTTTTGTGTGTTTGACTCACAAAGTTCTTGTTACGGGAAAGATAGCAGAATTTTATCTCCCTATATCCACCCTAGATGACCCAATGTGGCATGGACGCATGAATGCTCCTATTTTTCATTTTAGTCTTTCAAAGGACTAGTCACCAGTATAGAATCCCAACAAATAATGCAATCATTTTTATGGCTACATGCCTATAATTATTGTTACAGTTGTGTGGCATTTGCTGTTGGGTTCTCATTGTAAGATACTGCAGTGGTCTGAAGAGGTGACCAAGGCATAGGCTAGCACATGCTACGAGTGCCATATCCTGTGAGTGCCGTTGAGATTTGTGAGTTGATGCTCTCTATGTCTTAGGCAAGGCTTTTTATCTCAGAGAATAGGTACAAAAATGCCCCTTTTCCGAGTCACCCCTTGCCTATGCCCACTAGCCACCTCCAAGCACCGTTCCTTGATTCCACCCCATACCCACCTTCCAGTACTGCCCCTTTTAGAGAATACAGAATCAAGTAACATTTATGGTACTAAGTGATTTGTATAAAATTTGTTAAGGATAACAAGTAAAGCAAAAAATAGATAAAAAAAAAAATAGATAAAATAGATCCCCTGCAGCCAGCAACAATAGACCCCCACTTCCCCAGCAACAATAGATCCCCCTAGCAACAATGGACCACCCACAACAAAATACCCACCCAGCTACAATAGACTCTTGGCAAATCTACCGGCAGCCAGCATCAATAGACCCCCCTCAACAGTAGATCCCTTTAGCAACAACTGACCTCCTGACAACAAAAGATTCCCCACCAGCACCAATAAACCCCCCCCCTAAAAAATCCTATTACATACATTCATTGGTGGAGGTGCAGGAACTGAGTTCCCCCATGTTCCCGCTGAAAATAATTGGTCTTAGGTATTAAGGGTGACAGCTTATGTGAGTTTAAGTTTATCCCTTGTGTGACCTGTGGCTGTCATTAATTTTATCCTGCATTTAGTAAAGATAGTTTTATTGCATAGTATAGACAATTATGCCTGATGCCGCGTACGCACGATTGTTTTTTTTTTTTATGTCATTAAAAACAACCATGTGCGGGCTTCAGAGCATTTTTTTGGGTTCTAAAAAATAAGTTTTATAGAAAATTCAGAAGCAGTAATCTGCAATATTATCATATAGAAGTGAAAAATGCCAAACACGTTGTCTACCAATGTTGTAGTGTATGAGGAATAAACATTCCCTCCTTCTGCAGTCATAGAACAAACAGGCCTTATCATCAATCTGCTTTGAGATCCAAGTTCTCCAGACAAAGCCCTTGGAAACTAATTTTCCAGATTCCATTCACAGCATACTGCAGCTTGGCTCTCTAACAATGTCATTTTCAATACCATGCAAGTATAATACATATGAATATGAAATAATGTAATTCAATTGAAATGCAGGGATTTATGATGGAGGATGATCAGGGGCGTATTTAAACTGGAGTTCCACCCACTTTTGAGAGGTGGTCTTAAACAAAAGACCACCTCTCCACACCTCGTTTTTGGATAGTAAAAATATAATTTTTTTTCTTTTATATTACAGTGGGGACTGAAAGTTTGGGCACCCCAGGTAAAAATTTGTATTAATGTGCATAACGAAGCCAAGGAAAAATGGAAATATCTCCAAAAGGCATCAAATTACAGATTAGACATTCTTATAATATGTCAAAAAAGGTTAGATTGTATTTCCATCATTTACACTTTCAAAATGATAGAAAACAAAAAAATGAAGTCTGCAAAAGTTTGGGCACCCTGCATAGTTAATATCTTGTACTGCCCCCTTTGGCAAGTATCACAGCTTGTAAACGCTTGTTGTAGCCAGCCAAGAGTATTTTAATTCTTGTTTGAGGTATCTTTGCCCATTCTTCCTTACAAAAGTCTTCCAGTATTTTGAGATTTCTGGGCTGTCTGTCACGCACTGCTCTTTTAAGGTCTATCCATTGATTTTAAATTATGTTGAGGTCAGGAGATTGTTAAGGCCATGGTAAAACCTTCATGGTTCTGAACCCCCAGAATACATAAGGAAATGGGCGAATTAATTAAATGTTCAAATTGAAGATGCAGAGTGGAAGAAAGCATTTAATTTAACACATTGTATGTCACTAACAATTAAAGCACAAGAGACAAATTACAAACTTCTTTCCAGGTGGTATTGGAGCCCAGTGTCATTAAAGCGTATATACCCAGATAAATCAGACACATGTTGGCGATGCCATACATTTAAAGGTTCATTGCTCCACATTTGGTGGGAATGTCCCCAAATCTTAAATTTCTGGGAAAAAATTATGCAGTTATACACTTTAGTTACTGGGGAACCAATATTAAATACACCACAAATCACTTTGCTCTCAATACTACCAGGATCATATAAGAATATTAAAAGGGGTCTTTTGAGACACTGGTTGACAGCAGCAAGATTAGTTATACCACGGCACTGGATGGAATCACTTTTAGCACTTGAATTGGATACACATGAGGAGCACCTTCGGACTTGGGTCCCCTGGAGGGTATATAGAGAAACAACAAGAATTTAGAAATCACTTGTGGGAACGGAACAAATTAGGGGCAAGTGGTGGGGATTGTTGCTGCCAATCTTTAACCCTGCCCTATTTTTTTTTCTCTCTCCCTCCCCCTTTTTTTTTATTTATTTGGGGATGGGGATGTTGTCTTGTCTTGTCTTGTCCCGTTTTGTTTTGTCTTGACCTGTCTTGTCTTGTTTTGTCTAGTCTTGTCTTGTCTAGTCTAGTCTTGTCTTGCCCAGTCCTGTTTTGTATAGTTTCAACAATATATGGAAACAAAAATATATCCGAAATTGATTAGATGAAATAACTGTATTACTTATATGAACACATCAATGTCTGTATCATATTCTATAATGTATTGTCATAATATAATAAAATCAGAATGAATTGGAAAAACCTTCAGTTTACGCCTCTAGATGTAATAACCTGTGGATTTTGAGGTGTGTTTAGTATTATTATCCATTTGTAGAAGCCATCCTCTCTTTAACTTCAGCTTTTTAACTGATGGCATCAAGTTACCATCCAAAATTTGCTGACATTTTATTGAATCCATTTTTCCTTCTACTCGTGAAATGTTCCCTGTGCCACTGGCTGCAATAAAACCCCAAAGCATGATTGATCCATCCCCATGCTTAACAGTTGGACAGAGGTTCTTTTGATTAAATTCTGTGCCCTTTCTTCTCCAAACGTACCTTTGCTCATTCCGGCCAAAAAGTTCTATTTTAACCTCATCGGTCCACAGAACTTGTTTCCAAAATGCATCAGGCTTGTCTATATGTTCATTTGCAAAGTTCAAATGCTGATTTTTGTGGTGAGGACGTAGAAGAGGTTTTCTTCTGATGACTCTTCCATGAAGACCATATTTGTACAAGTATCTCTTTATAGTGGAATAGTGTACCACAACTCCAGTGTCTGCCAGATCTTTCTGGAGGGATCGTGCAGTCAGACGTGGGTTTTGAATTGCTTTTCTCACAATCCTCACAAAGCTGTTCTGTCTGATATTTTTCTTGGTCTTCCATATCTTGCTTTAACTTCCACTGTTCCTGATGACTGCCATTTCTTAATTAAATTCCGAACAGAGGATTTTGACATCTGAAAACGCTTTGCTATCTTCTTATAGCCTTCTCCAGCTTTGTGAGCGTCAACTATTTTCAGTTTCAGTTTTCTAGACAACTGCTTAGAAGAACCCATGGTGCTGATTGTTGGGGCAAGGTCAGATGAGTCTGGGCATTTAAAACCTTTGAGATTGACATCACCTGGTCTTCCCAGACGATGAATGAGAACAATCCATGACACTGGCAGGTATCAGATTTGCAAAGGGGGCAGTACATGCTATAAATTCTGCAGGGTGCCCAAACTTTTTTTTGTTTTCTGTAATTTTGAAAGTGTAAATGATGGAAATAAAATCAAACTTTTTTTGACATATTATAAGAATGTCTAATCTGTAATTTTTTGATGCCTTTTGGAGATTTTTCCATCTTTCCTTGTCTCGTTATGCACATTAATACAAATTTTTACCTGGGGTGCCCAAACTTTCGATCCTCACTGTACCTTTTTATGAAGTAAAGCAAGTAAAGCCCGCGGTCCAGGACGTCATTTCCTTTTTGTGCAGTGAGCCCCCCCTCCGCTGTCTTTGTGTGTGTTCCAGAAGACAGCTGGTCATTCACAAAGCGCCGTGCGACTCGCACATGTGCAGTAGGAAATGTAGTAGTAGTAGAATGGCGATGCCTGCACGCGATCCGATGGACGGAATGACCTCGGGGGGCCTACATTGCGGGCTTACTGGACAGGTAAGTGTCCTTAATAAAAGTCAGCAGCTACAGTGTTTGTAGCTGCTGACTTCAAAAATAAAAAAATTGCGGGTGGAAACCCGCTTTAAGTTGGAATTTTAAGCTGGCCATACACATTACAAACCAGTTGTATAATAATATCTGTTTTTAATGGTTTACCTAAACCAGCCTTTCTCAACCAGTGTGCCGCGGCACACTGGTGTGCCGTCAGAGGTTCTCAGGTGTGCCGCGGGGTCAGTGGGGAGAAGGCTGTCAGATGAGCCTGCTCTCCTACCGAACTGTGAGAAACTCTGTCGGCTTCAAAAGTGAAAGTAAAGTGCAGAGGAGTGTGCTGTGCTCTCTGCTTCCCCCTAGAGTGCAGTACCTGGCTGAATGAGGAATCTGGAAAAGTACTGAGCTAGAAGCTAGATTTATTTTAAAATGGCTTTATACATGTGTCTGTGTGTGTGTGTCTGCACATGTGAGTGTCTGTCTGTGTGTATGTATGTATGTATGTGTGTATGCCTGTGTAAGCATGTGTGTAAGCATGTGTCTGTATGTATGTGTGTATGTTACTTTTAATCCTTACCCCCCTCCCCCCATTCCTGTACCATCAGAATGGCTTTTGTAGGGCTTGTTTGATAGCAGCTCCTCTGAAAAGCAATCCATGCACAGATCGCTTTTCAAAAGGGCATTTGACAGGCGGTAAAGGGGCATTATGTTGCCTCTTTACCACCTGTTTTAAGCCCATAAATGCAACATCACTACAATGCAACCGCGCAATGCACACAGTTGCGGGGTAGTTGCAGTGCAGCCCCATTCACCCTCGTTATACCTCCAGTTTCAGCCACAGCATGTGAACACCCCCCAGCTGCTGCCTCTGCAGCTAAAGGTGGAGAAGTTGGGGGTGGTAAAAACAGCTCAACTATGTGGTTTTACTGCCCTTATGACATGTGAACAAGCCCTTGGTTCACATCTGTGTAGCTGCATGTAGGGCAGTCCATTAATTTCCGTACCCACAAAATGCAGGGAAACAAGTGCCCAAACATTTTTTTTAAATTGTACTGCAGCAAAAGCACCCCACGTTTTCCAATGTGTGGGGGGTATCATTAAGAATTAATGGTACCCCTAAAGAGCAGAGCATTTGTGTGTCAGGAATGAGCACCATAATGTGAACCAAGCCTTGGACTGGGGTGCCTCAAGACTGAAAATACTTTTTGAGGGTGCCCCGACTAGAAAAAGGTTGAGAAACACTGACCTAAACCATACATACATTTTTTATCAAAAGAGTTGGGCCTTCACATTACATTGATGCTAGTGGATCTAAAGGAGACCCCACTGTGTCACCAACTAACAAGGAATTCCCATTCTTTCTGTATTGAACTAGATTTTAATTGTACAGTCCCTCCTCTACATTGTAAAGCCCTGCACAAACTGTTGACACTATATAAATCCTGTATTATAATAATAATAATAGATTGGTGTAAGTTCTCAGGCCCCGTACACACGGCCGAGGTTCTCGCCAGAAACCAGCGAGAACCTTGCTGGGAGCTGCATTCCAGCGAGAACCTCGGCCGTGTGTACGCTCTCTGCTCGCCCCGCCCGTCGGGAAACCCGTCGAGCAAATAGAGAACAGGTTCTCTATTTGCTCGACGGCCCGTCGGGATGAATGGCTGGTTGCCATTCCCGATGAGCGGGTCGCAGATTCTGACGGCCGGCAGAGAACCTCGACGGGCGGAACGATGTGTTCTGCCCGTCGAGGTTCTCTGTCGTGTGTACGGGGCTTCAGACAGACTAGAGCAAACAGACAAACAGAACAATGACTGACAATAGCAGAGATAAAAGGATGATGATCAGAGTACAAACACAGCTCCATTAAAGTGGTTGTAAACCCTTACAGACCACTTTAACCTACAGGTAAGAGTAGATTAAGGCTTACCTGTAGGTGCAACAAATATCTCCTAAACCTACATGGTTTAGGAGATATTTGCAAAATAAAGGCACTGATGTCTACGGCGCATGCGCCATAGACAACGGTGCGCAGGCGCACTGAGCCTGCTGTTACTAACGGCGATCATGCCGTTAGTGGCGGCAACCGCATGCATGCACAGCAGTGATGTCATTGCGGTTTCAGACAGTCACAGCGCCGGAGCTGCCATATGCGGAAGTCACTCATGGAGAGATGGCGCAGACGGAGGAAGTGACCGAGCACCGCTGCGGGGGCTTTGATCCATAGCATACTAGCTTATTATGCCTTTGCCTTGCAGGGTGTTTTTTTTTTTTTTAAAAGAGGGTTTACTTCCTCCTTAATATGCAGGTCATTGACAGTCAGACATACCTGAATCCAATTTTTTTTTGTTAAGGAGACAAGCTAACCTGAATTAGGCCCAAGCTGAATGTCTAGCAGTCTACACAAGCACTTTTTATTAGGGCAGGTGTGCACTGCAGAGAACTGAACTGCAGTGCCGAGCAATGACTAACAGATAGCAAGAGTTTCAGCCTGATCTTCACAGAGATTGCGCTGTCAGATTGCAATGTAGTTTTGACTGCTTTAGGCCCCTTTCACACTTAGGGCTCTTTCACACAGAGCGGTCCGTTTTGCGGTCCGCTCCGTGTGTCCGTCGGCTCAGCGGGGGGTCTCCGCTGAGCTGTCAGGTGGACAGGGCGGTCCCCGCACACTGTGCAGGGACCGCCCTGTCTCTCCTCCGCTATCCCCTATGGGGAGTCGGATGGAAACGGACCGTCTGTCCGTTTGCATCCGATCCGTTCGGCCGGACGGAAGAAAATAGGACATTCTTCCGTCCGAAAAAACGGATGCGGATCTGGCGGACGCTCCTTCACCGCTCCTTCCCATTTAAAACAATTTGAAAACCGCAGTAATACCACCCACAATGCACCTTTGCAGAGGCGCATTCCAAGCGGTATTAACCCTTTATAGGCCGAATCCCGCAGCAATTCTGACAGTATAGCGCCGCTATTTTTAGCAGCGCTATACCGCCACCGCGCCTCCCGCCCCAGTGTGAAAGGGGCCTAAGTATTAATAACTGTTCAATAATGTGACAGGATTTACAGTAGAGTGAATGGGTACTACAGGTGGGCCCTGACAGTACATATACATGCAAATGAAAGGAAAAACAGCATTTATTTCACGCTTGAGGTTATAGATGTTGAGATAAAGTTGTTGAGATGATGATGCAAAAATGCAGCTTCGCTCCAAAAGTTTTGACATCTTACATCGATATAACTACTTAAATATACTGTATAAGTCCTGCTCAAGTTTCCCTACTTATGTGTAGGACATTATAAGCTTCCGAGTTGAAGCTTATACTATAGAAGTCTATTGAAATTCATAAAATTGCAGAGCATATTTGTGGGCCTGCCTGAAAAGATTTTCTCCAGTAACAGGCAGATTTATGCAGTGATATGTCCAGTTCTATTAGACTAAATGAAAACAAAAATGGGCTCTTTATGTTGCAGTATTTCAGCAAAGATGCTAACTACATTCCCTGACATAAAGCCACTGGAAGTAGCATGTATAAATCTGTACATAAATTACAATCAAGAAAATAAGAAATGTTATGCTTTGTTTACATACTTTCCATGTTTTACTACTTATATACGACTACTTGTTCTATCAGAATTTATAAATGTCACGTACTTCTTACGCTATTTATTGTTACATTATATACTTATACTATGACAATGCTTTGTAACATATATGACTTAATATTTTTTTAAATTCAATAAAAACTATTGAAAGAAAAGAAAATAGGAAATAGAAAGCATATAAAATGCAAAAGTCTAATAAGGCATTGTATCCGGATTGAGTTTTTCATTAATTTAGACCCTTCATGCTGATTATTGTTCATTTGTTACCATGATTTATTGCTCTTGAAGGAAGTAAGGGGGATTCTCACCAACAAGCACATGCAGCAATAAAAATCTAGACTTTTTTTTTTTTTACCCCTTCCCAGAAAAATCTGTATGGAAATGCAGCTTAAAAATTCCTTGTCATCTTAAACTCTGTATACACATACACGTAACAAAATTTGTCCTGTTCAGCAGGACTCGGCTGACTTTCAGTACATGTATGCTACTGTCTGTTCAACAGAGGCCGGTCTTACATTTGCCTTCTGTTGAACGGGTCTTGCTGGAAATACAGTGCTCGATCAGCGATGATTAGTGTATTCTGGGGGAGAGGTGTCCTGTCAGATGTTATGGGGAGCTCTGTGTGGACTCTGATGTAAGGGGGGTTATGTGCAGACTCTGATGTAAAGGGGGCATTGTGTGCACTCTGATGTAAGGAGTGTGTAATGTACAGGGTATAGAGGTCAGGAGTGTGTAATGTACAGGGTGCAGAGATCAGGAATATGTAGTGTACAGGGTTCAGGGGTCAGAAGTATATCATGTAAATGTTTAAGGGGTCAGGAGTATGTAATGTACAGGGTGTAGGGTCAAAAGTTTGTAATCCACAGGGTGTAGGGGTCAGGAGTATTTAATGTACAGCGATTAGGGGTCAGGAGTATGTAATGTACAGAATGCAGGGGTCAAGAGTATGTAGTGTATAGGGTTCAGGGGACAGAAGTATGTAATGTACAGAGTGCAAGGGTCAGGAGTGTGTAATTGACAGGGTGTAGGGGTCAGAAGTATGTAATATACAGGGTGGAGGGGTCAGGAGTGTGTAATATACAGGAGGCAGGAGTGTGTAATGCACAGGGTGCAGGGGTCAGGAGTATGTAATGTAAAGTGTGCAGGGGTCAGGAGCGTGTAATGCACAGGGTACAGGGGTCAGAAGTGTACAGGGTGACGGGGTCGGGAGTGGGTAATGTACAGTGTGTAGGGGTCAGGAGTATGTAATGCACAGAGTGCAGGAGTCAGGAGTGTGTAATGTAAAGGGTGCAGGGGTCAGGTGTGTGTAATGTACAGGGTGCAGGGGTCAGGAGTGTGTAATGTACAGGATGCAGGGGTCAGGAGTATGTATTGTACAGAGTGCAGGAGTCAGGAGTATGTAATGTACAGATTGCAGGTGTCAGGAGTGTGTAATGTACAGGGTGCAGGGGTCAGAAATATGTAATTTACAGGGTGCAGGGGTCAGGTGTGTGTAATATACAGGGGTGAGAGTCTGGGCACAAGGAGGGGGTCCAGTGAGGACCAGAGTGCATGAAGGTGGTCACTGTACACTCCCATTATACTCCTTTGTAATCTCTAATGGGGCCTGGAGGGGACACTTTCTAACAGACTTCCTGTTGTACTTTGTGCTAAATGTGAGGGTGAGGCCAGGGGCGGGTCATGGACAAGGCCTGACAGGGGGCCCTTTTTTCTTTTAGTCTGGGGGCCCTGAGTGTTGATGTGGGATCTGTCAGTTTTTTTCCGTTTAATCTGCTGATCCCGTATACCCAGCTTTAAATTTGTGTTTGAACTTTTATTTGTCAAACGCAAGCATTAGGCCTCATTTGCACGGGACATATCAATGCATAACCTGTGTGAGGGCCGTGTTTACCTGTGTCTGTACAGCCGCTGTGTCCCAATAGACATCAATGAGACTGCTTACCTGGGGAAGCACGGAACACCTGTATATTCCTGTGCAGATAAACATGGACATTGCATGGGATATGGATATGCATTAATACGCCTCATGTAAACAAGGCCTTATACTTTATGTCATTAAAGGTTTCCTGCTTCAGTCCTCAAGGGCCACATTCTGACTAGGATACTAAAAATTGGCACAGATCCAGGGCCCCAAGGACTAAATTTGGGCACCACTGATGAGGAGGGACAACAAACAGTAACAGGTTGGAATTGCAATTAGACGATATCCACGTGCAGACAGTTTTTTTTAATAAACTCATTTAAATTTTAGTTATTAATGACAGTATTTATTCCAGAGGAAGTTTAATTCCCAGCCGAATCAATTATTTCTGCCTCCCCTAAAAAGAGCACAAATGTTACTTTTATTTTAAGGTTTTACATGAACATACAGCTGAGCCCACCAGCAACAGGTCATATTCTTGTTTGGCATTGCTAGTTTCTTATCAGACCCTTTGTGCCCTTGAAAAGTATTGCCTTCTAGCTGTTTTTCTGAAACAGTGAAAAATAATCAGATAAACTAAGTTAAAGCTGAAATACAGGCAGATATACAAGTCATGAATTAAAGTATAACTAAAGGCAAAACTTTGTTTTCTTTGGATAGAGTGGAGAGGGATTAGAACACCTGTCAGGTTTTTATTGCTGTCTGTGTCCCCATAAGGGAGATTCACCCTCAATATTTTTCACACTTATGCAAATTGGATGCGGGTTTAAATTTGAATAATGACACTTACCTGCCTAGGACAGGTAAGTGTCCTTTTTAACCACTTCAGCCCCGGACCATATTGCTGGTCAAAGACCAGGCCACTTTTTGCGATTCGGCACTGCGTCGCTTTAACTGACAATTGCGCGGTCGTGCGACGTGACTCCCAAAATTAATTGGCCACCTTTTTTTCCCACAAATAGAGCTTTCTTTTGGTGGTGTTTGATCACTTCTGCGTTTTTTATTTTTTGCGCCATAAACAAAAATAGAGCGACAATTTTGAAAAAAAATGAATAATTTTTGCTGTAATAAATATCCCCCAAAAATATATAAAAAAACAGTTTAGGCCGATATGTATTCTTCTACATATTTTTCGTTAAACAAAACGCAATAAGCGTTTATTGATTGGTTTGCGAAAAAGTCTACAAAATAGGGAATAGTTTTATAATTTTATATTATAATTTTTTTACTCGTAAAGGCAGCGATCTGTGATTTTTATCAGTACTGCAACCTTATGGTGGACACTTCGGACACTTTTGATACATTTTTGGGAACATTTGCATTTTTATAGGGATCAGTGTTATAAAAATGCACTGATTACTGTAAACATGTCACTAGCAGGGAGGGGGTTAACACTAGGGGCGAGGAAGGGGTTAATTGTGTTTCCTAGGTGTGTTCTAACTGAATGGGGGGTGGGTCTGACTAGGGGAAATGACATTGTATGAACATGCGATCAGTAATTTCTCCCCCTGACAGGACCTGGAGCTGTGTGTTTACATTAACAGCTCCCAGTTCTCGATCTGTAACGAGCGATCGCGGGTGCCCGGCGGTGATCATGCCCGCCGGGCATGCACGGCGGCACCAGGGGCGAGCACCTCTAGTGGCTAAAATGCAAAATCACGTAATATGACGTGATTCTGCACAGCCCCGCCGACCTGCCACCGTAAAACTACGGTGGGCAGTCGGTAAGCGGTTAAAGGTCAGCAGCTACAGCTTTTGTTTAAAAATCGCGGGTGGAACCCTGCTTTAATAAATGTATTAATTGATGTTAATTTGTGTTTTATTCCTGTCTAAATTTATGTTTTAAGAATGCATGCTGTAAAAACAAATCCAATTTACATTTCTAGTTTAAAGATGCTTCCAATAGGATTTTATTATTGTCTGTTCTACACATTGTATCATAAAATACCGTATGTCATTTTTATTTATTACATCATAAAGCATAAAGGCATTAAACAACACAGTGCCATGTTTTTTGTACATAATTATACGTAAAATAATACAGTATACCCAGAAATGATCGAGAAGGCATCATGTATATACACCTTTGTGTTTGATATTGCTATATACAGTACATTTCCCAAAACCACACACCCAAGGTGTTTTGAAAAATGTCTTCCTTAGACTCAGCAAAGCGATCTCAAGACGGCTTCAGAGGCGACTTGCAAAATGACTTCTGTATTGAAGTCAATGCAAGTCGCCCCCAAAGTTGTACAATAACCTTTTTCTAAGTCGGAGCGTCTTTAGTCACTACTATTGTAACGGTTCCATTGCACAGAGCAGAGCGCGACTTGTCAGGTGGCTGAGTTGCCTGATGAGTCGCCCCCTATGTGAACCGGCTCTTAGGGGTGAGGGTATACAAATTCTATAACAAAATCATAACATCTTTTCCACATATTCCATACCTCCCAACTTTTTGAGATGACAATGAGGGACACCTATCAGCAAAAGTATGCAGGTATAGGACACACCCCTTGTCATGCCCCCTTAAAGGAGACTTGTAGAAAGAAACAAGATTAAACCCATGAGTGTTTTTTTTTTGACACATTGGCTATTAGCTATTGGAATTTACAAATGCAGCAATTTAGAAATCAGATGAAAAGTTTAGCACTGGGAAACATTTTTTGATAGATAAGAAGTGCATTTTATATACATCTATATAGATCAGACCAAAATGAGGGACAAATTAAGAGGAATGAAGGACAGAGGAACATTGCTCCGAATCAGGGACAGTCCCTCGAAATCAGGGACAGTTGAGAGCTTTGCATATATATGTACATTCATTCATGTTTTACATACAGGATGCCTTCTGGGTCGTTTCTAGGTATACTGTATTATTGAATCAAGATATGTGAAATGATGTTTAAAGACATGTCAGCCATATGTGTGTAACACTACCTCAAAGTTGCTGTTGGTAATTTGGGTTCTCTGTTCTGCACCTTGACTCCAAGAACAACCTCAGCCCCTCTTAGTTCCAGGAAATAGACACTGGACCGTTTAGCAGTAAGTGTACTTATTGTATTGGTATGGTGGTTTAAGCATAAATGAACACACAGAAGGTGGGTTCAGAAACAGTCCGCTAAACCAGGGATCTCCAAATTCCGGCCCTTCAGCTGTTGCCAAACCACACATCCCATGAGGCATTGAAAAGCTCTGACATTTACATACATGACTAGGCATGATGGGAATTGTAGTTCCTGAACAACTGGAGGGCCATAGTTTGGAGACCCCTGCACTAGACAGTCCAATCACTAGGTCAAGGTAACCTAGAAGGTAACCGGCTAGTGTTGGGGCCCAGTTGGTTCATATGAGAATAGCCCCAGTCAAGATTGCAGGCAGCAATAAGGCCACTAGATAGCTGTATGGTCGTTTCCTAAAGGGCTCAGTCTCTTTCTCTAGCAGCAGATAGTATATTCCCATGGCAAGAGGAAACTGTGTCCTGTAGAGGTGATCAAATACCATCAAAAGAAAGCTCTATTTGTGGAGGGGGGGGGGGGGGTACATCAATTTTGTTTGGGTACAATGTTGCACGACCAGGCAATTGTCAGTTAATGTGATGCAGTGGCGTTTCGCAAAAAATAATGTCCTAGTCATTAACCCCCTTGGCAGTATTCCCGAGTCTCTCGACTGCCTCGCAGAGTCCACAGGCACAAGTTACTTACCTTGTCCCTGGATCCTGCGATGCCGCTGCGATGTGTGATCGAGCTGTGACCTCGCTCGATTCACACAGTGCCTGTGTGCCGCCGAGCTCCATTCCCTGTGACGTTACAATGCACATGGGCAGAGATCGGCGCCAAATTTAAAAAAGTAAATAAACACAATACATACAGTATATTGTAATTTTATAGATTACAGTACTGTATGTAAAAAATACACACCCCCTTTGTCCCTAGTGGTCTGCCCAGTGTCCTGCATGCACTTAAAATAAAATAAAAACTTCTTTCTGCCTGCAAACTGTAGATTGTTCATAGCAACCAAAAAGTGTCCCTTTATGTCAAAAGTGGTTTTAGAGCAGCTAGAAAACAGCGATAATAAATTTGAATCACTTGCAGAATTGAGTGATAGCGATTTGTGGGGAAATTTGTCATTAAAAAATTAAAAGTAATAATTTTTATTATTATTATATTATTTGTTATAATTATTTATATTTATTTATTGTATTATAATTAATGATTTTGTGTTTCAATTTGTATAATACCTGGGATGTCTACTAGACTATTGTTTGGACATATTTAAGTGAGTTATTTCTAAGAATTGCAGGCCTACAATATAAAACGCCAAATTTCAATGCAAAATAATTGTACCGCTTTCATGATGTATTAAATAAATATTACAAATTTTATATGTTACAGTGTATACAGTGAATATCAATTTTGTGTGTGATATAGTGATGTTGGTGGAATATGTTTGGCTGTTCTTGGTACATTTTGCATTACATAAATATAAATAGTAATCACAAATATACTGTATATGAAATAGCATAGTCAGAAGGACTGGCGTTTTCTCTGCACAAGAGACAGTAATAAAACTGAAGTAATTAAAGTCATTATTTTCTCGGCAAGAAATAGGGACTGACATCAAATAGTGAAACTAGTGTAAAAAACAACATAGATATCTCATTCTCTAAGGCCCCTTTCACACTGGGGCGTTTTCGGGCGTTATTTGAGCATTTTTCAGGCCTCATCTGCAATTCCAATGTGAAAGCCTGAGTGCTTTCAGAGCCCTTTCACACTGCCAGCGCCCGAAAAACACTGGTAAAGCACCCTGAGACCCTAACGTTTTAGGGCGTTTTTGCAGTGCCTCAGTGTGAAAGGGCAAGGCATTTTTACAGCGCTTTCAATTATTTTCAATGGAGAGGGGCGTTTTTGGAGCATTTTTTTCATTACCCAAAAGCTGCTCTAAAGATGCTGCTTGCAGGACTTTTCTCAACGCCCCGCTAGTGCAACGCCTCAGTGTGAAAGGGCAAGGCATTTTTTACAGCACTTTCAATTAATTTCAATGGAGAGGGGTGTTTTTGGAGCATTTTTTTTTAGATAGGACACTTTTGACACTTTTTTGGGACCATTGACATTTATACAGCAATCAGAGCAAAAAATTTACCACTGGTTAAAAAAATAAAAAAAATACTTCTTGTTCTGTCGAAATGATGCAAAAGAAAGTTACAGGTGATCTCCCAATGTGAGGAGAAATTCCTTCTAAGGCTAGCCATATATTAATACATGGGTACAACATTTCCGAGTGCATTGGAGGACCTCACGAATGCCATTCTAAAGTACTTCAAAATTGTGTTTGCTTTTAAAATTTGATTTTAAAGTGAATGGACTTTTCTGAATGAAAACCACTTAGGCCCCATGCACACGAGACGCTGGTAAACTCGAGTTCAGAGGCGTTTGGGCATTTTTTTCAACTGCCCCTGAACACATTTAATGTTATCCTATGTGTCCATGCACACAATCACGTTTTTTGGCGTTTTAAAGCAGTTGGGTTTAGGGCCGTTTTTTCAAACCCAAAATTTTGGGTTCAGAAGCTTTTGGCGTTTTCGCGTTTTCGCGTTTCAGCCGCAAATCGCGGCAAAACGCCGCTAATCGCGGCAAAACGCGGTACCGGCGTTTTGCCGCGATTTCGTTTATAGGCGTTTTTAAAGGTGATCTATTTTTTTACATTAGAAATCTCAAAAATGATGGCAAATGATGAAAAAACAAAAAAAAACTAAACAACTGTAATTGCTTGCATTGCATTGTGGACAATCCACAACTTGTGGCAGGTGACGTGGCCAGGTGACATGACAGGTGGACAATCAACAACTTGTGGCAGGTGACATGGCCAGGTGATGTGGCAAGTGGACAATCCACAACTTGTGGCAGGTGACGTGGCAGGTGATGTGAACAGGTGATCTGGCAGGTGACGTGGCACGTGGACAATCCACAACTTGTGGCAGGTGAAGTGGCCAGTTGACATGACAGGTGACGTGGCCAGTGGACAATGCACAACTTGTGGCAGGTGACGTGGCAGGTGATGTGAACAGGTGATGTGGCAGGTGACGTGGCAAGTGGACAATCCACAACTTGTGGCAGGTGACATGGCAAGTGGACAATCAAATTTAGAATTTTTCAATTTTCGTATTTTTCAAATTTCGAATTTTCTAATTTTCGAAATGTCGAATTTCGACATTTTCGAAATCTTTCAAATTTCGAATTTTTCAAATTTCGAAGTTTCAAATTTCGAATTTTCAATTTTCGAAATTTAGAATTTAGAATTGTGAAATTGTGAATTTTCAAATTTCGAATTTTCAAATTTCGAATTTTCAAATTTCGAATTTTCAAACTTCGAATTTTCGAAATTTTGACATTTCGAATTATCAAATTTAGCATTTTTCACATTTCGAATTGTTCAAATTCTGAAATACGAAAATTGAAAAATTTGAAATTAGAAAAAATTTTCAATTTTCGAAATTTCGATTTTCGAATTTTTCAGTTTTCGAAATTCGAATTTTTCAAATTCGAATTTTTCAAATTTCGAATTTTCGAATTTTTCAAATTCGGAAATACAAAAATTCAAAAAATCGAAATTCGAACATTTAAAAATTTAGAATTTAGAATTTTCGAAATTCGAATTATTCAATTTTCGTAATTTAGAATTTCGAATTTTTGAAAAATTCGAAATTTGAAAATTCGAAATTTGAAAAATTAGAAATTCAAAATTTCGAAAATTGAAAAATTGAAAAATTGAAAAATTCGAAATTTGAAAATGCGAAATTTGAAAATGCGAAATTTGAAAATGCGAAATTTGAAAATGCGAAATTTGAAAAATTCGAAATTTGAAAAATTCGAAATTTGAAAAATTCGAAATTTGAAATTTCGAAAATTGAAAAATTGGAAATTTCGAAAATAGGAAATTCGAAATGTTTCAATTTTCGAATTTCAAATTTTTCAATTTTCGTACTTCAGAATTTGAAAAATTCGAAAATTTAAAAAAATTCTCTGGATAAGTACGCAGCTGGACATACATATTGGTAAAATAGCCAACTGAAAATCTCTGTGCCATCAACGGATGGGTCCAATAGTGATGAGCTCTGCCAACGGATCTCTCGCGTAGTTTGCGACGGCGTTGAATCCTCAGCAAGAGCAACGTATGGACAATTTCTTGGCATATATTCAATATGGGATCCATTTAAAAAAAGAAGAATCAAATGAAAGTATGCAAGTCTGCATATGAAAGTCTGCTGCTGCTCTCTCTGTTGAAAATGGCAGAAATAGTTAAAAATATATAGCTTTCAGAGCTTTGGGAGGGTCTACAATGTCTGTGCTATAAACGCTGATAGCCGCAAACGCGGCAAAACGCGGTAAAACGCGGCAAAACGTTTTAAACGCTGGTTTTTGCCTTTGAAAACATGAGTTTAGATGTGTTTGCATTTGCTTCTCGTGTGCATGGGGCCTTACACTGTTAGGAATTTGTTTGAGAAAAAAATGTCCATCCTTCTTCAAATGTTTTCATCAATGTGGTTGAAAATGAATGTTTGACCCCCATTAACTCTTAGAAAATGGAACAAATGTTCATAAACAAAGATTTCAAGCAAAATTATCTATCTATGCGCCTTCAAAGTCCTTTGTAACTTCACTGCGGCTTGCTTGCTACTTTATTAACAGAAGTCAAAGCAAGTCGTGATGAAGTTGCTCCAAAATACCGCAGGAACATTTTTCTAAGTCACTGCGACATGAGCCACACTGATTAGAACGGTTCCATTGTCAGTAATGGGGTGCGACTTGTCATGCGACTTGACATCAGTGTAAACTGGCACTTAGTGTAAAACCAACTTTAACCACTTCAGCCCCAGAGGATTTGGCTGCCCAGGGACGGGCCATTTTTTGTGATTCAGCACAGCGTCGCTTTAACTGACTATTGCGTGGTCGTGCGACTTACACCCAAACAAAATAGACGTCCTTTTTTTCTCATAAATAGAGCTTTCATTTGGTGGTATTTGATCACCTGCAGTTTTTATTTTTTGCGCTATAAACAAAAACAGAGCGAAATTTTAAAAAGAAAACAATATTTTTTACTTTTTGCTATAAAAAATACCCCCAAAAAATATATAAAAAACTAATTTCTTTCTCAGTTTAGGCCGATATGTATTCTTCTACATATTTTTGCTAAAAAAAAATCACAGTTAGCGTATATTGATTGGTTTGCGCAAATGTTATAGCGTCTACAAAATAGGGGATAGTTTTATGACATTTTATATATATATATATATATATATATATATATATTATTTTTTTTACTAGTAATGGCTGCGATCTGCGATTTTTATCGTGACTGCGACATTATGGCGGACACATCGGACACTTTTGACACTATTTTGGGACCATTGTCATTTATACAGCAATCAGTGCTATAAAAATTTACTGATTACTGTGTAAATGGCAGCTCGGTGACACGATCGCGGGACACCGGCGACCATCGAGCACTGCCCGCATGCACTGTCTTGGAGCTTGCGGCAGCAACGTACAGATACGTTGCTTTGCTCAGCCGTGCCATAAGTACAGGCGGTGATCGGCAAGTGGCTAAACAATTGTCACCAGTACAGGTGTCCCCACCACCCCTTGTTCTAGGAACAACTTTGAAATGTTGGTTCCCCCCTTGTTTTCTTTCTCAGTGACAATGGTCACCAGTACAAATACATGGCCTTCCCCAGCCAGGCAGATAGCATTTTTAGAAGAGGTCAGCAATGACACTCTTTATGTTTCTTCAATGGAAGTTCTCTTTGAAGCCCTCATGAAGACACATGAATTAATAAAGTAACTAAAGTAATACATTGTAATACATTGAGATGTAGACTCATTCCAGTAGTTCTGATCACATTTGGAAAGCAGTCATAAGGAAATCAGTCTGGAGCAATAAACGACAATTTCTGAAATCTGCTGCATTGCTAAAGCCTATGTCCTAATCAACTACTGATTGAAATACCTTCTAACTGAAATTTATGGTCACAGATCACTGGGAAAATGATTTAACCTCTTTCTGAGATTTGTTGCTTACAAGTTAAAAACATATTTTTTTGCTAGAAATCTACTTAGAACCCCCAAACATTATACATTTTTTTTCTAACACCCTAGAGCAGGGGTCTCTAAACTTTTCAAACGAATGGCCAGTTTGTTGTCTTTTTTAGACTTTAGAAGGATCAGACTGTGGCCAGCGGGGGCAGAAAATGTCCTGGGCCGAGCATCAGTGAGAATAAATATGGCCTCAGGGTTGGTGGTCAGGAGGAGGAGGAGTAGGGCCCCTATTAGTAGGAAGAATAGTATACCATCATTGGTATCGGTGAAAGAAATAGTGCCCCCTTGTTGGTGTCAGTGGAAGGAATAGTTCCTCATATCAGTGAGAGGGATAGTGCCCGAGGGCCGGATAAAGGCTAGCAAAGGGCCACATCTGGCCCTCGGGCCGCAGTTTGGAGACCCCTGCCCTAGAGAATAAAATGGCGGTCGTTGCACTACTTTCAGTCACACCATATTTGCGCAGCGGTCTTACAAGCACACGTTTTTGGAAAAAATACACTTTTTTAAAATAAAGAATAAGACAACAGTAAAGTTAGTCCAGTTTTATATTGTGAAAGATAATGTTTTGCCGAGTAAATGGATGTCACGCATCAAAATTGTGCCCGCTTGTGGAATGGCGACAAATTTTTACCCTTAAAAATCTCCTTAGATCATGTTAAAAAATTCTACAGGTTGCATGTTTTGAGTTACAGAGGAGGTATAGGGCTAGAATTATTGCTCCCGCTCTACCGATCGCGGTGATATCTTATATGTGTGGTTTAAACACCTTTTTCATATGTGGGCGCTGCTCATGTATGCGTTCGCTTTTGCATGTGAGCTCGGCGGGATGGGGTGCATTTTTTTTCTTATTTATTTTACCTTTTATTTTTGATTTTTACACTGTTCTTTTTGAAAAAAAAATGTGTCACTTTTATTCCTATTACAAGGAATGTACACATCCCTTGTAATAGAAAAAAAGCATGACAGGACCTCTTAAGTGTGAGATCTGGGGTAAAAAAAAAAAAAAAACGTTATCCCATAGTTTGTAGACGCTAAAACTTTTGCGCAAACCAATCAGTATAAGCTGTAGCGCTCACCCCCGAAGGAGCCGCTGGTTTGATGATGGGATCGGCAAATTAAAGTCACTCTTACTTTTGTCTAGGGATGCACCAGAAATACCAGATAATGATTGAATGTCCACGTAGTGAATAAAGGTTTTCTCAATGCTTTAATTCCAGACTAACATTGCCGAACATCAACTCGATGAAGGAAGAACAGGTTGATGAGAAGGAAAGAACTCAAGATGTCAGGCCTGGATCTAGGTGTAGCAGAGATTAGCTCTTGAAAAAGGACACAGAGCCCACACGTCGCTAATCAGCACCCTGGGGTGGGCGAGGTGTCTCTCTCTCTCAGACAGCAGCCGGGACGTCACCTTAAATTCTAGCTGGGAGGAACGAGTTTCGCTGACTCGACTCTTAGGCCGTGTACACACGATCAAATCTGTCTGCTGAAACCCGTCTGACGGGCCGTTTCAGCAGACAGATTCGATCGTGTGTACGGGCAAACCGACGGATTTGGCCACCCGACAGATTTCAAAGCATGCTTTGAAATCTGTCGGCTGCAAACCCGTCCGCCCGACATGTCTGCTGGTTAGTACGCTATAAGGCCTGAAGCCCGGCCAGGTAGGCCACGCCGGCATGGTCCCTGGATGCACACACCCTGCAGGTGGGTGCCGTACCCCGACTCCGGGACCCCACGCCGCAAAACGCCCCCGAACACCTGACCTCCGTCTCATATATATCCCTCCCCAGCATGCCCAGCGAGAAAATACCCTCTCCAATTGGCTGCTGGGGAAGATTCCATCCACCAGAAATCCCTCTAGCTCTCACTGCCGGCCAAGGATGAACTCACATCCTCAGAGTGCAGTCCGAGCCAGTGGTCCTTTCCAGAATAACACAGGTCCTTAACCCTGACAAATCACGACTGGGAGCAATTTAACTCTCCCAGTCTAACTAGGTTTTGGAAAAATGCCCATGCGAAAAGCAAGGGGGCGCTACAAAGCTTATTGAGATTTTTTTTTTTTCTTTACCAAAAATATGTAGCAGAATACATATTGGCCTAAATTTATAAGGAAATTCGATTTATTTTTATTTTTTTATTGGATGTGTTTTATAGTAGAAAGTAAAAAATATAGTTTTTTTTTCAAAATTGTAGGTCTTTTTTTGTTTACTGTATACAGCAAAAAAAAAAAAAAACTCAGAGGTGATCAAATACCACTATAAGAAAGCTCTATTTGTGGGGGGAAAAAGGACATAAATTATATTGGGGTACAGTGTCACACGCCCGCGCAATTGTCAGTTAAAGTAACAGAGTGCTGTTTCACAAAAAATGGCCTGGTCATGAAGCGGGTAAATCTTCCGGAAGTCAAGTGGTTAATAAAAAAACATTTTTTAATGAATATATTTGTGTACGGGGAGGGGTACCTTCTGGTAGTGGACCTGGAGCAGTTGCCCCTTTTACCCCCTTTTAAATCTGACACTGCTGGTAGTAGTATTAAAGAATATTGCACTTTGTTGTACATTATTATTAGGAATTACTCTATTATCACCTTGCTATTAAATTCTCGCCCCGTTTTATTTAAATCCCCACCCACAGTCTCATCAGCAATTAGCACTTTCTATAAATAAGGTCTCTGTGGATCACCGGTAGTGTCGGGTCTGAAATGATATGACCAAGAAACTGAAGTCGTGTTAGAACTGTAATAGCATTGGCGGAGCTACCTTGCTAGTATCCTGGAGTGTGATGCTGACTAGGCAGAACTTGTCGTACAACCGTATCCTCCTTGTTAGATTTATGGACAGACTTGCCACCATATTATTTATATTTGTATACCGTCCTTTAATAAGCCGTTCTTCATGCCTTGCTCCTACAAAAAGGATAAATAGCAAGAATGTTATCCAGGTGGCAGAAATATGTGCCACAGCTAAATAAATGTTCTGCACCACGACCAAAATCGCAACAACGATATTCTCCTGATATCAATTGCTAATAAAACAAGCCTTTATGTTACACAGGACAGGAACATACCGGGAACTACTGTGCTTCATGTGATATCCTAATATTTGTGCAATAGGTAGGCTTTATTACCCAGTTATTAAGAGGTTAATGACACAGACAACATTCTATGTAATTACATGCACTTGATGAGCAGTATATAATGTCTATTGGCTCTTTAGGAAGGAGGTGGATAATTAAGCTTGATTGCCGTGCGGTGACGCCACCCACTGTGACGAAACGCATTAGGGTGGCTACACAGCAACTGTATGCTGAGGCTGGGAAAGCGATCTGACGCTCAATAAGTGAAGAAGTGGTGAGATAGTAGCACAGTGCCTCGTGTACCACGTAACATTAAAGCTTGTTTTATTATTACTTGCCCACGTCTGGATGTCTATAGACATCCTGGGCTTTGTGGTGGTATATCTGAATGATGCCTGCAGCTACAGGCATCATTCAGATGTTGCCGTTTTCAGCCGGAGATTCCCTACACCATAAGAACAATGCATAGAATGCATAGACTGCAAAAACGGCGAGGGATTACAACCCCTTTAACGTGTGCCTTCAGACCTTTAGTTTGGATAGCTCCCTTACTTCATAATATATCCAAATGAGGGGGATTTACCACACTGGAGAAAATTCCATCCCAGTGATCATTGGGAATAGGACAGGAAGTGATTGGAAATCCCACCAATGGGGGTTTGGACAGCAATAGAACCCAAGAAAAAAGGTTCTACACTAGAGCTTTCTTTCAAAAACAAAAAACATTTTTGTAGTTGTACTTTAAACCGGTAGAAAAATGATGGTGTTTTTTTTCTTTGAGGCGGCGTACACACGGCAGAGAACCTCGACGGGCGGAACGATGTGTTCTGCCCGTCGAGGTTCTCTGCCGGCCGTCGAAATCGGCGACCCGCCCGTCGGGAATGGCAACCAGCCATTCATCCAGGCGGGCCGTCGAGCAAAAAGAGAGCGTGCTCTCTTTTCGCTCGACGCGATTCCCGACGGGCGGGGCGAGCCAAAAGCGTACACACGGCCGAGGTCCTCGCTGGAATGCGGCTTCCAGCGAGGTTCTCGCTGGTTTCCAGCGAGAACCTCGGCCGTGTGTACGCCGCCTTAAACCTGAAAGGCAATGTCATAATATGCTAGTATGCATCACATACTAGCACATTGTGTAAAACTTACCTGAAAACAACGTTTTCTAGAGGCGCACTGTCACTGCTGAAGGCGCTTCCATCTTCACCTGGTCTTCCTTCCGGGTTCGCGGACTCAGGCTGTGTGAGTGGCTGGAGCCTCGATGATGTCACTCCTGCCCATGCGTTCAGAAGCCACAGTTTACAGCACAGGACTCACAGGACTCTGAAGGAACGGCCTGGGAATATACAGTAAATATCTCCTAAACGGTGCATGTTTAGGAGATATTTACTGTACTTATAGGTAAGCGTTATTAAATAGCCTTATCTATGGGTACAATTTATGCATGGAAGTTTACTCCCACTTTAAAGAGAAATTCTATTTTTTAATGAAGCACATATTTAAGTTATGGTTGCAGCATCCACACTACAATAATATATTCTGATACTTTCACATTTTGAAATGCTTGCTTTTCTATAATGTTGTTGTATAAAATATAGAGATTTGATGTTGAGATATCAGACACATAGGAGTTTATAGGGAGTGCATTGTTTTTAACAAGTCAGCCGACTTGTAGACTTAAGCTGGCGATACAAGGCTCGAATTTCGGATCAGTGTTGCTGAGCTGGCTGAAATTTGAAACATGGGTGGCCATACCGGCATTACCAAGCTTGACAAAAGTTGATTTATAACTTAGCATGGCATCCTATCAGATGCAGGGTATTCAATTCCTGATCAGTAGCTGACAGTGGAGTGGGAATCCATTGATTTTCCCTTGCTCATCCAAAAAATGAAACATGGCTAGCTTTACATTATGAGGAGCAGGACACCATTGTGAAGCACCGAAAAGCATGAAGCAGTGCCTGCAAATGTAAAGAGGGTGGAGTGGGGATAGTTACTGGATTACACTTAAAGCGACATTCCACCCAAAATTTGAACTTCCGCTTATCCCACTCCTCACCCCCTTCATTTTTTTTTGGGGGGGGGGCTTCAGGAGGAGTGGGACTTCCTGTCCCACTTCCTCCTTCCGCCGAGGGGCTGGTTAGGCGATTAAGCTTAATCGCCTACAGCAGCCCCTCCCTGTAGGCGATCGCATGGGATACATGACAGGTCTCATGCGATTGCCTGTCCAATCAGCGGCGCGCCGCGGCGCTCGCGCATGCGCAGTGCCGCTCGCGCATGCGCAGTGGGTGCCCGGCCGTGAAGCCGAAGGCTGTCACGGCCGGGTGCCCACAGTTGCGATGAGGACGCCGGCCGGGGAGGGGGGGAGAGGAGTGGAGCCCCGGTTGGCGCGTCGCTGGAACGCAGGAGCAGGTAAGTGAGTGTTTATTAAAAGCCAGCAGCTACACTTTTTGTAGCTACTGACTTTTAATAAACACAATTTTTGTCTGGAACTCCCCTTTAAGCCGCGTACACACGATCAGTCCATCCAATGAGAACGGTCTGAAGGACCATTGTCATAGGTTTACCGATGAAGCTAACTGATGGTCCGTCGTGCCCACACACCATCGGTTAAATAACCGATCGTGTCAGAACGCCGTGATGTAAAACACAACGACGTGCTGAAAAAAATGAAGTTTAATGCTTCCAAGCATGCGTCGACTTGATTCTGAGCAAGCGTAGATTTTTTACCTATAAGAGAGTTAAGCCCTGTACGGGCAATAATCTCTTGCCACCCAAGTGTACAGACTCTCCTTTCAAAAGAACTGCGGTTCTCTTGAAATCAAGAACGCGGTGACGTTATCGTGTAAGCTTGTCACATTTGATAACGTCGCCACCATCTTGCTGCACCCTACCTATGCCTAGGAAGCTACCGCGCATGCGTCAAAGTCATTTCGAGCATGCGCGGGTTCCCACAGCGACAGGTAAGGATACACACTCTCGGGTTTCTCGGCAGGAAAACTGACAAGAATCTCACAACGAGAAAAATAGAGAACATGTTCTCTATTTTACTCGTCTAGATTCTGGGCAGTTTTCTTGTCGAGAAACCTGAAAGCCTTGTACACACGCTCGGCAAGAAAGCTCTGCCAGCAGTTTTCCTTGCTGGTTCTTGCCGAGTAAACTGAGCGTGTTCGAGGCTTCACTGTTGGGATGTTTTGGAGAATTAAGAAGCCAACAGACAATTTCCAAGAACACCTTGAAGCTAAAGCTGTGAACCTGAGGCCCCGTACACACGACCGAGTTTCTCAGCAGAATCCAGCGAGAAACTCGCTGGGATCCATATTCTGCCGAAAAGCTCGATCGTGTGTACACTTTCGTCGAGTGTCCCATCGGGAAGCTCGCCGAGCCAAAATAGAGAGCAGGTTCTCTATTTGCTCGACGGGCCATCGGGACTAATGGCTCGACGCCTTTTTCGACAGCCTGGTTAACGAACTCGACGGCCGTCCGAGAACCTCGTCAGGCGGAACGATGAGTTTAGCCCGACGAGGTTCTCAGGTCGTGTGTACGCGGCCTCACTCTCTCAATCAGCTTTTACTATTTTTAAAGGAAAGAGAAAAAAGCACCTCTAAGTTCTGTAGTTAAAAGAGTTATTACAGGCTCATTTCGCACTGGATCAGTGCTTATTCATGGCTTATTAAGCCATGAATAAGCACTGATCCAGTGCGAAACGCGTCGGATGTTCCTTGTTCCCACTGCTGTGACCCTATTTTTGTACATGCTGTCTATTGAATAAAAGACCACCCATCAGGTTTTGGAGTGCGGCTATCCATTTTTCTTTGTCTTCATTTTGCTTAGTGCACCGCCAGCACCCTCGGTATCCTGCACCACCTGTAACCATTTAGTGATCCCACCTGGAGCGGTGACTCCTTTCTCTCTATCGTTTCGGGATTAAAAACACTTCTAAGAGAGTAAGAGGTCAAAGGAATATAACGATTAGTTCTCATGCAGATCGCTATAAGACCCCTTTCACACTGAGGGCATATTGCAGGGGCTATAGTGTTAAAAATAGCGCCTGCAATCCGCCCTTAAAGCGGATGTCCGCTCAAAAAAAAATATTAAAAGCCAGCAGCTACAAATACTGCAGCTGCTGACTTTTAATATTAGGACACTTACCTGTCCTGGAGTCCAGCGGCGTCCGCAGCACGGGCCACGCTGCCACCTAGGAACACTTCCTTATAGCCCAGTGTGAGTGCAGACCAATGGGGGAGTGGGGGACAATAGCACTCAGACATGGTTCGATTTGTTAAAAAAAAATTATTGGAAGTTGTAAAGGTGTTCAACAGTGACAAAGTCACATAAAAGGACAATTGACCAACCAGGGCAAGGTTCAATTTAACCATGCCCAGTGTAGGGTGACCACATTTCTAAACTACCATTCAGGGACACCCTCCCTTCCCAAAAATCAGTTTGTGCTGTAACAAATCACAGCACAGTGATTGGACACAACTGGCGGGTTTTATGATTTCTCCAATCAAAAGCAGGGGGCGGGATTGTGCTCCTCCAGGCATTCCTGGATAGGACAAGTACTGTCAGTGAGTAAAGCGGTGATGTGGCGGGCTTTTTTGGGGGCATCAGATTGGCCCAGGGGGTGTCTGTGTCAGTTTTATTCCGGGACACTGTATTGTCCTGGAATGAATGTGCCCAGGACAGACCTGCAAAATGCGGGACTGTCCCGGGCAATCCGGGGACACGTGGTCACCCTAGCCCAGTGTGAGTGCACCCTACAAAATTAGGTTGAGTTGGGGTCTTTGATATCCAGGTCTAAAGACGTACAATGACAAAACTTTCCAGGAATAGCTCTTTCCAATCTGGAATATGGAGCTAGGTGGAATATATGAAATGGAAGAACAAAAGAGTCAAGACAAAAACCTAAAGCAGAAGCTCGGCAATGAGGAAGCACACACAGAGAAGGTGAGGTCAGAGCTGGCACGGCACAAATAGAATCACCGATAGGCACTTCTCCTTCTGATGTCCCGCTCCCAAAGAGGTCCCGGTGCTGCTGAGCATCCTTCTTGTACGTTTAATATTCTGGGCACTTGTCATTGACTCGCTTGGGGGAGGGGGAAATACTGCACTGACTGAATGGGAAGCTGGAAGAGCCAGAGAGCCTGGGAATGGATATACACACAGCACACTAGGTAGGGAGGGGGACAGGCATGACAGCGGTCATGGGAGCACCCCAGAGGGTCAGACCATAACACAGGTGTGTGATGGAGCTGTGCGGGAGGGATAAAAGGAAAGGAAGAGTTGCATGCAGAGAGAGTGTTCAAGGTGGAATCCTAAACAGTGCAGAATGTGGGCGTACAGATGGACCGATGGAACAAAGTGGCAGGACTTCTATACACATCCAGAATGATGAAACACTGCTAGAACAAGCAGACAGTCTTACAGGAGAGAGAATAGGCTGCAGACAGGGCTAGAGCAAGAACAAGGGAAAGAGTCTCACAATAAAAGAAGCTTTTTTTTTTTTTAATGAGACTGGGGATATCCAGGAGCCTATTACAGCCAATCACAGGTTAGTTAAAGGCTGGATAATGCAGTCGCAGCAAATAAAGCTCATTTCTCATGGCGTGCTATCAGCTGCAGAATGTCAAATATTTTTCCCTGTATTATTTATGTATCCCATCATAAAAGCATGTCAGAAATGGCTTTATATAGGAAGTGACAGGGCAGCGTCCTGATTAACTCTTCCACTGCCAATCTGCCTTGTATGTGCTTAATGATAATATAGACAAGATCTTATTTAAATGAATGCAGCATAGTAATTGTGATTTCACCAGGCCAGTGAAAGATTTACATTTTTGCCATTTAATATTCTCAGAATTCTTTATAGACCCAGAGAAATAAAAAAGGCAGAAGGAATCTGTATTTTTCTGTACTCATGATTAGCAAAATGTCCAGTTAAATGACAATACCAGACTAGAAACTGTCCGCATTTTTTTTTTCAATTAAATAATTTGTCATTTCTAAGGAAGGCATATTATGCAATGTTGAAATAATATATATATATATATATATATATATATATATATATATATATATATATATATATATATATATATATATATATATATTATATATATATATATATATATATATATATATATATATATATATATATATATATATATATTTATATATATATATATATATATATTATAAATGAATAAATAAGATAATTCTTCTGTAGGAAAGAAACAAATAGTTTGACAGGTGAGGATAAGTGTAGATGGAATGATGACTTTACCAAGCTGATTTACTAAAAGTGGAGTGTGCAACATCTGGTGCAGCTCTGCATCTAAAGCAATCAGCTTCCACGTTTTATTTGTCAAAGCTTAATTGAAGACTCTGATGTTAGAAGCTGATTGGCTACCGTGCACAGCTGCGCCAGATTTTGCACTAGTAAATCAACCTCTGGTGTGTGGGACAACATGCGGTTTATTTACTAAAGGCAAACAGACTGTGCACTTTGCAAGTGCAGTTGCACTCGGCAAGGGTATTCGTTCCAGAGCTTAGTAAATGAGGCTCTGCTGACTTCCATCATCCAATCATGTGCAAGCAAAAATGCTATTTAAAAAAAAAAAAACATTCCTTGCATGTGACTATTCTTTGCAAAGTGAAGCTTCACCTCATTTACTAAGCGCAGGAGCTAATGCACTTGCAAAGTGCACAGTCTATTTGCCCTTGGTAAATCAACCCCTTGTCATTTTTTTATTTTTATATTATTATTATTATTATAATTCAGGTTTTATATAGCGCCAACATTTTGCAAAGCGCTTATAAGCATGAGCACAAAAATAAAAATAAGCGCAAAATAAGCATATAAGCTCATATCGACCTTAGATTGTAAGCTCCTTTAGGGTAGGGACTGATGTGAATGTATATGTAAATTTATATGTATGTATATGTAAATGCCTAAAATTGAAAATTGACGGCGCTATATAAGTACCTAAATAATAATAATAATAATAATAATAATATCACAAAAGTCAATACAACGATATGATATCTTTATTTGACTTTATTTTTCATGCCTTATAAGACTAAAAATAACTGTAAAAAAAAATCCATATTCTGGAGTGGATTGAACCTTATGTCATAATATAATAAGAACTTATTTTTTTATTTCTTCCCACTACTGATACGTAGGAGTTCAAGCACCCAGAAGCAAAAGAAAGGAGTAGACAAAATAGTTAATTCTATAGCTTGCACTCTCCCCACCCTTACCTCCCTTTGGCAAGATAGGGCAGCCAATGGGAAGCCAGTCCAGGTGAGACCGAGGCCCGCCCCTTACCTGGCACAGTGCAGAACAGAAAGATCACAGAGGCGTTCTGCAGGGAGTGCATCTCATCAGACACTTTCCCTCGCCAGGGAGTTTTCCTCGTGTGTCCTGAATAAAGGCAGCTTACTAGGGTGAACCCTTCCTGGGATCCTGCCAGGATTATTCTCCTTCAGCAGAAAGCAATGAGGAGTTGCCTTCTACATGTGTCCAAAACTCTTTAATCTCTTAGTCCTGCAGCTGCCTCCCTAAATCTCCAGCCCAGTGTGCAAATAGGAAAAAAACAGGACTTTCTTGGATTTCTGTTCACACCATTGGACACTAGCCTGGCCTGTCAGCATTGTTTTTAGGGCATCATCATCCTCCTCTCCATCCCGACAGCCTCCCTAGAAATCCGCAAGTCTCCTTCTTATGCTCCACACACCCCCCCTAGGCTCGCCTGCTGCACAATCTGTCAAAGCCCTAACATTTCCTCTCCTCTCTCTGTGCTGGTAAAGGGCTTTTCCAATCGCTGCTGGAAGAAGAGAGGGGACAGAGTGCTTGAAAACTGACTGAAAGAAAAAAAGGGGGGCTGAGGAGCGAACAGCCCCCTCCTTACAAGATCTGAGGAATAGCGTCCTGTGTGTGCCAGACCCTGCAGGCTGAAGTCATGATTTTGGGTGAGTGAACATATTTTTTCCACCCTTTTCATTTTATTTCTTTTTTTTTTTTTTTCTGCAAGCTTTTTGCAATTGTGCGAAGCAGTAATGGAATCTATTGATTGTATGCCTCTGCATCACTTTACTAAGCTCTTTTGTCATGTCTTGGTATGTTATTTTTATTTTCCCATTCACAGAAATTCTCCGTCTTTGAAGCTTGCTGTTTCTTTCATTGCTGTTTGGTTCGTTTCATTTATTTTTACCAACCCCTGTTCAGACTTGGCCAGCTCTTCCTTTCATCTCTTCTTTTTTTCCCTTCTCCGACTGTGTCTCTGGATTGTAGGATTGGGGGAGATGGACTGGTGCTAACCCATCGCATCCCCGACACTTGAACAGAATAAGTTCTGGTCCTACTGGAAGCAAGACTGGGAGCTCGCTTTTCCGCAACTCATGCTGAGGACAGTGGCCTTGCTGACCCCCTTAGACTCCTTGTTAGGTTCCTCCAGTAGTTTATGCTCTGATTCGGCTTGGATGTCTTGCTGTGCTCTTTCAGGACTCATTGGTCTCGTAAACACTTGTCTGCATAGTAACAGTGACTAAGACTAACCGAGGTAGAGAAGCAAATACAAGTCTCAACATTACTGTTACGCTATCCGCAAGTCTAAGTAAAGTTTAACTTGGCTTGAGAAATAAACTCTGTATTTTAGGGATTTGTTATGGAAGTATTAAGGGTCTACTGTGCCTTTGGTAGACCAATCTCCATAGTTACATAGTAGGTGAGGTTGAAAAAAGACCCAAGTCCATCAAGTCCAACCTATGTGTGTGATTATATATCAGTAGAGCTTTTTTTCCTCAGAAAATAGGTGCAGGAACTCAACCACGACTCTGTTCAGATTTCACAAACAGTAGAAGGGTCTTAAAGGGGCATTAAATACCAGGAGGGCAGAGTTCAGGGGGTTGCACACAGCGTTCAAACCAGTCTTCTGTGTTTACAACTGATTGTGGTGAGAAAAGCACCAACGGGTCTGAGCCAGAGGTGGTGGAACTGAGTTCCCCCAAGTTCTCCCTGGAAAAAAGCCCTGTATATCAGTATTACCAGGGTCGATCCGCCCTATAGGCTCACTATGAAAGCCGCTTAGGGCCCCTGCAAAGCTGCGGAGGGCCCCCCAAATTACTAGAGGCCCCGCCTGGTGAGAAGTAATTTTCGACTCCTCACCCCGCTTGTCAACTCGTTGGCTGCATGTGAGAAGAGGTAAGAAGTCAGAACCCCCCACTTCTCACTTTAATGTAAGATGTAATTTCCGATGGCAGAACACCCCCTCCCCCCGCTTCTCAACTTTAATCTTCAATGTGACGTCACCAGGGACGATCCACCCTATAGGCTCACCATGCAAGCTGCTTAGGGCCCCGCAAAGCTGCAGAGGGCCCCCCAAATTACTAGAGGCCCCACCTGGTGAGAAGTCATTTTTGGCCCCTCACCCCGCTTCTCAACTCGTTGGTTGCATGGGAGAAGGGGTAAGGAGTCAGAACCCCCCACTTCTCACTTTAATGTGAGATGTCATTTCCGACAGCAGAACACCCCCTCCACCCACTTCTCAACTTTAATCTTCAATGTGACATGTCACTCTCGGCAGCGCCCCCCCCCTTCTCAACTTTAATGTGACATGTCATTTTCGGCCCCTCACCCTGCTTCTTAACTCGTTGGCTGCATGGGAGAAGAGGTAAGAAGTCAGCACCCCCCACTTCTCTCTTTAATGTAAGATGTAATTTCCGACAGCAGAACACCCCCTCCCCCCGCTTCTCAACTTTAATCTTTAATGTGACATGTCACTGTTGGCAGCGACCCCCCCCCCTTCCCAAACTTAATGTGACATGTCATTTTCGGCAGCCCCCACTTTTCAACTTTAATGTGACATGTCATTTTGCTTAGGGCCCCAGCAAGGTCAGGATAAGTACTGAGTATTACTCTTGTATATTGTGGTCTTTCAGGTGCTTATCTAATAGTTTCTTGAAACCATCGATGCCCCCCCTCTGAGACCACCGCCTGTGGAAGGGAATTCCACATTCATGCCGCTCTAGCAACAGGACAGCAAAAAATATCAACTTTGTTAATACGCCTGTATAGCCTTTTGAAGTATAGATTGTGTCGGATGCAAAATGTTCACGTGTGGGAACGGTACCAAGCATCGAACGTTTTGCCCACGTCAAGAATGGACAACCATAGACAGACCACAGTGGCCGTTTCCCACTGGACATTTTAAAGCACATAATGAATACTTCAAATGCCTTTATGAGCATTAGGAGACAGAGCAGGTAATGAAGAGCTTGATCTCACTGCCCTGCCGTACAAGCTCACATGGATTTTGATATACTTTTTAGAGAGCTACCCATGCTGATATTTGGCTCCTGTACTATGGACTGGCAATGCATTATACAGTATGTTGTGTTTTATTAGCTGCCATATGTTGTGTGTTGGCTGGAAGTATATGTAGTCTGAATTGTAGAACTGGGCAACGTGCGCTGTGTGTAGGAAGTTGCTTTATGTAGCGTAACTGGGTTATACAGTTGATTAGCTGAAAGATAAATGTATAATGGTATTGACCGGGAGACAAAACGATTCCAGCAGTTATTTAACAATCGCTGCAGAATCAGGTTCTGTGTTATAAATGAAACATTTCAAATATGTATTATTTATACTTCAACTTCCATTTTGAATAAGGAATTTCAAATATTTATTTTCTAGACTTCCACCCACCAGAAAGAAAATCAATCAGCCGTGTTGATAGTGGCCAAACGGGCTTGGCAGATATTTGGCCATCTAATGGCTCTGATTAATACTGGCCGCTGGGGAGTAGAAGCATTTATTGTAATGGACACAGCTGCACGTGTCCCTCCTCACCTTGGCTCGCCACCAAGATTTACAGCAGCTGCGTCTCCGTATCCCCATTGTAATTATAAAGACACAAGGAGTCAGTGTACCTGTCTTCATTAGGACCTGGGCAGTGCCAGAGCCATATCCAAGCAGTACAAGGAGCAAGGTGTTCATTCCTAAGAGCAGTAAGCCGGAACAACCAATCACAATACACTTTTCTGAAGTCAGACCTGTTCTTGATGGATATTGATGGCTTGCTATGGGTTGTATACTTTAGAATTACCTCTTTATTCCTTGTGCTCTTCACTAAATTTCTTGGCAGTGTTGCAACCCATACAGGGCCCGGTTCTCCTGAGTTTATTTGATTAGGTAAATAGCAGTATGCAGGGTGCAGTAGCCCACAGCAAGCATGCGGTAGTAATTTTTCATTCAATTGATGGAAGGTGCAATCTGATTGGTGGATATGGGTCTGTGCACTTTGAGCAGTGTACCTGTCTTCATTAGGACACGGCCAATTCCTGAGCCATATACAAGCAGTACAGGGAGGGAGCAAGGTGTTCATTCCTAAGGGCAGTAAGCCATAACAACCAATCACAATTCACTTTCCTAAAGTCATACCTGTACTTGATGGATTTGAATGGGTTGAATACTTTAGAATTACCTCTTTATTCCTTGTGCTCTTTGCTGAATTTCTTGGCAGTGATGCAACCCATCGTGTTCATTCCTAAGAGCAGCAAGCCATGAAGTTAGACCCGTACTTGAAAGATTTTGATGGCTGGCTATGGGTTGTATACTTTAGAATTTTCTCTTTTTTCCTTGTGCTCTTTACTGAATTTCTTGGCAGCGTTGCAACCCACCCAGAGCCCGGTTCTCTTGAGCTTATTTGATTAGTTCTGAATTGATGCAAGGTGCCATCTGAATGGTGGATATGGGTCTGAGCACTTTGAGCAGTGTACCTGTCTTCATTAGGACCTGGCCAATACCAGAGCCATATACAAGCAGTATAGGGAGCAAGGTGTTCAATCTTAAAAGCAGTAAGCCATAACAACCAATCACAATTCACTTTCCTAAAGTCAGACCTTTAATGAATTTCTTGGTAGCGTTGCAACCCATCCAGGGCCCCGGTTCTCTTGAGCTTTTTTGATTGGGCAAATAGCAGTATGCGGTAGTAATTTTTCATTCAATAGTTCTAAATTGATGAAAGGTGCAATCTTATTGGTGGATAGGGGTCTGAACACTTTGAGCAGCGTACCCGTCTTAATTAGGACCCGGCCAGTACCAGAGTCATATCCAAGCAGTACAGGGAGCAAGGTGTTCATTCCTAAGGGCAGTAAGCCATAACAACCAATCAGAGTTCACTTTCCTAAAGTCATACCTGTACTTGATGGATTTTAATGCGTTGTACACTTTAGAATTACCTCTTTATTCCTTGTGCTCTTTACTGAATTTCTTGGCAGTGATGCAACCCATCCAGGGCCCGGTTCTCCTGAGTTTATTTGATTAGGCAAATAGCAGTATGCAGGGTGCAGTAGCCAACAGCAGGCATGCGGTAGTCATTTTTATTCAATGGTTCTGAATTGATGGATGGTGCCATCTGATTGGTGGATATGGGTCTGTGCACTTTGCTGTTTATACGGTCTTATTATTAAAGTTGTATTAACCACTTGCCCACCAAGCCTGTTTTTCAGATTCGGTGTTTACGAGACTAAAACAGTTTTTTTTGCTAGAAAATTACTTAAACCCCCAAAACATTATATATTTTTTTTCTAACACCCTAGAGAATAAAATGGCAGTCATTGCAATACTTTTTGTCACACCGTATTTGCGCAGCGGTCTTACAAGCGCACTTTTTTTGGAAAAAATTCACTTTTTTTGAATACAAAAATAAGACAACAATAAATTTGGCCCAATTTTTTTATATATTGTGAAAGATAATGTTACGCCGAGTAAAATGATACCCAACATGTCACGCTTAAAAATTGCGCCCGCTCGTGGCATGGCGTCAAACTTTTACCCTTAAAAATCTCGATAGGAGACGTTTAAAAAATTCTACAGGTTGCATTTTTTGAGATACAGAGGAGGTCTAGAGCTAGAATTATTGCTCTCGCTCTAACGATCGCGGCGATACCTCACTTGTGTGGTTTGAACACCGTTTTCATATGCGGGCGCTACTCGCATATGCGTTCGCTTCTGTGCGCAAGCTCGTCGGGATGGGGCGTTTTAAATTTTTATTTTTTTGTTTTCTTATGTATTTTAAATTAGTTTATAATTTTATACACCAAAATAAATAAAAATAAAAAAATTATCACTTTTATTCCTATTACAAGGAATGTAAACATCCCTTGTAATAGAAAAAAGCATGACAGGTCCTCTTAAATATGAGATCTGGGGTCAAAAAGACCTCACATCTCATATTTAGGCTTGAATGCAAAAAAAAAAAAAAAAAATATCAATTTTCAAATGTCAGAAATTTTTTTTTTCTTTAAGACGCTGGGCGGGACTGACGTTTTGACGTCACTTCCGCCCAGCAGAGCTATGGGGGACGGGTGGGGGCGATTTTTCCCTCACTCGTATCCCAGCAGAGGAGCCGAACAGACCCGATCGCCTCCGCCGCTACCGACGGCTCTGGTAAGCGCGGAGGGCGCGAGAGAGCGGCGGGAGGGGGGGGCCTCTCCCGCCACCGATACCGAGATATTCATCTTTAAAAACATGACGTCTTTTTACTATGACGCCATGGACAAGTGGGTAAACCCAAAAGGAAACATTTATTATATTGCAACTTACAAATTCTTATATGGTATAGTTGCATTCATTTACTTTTTTAGTTTTTCTTTCTTTCTTTCTTTCTTTCTTTCTTTCTTTCTTTCTTTCTTTCTTTCTTTCTTTCTTTCTTTCTTTCTTTCTTTCTTTCTTTCTTTCTTTCTTTCTTTCTTTCTTTCTTCTTAGTGATCTAGCCAGCAAGTCTGCTGTTTTTAAAAAGAACAAGCTCTCTTGTCCATGTAGCAGTTAGGGAGATGAAAAAGACCATTTACAGTTGACAGGGGGTGCTTACAATGGTCAGCTTTTATTTTTTTATGTAAAACCTTTATCCCCCCCAAAAAAATACTTAGTATGAGCCTGAAGATTGGCTTCAATGTGTTCATCTAACACTCCCCTTTGGCCCCCCCCTTTCTCGCTCAGACTGAAAATGCTGCTGTCCAAAGGTGCACCCTGTGCTACTTCATCCAGAGTGGGGGAAGGTGAAAACACAAGGTGTAGCCACCACATCTAATTCTTGGCAAGATGCAATATATTACATTTTTGGTTTTAGATTTATTACCGTCTGAATGTCTGTTTGTTTTTTTGTTTTGTTTTTTTACCATGGCAAACATCAGAGTATAATGTACAGTACCTCTAAGCAGAGCAGAATATAAATTAATTTATTCTAAGTATTTATATAACACCAACAGTTTACATAGCACTTTACACTCACATCAGTCCCTGCCCTCAAGGAGCTTACAGTCTAAGGTTCCTATCTCACATGCATACACAAACATACTGGTTTAGAGAGGTTACTATTAAAGGGTTTGTAAAGGATTTTTTTTTTTATCTTAATAGCTTCCTTTACCTTAATGCAGTGCTGTTTTCATGTCCTGATTGTTCGTTTTTGCTCTCAAGTTCCTGTAATCCTTCTCTGATCTGCACACTTCCTGGTTGTCTGTTTCCTGATAACCACAGTCCTGGGAGCTTTCTCTCTTTGGTCACTAATCAAGGAGGTGTGATTACTGTGTGTCTAAAACCCCTCATCACCAATCACTTTCGTTTTAAAAAAAACATCACTGCCCTGTATTGGCTCTGTGGCTCTGTACATCAGAGAGACAGGAAACGGAATGCAAAAACAAAACTAAAACTGCAGGCACATTATATGATTGATTTTTATCTATTTTTAATCATTTTTAGGAATCAGTTAACTATTATGTCTCTATGCCCTGTAAACAGTCATTTCAGCAAAAAAATAAAATTCCTTTACAACTCCTTTAGGCTACCAGTATGTCTTTGGAGCACAGGAGGAAACCTATATGAGCACAGGGGGAACATGAAAACTCCATAAAGGTTGTGTCCTGGTTGGGATTTGAACCAAGGACTCCAGTTCTGCAAGGCAAATGTGCTAATACTTGGTGTGAACATGCTGCGGGTTATTTTCCTGCCACCACGAGTTGCAGGAAAAAAATTCACATGATTCCCCCATCAACACAGACAGTGCTGACAGGGGAATCCCTCATGCCAAGCAGACGCATTTCGGCTGAAGAGCCTTGGTCACTGCATGGGTTCGTAAAAGACCTGGTACACATTTGGGTGTCATAAGAAGAATAGTGGTGCAGCGCATGTAGTATCTCATGACGAACAGTGGGTGGGGCCAAACTGTGTTAATAATGGGAGAAGCTTAAGGAGTGTGGTTAAATCAAACAAGGTCAGTCTGTCCCCATGTTCAGTCCCCCCAGGTCAGTCTGTCCCCCAGTATACTCCCCCCGGGTCTGTCTGTCCCCCAGTATACTCCCCCCGGGTTAGTCTGTCCCCCAGTATACTCCCCACGGGTCTGTCTGTCCCCCAGTATACTCCCCCAGGTCTGTCTTTCCCCCAGTATAATCCCCCCAGGTCAGGCTGTCCCCCAGTATAATCCCCCCAGGCCAGTCTGCCCCCCAGTATAATCCCCCCAGGTCTGTCTGTCCCCCAGTATAATCCCCCCAGGTCAGTCTGTCCCCCAGTATACTTCCCCAGATCTGTCTGTCCCCCAGTATAATCCCCCAGGTCAGTCTGTCCCCCAGTATACTCCCCCGGGTCTGTCTATCCCCCAGTATAACCCCCCCGGGTCAGTCTGTCCCCCAGTATAATCCCCCCAGGTCAGTCTGCCCCCCAGTATAATCCCTCAGGCCAGTCTGGGGGATGGAAGAAGGGGCATAGTAGGACTGGTGCTACAAAGCTGCCACTGCTGTGTCTGAGTTTCAGATGGACTAAAACCCGGACACAGGATCTAAAACCCAGACTGTGCAGGTAAACCCTGGACAGGTGGTAACCCTATGTGGCAGTGGGAGCGCCCCATTGCTACCCTGCCTTGAGCTGCACTGCCTTTTTTGGTACAGTCCAGCCTGGTCTTGACTACCCATTGCAGGCAATTTTGTTTTTCTAAATGGCTGCACTTATGATGCATTTATTATTACAGTATAATCTAGGCACGGATAGACAAGATAGCCAAAAAGTAAGTTCCTAGCCAGGAATAACTACACAGGTATAAAAGGCAAATTACTGCACTGAAAAAAATCAAGCTTTTGGGATGCTAGTGCCCTTCTTCGGGTTGTTTCATCTGTTATTATTATAAAAGAAGAAGCCAAGCGTCCCAAAAGCTTTTAAGATTTGTGTTTGGGATTTACTTTCACAATACCCTTTGCCTTTTCTATCTGTGCCTTCTTCCTTGAAATTCCAGGAAACAAAGTAAAATAATAGCGGATGCTTACTGAGATGCCATTCTTGTTAATACTTGTTCCTTCTGAATCCGTACCATATATGTCTGCCTTCTCTCTGTAGTCTTTTATATATAGCTTTAATTATCTTGTATTGATTATTTTCTGCATGCTGCATTCTATCATGGACTATCATTATGTACAAATTCAATAGAATAGAAAGGGATGTATAAGGAAGAATGCAAAAGCTTGGTGTACCCCAACAAATACATACTTTTAAGTCTATCTAAAGTATATCTTTACATGTTAAAGTAGAACATTGTGATTATTACTCTTTATTTGTCCTGATGACCATCTCTGGGACTGGGGTGAGAAAAAAAACTAAAATTGTGAGTTTTCACTAGAACTGGAATAGAGCAGAAATCTTCCAATGGGGACACTCAGGGCCGGGACAAGGGGTGGGCAGGAGGAACGGCTGCCCCTGGTGCAATGGTTTATTGCAGGGATGAGGGACACCCTGACCTTAACCCTAAGTGAAAGGGGGCGGAGTTTGGCATCTTTGCCCTGGGCGCTGGATGACCTTGTGGGCACTTGTTCTAGGGACCACTTTTCCTCACTTTGGATAGACCTCATCTCACTTCCTAGAGACCCTTGCTGAAGGAAAATCTCCAAAATGGGATATCGACAGCAAGTGGTTTACCTATTCTGTATGTTCTCCATAATCAAAAAATAAAACAATTGGATCCAAAAGTGTTGAAGGTAAAAACATTCTTATATGCATGGACCAAGATAAACAAAAATGTATTTGTGGGCAACCTTGACACTAATGTCTCTTAAAAGGCTGCAATGATACCCAATGTAATGATCTATTACATGGAATCTGACATCACAAGGTGATAAAATTCAAGAGCTAAGATTTTATCGTTTTTAGGATTTTATGATCTTTAAACAACAATTTAGTGTTACCTCACACTTCACCCAAATCTTATTACCCTAGGAAATAAACCTGAATGTGTATTTTCTTGCTTTATTGTGATAGTTATTGATGTTCTATCAACTTTGCAACTCAAGCAACACTCCAGGCAGAACTGAAGAATAACTATTAACCACTTAATCACCGAAATGCATAGGGCGGTTCCTGTAAGGATGCCTGTCTGTTTATGGCGCGCCCAACCGGGCGCGCACACGCGATCACCGGTTCCGTCCACGGGACCCGCAGCACCGATTCGCGGTAAGGAGCCAATCGGCGGCTCCTTACGCCGCGCCGTCCACCACCACGTTATAACAAATAGTGCGTCATCCGCGCGCCCGACCAGTCACGGCGCTGGTCCCCCCGCAGCGTCCTTAAGGAGCCAATTCGTCTGTGATCTGGTGAACTGGGAAGTTGAACTCCTCCTGCTTATTTAGTTGAAATGCATTAGAGTTATTCTCAAACACACCCACTACACCCCATGTTTTTTTTTTGCGCAAAACTCACCCCCCCCACTCTGCACCCCCCCCAATGTGAACCCCCCCCCCACAGGGTTTGCATAACCCCCCCCAATACACATGTACCCCCCCCCAATACTCTGCATACCCCCCCCCAATTGCATCCCCCAATACTTTTTGACTTTAGCACTATTGCAGCGTTTCCTGGAAAGCATTAAGGCTTTAGTAATATGGTTCTCATATTGCCATGAATTTCCCTCATAAAGTAAATCAGGTCTCTTTATATATAATTATGTATAAATGCTGGCACTTAATTGCCTGTGCATTATTTTTTTTGTAAAGTGATGCCAAGCTGTCAACCTTCCCTGACCCTCCTGAAATTGCCTGCAGCGACGAAGAATTCATAAATACAGTAAAATGAACATAAAAAAATAAAAAAAAAATTACAGTCGGTACAGGCTTACGGCACCGCACACGTTCCCGCCCACATATAGAAAACGGTGTAAACCACACATTTAGCTGCGAAAAGCGAGAGCAATATTTTTGTTGCACAGTATCAAATTGTGGTACAGTTGAAAGTTATTGACCGTTAAGGAAATTAATGTTCAAACTTTTATTTCATATTGGAAGTGGTAGTTTAATTAAAGGGGTTGTAAAGGAAAAAAAAAATTCATAATAAGCATCCTTTACCTGCAGACATTCCTCTTTTCACTTCCTCATTGTTCGTTTTTGCTCAGTAGTTGCTCTATTTCTTCTGTTCTGTTCACCTCCTGCTTGTCTGATTTTACTGACCACCGTGAAGGGAGACTTTACTGCGGTGGTCAGTGACGTACTCGCCCCCTCGGGAGGAATAGCTGGGGGGTGTAACTACATCTGTGTGGCAGGACACTCTCTATACAGTGCGGAAAATAAGTATTTGAACACCCTGCTATTTTGCAAGTTGTGGGGAAAAAATGACTCCCACTTGAATACCTTGAATGTCTTCTTTCCAAAAAGGGGTCATTGAGGGGTCTGAAATTGTCTTTTCTGGCATCGTAGGTGCATGTCCACTGTGAGAGACATAATCAATGTGAAAAAATAATTGGTACCAGCTTGTAAATCTTTCACAATGTATGATTTTTTTAACTATTTATTTGTATGATACAGCTGCAAAGAAGTATTTGAACACCTGAGAAAATCAATGTTAATATTTGGTATAGTAGCCTTTGTTTGCAATTACAGAGGTCAAACGTTTCTTGTAGTTTTTCACCAGGTTTGCACACACTGGAGGAGGGATTTTGGCCCACTGCTCCACACAGATCTTCTCTAGATCAGTCAGGTTTCTGGGCTGTCGCTGAGAAACACGGAGTTTGAGCTCCCTCCAAAGATTCTCTATTGGGTTTAGGTCTGAAGACTGGCTAGGCCACACCAGAACCTTGATATGCTTCTTACAGAGCCACTCCTTGGTTATCCTGGCTGTGTGCTTCGGGTCATTGTCATGTTGGAAGACCCAGCCTCGACCCATCTTCAAAGCTCTAACTGAGGGAAGGAGGTTGTTGCCCAAAATCTCGCAATACATGGCCCCGGTCACCCTCTCCTTAATACAGTGCAGTCGCCCTGTCCCATGTGCAGAAAAACACCCCCAAAGCATGATTCTACCACCCCCATGCTTCACAGTAGGGATGGTGTTCTTGGTATGGTACTCATCATCCTTCTTCCTCCAAACACGGTTAGTGGAATTATGACCAAAAAGTTCTATTTTGGTCTCATCTGACCACATGACTTTCTCCCATGACTCCTCTGGATCATCCAAATGGTCATTTACAAACTTAAGACGGGCCTTGACATGTGCTGGTTTAAGCAGGGGAACCTTCCGCGCCATGCATGATTTCAAACCATGACGTCTTAGTGTATTACCAACAGTAACCTTGGAAACAGTGGTCCCAGCTCTTTTCAGGTCATTGACCAGCTCCTCCCGTGTAGTCCTGGGCTGATTTCTCACCTTTCTTAGGATCATTGAGACCCCACGAGGTGAGATTTTGCATGGAGCCCCAGTCCGAGGGAGATTGACAGTCATGTTTAGCTTCTTCCATTTTCTAATGATTGCTCCAACAGTGGACCTTTTTTCACCAAGCTGCTTGGCAATTTCCCCGTAGCCCTTTCCAGCCTTGTGGAGGTGTACAATTTTGTCTCTAGTGTCTTTGGACAGCTCTTTGGTCTTGGCCATGTTAGTAGTTGGATTCTTACTGATTGTATGGGGTGGACAGGTGTCTTTATGCAGCTAATGACCTCAAACAGGTGCATCTAATTTAGGATAATAAATGGAGTGGAGGTGGACATTTTAAAGGCAGACTAACAGGTCTTTGAGGGTCAGAATTCTAGCTGATAGACAGGTGTTCAAATACTTCTTTGCAGCTGTATCATACAAATAAATAGTTAAAAAAATCATACATTGTGATTTCTGGAATTTTTTTTTTGTTCGTTTTTGCTTATGTCTCTCACAGTGGACATGCACCTACGATGACAATTTCAGACCCCTCCATGATTTCCAAGTGGGAGAACTTGCAAAATAGCAGGGTGTTCAAATACTTATTTTCTGCACTGTATGTTAGAGACTTCAAGGAGGTGTGAAATACTGGGCGTGCTGAAATTCATACTGGGAAATGTAGTTCTTACATGAACAAGTGATGCAAACCAGGAAGTGAATGAGAGAACAGAAACTAGAACGCCGGAGGTGATATAGATGAAGGAATTTAATAGGTATTTACTTGTTTTTAACATAGCAGACATAAATTTTAGGCACATTTTTTTTCCCTTTTACAACTCCTTTATGAACTGCCACTTGCTCCACAGAGTTTGCACTCAGCCTTTGACTTCTTACAGAGTGGCTTTAAATCCCAGAAACTTGGGCTGTTCTATGTTGCAACCAATGACTAGCTTAGAAGATTGCTGGCTTTAATCACCTCTTCTGGCCAGGGGAGTTCCATTTGCTTTATTAACCTCTTGGCGCTGGCCGTGCATATATTTGGGGCCTCTCGGCAGGTGGGCTTTAATGTTGAGTGGCTGCATATATGGGGCCCTGTGTTTACAACTTACCGTGTTGAGAGCGTGCTCTGTGAATGCTCCCAGCACAGTTGCCCACGAGGAACAGGTAAGCTCCCGATGCATACTTGAACTGCGACAGCCAATTACAGTGGTCACATGACCCGATTGTCCACCTCCTGACTTTTAGAACTCTTAAATTGCCGGGAGGAGGTCGGCAGGAAATGGTTAAAGTAGAACTAAAGTCTACAATACTTACCTCTACTTCAGCAGTCAGATGTCCCCTGTGGGCATCTTTTACCCATAGTCATCCTGGCACTGTGTATTCTAAGAAAGGTTGAGAGCAGGCAGGTAAGTTTATTTTATTGAGATATGTGACTTTGGGGTTGATGTACTAAATCGGAGAGTGCAAAATCTGGTGCAGCTGTGCATGGTAAGCAATCAGCTTCCAACTTCAGCTTGTTCAATTAAAGTGTAACTAAAATCCCTGCACCTATAGACACCCACATTCTAAAGCCCTGTACACATGATCGATTTGTCCGATGAAAACAGACCGATGGACTGTTTTCATCGGTCAAACCGATCGTGAGTGGGCCCCATCGGTTTGCTTTCCTTTTTTTTCAGCACGTTGTAGTGTTTTACGTCACCGCGTTTGGACACAGTCAGATTTTTGACCGATGGTGTGTAGGCAAGACTGATGAAAGTCAGCTTCATCGGATATCTGACGAAAAAATCCATCGGATTAGATTCCATCAGATATCCGATCGTGTGTACAGGGCATCACACTAACCTATCTAGTGAATTAAAATAATTTTGCGCTACGTGAAATAAAAAACAAACAAAAAGAAGTCTAAAGCCTCCTACCTCGTACGATTGTTGGCCAACCGAGCGTTTAATTTTTGTCAAAAGGGCGTGTGCCAGGATCTTTTCTTGCATACTAATGGTACACAATTGTCGTGCGACAAACAAGGACTTTCAACTCTTGTGTGTCACCCTTTGGGCCCCTTCTGCTATTTTCGTGTTGGTGAGCATTGATTCTGAGCATGCGTGTTTGTACGTTCGACTTTTTTGTGATGGATTTGTGTACTGACCATACGAAAATCAGACGTCAAACCATTGTCCGCCGAAAAATTTACTAGCATGTCATCCAACATTTGTTGGCCAAACGTTAGACAACAATTGTCAAAAGGAGAGTACTAACGGTAAGATTTTAGGACAACAGTCTGTCAACAGACAATCTTCTGCTAACAATCGTGTGTATGAGGCTTAAAAGTCACACAGGTGTCTTGATTGTTAATACACTAACTGAAATCTTTCACCATGTGATAAACCACCACCATTAAAGGATGTGCTCTTATCAGAGAGCACTGATCATCTATTATGGGGGTTCAAAGAAGGCTCAGTATCTCGATTGCTCCATCTCCATTTGTAGGTTAACATACAGAAGATGGGGAAGATCATCCCAGGCAGCCAATGAGTAAATCACAGCTCCTCTCCTCTGCTGCCATTTCCAACAATGTCTCCAACAATGTCTGCAAAATCTAAAATCCCTGCATCTATAGACACCAGGGATCTAACAGTAAAAACTAGTATACATACCCTTTTGAAGCTGATCCGACCTGATATCCAGCGGCGGAAGCTCTGCAGAGGACACGGCTGACAACGGCTGTGAAATTAATGGGAAGTGACGTCACCTATAGACTTACTATGGGGCTTCCCTTGTTGGCTGCCACCTCTGCACACAGCGAAGCCGTGGCTGACAGCTTAGCATTGGATCGGGTCAGGTCAACTTCAGAAAAGGTACGTATACGTATTTCTTCTTTACAGGGCTTGATAGGTTAGTGTTAGATAGTGGGTGTCCATAGATTCAGGGATTTTAGTTTTAGCAGGGACTTCCACTTTAAGCTTTAAACAATCCTGGAAGCTGACTGGTTTCTATGCAGAGCTACACCAGATTGTGCATGCTCCTGTTTTAGTAAATCAACCCCAATGCATTTTTCTTCTTCTGAGAGGTCTAAGACATGCAAGGACGTGGGGGTTGTGCTAGGTTAAGGACTAATCAAGAAAACCATCTATGGTAAGGAACAACCCTGCAACTATACATTTAAAATACTTGATATGGCTTGTACTTGCAATTCTTTTTAAGTTGCCCTTAAACTAAATTCTAAAAGCCTAGTCATAATAACTTATCTAGGGCTTACTTATGGTCAACCAGATATTCGCCTCTGCTCTGCATGCTCATACAACGGGTACTTGACCAGGGATAGCAATCGGCTGGAGTTTGTTTTCTGTTTAGTCAAGTAAAAACTTATTTATTAATTAGATTGTGAGATATGCAGAGCCTCGCCTGTAATTTGAGGCCCACAGTGAGAGAGCCATGCTTGCCAGAGCTTACAATTCCATATGGAGTTACAGTCTTCAGTGATCTGTGGACAGAAGAGCTGTCTTACCACTCCATTGGTTTGCTGCAATTACAAATCAATCCATGGGCCAGTCAACAAATATTGATCGGAGGGGACCTGGAATCCAATAAAGCACTCAAGTCAACAAATTTTTGCTTTAAAATTTAATCTAAAAGCTTTTATCAATTTCATTAGACATGCATACAAATAGATTAAAAATAAAATAAAATAAAATTAATTTAGTATTTAAATAAGAGTACCGCTAAGCATGAATTATATACAGTATATTTACAGCTGTTTTAGGTAAAAGAGGAATTAATATTATTCTTTTGTGAATATTTAAAGGTTCTCACAGGGTAATATATTGCAAAGGGCCTACGATGCGGGTGGTATAGTGGGGACTTTTCGCCAATCACTCACATAGAAGTGTATTTTTGGCACATATTGCATAGAATGGCAGGCAACACAGAACAATAAGCTACATAGTAAAGTTATACTGGTATGCATTTTAAATAACTCTGTTCCTCCCACTGTGTAACTAAATTTACTTTCACATTTGTTAATGTTATCTGTAGTTATTTCACCTAAACCTGAATCCCAAGAATGCCGCTAAATAGACATCTGTATGACATAAATAGGATTTGTTTTTACCATTTAAAGGATTATAAAATTTGTTCAGCTAGTTTTGTGATCCCAGAACTGTTGGACAGCACATTCAGATCCACTATAGCAGAAGCACAACTTGGTCGGGAATACACCCCAGTCTGCCAACTGGACAACGAAGGAGAAGCAGTCCAATATTTCTTCTTAACAGTAAAAGCACTACTGGTGATTACTAAGGTTTTGTTTACCTTACCCTTGTTCCTGCAAGCATCCTCCTCCCTGAAGCTGTTTCTCTTCAGAGCTCCATCCATCAGCCACATTCTGATGGCATTACGTACAATGCAGGACCAGCAGTCCTGCATTGCAAGTGAGGACGTCTTGGGCACATCCTTATTTTTTCAGAGTTTAGCTCTGAATGCATATATATTATTTCTATTGGTGTTTGCCTGAATTTAGAAATTGAATATAGTATAGTTTTCATTTTTGGTCTACTTAAATTCATTAGGCTTAACCTCTTGCTGCCCATGTAATGCATATGTGTGGCAGAAAGATGGACGGGCTGTAACATCATCACACCTAATATTTGAGTGTGTCTATGGGTTGTAGAGTTTTTTGTGCGCTAACTGAATGCTCCCAGCACAGTGACTGACCTGTCAAAGCTCTCAGTCTATATTAATGATTGGGAGTTGGCGGGACTGACTCCTCATCATGTGACCACAGTGGTTACGTGATAGCTTGAGTTAAGGAACAAGTTTACAAAAACCTATTAGTTCACACTTCCTAGATTTGTGATCCAACCCAGAAACCCCCACTTAGATGCTTACTCCCCTCCCCATAACAGTGGCAGCCTCCTCCAGTGTATACTCTCCTAGGCCTTCAATCTTCTCCAGTGCTGGCCTTCACAGTGTCTCTCCATAGACCTGAATAGGCCTGTACCCCTAGCTTCTCTAGTGCAGCAATATAGCGCTCTTTGAGTCTATGGGGACTTTCTGCATAGATGTAGCTAGCACTGGAGAAGATTACAGTCCAAGAAGAATAGACACTGGAGCTGGTGCAGGTCAAGGAGTGTAAACACTGACAGAAGGTGCAACTACCATGGTAAGGTAAGTAAGCATATGAGTGGGGACGTGTCAGGATTATATCAGATTAGGGGGCTAGGTAGGTGAGCTAGTGGGTTTTTATTTTAAACTGAACTTGTATTTTTAAGCCTTGTACACATGCTCAGTTTTCTGAAAACTGCCATGGAGCTTTGGCCAGAAATCCCGGTCGTGTGTATGCTCCATCGGCACTGCCTCGCAGTGTTTCCCATAGGTAAGTTGTAGATCTGGTGGGAAAAAAACGCTGGGATTCCCAACAGGAAAATAGAGAGCAGGTTCTCTATTTTCCTGCCGGGATTCCTGGCTGTTTTTCTGATGGGAAAACTGCGAGGAAGCATACACACATCCAGTTTTCCCGGCCAAAAGCTCTCCTGGCAGTTTTCCTGCTGGGAAAACCGGTTGTGTGTACGAGGCTTAAGCCTGTTAACAACAATACCTGAAAAAATGCAAACTAGCCTGCTGCAAAGCACAAAATGCATTTGGTACTCTAACCCTACATACTCTGTCTCAGAGGGGTACACTAGTGTGTTTAGATGTGCGTACATGCATTAACACGCGTCAAACGTTTGTTCTGCCAAAATGATGTTACTCCTGGACACCCTGGCAGTGTTTTTTTCCTCTGCCTCCAAACACCCTTGCCTCTAAACTCCTCTCCACAAAAAAAAAATTGATGAACCCCTTGTGTGTGAGCCTCTTATGATGTTGCAAAGGAGTTTATTTACTAAAGCTGGAGAGTGCAAATCAGTCTCACTTCGGCAGAGAAACCAATCAGCTTCTAACTTCAGCTTGTTCAATTAAGCTTTGGCAACAAAACCTGGAAGCTGATTGGTTTCTATGCAGAAGTGAGACTGATTTTACACTCTTCAGTTTTAGTAAATTAACCCCAAAGTCACTTAAGTTCCAATGTCCTTGTGAAATGTATATATCATAATGGCCTCATTTTATACCTATACCAACATTAAGTGCAGTAATGCAGTTTCCTCTGCACCTAGGGTATAATAGTAATTAGTAATACATTTGACATGCATTACTAATTAGCATGTTGATCTTTTCAGAGATAGTATATATTATATATTTTCTTCTTATTATTATTATACAGGATTTTTATAGCAACAGTTTGTGCAGCGCTTTACAATGTTAGAGAAAACTGTACAGTTAAAATCAAATTCAATACAGGAGGATTTGATACTTGACTACTACATATTGCACCTTTCCACGTTTCGAAAGAGATGATAACGCTTCTAAAATTATAACTACTTCCACTCTGGCATATGTACCATCTTTATGTTTACTGCTATCCTCTCATCTGCAGAACTAAGGCTTATAGGTGGGTCAGTCTAATGACCAGGGCTTTTTTTCTGGGGGAACTTGGTGGAACTCAGTTCCACCACCTTTGGCTCAGACCCTTTGGTGCCCGCTCACCACAATCACTTGTGAACACAGAAGTCTGGTTTCTGTGTTTACAAGTGACTGCTTTGTAACCCCCTGAACTCTGCACACTGTATGTAATGCAATTCTGGTATTTAATGCCCCTTTAAGACCCTTCTACTGTTTGTGAAATCTGAACGGGTCGTGGTTGAGTTCCTGCACCTATTTTCTGAGAAAAAAAGCTCTGCTAATGACTATATATGTATATATATATATATATATATATATATATATATATTGTCAAAGGTGTTGGGACACCTGCTTTTACACGCACGTGAACTTTAATGACATCCCAGTCATAGTCCGTAGAGTTCTAAGATTTCTAGTCCACATCAGTGCCTGACTTCACAAATGAGCTTCTGGAAGAATGGTCAAAATTTACATAGACACACTCCTAAAACTTGTGAACAGCCTTCCCAGAAGAGTTTAAGCTGTTATAACTGCAAAGGTTGGCCAACTCAATATTAAACCCTACGAACCACGACTGGGATGCCATTAAAGTTCATGTGCATGTAAAGGTGTGTATATATATATATATATATATATATTCATTATTTAATCCTATAATAATGCTTAGATGTTACCACTCAACCACCATATATATATATATATAAGCACCCTTCTTAGAAATACTTTAATAGTAGTATGTCAATTTCTCTTGAAACACTACTAGTAGTAGTTTCCCCCGGGTAATTATTATATTTATTCTGTGTATACTTTCATTCCTCATCCAAATATCCAACATGATTGTTCCCCCTACCCACTACATGCCATATTTTTACATTAAACCCTCTTCTTAAATCAATTGGTTCAAATGGCATCTCCATTCTAATATACTACACAATACTACACAATCCCAACATGTTTAACCACAGGGGTATACTATGTAAAAAATGAAAGGGTGCATGTGATAAAGTACCAAAAATACGTATAATGCTAACCGCATGATGGTTTAATTAAGCTATAAAAAAAATACAGCAAATGGTCAGTGACACACTTAGCATTCTAGCTAGTCATTGCCTACATCAGAACATCTGCTGACCTCTGTCTCGGAGTCTGGACATCTGGACTGTTATTTCAGAGGATCCATAGCAATTTAATGAGCTGACAGGTGATAATGAGTTCTTATTTCCTATGAGATAGATCTGTATACAAACTAGAATTAAACTTAGAAAATGACATGTTTTTGGTTACAGTGCCTCTCATATTAATCTAGGTGATACAGATAATAAAGTGTGATGCAATTCAAGCTGGTATTATGCGGTACTTTGCACAGCAGGAGAAGGATTTGTTTTTTCAGTCAGGCCAGATACATATGGTGCTTTAAGATAGATTAACAAACAATACAAATGCTGCTGGTGGAACAGATCTAGCTGGTATGGTGCACAGTGACAACAGAGGATCTTAGAATACCAGTCCTAGGGGATCGCAGAGGGTAGCCGATCTGCTACACTGGTGCCATGCTGTATGTCTCTACAGGCAGTAATTACGATCTTGCTTCTCTTACATGTAATAGAGAAATTGCAACTTTGACGCAGCATATTCTGCTTCTAAAAATTGGCTTGGTTGTTTTTAGCGCAGAAGTATCAACATCATAACTTTAATCTCATCATTTTTTCAGCACCAGAAAAAAATGAGTTTTTCTACATACAGTAACTTGATTCTTATACAGGATGTGATATTTCATGACTTTACCTTTAAGATCGACAACACAACCATTGGTCCCTCCACACATGCCAGGGTGCTGGGTGTAATCATTGACTCTGACCTCTCATTCAGCCCCCACATCCAATCACTGGCTTAATCGTGCCACCTTAACCTTCGCAACATCTCCAGAATTCGACCCTTCCTGACTAATGACACCACAAAGCAACTTATTCACTCCTTGATTATTTCCCGCCTTGACTACTGCAACTCTCTCCTTAATGGCCTACCCTTACGCAGGCTATCCCCTCTTCAGTCTATTATGAATGTTGCTGCTAGACTAATACACCTCACTAACCGATCCATGACTGCTGCTCCTCTCTGCTAACCACAACATACAAGGCCATTCACAACATCACCCCATCTACATCACCAACCTCATGTGCAGATATCGCCCAAATCGTCCCCTCCGCTCCTCCCATGACCACCTGCTCTCTAGCTCCCTTGTTACCTCCTCCCTAGCTCCCTTGTTACCTCCTCCCATGCTCGCCTTCAGGACTACCCCAGAGCCTCTCCCATCCTCTGGAACTCTCTGCCCGGGTATGTCCGATTAGCCCCTAACCTCTCCACCTTTAGGAGATCCCTGAAAACTCATTTATTCAGGGAAGCCTATCCCACATCCATAACTGTGCCTGAGTCACCCCCATCAAATCATTCTCTGAAGCTATAACCTTTTTGTATTACCACCCCCTTCCTTTAGAATGTAAGCTCTACAAGCCCTCCTGTAATTTCTGTATTGAGCTGTACTGTAATTGTGCTGTCCCCCCTCTACATTGTAAAGCGCTGCGTAAACTGTTGGCGCTATATAAATCGTGTATAATAATAATAATAATAATTTCAGCACACATTTACTGTATGTACCCAAAAAAATTAAATGAGAACACAATTGTTGTTTTCAGTGGCAACCTATCAGCATTCATCTTTTACTTCATAAAAATTAAATACAAATGTTAATTGGTACACCTGTTTTGTGCTCAGTGTAGAGTTCAAACGATGACTTTGACGATGCTTTGCATAGTAAACTATCCCCGCACTCGCATTTGGCGGTCAGTACTCCCTGCTGAAAATGACCCATTTATCTGAATAGGGTTGCCCTGCAACTGCCCCAAAACCATGTGCAATGCACTTGGCTGCTGCGTGCTGGTGGGAACTTTTAGGGGATAAAAAACTGGCGGAAGAATGTCTCTGCACCACCTGTCTAAGGCCTTTTAAAATTGATCCACCAAGGATCGCTCTTCAAAGAGCAAAGCTTGTGTAGATGAGCCCATAGAAAGTATCTATTCTGGAATTAAATTATTGCATACAGCATCTGATATCTGACTTTTACCTCAGGGTAGATTTCTGGAACAAGCAGTGAGTCAATCACTCAATCAGGAATGAGATCTGGGGGAATTCTGTACATTGACACTGTATAGGATGCCTGCAGATTAAAGTGAATGTAAACCAGATTCATGAAATTTGAGCTAGGCACATACATCTGCAGCATTTTGTTATCTCTTTTCAATAAACCAAGTCTTATAGCTCTCTTTTGAATGGTTCCTCTGTTATCAGCCTGAGAACTCCTGCTTTTTTATTTTTTACTTTTTAGACAAAAGCAGCCAGAATCTTTTGTCAAATGAGGTTGCTACAATAGAGTAGCAGAGAGCAGCTCCTTAACAAAACAGCTCTGCGAGTCTCTGCCTATGAGGAGAGGGGGGGTGTGCCTTTCCTCCAATCAGCAATGTTAGTTATCTTGGCTGTATCCCCAGACATCACACTCTGTGCTAACCAGGAAGAGAAAATCTCCTACCAAAATATGAACTTTCTAAACAGTATATAAATGTGAAGACAGCAGATATACATATAATACCAATGTAGGGAGGTTTGGTTTATCTCTGTGTATCATCTGAGGCTGTTCACTTCACTGGGTATATGGAGGGTTTACATCCACTTTAAAACACTGATATTTTTTACAATTTTAGAACATTATATCAAGTGCAGAATGAAGGAGAAGAGTTTTTTATATTGTGAAAATCGATATTCTTTTCTAAATCCCCAACTCTATAGCAAACATCTGCATAAATTTGTTGATACTGTCCTGTGATTGTATTTTAGACACATTATTTCACAATGGTGGCGCACACACATTGAATTTAGTATTGTATTTTATTTGTCAAACTCTGCAGAAACATTTCCCTTGATCAAATCTGTGAATTGCTGCACGTCCAAGTCCCTTTGTGGCAGATTAATCTAAAAACTCACAGAAAGTGTAAGAAAACCACACTGGCTAGAGCTTATAATTCATGTGAACCTAAAATTGACAATGATTACTATGGGCTCTCAAAGATGGTACCTCTGCGAGCCTGAATTCCGTAGAGTTAAGTATATTCAGAACAGTAAAGTCAGTCCTAGATGAATGGCAGATCACATAGGAACTGTCTAAATAACAGACTGCTGCAGTCTTAAAAGCAAAGATAAAAAAAAAAATGTATGTTGCACCTGCAGGCTGCTCATTTAAAATTGGATGCTCAACTATAGGACCAAACAAAGGGTTCAAGTGCACAGACGTAATTATAGGACAGATATGTAATTAAAAGCTTGAAAATGACAGACACAAGAATGACTCACAGTCTTTGTTCCTTTTAATGGAACAGGCAAATGAGCAATGGAAACTTTTTTTTTTTTTTAATAATGGGGATGGGCCATTAAACACATTAAAGGAGGACACAGAGATAACGTGTAACATAAAGGATATTAATCTGTCTATATCTATAGAGAGAAAAAAATTCCCACCTGGCCAATCAGCCCTTCCAGTGTTTTATCTTCATAATTCAGTTATCCAGCAGCATGGCCGTCTTACTGAGCTGAAGAAAATTTGCTATTGAAGTAAGGTTGCAACAATCATCAGGAAGAAGAGACTGTCGAGTGGCAGTCTGATTGTTTTTTCTGTAATAGGTACTCTATAGAGGTAGAGAATCTTTAAGCTTCTCATTCAAATTTTAGTAGTTAAAGTTGCGGCAGTTTTCAAATTTAGCGGGTACAATGCTAATGTACTGCATGTCAAAAACATATGGTGAAAGTTGACGTCAGAACGAATTCCCGACGCGATGATGGATACTTGTTATATCTATATCCCGTCCGGATTATCATTGAGATTGAATTGCCGATCCGGAGTCGGCATCGATATGTTCAGCTTCAATAAGAAGGGGAAACATTTTTACAATGTTCCTAATATATGACAAGTAGTTGATCCAGAGTTGACCCATAATTACAGTTGATCCAGAGGGGAAACATTTTTACAATCCTATATATACAATAGTTGATCCAGAGTGACCCACAGTTGATCCAGAGGAAGGCAAAGAAAGAATTCCTGATCCCCCAAGAGGCAATTTGGATATTCCCTGGATCAAATGTACCTATAAATGTTGGTAACCAGTTATATTATGTGCATTTTGCAAAGAATTCAGGCCTTTTTTTTAAAACTGAGCTGGACAGCTCTTAAGGGAGTCTAGCAGGGGTGGCTCATCCATTAAGTGCACACGGGCGCTGCCCACCCATCCATGTGTCCGGCCCCTTGCAAGATGCCAGATGCATCTATTACAATAGGGGAAGGGGGGCAGTTTGAAGCACCTGATTAGAGACAGGGGCTCTAATAGGCTTCAAAATAAGGTTGGCTCGGGGCACAGAGAATGTGAACGGAGCCCACCCAGATGTATTACAACAGCAAATTAATATTACACTGATCCTCCCCCTGGCCAATCAGGAAGTGTTTTTTTTTATCCGTTACCCGATTGGCTGAAAGGACAGGCGATCCTATTGAACTCCTTGAAGGAGAGGAGGAGACGCGCTGGAAGCCACCATGATGGAGGAGAGAACACGGAGCCAATGCCCGTTGCCCAACACACGCTACCTGCCTAGATGGGGTAAGTGCTGGACTGACCAGCAGATAGCGGTGGAGGACCGCCGGCAACTGGGGGAGGGTGGTTGCTTGCTTCCCCCGCCCAAAAAAAACACCAGTAGCCACTGGAGTCTAGTCTGGATTGACTCTAGCTTGGACCAATGTAACTATGCATATACCATACCTGACTGGTGCCTCTGGAAGCTGGAAATTACTGATCTAGACACCACTATTCCAGTGATCTCCATGTGCTTCTGAATCCCTTGCAGGGTTGCCAACTCTCAGTAAATTTACAAACAGTTTGTAAAATCCATAATTTTTGCATCTGTCTGTGAATGTCCATTGCAGACGTGCAAACTGCGTAACGGACATTCATGCACAGATGCAAAAATTACAGATTTTACAAACTGTTTGTAAATTTACTGACAGTAGGTAACCCTGGTCCCGTCCCGAGTGGCTGCTCTGATACATTCCAAACACAGAAGGTCAACCACTTGGCATGAGCGCCATTCATGCAGTAACAGTATACAAATAATGATTAGATACACACAAGAAAGGATACAACTACAAGGAATTCAACTACCCTAAATATACCCTTCTAAAATAATTATAATTTAGATAAGCAGCTCAGTGATCAAAGTTTAGTTTACACATTGGCAAAATTTCATAAATCAATTTTACCCAAATCACAACAGCGCAACACAAGCACAGTGATATTTAGCACTTCTCTCTTGCAGCAATTGAATCCCAGCCAGAACACTATCTGCATGGAGTTTGCATTCTCTCCCTGTGCTTGTGTGGGTTTCCAACTACACTCCAAAGATTTGCTGATAGGATTACTGGCTCCTGTTCAAACTTGGCCTAAATCCCAGTTCACACAGGCTAAATATCTTCTGATATCGGCCGGAACTGTCCGACATTCGGCCGGTGTGTACGGCAGACTCTGGCCGAACATCCGGCTTCTGTCAAAGTGGGCATGCCCAAAAAACATCTGCCGACCGGCATCCGGTCAGCACTCTTGGCCAATGGCTGCAAGCGCTGACCTGTGTGTTCTAGCGGGGGGAGGCAATATCCCCTGTCAGAACACAATAGCTCAGTAGGGAGATCTCTGTACTAACACTGGATCGTTAGTTCAGTGAATGCCTTTCAAGCTCGTCATTTTTTTTGTTCAGCCAGCTGGGTTGAATGAAAAAAAAAAAAAAAAAATAGGTAGGCATTAGTGTGTGTGTGTTTAAATGCATGTGAGATAGGGACCTTAGATTGTACACTCCTTGAGGGCAGACAGGGACTGATGTGAATGTAAAGTGCTGAAAATTTTCAGTGATATACTGTATAAACACCTGTAATAAATAAATCACTACCCTGTCATAATGAGCAAAAGAAACCAATAGAATAGCTAACGAAGTGTCTTGCAGCTGCTGTTTATGTGAGCATGTCGGTTGCTTTCACTTTTTTTCACCCGGCTCTTATTGTCCTGTTTTTATGAATTATTAATTTAAAGTTGAGAAGCGGGGGGAGGTAGTGTTCTGCTGTCGGAAATGACATCTTACATTAAAGTGAGAAGCGGGGGGTGCTGACTTCTTATCTCTTCTCCCATGCACCCAGCGAGTTAAGAAGTGGGGTGAGGGGCCAAAAATGACTTCTCACCAGGTGGGGCCTCTAGTAATTTTGGGGGCCCTCCACAGCTTAGCGGGGCCCTAAGCGGCTTGCATAGTGAGCCTTTAGGGCGGATTGGCCCTGGCCTGGCTTTCTCTGATTTCAGTTCATCTGAGGCTCTGACTCAGAACAAACATGGAGATCATGGAGTCAGAGCGCTGGATGTTCTTGGTCAGTAGTTAAGAAAGTACAGAGACGAGTGATTGAACATGACATGGCGTGATCAAGTACAGTAAAACCTTGGATTGCAAGCATAATTCGTTCCGGAAGCATGCTTGTAATCCAAAGCACTTGTATATCAAAACTAAATTTCCCAATAAAAAATAATGGAAACTCAAATGATTCGTTCCACAACCATTCATTCGTAAGTCCCTCAGTTTATAGTCCATATAAAAAGATAATAGCAATGTGATAAGTTGTGTAACCATAAAATGTCCATCCACAAAAGGAAGTCTCCACAAGGGGATAAGAAGCAAAATCCAGCAGGAGCTACAGAGTATAAAAGAGTACCTTCTACAGAGTATAGGAAGAGAAGGTACAACATTTAGCAACTCACCTGGTTGAATGATTAAAAGAGACCCATCTAAGCATGCAGGCACCTGGTGTAAAGCGATCAACATAGACCGTCCTCCCCACCGTCCGGCTCTCACCGCTATCAGTCTGCAATCATGACCGGGAAGACTACCCTGCAGTAGAGTGATCTGAAAGCGAGGCTAGAACCGCTCGTGGAAGAGGCGGCATCAATGGCAGTGAGGAGGTCTGTCTATGTGGACAGCTTTACCCTGGATGCCTGCAATCTAAGATGTGCCTGTTTTAATCATCAGCCATGTGAGTTTCTAAATGTTGTACCTTCATTAAATGTAACCATATTGCTACACTTAGAGGCTCCTCTCTTCTCTTTTTGACATGACACTACTCTTATATCAAGACATCGCTTGTATATCAAGTCAAAATTTATTAAAGGGGCAGTAAAGGTTTGTTTTTTATTTTCTAAATAGGTTTCTTTAAGCTAGTGCATTGTTGGTTCACTTACCTTTTCCTTTGATTTCCCTTCCCTTGGTTTGAGAGTAACTTGGTTTAAGAGCGTTTTGCAAGACAAGCAACATTTTTTAAAGGGGTTGTAAAGGTTCGTTTTTTATTTTTTAAATTGGTTCCTTTAAGCCAGTGCATTGTTGGTTCCCTTACCTTTTTCTTAGATTTCCCTTCTAAATGTTTTTTTTCTTTGTCTGAATTTCTCACTTCCTGTTCCTCCTCACTAAGTTTGCCCCCATCATACAAGACGTTCTGGCTGGGGGTTAGTCTGCGTGCTCGCCCCCTCCCTTGAGACTACATCCTTGCGGGGAGACGCTGTGTTCAGAGCATGCTGACTACCCCCAGCCAGAACGGCTCGGATGATGGGGGCAAGCTTACTGAGGAGGAACAGGAAATGAGAAATTCAGACAAAGAAAAAAAACATTTAGAAGGAAAAAATAAGGAAAAGGTAAGTGAACCAACAATGCACTAGCTTAAAGGAACCAATTTAAAAAAAATAAAAAACACAACTTTACAACCCCTTTTTTGCTTGTCTTGCAAAACGCTCTTAAACCAAGTTACTCTCAAACCAAGGTTTTACTGTATTCCAAAACACAGGGTTCCTATAACAAACTTGCCAAACAGCTACATATTGCAGATGGCCCTTTTATTACAGACATCCTTTAAAGTAAAGGGCAGTTTCTAGCCCTCAATCTGGGCCATATATAATACAAAGTTTTGACAATCTCTCTTTGTCTTGGAGCTGATTATTTTACACAGGTGCAGTATGTGGGCATGTTGGAGGTACATGCTGTCAATACAAGTCTATAGACAAAAGAACAGTTCTATATGGTACTTTCTAGTAATAAACCTCCCACATATTTTCTAATTATGGGTAGAATGAATGTTTAGTGAAAAGCGCTGTTTCTTTACAACTCTTGAGTTTTTTGTTAGGTTCACACTAGGGGCATTCTCAGGCTGGATGCTGTTATGTTCTCACCGTTTGTGTTGTTTCCTGCAATAATTGGAAAAAGCCGGTGCTACTAGTGTTATATTGTAGGAAGTGTTGAGATTCCTTTTCCGTGCAATAAATAGAACAAACATTACATGAGGTTGATGTTTAAAACTATAACCATTAGGCCCCTTTCACACGGTTGGACCATTTAGGTCCGCCTGCCAGTTTTGTCGGCGGAACCTGAACGTCCCCTCCATGCAGTCCTATGGAGCGCCAAATGTCAGCGGAGACATGTCCACTGACATCCGATCCGCCAAAATCAGACGGATGGCGATACGGGGGATCGGGTGAGATCTGATGAAATCGAAATGATGTCCGTTTTCATCAGATCTCTCCATAGGAGACAGCGGCGCTGCACAAGTCCCTCCCCACTCAGTGAGCAGAGAGGGACTTGTCATCCGCCGGCTCAGCGGAGAGATCTTCCGCTGAGCCGTTGGGAGCTGGCAGAGTCCACCTCATGTGGAAGAGGCCTTAAGACATTATAAAAACCTATGGTGGACCACCTGCTGTCCATCACTGTGTCTCGTCCCCTTGTCGACAGTGCAGAGCATGGGAATGAAGGACACGCTCAGGGATTCATGGGTTACAAGCAGGGGCGGACTGACCATTGAGTCACTTGGGCACTGCCCGAGGGCCCCATGCCACTAGGAGGCCCCATCAGGGTTGCCAGGCTCAGTAAAACCAGGGACAGTGTGTAAAAATCTGTGTTTTTTTTTTTATATCTGTCCCTGATATGTCCGAAACTGACATGCTTTTGATGTGAAAATCCTGAGATTTTAGTTGCCCCGCCTCTGCACTGCCTCCTGGCGTGGTGGCCATCTGTAAGCCCGGGGCCCCATAATCTTCTATTGCCCGGGGGCCCCATGAGTTGTCAGTCCGGCCCTGGTTACGAGTGATTTGCACACTAGAGTTGGAACCCAAGTTTCACCTCTGACCAGAAAGGAGAACGAAGTAATGAGCCGCAGTGAAGTGTAGAGGAAGCATTCAGCTTGAGCCACACCTTAAAGTAAGTTAATAAAAGCTTTTCCCTGCTATTTGTAATTTGAGAAAGTGCTTAACAGTCTATACGGTGAACTTCCTAAGGCCATAACCTTGACTAATCCTGGAACAGTTATAAATGGTTGGAGAATAAGGTGTCTTCTTTATCTCTTTGAAATAATATACGTACTCCTGGAAAAATGCAAAAGGGCGTTGTGTTGTAATTAAATGAACGCTGGGCCCCTTGCTTACTGACTGAATAAGAAAATAGTAATCTGGTAAGATTCCAGGTGTCCTTTCATTTTCGGTCACATTGCAAAATAAGACCACACAGTTGACTGATTGCTATCTCTGCAGCAACGCTTTTGCTTTTTGGTGAAACTGCATGTAGGTGGGGTGCAGAGTGTGCAGTGGCAATAATTCCCACAGTCATTAACAAAAAACGTATATATAAACAATGCAGTTTACAACAAGCCCGGTGGGACAGGTACTCACAGTTTCCAACAACATGAAGAAGCAGTTTCCAGCCTGACTTACAGTGTCTGTAGAGAGTTAGCAGAATGCGGCCTGGCCGTCTAGCACCCAATCAGGTAACTGTCCAGAAGACATGCAACTCTTTGCTTTCCCTCCTCATCAGGAACCTTTCCCTAGCATTATTACCGTCCCTGCTCTACCAACTCGCCAAAAACTTGCCAAATCTGGGAGCTAGAGCCTTAAAAAAACTTTGCCTGACCCAAGATGGTCACCAGGTTCACAAGGGGTGGCAACATCCAATGAGGTCACTTCCCCAGTGACCCAGAAAACCATAGAGGTTCCATGATCCTCCTGACTTCCTCCCCAACTGCAGTGCCACTGCAGACAGCCCCACCTACAGAGGAGATAGTAGACTGCATAGTACAGTCTGATAGTACAACTACTATATTGCAGCAAATGTAAGACAACATAAAGAAGCTGGAATTGATCATTGATCTTCTATAATCTGTCATTCTTTTGATTGCCTGTCATTCTTTTGATTGATACTTACCTCTCCAACGGCTTCTGGGCCTTCAGGGAGTTCCGTCTGAGATCCGGTAACGTCAGGGACACCAGGGCTCCATCTGAAGGGCTCCATCTGAAGGGCTCCTTTGCTGTGCCTTCATATCTGCATGCCGGCAGGACCTTACTATCTGCCACATGCAAGGGCTGTTACACTTCCTTCTATCACTTCCCTCTATCAACCTGGGATTCTACAACCATCCACTGAGAGTTGTGATAGTTCCCTTCATGGGACATCAACATGCCGATGGACTGATGTTGACCTCTCCTCATCTGGATTCAGCAGTGGTATCGTTGTACACATTTTTTTACCAGTATCATACTTGGCTACATGTTTTTAAGACTGCTTTGGTACCGTTTGGTATTACTCGCACCATTTTTACAGTTTATGTAGCTACATCGATTTTATCTCCAGTGCAATATTTATTTGGTTACCTACTTGAAGACTATAAAAGGTTTAAAGCTATTCCCATCGAGCGCTGCTTTTGTGTGTTTTTTGTAACCTGCTATCCATTTTTCCAGATCAGCTAAGAGTAGTTGGATCTGTATGTGCATTATACTTAATCGAAATTAGTCGATTAATCGATTAAAAAAAAAAAAACGATTGAATCGAACACAAACATTTTGATCAGTAACAGCCCTAATGTTATTGTTTACCATCAACATTTTTATTAAAGATTTTAGAAAATAATATACAAAGACGGTATACATAGCTCATATTTTGCAATCCAAGCAGAAAGTATGTTATCATTTAACCTACCAAAGCATATTGTTACAGGCAATTATATAGTGCCAACATTTTACACTGGGCTTTGACATATTGCTCGTTCAAATCAATCTCTGCCCCAAAAGAGCTTACAATCTCGGGTAACTATTACACACAATTCACCTACCAGCATGTCACTGAAATGTGAGGGGAAACCCACACAAGTACAAGGAGAACATTAAAACTCCATACAGATAGTGGTCTAAGGGAGATTTGAACAGGAGACCCTAGCACTACAAGGTAGACATGCTAACTACTAAGGTGCTGTGATATGCAATTGTGTGCAACTGAGCTTACAGTCTTGAATCCTTTCATCATACTGTATGGCTAGATAAATAACATCACTTATCTCTTGTGCTATTAAAGTTATACTAAAGATATTTTTTCGTTTTTTTGCACTGTGGAACGATATTGCACAGAGAGGTCCCTTGCTTCCTCTTTGACGTTTCCCGATCAATGTTGTCCATTCCTTTTTCCTTTTAAGCCATGTGCTATAAGTGCATTGTGTGCCCATCCCCCCCCCCCCCATCTGGGCTGTGTATGTCCATAGACACGGACAGCGCTGGTAAGCCATGCCTCTGCTCCCGTCTCACAGGAGTTTGTCAGCAGGAGGAGCCTTTGTCTCTCGCTACCCTCCTGTGAGACCAGGAAAAGCAGTGCTGCAGCCAAGCACAGTGCTGGACCAACCAGAGGAGTCAGATAAGTCTTTAGGGATGAGGGAGGGGGCTTAGTAGGGAGTTTTTTTTTACAAAAATGCAGAGAAAGCAATAAGGTCAAAAGATAATTTGACTTTAGAACCACTTTAAAGCTATCAATAGACAGTTAAGCAGGAACTGGCTGACACTCGACCCATGTATGGGCAGGCTGAACGTACCCAAGTTGATCAATTAAGAAACTTGGTTACAACTAGCCTGCTGGATTTTAAATACAATTTTTGCTAGAAACTCTCAAAGACTGTCATTAATCATTGTGTTCTTGTGAACTCAATGGCTCCGCACCCATGGTTGCAGGAAAGAAATTCACTCTGTCTATGGCTGGCCTAGGCAGTACAGCTTTGTTGTCAACCTGCATCTTCAGATTGTTGAATGACGGCACTGATCAAAGCAACAGAGACTTGATTGTCTTGGGGTGCTGACCTCCCTCACACAGTGTGAGTGCTGCTATGCAGGTGGCTGAGATCGGGACATGTTTAGGAATTTATAGTAGCCCTATAAATACTTTTATTTAAGTTTTAATTAATATATATAACTGGATTAGCTAATGATTTGATATCTACTCATCTACTAAAATTTTAAACATGGCTTAACAGCCCACTGACACTTCATGAGTGACGGTATTCGGGTGCTAGGTGTGTTTTCACACTGTATCTGTTGTAGCCTCGGAACATGTAGACCAGACCCATCAGCCATAGCGTCATTTCTCATAATAACTTGGATGTCAGCACCTAATAAATATGCCTGTTTACACTAGGTAATTTGGATAGCATCATTTAGCATTCAGTAGTCATTTACTTAAAGGATCACTAAAGGAATTTTTTTTTATAGCTTCCTTTACCTTACTGCAGTACTGGTTTCATGTCCTTATTGTTCGTTTTTGCTTTGAAGTTGCTGTAATCCTGCTCTATTCTCCACACTACCTGCTTGTCTGTTTCCTTATAACCACGGTGCTGGGAGCTTTCTCACGGTGGTCTAAGCTGTCATTACTGTGTGTCTAAAACTTCCCAGAACCAATCAGATTCATTTTAAAAACAAAACACTGCCCTGGATGTGTTTGTTTTTGTTCTGTGTGTCTATTTCTACTTCACAGAAACATGAAGCCAGTTCAAAAGTGAAACTAACCTGCAGGCACATTATATGATTGATTTTTATCTATTTTTAATCATTTTGAAAAGGAATCAGTTAACTTTTATGTCTCTATACCCTGTAAACAGTCATTTCAGCAAAAAATTTTTTTTCCTTTAGTGACCCTTTAATTGAATCCCAATGCTTGCAATCCAAATTTTCTAGATCGGTTTACCATTGATTTAGAAAAAATAAATAAAAATAAGTTACATAGAACTTTAGAATGTTAACATAAAAATTCAAACTGAAAACTTTAAACAGAAATCAATATTAACCACTTTCCCACCGCGCCATAGGCATTTTACTGCTACGGCGCGGTGGAGTTACTGTGACACGACGTCCCTGGGACGTCGTCCTTCACTTCCGCGATTGCGCGTCCCCTGGGACCCTGGGACTCGCTCGCGGAAGTGTCCGTGCTTGCCGGGTCTAGAAGATCCATCCCAGCTCTGCAATCCCCCAGTACCCTGCAATCCCCAGTACCCTGCAATACCCCAGTACCCAGCAATACCCCAATACTCAACAATACCCCAATACTCAACAATACCCCAGTACTCAACAATACCCCAGTACGGCAATACCCCAATACTCGGCAATACCCCAATACCCCAATACTCGGCAATACCCCAATACTCAGCAATACCCCGCGCGATACTCTGCAATACCCCGCGCGATACTCTGCAATACCCCAATACCCTGCATGATACTTTGCAATACCCCCTATGGGGATTTTTAAGTAGCGAAGTTTGGCGCCATTCCACGAGTGTGCGCAATTTTGAAGTGTGACATGTTGGGTATCTATTTACTCGGCGTAACTTCATCTTTCACATTATGAAAAAAAATTGGGGTAACTTTACTGTTTTGTTTTGTTTTAAGCAAAAAACTGTTTCTTTTTTTTAAAACACGCGTTCAATAAATGTCTGCGAAAATACTGTGCGAGATAAAAAGTTGTAACTGCCGCCATTGTATTCTCTAGGGTCTTTTCTAAAAAAGCATATATAATGTTTTGGGGTTCCATGTAATTTTCTAGCAAATAAATGATGATTTTTCCATGTAGGAGAGAAATGTCAGAATTGGTCTGGGTGTTCCAGAATGCCTAGTGGCGTTCCCTGCATGTTGGGCCTCTGTATGTGGCCACGCTGTCTAAAAGTCTCACACATGGGGTATCGCCATACTCGGGAGGAATAGCAGAATGTGTTTTGGGGTGTAATTTGTGGTATGCATATGCTGTGTGTGAGAAATAACCTGCTAATATGACAGAAACAAGTTTTTTTTCTTTTTTTTTTACAGAATTTTCAGTCGTTTTTCTTTTATAGCGCAAAAAATAAAAAACCCAGAGGTGATCAAATACCACCAAAAGAAAGCTCTATTTGTGTGAAAAAAAGGACAAAAATTTCAAATGGGTACAATGTTGTATGACTGTGTAATTGTCATTCAAATTGTGAGAGCACCGAAAGCTGAAAATTGGTCTGGTTAGGAAGGGGGTTTAAGTGCCCAGTGGTCAAGTGGTTAAGAAAAAAATACATTAATCCAATGGGTTATAGAATAAATCAGCAGATGGAGTAAATTATGTGGCAAAATATTCTTTCTCTATAGTTAGGCCCTTTGTGGTGATTTATGATGACATTTTTAAGGGACAGTAATGTTCTTCATGTATTTTTTTAAAGTCCTTCATAAAGTGTAATTGCCGTAAAGTCGGAAGGATTGTATTCGGTGCCATTGGCACTATGTTGTTATGTGCAGCTTTGGTATAACATCATTTTATTAGTCTAGTCCCTGGAGGGTTGCAGGCCACGTAATGCTTCTTGTTCTGACATAATTCTTTTAATAGGGTCCAGCCCATGAGCATGTCGTTATAGACTCACACATGCATCAAATAAATGACCATTTTCAGTTTTATTTATATTTTGAAAACAAGATGTGCAATGATTCTAAACAAAAAAAGCCATGCTTTTGTATGTTGCTGGGAACAAAAGATTTAGTAGTCTCCCTGATTAGAGCTTTTGGATATTGAAAGGGAGGAGATCGTGATTCAGGACCGCAATGTATTTAGCAAAACCCTAAATATATACCGGCAGAACTGTATATGATTCTGTGAACATACACCTTTAACCTCCCTGGCGGTATCCCCGAGCGTGACTCGGGGTGGGTTTTTTCTGCTAAGAACGGTATCCCCGAGTCACGCTCGGGGTAGCTATGCAGAGCCTGCAGCGCGCGCTGGCTTACCTTCTTCCTGGATCCAGCGATGCATCCCCGCTGTGTGAGCAAGCGGGTGCTCGCTCGATTCACACAGCGTCCCCGTGTGCTGCCGATCTCCGTTTCCTGCGACGTTACGACGCACGGAAGCGGAGAACGGCGCCAAATTCAAAAAAGTAAACAAACACTTTACATACAGTATACTGTAATCTTATAGATTACAGTACTGTATGTAAAAAATACACACCCCCCTTGTCCCTAGTGGTCTGTCCAGTGCCCTACATGTTCTTTTATAAATTAAAAAGTGTTCTTTCTGCCTGGAAACTGTAGATTGCCCATAGCAAACAAAAGTGTCCCTTTATGTCAAAAATGGTTTTAGATCAGCTAGAAAACAGCGATAATACATTTTAATCACTTGCAGAATTGAGCGATAGCGATTTGTGGGGAAATTCGTCATAAAAAATAAAAATAATGACAGCGACAATTCTGCAACTGAGCAAATTTCAGTGTTTTTGAGTTGATTACATTATTGAATATTTTTTATTATAATTACATTATAATTTGTTATAATAATTTATAGTTTTTTATTATATAAAAAATTATGATTTTGTTTTTCAAACTTTATCATACCTGGAATGTCTTGTTTGGACAGATTTAAGCAAGTTATTCCTAAGAATTGCAGGCCTACAGTATAAAATGCCAAATTTCCATGCAAATAATTGTACCGCTTTTGGTACGTAATTCCAGACAGAATCATACCGCCAGGGAGGTTAAAGAAAAAACATATAATGATGATGGCTAATAAAACAAGTTTATGAAAAATGTATGCATGGACAAGTGTGGTTATATTGTGGCAATTTTTTTTATACATTAGCAGTGGTACAAAAAAGGCACACATCCGTGGAATCCTCCTCTTTCTTTAGTGAACTTTATTGTAGGGTGACCAGACATCCCCGGTTTCAGGGGACAGTCCCCGGATTGAGGACACTGTCCCCGGTTTTGTCCCCGGATTGGAGTTGAACAGGGACTGGTGCAATTTCAAAGACATTCAGTGCAGAAAAAAATAAATCTGAATTACACACCCCCACTCCGCCGCTCCTACTAGCTTAGGGGTGGGGGGGGGGGTGTGTATTTTTTTCCACTATCTGTGCCCCTTTCTGATGATTATGTGCTGGTCGGAGCGGAGGGAATTTTCTTCAGTTTCGGGTGCATGCCCATTCCGCTCCACTTCTGTTCTTCTGCTTTGGCTCAAGTCCCGGCCAGCCACCTGCCTGCCCATCTCCTTGCCTTCCCTGGTGGAGGGATCTTCCTCCGCTCTCCACCCAGTAGTAGCCGGGGCCAGGAGAGTGAGACTTGACAGGCTGTGAGGCGGGCGGGGACGGGCAGAGAGTCGCTGATTGCTGCCATTACTAGTAAAAAAAAAAATATGTCCCTGGATTTAATTCATAAAAATCTGGTCACCTTACTTTATTGGCCTGTATGTTACATCCAGCATAGCGATTTACCATCCAGCCATAGCTTATAATCATCTGACATGCTTTACTCCATCAGGAGCCTATTCATAGGAGTCAGAAGTGGGAGTATACAGCATAGGTACATGTATGCATGTAACCATCAACCCTGAACACAGACCGTTTGGGGAGATTTACTAAAACTGGAGCACTCAGAATTTGGTGCAGCTGTACATAGTGTACATGTGAACAGCTGCAGCGGCTGCCATTAATACATATAATAACAGAGTACAAATCTGACAGCTACTGCTGATTAATGCCAGCGACCATGCCTGGCCACACACAGATCATTGGGCCACTGGTAGGGGGTACCTGTAGGGGTCCCGGACAGCAGGAGGATCAGTGCAGCAGGACAATTACAGAACGATGCACTGGTGAAGGGAGAGACACCCCCTCATCGGTATTCCTGAGTCAGGCTCAGGGTGGAATTTCAGAACCAAAAGCGTTATCCCCGAGCCTGACTCGGGATCACCTCGCAGTGTTCACAAGCAGGGTTTACTTACCTTGTCCCTGGATCCTGCGATGCCTCCCCGCTGTGTCAACGAGCTGTGTCCTCCTTGCTGAATTCACAGTGTCCCTGTGTGCCTCCGAGCTCCGTTCCCTGCGACGTTACGACACACGGGGGCGGAGATCGATGCCAAATTTAAAAAAGTAAATAAACACAATACATACAGTATACTGTAATCTTATAGTACTGTATAAAAATACACACCCCCCTTTGTCCCTAGTGGTCTGCCCAGTGCCCTACATGTACTTTTATATAATAAAAACGGTTCTATCTGCCTGGAAACTGTAGATTGCCCATAGCAACCAAAAGTGTCCCTTTATGTCAAAAGTGGTTTTAGAGTAGCTAGAAAACAGCGATAATACATTATAATCACTTGCAGAATTGAGCGATAGCGATTTGTGGGGAAATTCATCATCAAAAAATTTAAAGTAATAATTTTTATTATTATTATATTATTTGTTATAATTATTTATATTTATTTATTTATTTATTATACCCAGGATGTCTACTAGACTCTTGTTTGGACAGATTTAAGTGAGTTATTTCTAAGAATTACAGGCCTACAATATAAAACACCAAATTTTCATGCAAAATAATGGTACCGCTTTCAGCACCTAAAATCTGAATTAATCATACCGCCAGGGAGGTTAATTGTCCTCCTGTCCTGCTGCACCGATCCCCCTCCCTGTGCTGCCCACATCTGATTCCCCCCTGTGTGCCCAGTCACCCCCCCTTGCCCCCCCGTAGCACTGCCGGATTTCCTCTCCCACAGGTTGGCGGGTACACAGACAGATTGAGAGTGGGTCAGTCATTTTCTGACCCCTTCCTTTTCTAAATTGGACACAGTGAGAGATTAGTACTGATTGCTCCTGTGTCCATTGATAACTGAGCATAATATACTGTGTTTGCTATGCTTCAGTTTGTGAATGGGGAGGAACCTCTGTCTCCTGTTCATTAATCTTCAGTGCAGCTGAGGCTACAGAGAAAGGTATTGAAGAATCTGTTTCCACAATTACTTTCTCTGTCTCAAAGGCGAGATGTCACGTACGTATCAGATTAGACCCCTGATATTTCATCCAAGCCTGCCCTCTTCAACATCATTGTAAATAAAAATAGTAAAACATATTTTTTTAAATTGTAAAACAAATATTTGTAAACATTTGAAAAATGGGGGGGGGGGGGGGTTGTCAAGTAGTCTGTACAGTGCCCTGTGGATGTACACACTCCATGAAGAAGACATGAGGATCTTGTTCTGATACTCTGTGGCCGCGTACACACGGAGGGACATATCCGATGGAAACGGTCCTCGGACCGTTTTTAATCGGATATGTCCGCCGGGCTATTTTGGTCCGATGGCGTGTACACACCATCGGATCAAAATCCCCGCCGCCACGTCACCGCACCAGGAAGTAAACAACTTCCATGCATGCGTCGCATCTATACGACGCTTGTGCGGACAGATATGTTTTAAAATTTGTCCGCCGGTCAGACATGTCCGCTAGCCCGTACACGCGATCGGATTTGTCCGCTGAACTGGTCCGTCGGACCAGTTTGAGCGGACAAATTCGATCGTGTGTACGCGGCCTGTATGGTTACATAATACTTGTTCTTAAAGAGGAATTGCAGTCTGCTAACATAATTTTTAATAAAAACATCTTCACTATTCTGAAGCTTCCCTCTAACCACTTTGCATATTTTTTACATATATACTGTGATTCTGTACTTGCCAAATATGCTGCAGAAATCTCCCTCCACTAAGTCTGTCTGCAACCATTTTAACTGTGGGCAGCTGAAGCTGCTGCCTGTTCACTTCCTGGATTTACACAGTCACACCTCCAGCTCTGCAGCTCTCATTGGCCCTCTTATGACTCCCCCCCCCTTCCTGGAAAACTCTCACGAGAGTGAGAGAGAGAGAGAGAGAGAGAGTTGTGCATGATGTCATACGCCTAGGCTAATGACCAGACAAGAAAGAGGAAGTGAGCTGTATAAAGTTTTACTATCCAAAGTTAAAACAACAAGGGCAGAGGATTTAATAAATGGAAAGAAGAAAAAAAATGACTGAAGTTCCTCTTTATTAAGGAAGCCTACATCTTTTTTCATTTGCCGCGCTGCTAGAGAAGGTCAAATTAGTTATGCGCAGTGTATATGTTTATAATAGAGTATAACGTTGCAAAATAGTCTAATAATACGCTTCATGTCACCGTATACCAGGAGACCCTCCTTGTCCTACATACTTCACCTCACACACCCGCCCTGGGTTGCTTGTGCTGCTAATTAAAAACCATGGACAGTGCACCAGAATTTACATACAGCAATGTGATATAGGTTGACATTTTGGAATGAGTAAATAATTACTGTTTACATAACATTGTTATGAGGGAGAGTGCTGGTAAACCAACTGCAGGGACCCAGGGGCCCAGAGCCATTGAGCAGGCAGAGGTCATCCCGCGTTTTGGTGTATGGCGGTCTGTAGAGTGACAGATGTGCCCCTCTGGGAAGTGTGGTGACCGCACTAATGTCTCTTCTTTCTGCTTATCATGCTTAGCTCTCTATTTGAAGCACTGTAATAGTGTACAGACTCACTTTGTTAAAGGGGCCAGGCTGGTTCTTAAAAGGTCACCTTTGAATCTGCAATCAGCTTATAAAAATATTAGCATGGACATTCTTAGCTCCTTTCATTACCCTGCAAATTAATTTCTCCATATTGCTGGACTGGGAAGTGCATATCAATGACCACACTTGATCATAGGAGCATCTGTTAAGACACAAAATCAAAGTACATTTAGATAGAGTCTGTGTGCATTAATGTTAATGGATGTGACGGCTATAGGCGGACCAGATTCAAAATCGTTTAAAGGAAAATTCCTTTACAGCGATCAGAAAAATGATCGCTTAGTGACACTGGCAATAGGGAGTGAAAGGGTTAACTAGGGCAGTGGTCAAGGGGTTAAAAATGTATTAGGGGGGGGGGTACGGGGGCTACCCTGGACCTAACACTAACTGTCTGTCACAGTAACTGTCACACTGACACTAAATGCAATGATCAGTACATATATGATCACTGCATTCAGTGACACTGTGACAGGGGGGTGGGGGGATGATCGGGGGGGGGGGGGGGTTAATGTGCCTACATGTCCTGGTGTCAGTGTAGTGTTGTGCAGACTTACTGTGATGTCTTCTCTCCTCAGCGGCGGTTGAAAATACCGCCGAGAGGAGAGATTACATCACTTCCCCCTTCCTGTGTTTACACAGGAAGAGGGCGGGTGGCGGACGCGCATTGCCTGGGAGCGATCCGGAGGGAGCGGACAAAAACGAACAGCCGCCCCCTCGTCCCGCATCGCTCCTGAAGCCACAAGAACTGCTGCATGTTCCCGGGGGGTCCCGATCGGACCCCCCACCCACGTCTAGGCAGGGACGTACAGGTACGCCAATGTGCCTGTACGTGCCATTCTGCCAACGTAAATGTACATGCGGCGGTCCTTAAGTGGTTAAGGTTCACATTAAATAGCCAATTATGAACAGGGCTAACCAAAAGAATATTTAATTTACTAAAGACTATTCTATACCGTGTCCATTGAGACGTGTTTTTTTTTGCACACCCTCACACATGTATGGTGTTAACAGGGAACATAGAATTTATTTATCTTGCCCCCTGTTCACACCATATATGTGCAGTGAGTGCAGGACTCTGCATTCACTTTATCTGGTCTTCTATAGTTAGGGTTGCTACCTGTCCAGGATTCACCCGGACAGTTCGGGTTTGGAATCAGGTATCTGGGGTCAGACTGCCTGAAACCCGGACACATTATTTAGACTGGACTATGGCTTCCCAGCAAGTTTCTGGCTGCTGAAAGTTGTCTAAGCTGAGAGTGTCTGTTACACACTTTTACACTGCCCAAAGTCAGCACTAACAACCCCCCCCCCCCAAAAAAAAACACCCCTACCCCTCTGCGTCTGCCCATACTCCAATCCCCGGCATGTGCCTCAGAAAAGGAAAGTTGGGGCCGAAGATTTAAAGTCCAGCAGCCTAAGATACATCTGGATGAGAGGTGCTGACAGCCAAGGGGTGAGTGAGGTTACATCCTTCCCTGTTTGAGACTGAATTCTCCTCCTTCTCTCTCCTGCCTCTGAGTGAGTACACTAAGCTAATTCAGGGTTCCAGAGCACCCCTTACATCAGAGTTCCCCTTTACACCAGAGGCCACAATGTTTCACCTTACATCAGAGTCTTCTCCATACATCAGAGTTCTCAGTGTTCCTTCTTAATTCAGGGTTTCCAGGGCATCCCTTATGTTAGAGGCTCCAGTGTTCTCCCCTACATCAGAGTCTGCAGAGTTCCCCCTTACAGTGAAATGGAACATTACAAGTTCAGATGTAAAATGGGAACGTTGTGCACTCTGATGTAAAGGGGGACTCTTGTTATTACATTCATATGATTAGAAATGTTATTTAATAGCAAAATATGTTTATAGTTTATACTATAAAAATAAATTGCTGTGCGCCGCTAAAGTGTTCGGGTTAGACTTGAAGAAAAGGTGGCAACCCTACTCATAGTACACAGAACATGAACATGCAATTATTTTGCTAAATATCCTTTCTCACCTGCAGTATATAGCAGCCTTATGACTTCTATCAGTGTCTGGCAGAGCACTGGTTAAAGCTTGTAGGAGGAGTTTTCATTCTCCTCTGACTGTTCTATGAGGCTGCATGAATCCTGCCCCTCTGTCTGAACAGTGCTGATTGACCCTGTGCTGATCACATGCACATTCCCCAAAAAAATAAAAATAAAATCTCTTTAGCAATACACATCAAACTGAGCATGTGTAGACTTCCTCCAAGGCTCTGTATCATCAGGAGATGGGTGGGGGACAGTGGAAGAAGGGGAGGATCAGAAAAGACAGGATCAAACAGTATTTTTACACAATACAGAGGATTAACCCCATAGGTTCTACAGTGAGTATAACAAGCATGCTTTACTGCATTTACAGATTGATATTACTGTTGAGGGTTTAGTAACACTTTATGAGTATTACATCACTGCATGATTAAATACTGTATAGCCAATGTAGTTATTTTACTTCTACAGTTAAATGCAGTTATGAAAATAAAAACTGTCTAAATGAAATGTATAAAACATTACATTTTTTTAGTCCATGTTGCATATTATGTATGAATGAATGAATGAATGAATGAATGAAAATTTGTATAGCGCGACACATGCAAACTGAATCGCCTCTGGGCGTTTATTATTTGTTTATTAGTTAAACAGTTTTTGATCAACAATATTTCCTAAGACTTGTCACCTTGCAGGTCACATCATCCTTCCCTTCCTCTAGTGCAGTCAGGACAGTGCGAGATGGATGTTGTCATAGACTTATCTTCCAGAGCCATAGACATATGGATATCTCTCTGGAACCAGTCTTGCCTGATTACATTTCCCCCAACTCTCATTTACCATTTAATTAAAAAATACAAAAAGCTGTCTGGTCCCTGCACGGCAAAAATGAAAAATAAAGCAGCTCAGGAAAGAATGAATGAGATGCCAAGTTAAACTCATTTTCTTTCAGGGACACTTGATCAAGTGTAGAAGAATTCCAGCCCTCCCTTCCCCCACACTCATCCCCAGCACACGACAGGCAGCCGCCATAGACCTTGTAAAAACTCAGCGTGTACTGCGCTCTACTTGTAGGAGGACGAAGAACATTTGTGTTGTCCACTATGTCTGCTACATAGATATGGGTTTTTAAGGGAGTTGTTGCATGACATGTAGGGGCCTATTTATAAAAGACTTCAAAGCAAGGTATTTTCCCAACTGCAGACAGCCTAAAATCCCAAAGTCACTATAACCCTACCTAAAATGTCTTTCAAAGTTTACATCTTCTCAAGCTGGACATAGAAGACTTATTTATTTATTTTCACTCAGCCAGCACACAAGCGAGGTGGATGCGGAAATCTTCCCTTCTGCGCTATTATATTCTTACAGCAGAATGCACTGATCAATTAAAAATTTACCGGGAAGAGTTGTACATTAGATCGACCATCTATGCCAGATTCTATGGCCATCTGAAAAGCCTAGTACACTCGGGTCGAATGTCGCCTTGCTTCGGTCGGCTTAGATAGAAACTGGCTAACATTTAGCATGTTTGTACCGCAGCCAGTCCGACAAAAGCCAGCCATTCGGCCGGCTTCTGTCGAAGGTTTGTGACCGAAAAAAGGGCAACTAGTAGTGTGTATGAGGCTTTAGGTTAGGCTTCACAAAAAATGCATGCATTGTTGGACATCACTTATTCAGAGTTTAAAGGGATTGTAAACCTTTGTGTTTTTTCACAAAAAAACACCTTGCACTCGACCCCCCCCCCCCCCGCCGGAGCCCCTGTTTCACTCACCTGAGCCCCAAACTTCCGCGGGCGCGATACCGCGTTGCTTTCCAAACGGCTGGTCGGCTCTTCATTGGTAAGGTTGATAGCAGCTCAGCCATTGGCTCCCACTGCTGTCAATCAAACCGATGTGGTGGCGCACAGGGGGGCGGGGCCAAGTCATACACTCCGCGGCTATGGCCGCCAACTGTATCACACAGAAGTGTGACCCCCTCGGGGGAGAGCTTCGTAGAGGGGGTTAGCTCTTGCAGGGAGGAGCCGCGAGAGCCACCGTGGGACCCCAGAGGACGTTCTGGGCCACTCCGTGCAAAACAAACTGCGCAGTGGAGGTAAGTATGATATGTTTTTTTTTTTTTTTAAACCCTGAACCTTTAAACCCCAATTCACACTTGAACTTGCAATGTTTTCAAGTGATTTTGGAAATGTTCTTGGTCTCTTTTTTTGTATTTGAACACTTATTTTTGAAGCATTTTTAAGCTTTAGGCATTTTGTTTTGGCCAATGGAAAACAGTATTATGTGTGACATTATATGTCATTGTTCTCCTTGGATCTGCCTTCTGTTTTTTCTGTGTGATGTTGTCTCGTACTATTGGAGCTTTTAATGTCTGCTATGCTAATTTCCTACCAGGCTCTTTGCTGTTTGCCACGGTTTTTGTAATTGCTATCACTTGGATGATAAAAGTTATTTTCGGCCCTTATCTGGCAAATGGCGGTCTCTATATTTTTGAACCCTCCATTGTGTTTGCAAGTCTATGGTTGCTAGGAGGAGGTGACCAGATTTTAGGTGCAAAAAACATGCTAAAACTCTTGTGCCACACATACCGGTATTTAGGTGCTTTAATTGATGTTTATGGGGCCAAAAAGTGTGTTCTGCCTAAAAAAGAAAAGCTTATGTACTGTACTTTTTTCACGAGACAAGCATCAGCACGATGTTTAGGTGTGAATGGCACCAGTGAATATAACGGGGATCTTTATGTTGAGTATTGCTGAATTTGTGATAAATTTGCGCAGGTGTGAATGGGAAATAATGCAGTTGACTTACCCTGCAAAATGGAGATTCAGAAACATTTTTTTAACACGTTAGAGTGAACAGGAGCTATTAAAAGTAATACATCCTTTGCTTACACAAGGCATGGCAAATTAAAAGACTCACTTAACCTCTCCTCTCCTTAGCTCATATAAACACTTTCCTTCACTCTCCTGAGCCCCCAAGAGCAAAAAAAAAGAGTGAAATATCCTTCACTTACAGGTATGGGTGAGCATGTGACTTACTTTCCCTTTTCCATTAACTAATTAATGTAGTGCTTTTCTCCTGGAGGACTCCATTTACTTTTTCTTCTGTTAGGGCAGATGATGAGGCAGCCATTTTGGGAATGCTCAGGGCTGATTTTAAACATAAGCCAATTAATCCACCAGAGTGTCTTTGGAGCATAGTAGGATACCAGAGTACCCCACACAAGCACAGAGGGAACATGCAAACTCAATAAAGAGTGGTATGACCAGGATTTGAACCAAGGACCCGAGTGCAGCAAGGCAGGTGGGCTAACCACTATTACATGTTAATTATGCCTAAACATTACCCTGAAAAAGATAAATTTGTCTTTCATTGCAACAGGAAAATAGTGTACTTCCTGGTAGGCAAGGGTACATAGGTGTTTTATTTCTACAGTGTGACATCTAAGGCATTGGCATTTTGGAATGAAATTTGGTAATGGCAATGTTATACGGTTCCTTATTCTCCTTTTCGACAGTGCTCTGACATTAGGAAGTAACGTCCTGCCTCTACCAAGATAGCTGCCTTCACACAGAGACCGTGCAGAACAAGACAGGGTAAGTCAGTCATGGGGAAAAAAATAGCCCCAGGGAGACACAGGCAAGAAGTTGGTCCTTTGCCTGCCTTTGTTGGCACAGCTTTGAGAGTTCAGTTCTTCTTTTGCCTAAAATGTATTATATTAAAATCAAATTAAAGGCAAAAGGAGTGGACATTTTGGGTTTACGGTTATAGTGTTTCCTGGCACATTACAGTATTTTTATGCAGGATTTATATAGCGCCAACTTTACAACATGGGGGCAGACAGTACACTTACAATACAAATCAATACAGAGGGATCAGAGGGCCCTGCTCGTTAGAGCTTACAATCTAGAAGGGAGTCAAGTGGAACAAAAGCTAAAGCTGGTGAGCTGGTGGAGAGAATGAAAATACAGCTGTTAGGTGTGGGTAGGGTAGGCTTGTCTGAAGAGAAGGGTTTTCAGAGACCGGCTAAAAGTTAATAGAGTTGAAGACAATCAGACAGATTATGGTAAGGCATTCCATAGGATTGGAGAGGCTCTGGTAAAGTCCTGGAGATGAGCATGGGAGGAGGTAAGGAGGGAGCTAGCGAGCAGGAGGTCTTGAGAGGAACGAAGAGAACGATTAGGTTGGTATTTAGAGACTAGGCTAGTGATGTAGCTGGGGGCTAAGTTGTGGATGGGGGTCACTATGATTTTGCTTCCTGGGTCTGCTATTTAATATATTGTTAGGTGTTTACGGCAGGTCCATTTAAAGTCCATAAAAGGTTAACATTCGCTTGGCACAACTGTCTTCACTAATTTTTCTCATAAAAATGTATTTATAAAATATTTACGGTGGTCGACTCCCTGAGGACCATGTAATGGATGTATGTGTAGTATTTTGATGCAAGCTGCTCTAGTTGTTAGCGTTTACATGTGCTAGGTAAAAGACAGGTCAGGGTAGAATCAAAGTGCTGTTGGAAGCTTTGTATGACCCGGGACTCTAACCAGACATGAAAGGTAAATGTGTAGGTCACATGGAGTTAGAAGGAACGATATGAGGACTAGCTGATTTGGAAATTAAAAAATTATTTTTTTGCTCAGTTGTTAAAACTTTAAACATTTTTAGGGACATTTTGCTGCTTATCTGAAGTAGCTGGTAAATTCAAATCTGAATTTTAGGCATAGATTTTATAGAAAATAAATAAATAGGGAAAGCAAATATTTTATTTAAAAAAAGAAAGCAATTTTTATGCTGAACTATGCATTAGCAAACTAAATGTCATTGAGTATTTTTTAGTATATCAGACTGAGACTGAAGAGAGAGTGTGGCGGATGTGTGGCCTTCTCTGGTGTTACATCATCTGCTATGTTTTATAGTTATCAGCCAGCAGTGATGTTTGAGGACGCTTGGCCAAACAAAAAGAGTGTCATTTTTATTTATTACCCTGCTCATTTAATTATTTAGATTCTGCTAGATTGTGGGGTATTTTAGAATACTAATATATTAAAGCGGATGGTTCACCAAAAAAAAATATTAAAAGCCAGCAGCAACAAATACTGCAGCTGCTGACTTTTAATATTAGGACACTTACCTGTCCTGGAGTCCAGCGGCGTCCGCAGCAGAGGATGAGCGATCGAACGGCTTCACTGCCCGGTTCCCTACGCCGCATGCGCGAGTCGCGCTGCGCCCGCGATTGGCTTCCGCTGTGTGCTGGGAGCCGAGAGTTCCCAGCATACAACGGGAAAAGCCCGTCTTTTGCCCGAGACTGCGGGCCGGAAGTGGGTGCGGATACCTGTCTTTAGACAGGTATCTGCACCCCCCTCCCCCCTGAAAGGTGTCAAATGTGACACCGGAGGGGGGGGAGGGTTCCGATCAGCGGATCTTCACTTTAGGGTGGAGATCCGCTTTAAAGAACATTATTATTGCCTCGTTTCTACTGAACGGAACGGGTCAGTAAATTCGGAACGGTTAGAATGGTCCGGTCTATTCTGGTGAGCGTTTCCACTGCAAATCGGATCGTCAGGGACCAGTCAGGGTTTAGAAAAAATGCCTAGCGTGTCCACCAATCAGTGGAATGTATTGTGGCTCCGCCCTAACCGAACCGTTACATTTTCTATGGCCCCACATCTGAAGCAGAACCCAGAATGGTCCGGTACGGTTTTATGGCACATTTTCAAAATAGAGTACCATACCCAACTGTACTGAACCGATCCGCTCAGTGGAAACTAGGCATTATATGATAGAAGGTAATGAATTCAGCTACCGTTAATTACATTTTTGGTTATGCTGCATTGTGCCCTACACAGAATGTTAGCATGGCAGGTGATATAAAACAGTTTTGTGCTTGAAACTCCACTTCGCCTTAAATATACCATCACAGTTCTCCAGCATGCAGAAACAAGCTTAAGGGGTCAAATGGCTTATATAAAGCAGAGGATAACGGGAAGATGATGCCCTTCAGAATTAGGGAACCCTTCTAGAAGTGTGCAAGAGATGGGACAAGAGAATTATTTTTAGGACATATTTTTAGGCTACCCCTATTACAAAGATATCAAGTATACGAAAGGGACTGAGGCAGTTCACATTCCCATATGAATTTTTTATTCAATGCTTTGTCTTCCATACATTATACATACTAGCCACCCATGGGAACAGACTGTGCAGAGTCACCGCCTTACCTTTATCTGGGTGGTGGAACTCCATCTATGTTGTGTAGCAGACAAATTAGGTTTACAAGTTACTTTGTACTGGAACTGATACATTTGAAGAACTTTTTTCAGCTTTTATTTATTTAAAGGGTGTATTCTGGCTGAACTTTGTTCACTGTATATTTCCTTTTTCTTTGAATATTTTATCCAATATGGGACATGGCCATGGGCGTTCGCTGACATTTTTTCAGAGGGGGGCGCTTCGGCAGTGTCGATACACAGTCGCATTTTACCCTTTCTTCGACCACTAGCGCTAGGGTTAAAAACACCCCACTGTGCCCCCTGCATCTTTCAATATCTCTTTGTCACTACTGTGTACCCCCTCTCCACAACTGCACCTCTGGACCCCTTTACATTACACAGCACCTCACAGCTCTGAACCCCTTTACATTACACAGCACCCCACAGCTCTGGACCACTTTACATTAAACAGAACCCTGCATCTCTGGACCCCTTTACATTACACAGCACCCTGCATCACTGGAACCCTTTACATTACACAGCACCCTGCATCACTGGACCCCTTTACATTCATTACACAGCACCCTGCATCACTGTACCCCTTGACTGAAACAATACACTATATTGACAGTATATTTATTTCAGGTCTAAAAGAGGAACCTTTTGGAATGAGGGACACATGGATTTGATTCCAGAAGAGGGACAGGCACTCTAAATAAGGGACAACTAGAGGGGAGCTGAGCACTGCAGACACCGCTTAAATCGGCCCCAGGGCCAGTTCGGCCCTGATCCTGACTCTCCCTGGCAATTCCAAGGGGGGCAAACGACCCCCCTTGCCCTATGGAGCAGATGCCCATGGACATGGCAAAGGTGTTTTTTTTTTGTTTGTTTTTCGAGAAATCACAAGCAATGTGTTTTTTAATGTAAGAGGGCTGAATGATTTAGTAACTCATTAATTTCTAAGCCAAAGCTATAATTTTCCTCTTAGTCATGATAATAAGCGACATATCAGAATATTAATTTGAAACTCAACATGTTTCTTAATATTAAATTCACACACACACACAACATCTAACATCAGTTATCTGCTTTGCAAATAAAAACTGCAAAAGCAACAATGTAAGATCTGTGAAGTTTAACCTTTAGGCCTGGTTCACACTATGAATCGCACATCCAACTTTATTGTGTGGTTTTGTGTGTTAAATAGCTTCCTTCCAATGCTAGAGTTCCCATTTAAAGATTTGTATATTGTGATCATATCTCCTCTTAAGCACCTCTTCTCCAGGGAAAATACAGTAAAACCTTGGTTTGCGAGCATAATTCGTTCCAGAAACATGCTTGTAATCCAAAGCACTTGTATATCAAAGCATTTTTTTTACAGGGTATTAAAGAGAAGAGACGCATCTCTAAGTGTAGCAATACGTTTCTAAATGTTGTACCTTCATTAAATGTAACCATATTGCTACACTTAGAGGCTCCTCTCTTCTCTTTTATACTCAGTTGTGACATGATGCTACGCTTATATCAAGACATCGCTTGTATATCAAGGCAAAATTTACTTAAACATTTTCCCTATCTTACAAAACTCTCTCAAACCAAGTTACTCTCAAACCAAGGTTTTACTGCAAGTTAAATTTTTATAGCTGTACCTCATAACTAAGGTATTTCATCCCCCTTATTAGCTTCTCTGGACTCGCTCCAGTTCCAGCACATCCTTCCTGAGGAGTGGTGATCAGAACTGGAAATCATACTCAAGATGTGGCCGGACCAGGGTTTTGTAAAGTGATAAATTAATAGTTTTATCTCTTGAGTTAATACCATTTTTAGTACATGCTTTTAGTCTCCTGGCCTTGCTTGCTGCAGCTTGGCATTGAATGCTATTGTTAAGTCTGTCGTTTACTAGGACCTCTAGATTAATTTCCATCCTTGGTTCCCCCAAAGGTTCTCACCTTAGAGCACATATGTCAAACACAAGGCCTGCGGGCTGAATCTGGTCCTCCAGGCCATCTTACATTGCCCTCGTACCTCTCCTGCAGCTGCAGGACAGCTCAAGCCTTTCTTTGGTCCTCCTCCAGACCCAGCACTTTATGCTTTTCAGCAATGCCCCCAGCTTCTTCTCAGCAGCAGCATAATGTAAGGTGGAGCACTGTGATGTGGGGGCTATTGACTGCTGATGGTTGGGGTGCTCTTGACATCTGATGTAAGGAGGGATGGGGTGTTCTGGACATCTATTCTTACAGAGGGCAACCATAATGCTGATGTGGCCCACAATGAAATTGAGTTTGACTCCCCTGCCAGAGTGTGTACCTTGCATGCATATTTTTAGCTCCCAAGAGCATTACATTTTTCAATATTAAATCTCATTTGCCATATAGCTGCTCGTCCCTCTATTTTAACTAGGTATTGGCGTAAAGTTGCTTGTATTAAAAAAAAAAAACATTTTTGGTTTAATGCACACATTAATGTCCTCCTTTTAAAAATGTATATTTTCCTGGGTTCTGAGACACTGACATGGAAAAAACATGCTGATTAGGAAAGACATTGGTAAAGTACTGAAGCCAATAAATAAACAGGTAAGCCAGGGAATTAATAAGTTTAAGAAATTTCTTCAGCTCCGATATTTATTTAATATGGTACTAAAATGTGGCATTCATTTAATGGAATGGGATGGATGCCAGTCTGGTAAATAGGGAGGAGGGAGAAGAATGGAATATATAAAAGTTCATGAAAGGAAAGATGACACGGATGTTGAAAACTGGCTCACTTCTATACTTAATGCAGAGAGTTGATGGACAGGCATGAGGCGCATAGCATTTTGCATAAGGCCCCTATTCATGTTACTTTGACAGGCTGTCTGACGCAGTGAGGAGACTTTGGCTTTGTTCTTGCCAGTGACAGGGAGGGAAACTTTCCACAACATAGCAAGGTGGCCTCATGTTATTTTAACAATGGACTTTTGATGAATTACAGTTTATGCATGCAAGATATGCTAACGTGAAGAGTTATAGTATGAGGGAAAGGAGGCTCTTGAAAATTCGTAACATAAAAAATATAAAATAAAGCAAACATTTTAATTGGCTGTTGGTTGATTTCTAACATTTCAAATTTTCATATGTAGGTCAGTTTTTTTTTTTTTTTTTTTTTTGGGGGGGGGGGGATTGCAGAAATGTCTCAACACCAGGTATTAGTCCCTGAATACCTCAACTGAAGAACATGTTTCAGTTAGCACTCCTGAGATTTTTGGAGAACAGGGACATTTTCAGAGCTTTCTTAAGATTTATAGCCTTTATATGAGCACAATTAGTCTTGAAAATAGAATTTGTGGGACTTTATACGTCTTAAATCAACTTCACTAATATTCGAGAAAAACTCAAATTGTCCACTGATGCTTTAGGTTGCATTTAAGCAAATTTCTGTTTTCTTTTGAACAGCATTTGACCAATTTGTATCCCAAAATCACAGTGCACAAGGGCAGTGTACATATGTTTGGAGGGAACAGTCCAGTTATATAAACCAACTCATTTATTTATTTTATTTTTATTTATTTTTTCCACAAAATTTTTATTGAAAAAAATTATAATTTTGTTCACAGATGGTATACAAAGTACTAGAAAACATACAGCAAAAGGTGCGAATACATAGTTCCATCAAAAGGGGGAAGTTATAGGGTACAACATTTAGGGGAGAATGAGTCCACAGATATTCCTTCCAGATTATGCCATTAAGAAGGGTGTCGCAGAAGGAACATAGGAGTATCAGGAAACTATCAGTCAAGGAGGACATAGTGCAGCATAGTACAGGCCCAATGGACTCATGTAGGGGTGGGAAGGTACCAGTCAAGGTACTCAATACAGGTATTGTAAACATTAAGGCCTCGTACACACGAGCAGACAGATTTGTTCAAATCTGTCTGTCCGACAGATTTGAACAAATCTGTCTGCTGGGATTTTGGTTTGCTCGCGTGTACACACGAGCAAACCAAAATCCCCGCCAGCAGACGGCGTGCTGACGTGTCGGTGACGTGGCGGTGACGTTGACGCCGCCACGTCACCGCACCAGGAAGTAAAACACTTCCGCGCATGCGCCGAATCCATTCGGCGGCGGTGCGGCGGCGGTGCGGGACGACATGTCTGCTGGTAAGTTTACTAACCAGCAGACATGTCGGGCGGACGGATTCCCACCCGATAGATTTCAAAGCATGCTTTGAAATCTGTCGGGTGGCCAAATCCGTCGCCTCGGCCGTACACACGATCGAATCTGTCTGCTGAAACGGTCCAGCAGACCGTTTCCAGCGGACAGATTTGATAGTGTGTACGAGGCCTAAGAGATATGTAAAAAATAAGAGCGAAACATAGGGGGAGGGGGTGGAATCGCCACCAACTGCCCTCCCCAATAGATCCCCAATTACACGAGAGGTGTGCTGACCACCAGAGCGCTCCTCAAGGATTGCCTCGGATAAGGTCTTGAAACCACTGTGAGTTTCCGTATTCTAGCCAAGGCGCCCATGTTCCTGAAAAATGCTCTATCCTGTCTTGGGCGGTACAGATCAACTCTTCCATTGATGCAATTTGGTTAACCCGCAACACCCATTCTTTGACAGAAGGGAGCGACTTAGACCTCCAGTGCACTGGCAGGCATAGCCTGGCAGCATTGACCATGTGCATGGCCAGTGATCTGTAGTATTTCTTACGGGGAATTCCCGAAAGATGGAGCAGGTACTGTGCCGGAGAGAACTCCAAATCAAGCGAAGATACCTCAGTCACCACTTCATGCACTTTACGCCAGTACGACTGAATCATTGGGCACGTCCACCAGATGTGGAGAAGTGTGCCCAGATCCCACTCACATCTCCAGCATTGATCAGACACCTCTGGGATGAATTTGTGGAGAATCTCCGGGGTTCTGTACCACCTCGTTTTGATTTTATAGCCATTTTCCTGGGTATGAACGTTCAGAGAGCCCTTGTGGATGTACAAATGTACCCGCTCCTAGGCAGCATCATCAATCTCCGTATCCAGTTCAGACACACATTTATTTATTACAGGTATTTATACAGCTCCTATAATTTACATTATATATATTACATTCACGCCAATCCTTACCCTTATGTTCCTAACCTCATAGTATTTTCTGCAGATTTTTGTCTTCAGATTTACCAAAACCTTGTAGTGCAATACAAATTGCAATACAAACTCTTAGGCCCCATACACACGAGCGGACAGATTTGTTCAAATCTGTCCGTCCGAGATTTGTACACACGAGCAAACCAAAATCCCCACCAGCAGACGGCGCGCTGACGTGTCGGTGACGTGGCGGTGACGTTGACGCCGCCACGTCACCGCACCAGGAAGTAAAACACTTCCGCGCATGCGCCGAATCCATTCGGCGGCGGTGCGGCGGCGGTGCGGGACGACATGTCTGCTGGTAAGTCTACTAACCAGCAGACATGTCGGGCGGACAGATTCCCACCCGATAGATTTCAAAGCATGCTTTGAAATCTGTCGGGTGGACAAATCTGTCTGCTCGGCCGTACACACGATCGAATCTGTCTGCTGAAACGGTCCAGCGGACCGTTTCCAGCGGACAGATTTGATCGTGTGTACGAGGCCTTAAGGTTTGACCTCATATTATATGGTTTTGGTAAATCTGAAGAGAAAAATCTGCAGAAAATCTAATAATGTGTATGGGGTCTTATGCCGCGTACACACGGTCGTTTTTTGCGATGAAAAAAAATGTCGTTTTTTAAAACGTCATTTAAATTGATCGTGTGTGGGCAAAACGTCGTTTTTTGTCTTCAAAAAAACGACCAAAAAAAAATTCCAACATGCTTGAATTTTTTGTGTCGTTTTTCAAAACGTCGTTTTTCAAAACGTCGTTTTTTGTTTCACAAAAAGTCACCGTGTGTAGCAAAAACGTTGTTTAAAACGACGTTTTTCAACCCGCGCATGCCCAGAAGCTAGTTATGAAGCGAGCTTCAATGGAAAAGTGTGGTGAACGTAACCTCGTTTTTTGTGAAAAAAACGATGGTGTGTATGCAACATCGTCTTTGAAAGTGACGTTTCAAAAACGTCATTTTTTACTTCACAAAAACCGTCGTTTTTTTTCATCGCAAAAAACGACCGTGTGTACGCGGCATAAGTCTTTGGAGTGTACAAGAAAACCAGAGTACCTGGAGGAAACCCCAGCAGGGACAGGGAGAATATACACATTCCATGTCATGGTTGGGATTTAAACAAAAGACCCTAGTAGTGATAGACAGAAGTGCTAACCACTTAGGCACTGTGCTGCCCAACTCATTGGTTTAAGCCTATCTATGTTAAAGGGGTTGTAAAGGTTTGTTTTTTATTTTCTAAATAGGTTAATTTAAGCTAGTGCATTGTTGATTCACTTAACTTTTCCTTCGATTTCCCTTCTAAATGTTTTTTTTTTGTTTTGTCTGAATTTATCACTTCCTGTTCCTCCTCAGTAAGCTGTTATGGCTGACTAACCCCCAGCCAGAACAGCTCGGTTGATGGGGGCAAGTTTACTAAGGAGAAACAGGAAGTGAGAAATTCAGACAAAGAAAAAAAACATTTAAAGAGGAAAACAAAGGAAAAGGTAAGTGAACCAACAATGCACTAGCTTAAAGGAACCTATGTAGAAAACAAAAAACGAACCTTTACAACCTCTTTAAGCAGCCCAAATAAATATATATAAAAAACAAATATAAATAAATAATAATGAGTATGAGAGCGCTAAATACAAATGCAAAGCTGCTAGTACCAAATAGAGTGATCATACACCTCTGAAATGCAGAACTACATAAAAAGACAACAGACCCCTACAGGTTTTAAGTAATAGAAAAAAAAAATGAATTCTGATTTTGATTTGGATGGTTAAAACGACAGTCCTGGATGAGGGATGAGTCTCTGCCAAGTGTACAAATAAACAGTCAGTAAACCATTGATATTCACCTATGCACTCACCAGAAGTTCGCGCAATACCAACATTATCAACAAGTCTTTTCCACCAGGTGTGATGTAACCAGATCAACACTCGTGAGCCTCCACCAGCATATACACTCACCAGAAATATGATGAAATATACCTTAATAATCTTCTTTACAATGGGGTCCCTCCCAGTTCTAAGCTCTAATTTTAACCCTGGGGTTCAAGAATGTTTATTTTTAGAAACGGGTCGTTTGCCTCTCCAAGGGCTGCTTTGTGAATTTCCTAGAGGGGGATGCTGCATTTATTGATTTTCTGGTTATGTTCTTTAAAAAATAGAAAACAAAATAATAAGAAACCTCTACGCTAATGGTTAGGTTATTTTAGCTTTTGAACTTAAAAGGGTGTTCCAGCCCAAAAATGTGTTTATTAAAAGTCAGCAGCTACAAAAAGTGTAGCTGCTGGCTTTTAATAAACACTCACTTAACTGCTCCTGCGTTCCAGCGACGTGCCGACTGGGGCTCCGCTCCTCTCCCCCCCTCCCCAGCCGGCGTCTCCATCCCGACTGTGGGCACCCAGCCGTGACAGCCTTCGGCTTCACGGCCGGGCACCCACTGCGCATGCGCGAGCCGCACTGCGCATACGCGCACGCGGCGCGGCTCGCCGCTGATTGGACAGGCGATTGCCTAGGACCTGTCAGTGTCCTAGGCCATCGCCTACAGGGAGGGGCTGAAATAAGGCGATTACGCCTCTCGCCTTACCAGCCCCTCGGCGGAAGCAGGAAGTGGGACAGGAAGTCCCACTCCTCCTGAAGCCCCCACTCCCCCGCCAAAAAAATTACATGCCAAATGTGGCATGTAAGGGGGTGAGGAGTGGAACAAGAGGAAGTTCCAAATTTGGGTAGGAACTCCTCTTTAAGTACGTTATTTTTAAGCTTTTTCCTTTTTTTGTGAATGCTGCTTTTTTCTTTGTCACCCCTATGAAGACTCTGTGAAAAAAATGTCTACCTTTGTTAATTTTTGGCGTCACCTGTTGACCATATGGGATTGGTGTCATTGTAATATCATAGATTCTTCTGTAAAAAGTAATTTTCTTCAAGCATCCAATTCGCTGTTCAAAATTTGAGAATGTGTACTAAGTAGCAGCCAGCTTTCACTGATCTCAGTAGAGTCGCATAGTCCACATTTATTAAATGGATTGGTGATATCTCTAAAACATATTTGCAGAGATCATATTTTCAGCATGTGTGGCAGAATTATGCCTGTGTCACTAGAATAGTTTTATAGCATCACAGAGTAGTTGGCCGCTCTAATATTGCACTACAATTAAGGCAGAAAGACATCTGCTTTGACATATTGCTCTGGTATGAATGCAGATTAAATCCATGTCATGCATTCTGTCTAGAACATCTTGTACGTCACATGTGGCCTATATTTGGGCAATAAACAGAATAGTACTCTTCTAAATGTGATTTGGAGTTTAGCTTTCTTACTTTACAGAATGACATTTGGCCATAGATATTGCACTGGTGTTTTCTGTATGCTTCAGCTTAACTGTATTAATCTTGTGGTGCTTTACCAAATGTTACAAACATTTGTTTATTTCATAGACCGGGATAGTTGCGTGGCACGAGTGCTTTTCTGACAGTATTTTCATAATCTTAGTGTATGGAACGCAATAAAAGAAAAAAATGTGGTTTGCCTGTGAAGTCACACAATATATAAGATATATAAACCCAAGAAAATCACCCCTGATGATGGTATAATACATACATGTGGCATCACCAAAGTGGGCTTTCTTCCATGGTGCCACCAATTCAAAAGGTGGTTTTGCACCAATCATTTCCTTTGATTCCATTCAAGTCCTTATTTCATTTATCCAAGCCCTGATAAGGGGGAAGCTTTGAACAATAAACGTCACTTTGGTCTAAAAGTGATAGTGTTGGTGTGTTTAGGAAGAAAATAAACACCCCTGAAAAAAACAAAATATTGGTTCTTTGCCCTATTATGGGCTCAATCAACAAATAATGCAGACCATATAGGGCCGGATTCACGTAAGCTTTACGCCGGCGTATCTAGAGATACGCCGTAGTAAGTACAAATGTGCGCCGTCGTATCCCTGCGCCGATTCCCCAAGCTAGATACGCCTGAAAAATAGGCTTCTGCCGCCCGACGTAACTTGCCTACGCCGCCGTATCTTGGGCGCATAGTTACGCTGGACGCCCCATTGCAAATATGCAAATGAGGGAGATACGTCGATTCACGAACGTAGATGCGCCCGGCGGAAAAGATACGCGGTTTGCGTAAGGCTTACGTCCGGCGTAAAGTTATTTCACATATAGGTGGCGCAACCCATGCAAAGGTATGGACGAGGGAACAGCCATCGTATTTTACATTGTTTACGTAGTACTACGTGAATAGGGCTGGGCGTAGGTTACGCTCACGTCGTAGGTAGTGTTCGACGTATCTTAGGCAGCTATTTCGAACGTAACTGTGAGCTTGCGCACTGGGATGCATCCAAGAGACGACGCATTCGCAGTTCGTTTTTTGAAGCTCAGCCCATCATTTGCATGGGGTCACGCTTCTTTATAATATATCACACCCACTTCCACCTACTTTGACTTACGTCGGCTTACGCCGACAACTATACGCTACGCCGGCGCAACGTTGAGCGCATATTCTTTGTGAATAGCATGCTTGCCTCTCAACGTTGCGCCGGCGTAGCGTAAAGTAGATACGCTATGCCCGCACAAAGATGCGCCGCTCTACATGAATCTGGCCCATAATGTCTTGTACACACGATCAGAATTTGGACTTTTTCCATCGGATAGCCCCATCTCAGTTTTTTCATTGGATATTCCAATGAATTCCATCAGAGTTTAGATATAGAACATGTTCTATTTTACTCCGATGGAATTCCGTTGGGATTTGGCCGGGCAAAAGCCCGATCGTGTGTACATAAGTCTGGCATAAGTCTGGCCATAGATTATGTAATTTCCTTTCATCAACCACGGGTGGAAAGAAGAGTGCTCAATTCCTCCATCAACAAAGTCAGTGTTGATGGGGGAATCCCTCTCATAGAGCTATTGTGTTCTGCCATCAGGGAGCAAGGGGAGCCTTCCCTGCCGGCAGAACACAATGATTAGAGTTTCCGGCTATAGCCGGCGGAACTAATAGTTTCGAAAAATCGATAGATAGTGTACAACCAGCCTGCTCATACATGGATCAAAATTTGATTGATCTCTGATGACCCAGACCAATTTTTGATCCATTTATGGCCAGCTTAAGGTATCCTCATTCATGTCAGAAGTAGAAGAATATGTTTATTTATTTTGGTGGTGGATCATGGTTATGGCTTAAAAATATACATCTAATTAAAAAAAAATGTTTTTAATGTTCTGTTTTAATGTTTTGTAATGCTCTTTAATAATGAAAAAAACGGGGAGACATTTTTTTAAAGTGGTTGTAAAGGTAGAAGTTTTTTTTAATCTTAATGCATTCTTTGCATTAACATAAAAAAGCCTTCTGTATGCAGCAGCCCTCCTAATACTTACCCGAGCCCCATCTCGATCTAGCAATGTTCTTGAGTGTCTATGCCAATGAAGAGGCATCTGCCTCTTCATTGGCTGAGACACAGCAGTGACACCAATGGCTTCTTCTGCTGTCAATCAAAGTCAGCTAGCTAATGAAGAGAGAGAGGGGGCAGGTCCAAACCGCGGCTTCCTGTCTGAATGGACAGCTGCGGCTCGGCTCTGGTGAAACCATAGCAAGCTTCTTACTGTGGGGGCACTCATCAGGAGGGGGGGGCCAAGAGGGCCAAAGAGGGACCAGAGAAGAGGAGGATCTGGGCTGCTCTGTGCAAAACCTCTGCACAGGGCAGGTAACTATAACACGTTAGTTATTTTTATAGAAAAAAAAACTAGACTTTAGTATCATTTTAACATTTACCACCAAATAAAGGCTCAATTTGTCAGGATAAAAAGACAAGCTACAGTATATTTGAGCTGGGGTGCCTTTAGATTTTTCATACTTTTATAGGGGGGGGGGGGGGTATTGCTATAGTCTCTTATTGTGTAGTCTCATTTAGAAACAAATGTTGTGATTCTTCTCCTAAAATTGTTATGACTGCTGACAATTGGATGCCCTCGGCCACACAGCACATGTGTCATTTAATTTACTTGTGAATAACTTTCAATCCAAAATGTTGATTGGTCTAATCCTTTGTTTGTGTAAGGCAAGCTGCGTGTTGTAACTCATAGACCGATAAAATGGGAATAATCTGTTCTTTTTAGGTATGTTTATATATGGCAAATAGACATATCGGAGAATTGAATTTTATGTCATAAGTACTTTTCACAGGTGACCTATTTTAAAACATCGCCATGGCCTCTTCAGAGATTTAATTAACAGTTCTGTAAACAATACTTGAACGGTTAAGGTAATTTAACTAAGCTCTCCTATATTCCACTCTGAGCCCTCAATGTTGTTCTTCGCTGCTCACAAATTTGCTGAGCATTGACCTAAATCCCTTCAGACCTAAACAGAAAGAGACAGGATGGGCGAGAGATTATGGGAGGATGGGAAGATGAAGCTCTGGATCTTGTACTCTTCCTCAGAAAGCTCAGATCTCTTCTGGCTTTGCTCGGTCTTCAGTACAATATGGGTGTACCAGTCAGTGCATTATGACAACAATACAAATGATCAAAAAAATGCATAATAGCCATTGTGTGGCCTTAAAGGCCAGGAAACACACCTTACACACTAATAAATTGTAAAGTGCACATAATAAGTAATATGTTCACACCAGAACGCGGTGCGGGAAAGGTTCAATTTCGTTTAGGAATGAGCAGCCCTTGCTAGACATGCACAGGTGTCATTAATCGTTAATAGCACCCCAAATTCATCTACCAACCACAGATTTGCAGCCACCAAACCACATGATTCCACAGTACCATGTGTTTTGGTGTGGTGCAATTTTTAAAAGTTTACGCCTGCTTTTCCTTTTGCGCATTACTGTCAAAAACAGCACAAATACACACGCTCAAAGGCACATGTTACGATGTGAAGGCTCCGTTCACATTTGCACATTCCAGGAATGATTTCCACGTGCATTCCTGAAATTCGTGGTGTGCTTCTGGTGACAATATGTTGTTAATGGCACCCCAAACACAGCAAGCAAATCGCACAGTAAAAACTGCGTGAAAAGCAGCGTTTTTTGACTGCATCTAACCAGACAGACCCCCACAAGTCCTTACACTGTCCTTTTGTCTACTACAAATCTCTCCTGACTCATAATGATGACGACGTCCTGCCCTGAGCTCTCCGGGCCTCTGACTTTCCTTCCACGCACCCACCAAGTATGGGTTGGTTTCCTCCTATCTGCAAATTATTGCCCACCAAGTCTCTCCACTATCTCTAGTCTGTCGGACTACATTATGGACTATGCTCTAAGGACAAATGTCGCAGGTTACCTTCCCCCCCCCCACTTCTCCTCCCTTCTCCTCTCGCTCCTTGTTTTATCTGTTTATTTTTATTCTTTATCTAGTTATACCTAACTGTCATAGTGATCCATCCAGTCCTGTTGTTAAAATTCTACTTTACGGGCATCGGGAAGTGTTTTTCCTGTTGCGCGCAGATTTATTATTTGTATGTGTAATTCTTAATTAATTAATTAATACATTCTTTTGAAAAAAAAAAAAAACTGCGTGAACCTGGAATGCGGAAATAGGCTTATTTTGCTTTCATTTTTCTGCATTTGACACACATGGGGCAGCCCATTGAAATAAATAAAAAAGAAAAGAGAGAGAAGGCGCCTCCAGATTAGGAACAGTGTAATCTTTCATTTACAACAGGCACATATATCCACTTACATTTAGTTTCTGTATACAGGCAAACCCCACTTCTAAGTACACAATGGGGTTTATTTACTATCGCTAGACAGTGCAAAATCAGGCTCACTTCTGCATAGAACCCAATGAAGCTCATTGGTTTCTATGCAGAAGTGAACCTGATTTTGCACTCTCTAGCGATAGTAAATAAACCCTATTGTGTACTTAAAAGTGGGGTTTGCCTGTATCCGGCACAAGTCCTATAACTGGCCCATATTGTGGCGTCAATCCGCGATAGGTACAGGCTGTGATGGTCCTCCTGTCACTGTCTATCTCCGTCCTCTCATCTAACAAGGAAATCCAGAGGGTCAGGATGCTGAGAGCGAGGCTTGAAGTGCAGCGTCGGGGCACAATGACGTCACAGGCAGTAGTAAAAAGCAACAACGTTTCGGAGCATGCGCTCTGAGTTACCAGCCGCACTCCTTTTTCAAGGATGCTTAAAAAAGGAGTGCACCTGGTAACTCAGTGCGTATGCTCCGAAACATTGTCACCCATATTCACATTACATACAATATGTTTACATTCCTAAATAAATGGTGACATATTTAAGTACAAAGACCTCCATGATGCAACTTTAATAGGCCACATGACTGGACCGTACTCTTGGATATTTTGTTTTTTATGCAGAAATTTCATTTAGTTCTGTTGCAATTTGCTAGGTTCAAAATCTAAACATTTAGAATGCACACCAATTTGCTTTATAAATGTGCAGTGCGGTTATACTGCTGCTTTTTAAATGAGTCCCATAACATATACCACATTATACCCACAACAACCAGTATTTTGTATTTAAATGGATCACATGTGCAGCACCACTGCAGTTGTAAATCATACAGAGGCTAAGTTGGCAGCTTCCTTGACTGAAAAGGTTAGAAGAGTTTAGTTCTGCTTTAAATTGGTTGCTAGAATGCTGGTGACTGGGCTGCACATTGGTTGTCCATCTGCATAATAACAATCAGTGTTGCTGTACGTTCTAGCCACCTGCATCCTAGCAACCACACAGCACAGGGTCATTAGTTGCTAGGATGCTGACAGCCAGGCCAGAGCCTCATTGGTTGCTGTGCCAGCATCCTAGCAACCAAAGGAAGGTGTCAAAACATGATAGTGGTAACCTGAGAGGCAGCAAACATGGCTGCCTCAGGCGGCAATTAATCAAGGTAAACTCCTGGTATAGTCATTACATAAAATTGACTTAGTGATAATTTGTTTAGATTGTTTTGCATCCAGTATTTATTTATCACAGACAAATTACTGTATACATTACTTTACACAGTACATAAAAGCTTCTAACCCTACCCATGAAGTACAGTAGCTTACAATGTATTTTTTCTACTGTGGTCATACAGCATTTTGTGGAAAACATTCAAACTCCATGCAGTGAATTGGGCTGATTTACTAAAGGAATTGAGAATCTTCACATAAAAACATTGTGATTATTTCCTTCAATTATCCAATATTGCCTAGATATAATACCTAAACAGATATTTGCTTTTCACACTATTTGATGCTGGAAGTACCGTAAATATTTCAATAATTTGTTGTATAAACCCCCCCTTAGTATATCTGCCTTCATGTCTATGGTAGGACTACAGCATTGCAAACCTAGAGTGCTAACAATGTAGTGGAATGTATTACCAGCAAGGAACCTATTCTAAATGTAGCTTTGCAAGTCAATGTTGTCACCAGAATAGTGCAGCTGTGTAGCTGTTCCTTGGAATCACAGTATCCTGAGAGTAAGGAAATCTTCGGGGCTGTCCTGAATTACTGCCAAAGCAATCTGACTTCATCATTGCAGTCCGGGATGCACAGCTGTGCCCTTCAGAATTGCTGACTGGTCAGAGCTACAAAGTTCCTCTAATTAACAGGCAGCGGATCCATTAAGTTTTTTTTTTTTTTTACATTCTATGTAGTAGGCTTAAGTAATTTGATGAAAGTCTGGTCTGGTTGTGAAAACTGTACATGTGTGTTTTATGTAACTCCTGGTTTTGATGAAAGCATATGCAAGCTTCATATTGGGCCAAAGCTTTTTTGTTAAATTTAGGCTTATGAACTAATTTCAAAATCAAATGAGGAAACAAGGGTAACCCAAAGCAGTCACGTATCAGTGGTTTTTCATAAGTTTGGTTGCTTCAAAGTGAAATTATAATATTTTTAAACATATATATCTTGATACATAGTTACATAGTTACATAGTAGGTGAGCTTGAAAAAAGACACAAGTCCAACCTATGTGTGTGATTATATGTCAGTATTACATTGTATATCCCTGTATGTTGTGGTCGTTCAGGTGCTTAGCTAATAGTTTCTTGAAACCAACAATGCTCTCCCTGCTGAGACCACCGTCTGTGGAAGGGAATTCTAACATATAAATGTTTTACGCCTTTTTTGACTATTTATAGCAAATCTGTGTTGTACAAATGAACATTTAACAAAGGTTGCACCTAGGATTCCGGATTTAAGAAGCACTGTGGATTTCCTAAAAAAAAAACGATTGTGACAGAAGCTGTTTGCTTTCAGGCCCTCTCTTTTTCATTGTAATGTTAAATGGAGCTGACTATAAACAGAGAGGGAGGAGTCAATTTTTGACTCATCAAGTCCTATTTCACATGGGCTTAGGGATTCAACAAAGTAACATCAATCAATAGGGTATCGTATCCTAAATAAAAAGAGGAATAATAAAAATACAACAAAACCAGTATACATTAGATTTTATTCATGTAAGCGCTGAGGTACCTTGACCATGAATATGCCACGTCACCCCATATGAAGCCATAGATGAGATGAGAAATCTATACTTCCTATTCTGGCTCACACTCTTTTTACCTGCTGGCACTTATTAGTCTTAATACATTCTCAGTATTGATTGAGAAAATATGGCCTTTAAAGCTGAACTCTTGAATGAGCAAATATTATCTAAATACAGGAGGCATGTGTATTTTTCCTTAAATCTTGGTGTACTTTGTGTATTTCAGATCTGTGCAGTAATCCAGTGTGACGATTTGCCTCTGTGCTGGAGTGTGCTCTAATAAAGACCAGTCACTGCTACTTTCTCTTTTTGTACAGGGTGGCTGGTCTTGTATCCGCTCACTCCTGTTGTTTTCTGCAGGCAGCCTGTAGTAGGTGGGTATGCTGGCCCCTCCCACAGCTCTTCCCTCTGCACAGGACAGGTGCAGCACAGTAGTGAAAGGCCATTTGATGCTCACAAAGTAGACATCCTTTCTAGCTATTGAGGAAGATAGTTAAATCTGTTTTGTACCTGTAGTTTAGCTTTAAGATTATCTAATGCTGGCTATACACTATACAAAAAATTGTTTGTGAAAAAAACTATAATGCTATCATGTAATGACCGATAAATCGTTCAGTGGACATACTGTAAACAATTTGTTTTTGTTTGTTTTTTTCACATATACCTAGTGCCAGTGGCGGACTGACAACAGATTGGACGGGAAACACATTAACTTTTCAATTTATATTTGGTTTGGCAGAAAATTTCCAAATGTGTCCTTAGTTTTTTCGGCTCTAAAATGTCCCAACCGATTACAGATTTGTGCCTATTAACTTGAAAAACAAATTTTCGCCAATTTTTCAAATAGTGTATGGCCAGCATAAGTCTAATAACCCAGAAGAAGCATGCAGAAAGAGAAATCAGAGCTCCTGATCTGCATGTTTGTTCTAATCTAGAACAAGGACTCAGAAAGTTTTGGAATTAGCACTTACAGAAAGAGATGGACAATATCCGCCTAAATATTATAGGTATTCACTACTTTCATATTCTGGTGTCTCCTAACAGATCATTAATAATTGCATAATTATTTTTATTTTTTTTGCTATTACGCAACAGTTTTCCAGAGTCAAGTGCTGTCAGTTTATATGCCTGACAAGCCCAGCTTTAAAAACAAGTTGCTTTTTCCTGCAGTATGAATAATTAATACCTGTTTAAAACTCACGGCTTTCATCAATTAAATGAATCACCCCAGGTAGCTGGGAAAGCAAAATAAGGGTGAGGTCTAATGAGTTGTTGCAACGATTAAAAACTATTATGTGCAAACTCCACACCGAGCTGCATCAGCTAATGGAGGTCATTGACACCTTCTGATGGAGGGAATTCTCCCAAAAGCTGTCGTATATAAGCGAGAAGCAGTCAGAGGAGCATTTGTCATCAAATTAGCTTTATTTATACCAGTTGAAAAAAAGTTATACTCAAATATCAACTTAGACAGTGAATCAGTTTCAGAATGTGATAATGCAGCAGTTGCCAGGTATTCAGGAGGCTGCCCACTAGACATGTGCACTACCGAAAAATTTGTTTTGTTTTAGTTTCATTCTTCTTCCGTTTATCGGATCATTCATTATGATCGGCATTCGTTACTTGGGATAATTCGTAACTTCAGATGCATGCATATTCATTCTGTTTCATTCTTTAGATGCGGCATCCGTTACTTTGGATCATTCATAACTTCAGATGCATTTGTATTCATTCCGTTCCATTAGTTTAGATGCAGCATTCGTTACTTTGGATCATTCGTAACTTCAGATGCATTCATATTCATTCCGTTCCATTTGTTTAGATGCGCCATTCGTTACTTTGGATCATTCGTAACTTCAGATGCATTTGTATTCATTCCGTTCCATTAGTTTAGATGCAGCATTCCTTACTTTGGATCATTCGTAACTTCAGATGCATTCGTATTCATTCCGTTCCATTCGTTTAGATGCGGCATTCGTTACGTCGGATCATTCGTAACTTCAGATGCATTCGTATTTGTTCTGTTCCATTCATTTAGATGTGGCATTCGTTACTTTTAATCATTCGTAACTTCAGATGCATTCGTATTCATTCCATTCCATTTGTTTAGATGGGGCATTCGTTACTTCTGATCATTCGTAACTTACGATGTATTTGTATTCGTTCCATTTTATTCATTTAGATGTGCCATTCATTACTTTGGATCATTTGTAACTTTAGATGCATTCATATTCATTCCGTTAAAATTCCGGTAAAAATGAAAGCCTCTGCAGAGGTGACAGTGCGCCTCTGGAGGGCTTTCAAGGTCTTTCATTCTTCCTGGTCTCAAAGTTTGCTACCACTTTAATAGGAGTAGGCTAGAAATAATTGAAAGAGAATGTGGTGATGAATATAATACTATGTAACTATGAATATAATATGATTTTTCAATTTGACCATAAATAGACTTTAACAATTTGACAAAAATCACCATCATTGGTATTTTCTATAATTTATTGTTATTGTAAGGCTGACTTAATTCCCAACCTGAAAGATAATATTGCTCTTAATCTTGTTTTCTAACCCAGACAAGTCTCAGCAGGCAGACTACCACTTTTCACAGGTTCATCATTATTATCTCTTGAATCGCTCTGCATAGTATTTTCTTACTCTGAACTTCTACTACCTGCATCTGTCTCACTACCATTTAGACATAACCTTTAACCACCAAGAATGCGAGTGATTAGTAAATGTAATTTCATTCTATTCAACTAATCTGCTGTTCTAACCTCCCATACCAAACTTTATATAGGTACCGTCTTCATCTGGTCATACACAGCTAGATTTTTGGTTGAACAGTCAAATGGAAATATTGAAAAATGGTTCATCTGACATTAGGATCTAAACATGCCTAATGTCAAGAAACAGTCTGAACTCACCTGAGCTTTCCCGCCAGAAAGCTGTCACTGCACAAAGTGGTTTGAGGCATTCTCTGCCCCGTAGCCACACAAATACAAGGGTTGTCTATTCATGCCCCTGCAGTGTGGGGAATGCCTTTGCTGCTTATGATTTACTTTGTGCAGTGACAGCTTCCTGGTGGGATAGCTCCGGTGGACTAGGATCTGCCTAAACTCACCCTTGCTTGCCATCAATTGAATGGAATCGTTGATGTATCTAACATGTTTCCTTAACAAAATGTATGATTTTTCTGAAAGAAAATCACATACACAGTTAGAACTTTGTTTTTCGTTTTTCTAAAAAAGACACATTTTTCCATACTTTTACTTACGATTGAAAATGAGTGACCATTTGACCTTGGTAAACCATTAGAAAATTGAGGCAAATCTGACAATCTGGAATAAAGTTATACTGTGTATGGCCAGCTTTAGTCAAAATTCCTCCACCCATAATATCTCTTCTCACCAGACTGAGATTGCAAGGGGAGATCCTCACAATATGAAACTCTGGAATAGGCAAGGAGTCAAAGTGTATGCAAATTCTAAGAATGTTTTTATTTTTCCTTTTTTTGGTCTGTCAAATATACCATTGAAAGTAATCTGTTATATCTGATCAATAAGTGGAAAAAAAATGCATGAAATCTCCCGAAATCTAATCATAAGATAAATTCAAGTTCTCATTGTTACCAGTTGTCTCTGTGGACTGGAAAAAGGTCCGTCGGACCGTTCTCATCAGATGGACCAATCGTGTGTACAGGGCTTAATATGACCCTAGATTATAATAATTGAATGCAGTATAGTGAAGGATCAGATTTTTTTGAATTATATATACTATTCTGCTATATTAGAGTTTTCACTATGACATGTTTATGGGTTGTGGATGTATTTATTCGCTGAAATTGATGAATACTAATTGCTATGTAGCAGAAAAAAAGGGCGAGGGCCCTCTCCAATCTTGAAACAAGACGCCTAGGTGTGCCTCAGCAGCATTTACAGAGACAATTGCTGCTAATTATTCTGTGAAAGTATGTTTATATTCAGTTGGCACAAAGACAATACATTCTATATAACTCAAGAATGAAAGAAATCCTCTCAGAGCATAGAAGAACCTAGAAGAACATAGAAGACCTGTGTTTATAGAGTACACATTTATGTGCATAAAATTGTTCTCTATTCTCTAAACCAGGGGTCTCCAAACTGAGGCCTGAGGGCCAGATGTGGCCCCTTGCTAGCCTTTATCTGGAAACTATTCCTCCCAATAATATGAGGCACTATTCCTCTCACTGACACAAGCAAAGGGGTACTATTCCACTCACTGACACCAGTAATGGGGCACTATTCCTCCCACTGATACCAGCAATGGGGCACTATTTCTTCCACTGACAACAGCAATGGGGCACTATTCCTCCCACTGACACCAGCAATGGGGCACTATGTCAAAATACCCCAACAGTGGACATTCAATTGATGCTGACCAGAATGGTGCCAACAGGTCCACTAGGGTAAAATGGAATAACACATGTATATGAGCTGCTGGTGCTGCACACCCCAACTTTCATGAATTTGTAAATTGCTTTTTGATCAAATAAAATAATTTTAATTAAGAAACTTGAATACTTTTCTTGGCTGCTAAAAAACCCTGTGAGGGAATTTTCCATTTTGTACAGGTTCACTAGGGTTGCCACCTCATCCCTTTTAAACCCAAACACATATTAATTACACTGTTTCTGTGGCTGATTAAGGTGGTTATTAAACTCACTTAGTGCCTTGTCTCCATTAAATTAGCCTCAGATCCTGTGTAATTAATATGTGTTCAGGTTTAAAGGGATGAGGCGGCAACCATAAGGTCCACCCACTAATCAAATTTCGTCCAGTTCATTAAGAATGGCTAAAATTTGCTCAGTGTTTAGTCAGCTTTAATGCACTTTGTATGTCGGTGATGCTAAAGAAATTTCACATTGCTAGTGTCCCCTTTATCTTGCTATATGGGAAAGTCCAAGAGCTGGCCCACCTTCATTTGAGTGATACCGAATGGTAGCGGGGTTTGGTCCTTCTTCCAAAGGAGAACATTTATTTTCTCCTCTGTTGTATTGACATGGCTGCCTTGGCTTATTATACTCTATTTCGTTAAAGGCTGTAGTAATTATTAGAAAGCACTAATAAAAATCTATATATAATGTAGATCATGCTGTAAGACTGGAAGTCAGCAGCATGTGTGTCAGTCAGTGTGGGCTGGCAGGCAAAGGGTTAAAGGAAGGCTCTGTCTGTGAACAAGAAATCCCTTTTTACTGAAAGGATAATCAGACTATTATTATATCTGCATGGCTGAACAAACATCATTTTGGGTTGACAAGGCATTTCATTAAAATGTGGATTTTCACACGCTTCTAGCTTGGGATACAGAGTTTGGATTGGACCCAGGAAATGATTTTTTTAAGCATGTACAATTTCTTTTTTTCTCTTAAGAAACAGCAATGCCTGACATTGTGCGCTCTTACGCTGTTGTAGTATTTCATTAAACATTCTTTATTATTTTTGGCATGAATAAAGAATCATCAGACCTTTGCGCTGCAGTTTTATTGTGCTAAAAGCCCTTATTGTGTGCTTAGTGTACATATGTCATCCTAGGTGACACAAAGTAGGTGAATACTTTATATTGTCTTTATAATTTTGTCACCTGCGCAGGGTACACCTTTCACTCATGCACTGATTTTTTGGAGATGGTCCATCATTTTTGGCAGGTAATTGTGATATAAATTATATATCTAAATCCAAAATGGTTTTTCATTTTGAATAGAGTAGGCAATTGTTAAAATATAACTAAGGACAATTTTTTTTGTTTTGAATATAGTAGAGAGGGATTAGAATACCTGTCAGGTTTTTAATGATGTCTCTCTATTAGTCCTGTTTACCATTATCACCAAAAGTAAAAGTTTTTTGGGTTATTACCAATAAGGGAAAAGAGTGGAAATCTTCCAATAGGGACACTCGTTCTGGTGATCCTATTAACAACCAAGGATTCCTTTACTTTGGAGGGAACTCCTCTAAATTCCTGTCTTGGCTATGGGACAGAACATGATGGGAAATCTTCCAACTGGGACACAGATGGCAAAAAAAGTGGTTATTACCCTGTTATTACTCGATCCAAAATAAATGATAACATTTTGCCTTTAGTTCCAGTTTAAAACTCATGTCAAATTGGTTTGTCATTTTGGGACATTTTGGGGGATTTCACATCCTGTTCCCTTTCACTTCTGGTTCCATTTTCTTCTCACTTCACTTCCATTCCCTCTTACATAGTTGTCAACAGAACAAGTGTTCCTATGGGAAGAGTTCACCGTTATTCCTGTTCTGGTTACAGCTCAATACACTTGATTTAATCTCACTTCCAGTGCTGTTGACAGTGGTCACTAGGATAACTCTTTTTTATTTTATATTTATTTGATATAGCAAATAAAGCAGAAGGAGGAGTGTAACTTCTATTCTCTCTTACATAGTTGTCAACAGAACAAGTGTTCCTATGGGAAGATTTCACCGTTATTCCTGTTCTGGTTACAGCTCAAAAAGTTAAATTTTCCCTCAATTCCAGTCCCATTGACAGTGGTCACTAGGATAACTTTATTTTATTTTATATTTATTTGATATTGCAAAGAAAGCAGCAGGAGGAGTGTAATTCCTAGATGGCACAAGGCAGTGGCAGAAGATCTGAGATGTCATTGCTGAAAAACCTAATAGAGATTCTAGTGGGCAAAAATCCCGCCAGTGGCCATCTATACCTGAAATATCTGGTCTGCCCTTAAAAAAAAGGGCTGTTTATGCTATATAGGCAGAATGGACATACAGTGCAAAGTCCTGGTCTCGTCCTGATTTTGTACTGTACATGATTATAAAATGGCTCATCTGTGGATAGTGATCCAAAGAGAATATGATAGCAACCATTAGTGCTGTTAGGAAGGCCTTCAGTTACCTATTATATTATAGGGTTTTCAAAGTGGGCATATTTATAATGTACAGTACACAAGACCATTCCGAGCAGTCCCCTACCTGAAGCGGCTTACCAATTAAATGCACCTACCATAGTCATACAATTGAGGAAGCAAGTTTGTCCCGGAGAACATATAAACTCCATGTAGATGTAGATGTTGTTCTTGTTGGGTAGTCCAGCACCTTATTACTGCATTGCCGTAGTGCTAAACCCTATGCCACTTTCCTTCTCCAATGAATCCAACCAGTAAGTGTTCTAGTGGCAGTAAACATAAATTAAGCTGACATAGAGTTCACAAGCAAAACATTGTGAAGATCCTAACTACAGCAAAATGAATAGAAAAATGGCCACTAATATTTTAATTATAAACCAGAACATTTGGGGTAAATTTATAAAAAAAAAAAGATGAAAAGTGTCTCTGTGGTCTATAACTTATTGGGTGTATCTTGAGTTTCCAGCGCAATACAAAGAAATAACATCTGGAATCTGATTGGTTGCTCTGAACAGCACATACATATTTTGTTCCTCTTGTTTGTAAAAAATTAAAGCTTATTGTACTAAAAACTGTACTGTTCTACTAAAAAAACGCACTTATCAAACATTCTGTGTGTACATTTGTACGTTTTACCTCCAGACTAAAAACGTCTCCAGTGCAATTGAATTCATGTTTCCCATATAGTATATAGTCACATTTTTACAGCTCTCTGAAAGAGCTCAGTATAAAATTACAAGCTACCTCACTTGGTCCAGACCCACAATAACAAATGTTGTCATTATTTTATATATATATTTTATTTGATATATATACCTTTGCAGTGATGGATGTATTAAAAAGCCAAGGGATGAAAAAATATATTTTCTTAGGAAGCCTAGCCCAAGTTACAAACCTGGGTGTAGCTACTCTTTAACTTCCCTTTTCATCAGTAAAGGGATTATCCATATTCCCAGCTGTGTTTCCATCTTTTTTAGGGTGCTTTGTTAACAGCCATTAATGGGATTGCAAAGTTCAAGCAGAAATCACTAGGAGCAGGGGATGAGCTGTCATGGATGACAGCCCAGCTATCTTGCCATCAGTCTGTGGATTCACAGTTCACCTGCAGGCATGTACGTTTGCTTGTGTGCCTGTCAGAGCCTGCCCATGCTTCTTCTATAACTATCTCCTTTGTGTATGTGTCTGCTCATACATGTTGCTTTTTTACTCTGTATTGTCTAGAGCCAAAGGCTGGTTTTGTTCCTCTCCTTCTATCACCTCGACCCCCCTTCCATTCTCCTATCCGGGGGATTAGAGGCTCTAGCAAAGGCATGCAGAGTGCAGCAAGCACCTGAGCCAGGTGGTGGGGGGACAGGCAGACAAGGTGGGAGTACAATACAACTGTGACTATCTTCTTTGTTTTATGTTATTCAGTATATTATAGTAATTACACAGTGTTTTCATGTTAGAATGCATAAGCTCATCCAAGACCTGAAACCAGAATTAATTCTTGCAACCTATATAAACATGACAGTTTGGCCTTTTCTCTTTCCTGAAAAAAAAAATTACAGTTTAAAAAAAGTCACTCATTCCAAAAAAGTATAATACAAACCTTATAATACCACCTAACCTACCTGTACTCTTCAGACAAGTAATGTATACATTCACTATAGACAAAAATGTTTTCTAAATTATGAGTTTTTAAACAATTGGCAGTGGAGCAAGAAAAATATTAGCATCATCAAAATGTGTGCTCTTTCTAAACAGCACTTCACAGATACTATATGTTTGCCAACTTCCAGAGCTTAGATCCAGTTCCTCAAAGTTCCTCTGTTCACCTTGGTATGGACGTACCCATTATACCAGCCTTTCTCTACCATTTCACCATTGAGGAGCTCTTAAAATAGTTTTCATGTCTCAAGGAATCACAACCTAAAAAGATCTACAGCTCTTAGTGTGATCAGTAGGTTGTACATAGCTTTAAATAGAAAAATAAAGATTAGGATTTTTTTAATAATAATAAAATCAAATGACTTATAATAATGCTCAGAAAAGAATCACAATGTAAAATGCAGTGCCCCCTTATGTTGGGGGTCAGTGTAAACAGGAGTTCAATCTGTAAGGCCGCGTACAAACGATCGGTCCAACCCGATAAGAATGGTCCGACGGACCGTTTTCATTGGTTCACAGACTGATGGTCTGATGTGCGTACACACCATCAGTTCAAAAACCGTTCGTGTCAGAATGCCGTGACGTAAAACACAACGACGTGCTGAAAAAAATGAAGTTCAATGCTTCCAAGCATGCGTCGACTTGATTCTGAGCATGCGCGGGTTTTTGAACCGATGCTTTTTCGTACTAACCATCGGTTTGGACCGATGGTCAGGCGTCCATCAGTCCGATATTAAAGCAAGTTTTAAAACTTTGGTTCCGAAGGACGACGCACCGATGGGCCGTACACATGGTCGGTTTGGACCGATGAAACTGGACTTCAGTCCATTTTCATCGGTTCGGACCAATCGTGTGTACGCGGCCTAACAGTCTTCTCCAGTAACCCCCGGCAGCAACTTCTGGATGAACCCTGATTTCCATGGAACCCTGGTTGAGGAAGGAGGCAAAATAGAGAGTGAGGATAGCTTGTGGAATCAGAAAAAGCAGCTCATGCAATGTACACATGACTTGTTTTCCCGTCGGATAACAAAACAATGGTTTTCCCGGCGAAATTCCGCCCAAGCTTGTCTTGAATACACACGGTTAGACCAAATTCCACCTGTCCAAAGCAGGTTGACGTACAACATATACGACGGCACTATAAAGGGGAAGTTCAATCCCAACAGCGCCACCTTTTGAGCTGCTTTTGCTGATCTTTGTGTTAGTAAAAGTCTGGTGAGAGACGATTCGCGTTTTTCAGCCTTGTGCTTTTCAGTCCATTACAGCGTGACGAAGGTGCTATCTCAATTACAAACGCTAGTTTTACCAGAACGAGCGCTCCTTTCTCATACTTGATTCCTCCAAGCATGCGTTTCTTTTCCTGTCGGTAAAAGCATACAGACAAACGGTTTTCACGCTAGGATTTTTTCCTGCTCTCTTTTTTTTTGAGTTTTCCTGTCGGAAAAACTGCGATGGAGCATACACACGGTCGGAATTCCCGGCCAAAAGCTCTCATTGCAGTTTTTCCGAAAGGGAAAAAACGGTCACTTGTACGAGGCATAAGAGAAAAAACTATGGAAGGGATTCCAGGAGAAATGTGCTGTCCTGTGTATAAAAAGCCATGTGATCCAGTTTATTGGATTATTTTTTAGCGTATCACATCAAAGTGCTTCGCTTTAGATGACATAGACACTTGTGAGTTTTGTTGCAGTCCTCTAAAATAAATCCTGCTTGAAGCCTCTTTGGTAAGAAGGTTTGAAGAAAAACGTTACCATCGTAGGATTAATTAGTAATACATATAAACATATGTAAAACCCTAAAAAATATGGAATAATGAGTAGATTCCCATATGTGTACACTATTTTACATCCATTTTTTTCATTGTTATTACTTATTATGGCAATTGGTGTGCAAGGCAGCAAGGAAAGTCTTCCTTTTCTGCCTATTCTGGCTTATCTTTTTGACTGTGCTTCATGTTTGACTTAGCTGGCTAAAATGTTGTAGTCATGATAGGGCTATTCTTGTCATGTAGACCAACATGGTTGTATTGATTGAAAAAACACGTTCAGTTCCAATGTTCCTGGCTTTCAAATCCTTACCTGGCATTTGCAGAAACGAAGGTCAGAGGACCTGTAGCATTTTGCATGCCTAGAAAATGCTAATAATATTCAGGCACCTTCAAGTGAATGTTTTGTTTGGCCCTGATTTGTACTGGGCTTCTTAATATATCCTGCTGGGGCACTTGAGGCATCAGAAACATGTACCCCTTTGTGGATTCATTTTACATGGGCATTTGCATATTTTCTGCAGGAATGTGGTTTCTTGTGGGCAGAGCTAGCAGAAATCATTGCATAAAATACATGCCCAAAGAACTTTTGTTTAGTCACGTATAATTCTTCCAATGTGCATACATGTGTAAAATCTGCAGATATGTACTGCCTTAGACACCACTGTGTCCTCCTTTTTTGTATACTGCTAAGCGCAGTGCAGTTTTCTTTGTAGACACAACTGTGTGTATGGCCTCACTGTTTCCTAAAGTGCCTTGTTAAGATGCATACAACACTATATTATTACTATTATATAGGATTTATATGGCGCCAAAAGTTTGTAAAGCGCTTTACAACATGACGGCAGACACTACAGTTACAATACAATTCAATACAGGAGGAATCAGAGGGCCTTGATCGTTAGAGCTCACAATCTAAAAGTAAAAACAACAGTAGGTGCTCTATGCTCTGCGCAGTTTTAGATGCCCGTGTGAATAAACTCTATTACACCTGTTAGAATAAAAGCTAAAAGTAAATGTTTGGAGTTTCTGTCACAGATAGAAGCTGCAAAAAATGTTATAGAACAGGTAGGGAAAAATATTTTATATATTAAGCATTAGGCACTCCAAGTCATGCAATCATCTCCTGTTTTTAGTTATTTTTATTTAAAGACTAAGTTCCAATTTTGAATAAAACTGGCTATGCAGTCAAGGGGCCCCAGTAGGTTAAAATACACTGTGTAGACATTTTCCTTAAATCAAGGAATTTCATCAGTTTAAAAAATCTGCTGGCTACGTCCAATGAAGTGTATGCCACCTTGTGTAATTTTCTCTTACATTAAAATTTTTACTGAGCGCCAGGAATATAGCCATAGCTATACTCCCGACACTCTGACAGGAGCTGCTGTGTGATTGACCACCCCACCTCTCTGCTGTCCATTCACAAAATACTTAAACATGTATAAAATGTATAACTTATGAGCAAGAGGAAAGGAGCAGTGACCAGAATGGCTGCACACAAGTCTTTAGCCTCTGTATCTGAGACCTGAAGGTCTAGCATTGGAGCATGGGAAGTATAGAAATGGGTATACTACATTCAGTAAAAATGTAAATCGTAAATAAAAGAGATAAGTCCACAAGGTGGTATACACCTTGATTGACTTAACTGCTAAAAGCCAGAAGATTTTTTTTAAACTGCTGTCATTCCTGGAACTCGTCCACACCTTAAGGCCATTCCTGGCACCCTCAAATCCTAGCAGAGCCCACATTATTTGCACTGGCTTGGCTAGATGCTAGTATGCAGCAAACTTTGAGCACTCACCCCCAGCATCACAGGATGCTTGACAATGGGAGAGGACGCAATCTCCCCAATGGGATACAGATGGCAAAATAGCTGAAAAGGGTTATAAACTTCCCCTACTCTATATTTAAAATGAAAAAACAAGTTTTGCCTTTAGTGCTACTTTAACCTACTGGGGCTACTTGACTGCATAGTCCATTTTATTCAAAAAAGTTAACTTAGCCTTTAACCACTTCTGGACTGCCCCACGTGCATTTACTGCAGAGGGGCGGCCTTTCTGCACTAAATCACGTACCTGTACGTGATTTTGGTCTTCCTGGTCTGGGGAATGCACGCATGCTGCCGGCTTCCAGCTCCCTTTGTGATTGGACCCAGCGGACCCGCCAATTGTTCCCAAGGGCACACAGAGCCGTGGTCTGCCTATGTAAACAAGATAGATTGCCGTTCTGTGACAGCAGAAGACAAAGATCTTGGGCTAGATTCAGGTACAATTGCCCTGGCGCAGAGTATCAGAGATACACTACACCGCCATATTTTACCTGGCTCTAAGACGAATTCTGGTAGATTTCGGCCCGTAAGGTACGGCGGCGTAGTGTATTTCTCGCGGCGGAATCGAAATACGCGATTAGGGGGCGTGAAGCATTTAAATTAGGCGCGTCCCCGCGGCGATCGAACTGCGCATGCTCCGTTCAGAAATTTCCCGCTGTGCATTGCGCGTAATTACGTCGTTATGTCAGATTTTTTTTGAGTAGTGTCGTTTACGTACATTCCTTTTCCCGGACGACTTACGCAAAAACAAAACAAAAATTGAAACGCGGGAACGACGGCCATACTTAACATGGGCTGTCTAACTATAGACCAGATTTTTGCTTCCCTAACTTTACGCAGCAAAAAGATGACTACAGATGCCGTAAGAGAATGCGACGGACGATCGTAACTTCGTGGATCACCGGAAAAAGCTAATTTACATACCCCGATGCTGAAAACGACGCAAACTCCACCCAGCGGGCGGAAAAAGATTGCAGCGTAGATCCGATGACGTACGAAGACGTAAGCCTGTCGGATCGAAGCCCGAAGCCGTCGTATCATGGTTTGAGGATTCAAACTAATGATACGATGCGGGTAATTTGAAATTACTCCGGTCTAACAGGAGATAAACTGGAGTAATGGCTCTGTGAATCTGGCCCCTTGTGTTTCTGCTAAGCAGGAACACGGATCTCTGTCGTTTTCTGGTACAAGTAAAGAAGAAATTAGATTTTTTATTGGATATGTTTTATAGCAGAAAGAAAAAAAATATTTTATTTTTCAAAATTGTTGGTAACTTTTTGTTTATAGTGAAAAAAATAAAAACTGCACAGGTGATCAAAAACCACCAAAAGAAAGCTCTATTTGTGGGAAAAAAAGGACAGCGATGTTATTTGTGTACAGTGACACACGACCGCGCAATTGTCAGTTAAAGTAATGCAGTGCCGTATAACAAAAATGTATCTGGTCTTTAAGGGGGGTAAACCTTCCGGGGTTGAAGTGGTTAAAGTGTTACTAAACCCACAACAGTAAAATCAGTCTGTAAAGCATGCTTGTTATACTCACTGTAGAACCAAAGGGGTTAATCCTCTTCATTGTGTAAGAAAGCTGTTTGATCCTGTCTTCTCTTATCCTCCCCTTCTTCCACCTTTCCCAATCCATCTCCTGATAGAACAGAGCCCTGGGGACACTCTGCACATGCTCAGTTTGGTGTGTTTTGCTACAGAGTTTTCTTTTTTTCTTGGGAGGGTAATGCAATCATCAGCACAGGGCCAATCAACACTGTCCAGAAAGAGGGTCAGGGGTCCTGCAGCCTCATAGGACAATCAGGGGAGAATAAAAACTCCTCCTACAAGCTTTAACCAGTGCTCAGCTTGACACTGATAGGAGTCACAAGACTGCTATATAATGCTGATGAGAAAAGGTATTTACCATTCATATTTACTAAAATTATTGGATTTCAATATTCTGTGTACTGTGGGAGACCAGATATAGTGAATGCTGGGTCCTGGGTTTAGTAGCACTTTGAGGGATGGATTTAAACAGCTAATGGTTTTCAAATTTCATTTTATTAACAATGACATGATGGGATTTTTAGAGTTGTGCAGTCTTCACAATGATAATGAAGTTGCTAGTCTATCTCATCTTCAGCAAAGTAGTCAAATCATTTTCAGAAGTTGGGAATGTGAAAAGTGTTTTCATTCCAATTTGAAATATTACTGAACAATAATGTTTCTGAATGAGCCAATCTTTGTTTCTCCATTGTGGAAGCAGAAGAGGCATGTCAGCTTATTGTTTCCGTAAGAAAGCTGTGCAGTGTTTGTTGTCAGAGCCTCTCCTGCAGTTTGCATAGAATAAAACACCTGTTGTAGTACAATGGGCAGTTTTCCCATTGAACTTTACTGGAGGGACAATAGTTCTCCCTTTGTGTTTTTGTGCATTAAAACTGTTTAAACGCCCACTTCTTCAATCGGATGCAATATATTTCATCATCACCCTGCAAAATCACACATAGGAAATCAGGTTTGAAGGTTAACAATTTGTTTGTCAGATTCTGACTCACTTAGGCCACATGCACATGGACAGAAAAATAGCGGCTTTGAAAGTGATTTTTAATGCATTCATGTACATTGTGGGGTTAATGTGAGCAGTGATCAGGGGCATAAAAAGTGCCCCAAATCTGCATTTATGAAGAGCTCACTGGCATAATTTACGCACATACGCACGTATTAGCGTACAAACACACCCGAAGGCACGTAAATTCATTCTAGGCAATAGAATGAGTTTACATATCTACGTCTCCAAAAGCCACATGTGCATAGACATTGGAAAAAAAAATGATTTTTCCGCCTGTTCCCAGCAGAAAGATCCAGCGTAAATGGGAGTATTTTAACAGCCTAAATATTGAATTCCTTTGGCAAACTTGTTTATTTGTACCTATACATACAGTAATACCTTGGATTTTGAGCATAATTTGGTCCAGAAGCATGCTTGTATTCCAAAGCACTCATATATCAAAGAAAGTTTCCCCATAGGAATCACTGCTGGTGTATGCAGTACTGTATGTGGCCAGAGGTGCGGGGGCACCGCTGTATGCAGTATTGTATGTGTCCAGAGGTGTGGGGTCACCTAAGAAGCTCGGAAACACTCCTGAGTGTCTCTGGCGACCACACACCTCTGGACACATACGGTACTACATACACTAGCGCACCAGCAGTCACTGTGGAAGAAATTATCTGAGTATTTTAAGTCATCAAGGGAAGCCACCATAAGTGAAAACAGACTGTTCATGAATTATTACATACAGTGAAATGGCCAGAGGTTCGGGGGGGGGCGCCGGGGACGCTCGGAGACACTTAGAGACACTCGGAGACACTCAGTTCCTGAGTGTCTCAGAGAATCTCGGAGTGTCTCCGAGCATCACCGGCGCCTCTGCACCTCTGGCCAAAAGCGCTACTGCACACCCCAGTGGCTTGAATCCAGCTCATCTTGCGAGACAACGCTCGCAAATCGAGTCAGGATTTTTATTTAATTTTTTAAATAGCTTGTATTTCACTGTATGTTTTGGCTGCCATTGATGACTTTATATATGCAAGTTCTGGGGCTGTCATTCTGGGCTACACTTCCAAAATACCTGGAACAAACATATAGATCGGGTGTTCAAACTATTCAAACTTCATTGGCTGAATGCTTGTTCCAGGTCAGACACTTACCAGGTATTGGAACCATAATTAGGATGACTGTCTTGGAGGCTCTATCTTTAAAAGATAAATTAGCAATAGCAGATCTGTTATTTCTCTCCTTATAGGTTCACTTTAGAGTGATGATGATCACTTCTGTATCCAAAATCCTACTAGATACTGCATCTATTATTAGCTGATTTTGGAACAGTATGCATTCCAATAGCCTGCCTATGGACTTGTGTATACAGGCAAATGAAGAATGATTTCAGCTAAAATTTGAGATACATATGAGATGCTTTTGAGTTGCTTCTGACCTCCTTCTGAGCTGCTTCAAGCTGCCTTATCCTGCCTGTTGACTTGTATGAAGGACAAATTAGATCTGTTGCAAACAAATTGCTTTGTGCACAATCCCTATTTATGCTTGATGAAGAGGCAAAACATTTTTTCCTATGACAATTTTGCCATTTTTTGATCAATATCTGTAGTCAATGATCGGTACTCAACTCTTGTGTTGAACATCAGCTTTACAGACATGCATATAGTGCCGTAAAATGTCTAAAAGAGATTTTCAGAGTTTATAGTGGACCCATATTGACCCAAGTGAGAAGGAATGATGTGTGTATAGGGGAGGGAGAAGATTTGTGAATTTTCGCATATTCTGGGATCCTTCACAGGGGCCAGTGGGCAGGAAATCTCTGGTGGCTTGGTATGGACTGGTGGCTAAATGGGTAGTACTGCATGTTTTTTCCTATAGTTTATAAACCTTCTTGCAGTTTAATCAGCTTCTACCTAAATTGGCCATAAAGTGTTTTTTATCCCTGCATGATAATGTTAGAAGATTATTGTATAGTGCCTTCTAAGGCAAGGATTTAAGTTGTTGGTTCTGCATTCCATGTAAAGCACTGTGGAATATGGACGTGCTGAGTATATCTGGGAATTCAAACATCTTGAGTTTAAAATGTTGCCTTTTAAGGAAGGTTGTATGTGATTTGTAGAAAGAAAGGTAGCACTATAGTACCTAAATAAATAAATTGAACCCTGGCACCTTGTTATTAAGTACTTCTCCCAGCATGCTGCTGCTAAATCAATGAAACCCTATTGATGTCCTCCCATAATGCTAAATCAAACAGCATTTGTATGCTTGATAATACAGCAAGGCAGCGTGAGAGCCTATATGCCAGTGGTTATAAAAGCAGGATTTATTAGATACAAAGCATACGCTAAAACAAAAAGCTAGTGAAATTCATCTAAGCCAAGGCATGCAGTTTTTTATTGTGGTCCCAGAGATTTAAAGGTACTTTGTAGCCAACAGATTTATTTTAATGAAAACGTGGGTTAAGAAATATCTGATGTTAACATAATCAGAGCTTTGGTCTGCCAGTTGTAAAGACTTTTGCCTCTGCTCCACTGCCACCTAGACTGGCACAGGTCAAAATTAATAAATGGTAAAAAAAAAAATATTTCGTTAATAAATTGTTGTACTATTTTTACAACAAACACACATATAGCTTAGATCCTGAAATTGAGTTTGAAGAAAACTCATGTCTTCCAACAGTCTTGCACTATATGAAAAATCGAACAAATTCAGTCATTTGGCCATTTTGTTCGTTTTTCGAACAGTTAATGGCCACAAAATCAATAATCGTTGGGACATTTTTGAGCTGAAAAAACCAAGGACAAGTTTGGAAACGACAAGTTTTGAAGCCTTTCAACGCCTCCCATTTAAGTCTATGGTAGCTCTTTGAAAACACTCTGGCAGGTGTTTGCGGTGGTGTTAAAATTTGTTTATTTCCTGTAATGTCACTTTCCATTGTGGAGCAGTTTTAACACACCTTAATCTTAAAACTTTAAAAGACAGTGGTTTTGATTTGTTAAAACTGGAGAGTGCAAAATCTGGTGCAGCTGTGCATGGTAGCCAATCGGCTTCTAACTTCAGCTTTTCCAATTAAGCTTTGACAAAAAACCTGGAAGCTGATTGGTTTCTTTGCAGAGCTGCACTAGATTTTGTGCACTCCAGTTTCAGTAAATCGTTCCCATTGTGGTCGTGCTCATTTAGGACAAAAGGAAAGTGTCTGTGTAAAGCCCCCAACTGCAACCACTTACCTTTCCAGTACTCCCACAATGCTCCTTCCTTTGCTTCAGCCTCCACAAAAATACCAGGCTTAAGCCGCGTACACACGCATGGTTATCTCGGCAAGAAAACTGCTGGCAGAGCTTTCTTGCCGAGTAAACCGTGTGTGTGTACAAGGCTTTGAGGTTTCTCGTCGAGAAAACTGCCCAGAATCTAGACAAGAAAAATAGATAACCTGCTCTCTATTTTCTGGTCGTGATTCTTGGCAGTGTTTTTCTGCCGAGAAACCCGAGCGTCTGTATACCTACCTGTCTCCATGAAACCCTGTGCATGCTCGAAATTACTTTGACGCATGCGCGGTAGCTTCCAAGGCATAGGTAGGGTGAAGCAAGATGGCGGCGACAGCATCGATTGTGACGAGCACATGCTCATCGTAGTCAATGACATCACCACGTTCGCATCATTCAAAAGAACACCGGTTCTTTTGATTCGTACGTCTGTACACTCGGCCGGCAAGAAAATCTTGCCAGGAATCTCGTCAGGAAAAACAACGTTTTTTTCCTGATGAGAATCCCGGCCGTCTGTACAGGGCTTCAGTGTTTGACCACTAGGCCCTAGAACAGCATCATGGGAGGAGGTTACATGCTCCTCAACACCTAGAAGCACCAAGTGCATCAATCTTACATAGTCTGGTTGAAAAAAAAAAGATACAACTCCATCCAGTGCAACCAGTCTTGCAGTGGCACCGAAGAAGGAGCAGCAGGGTATGGGGGGGTTTTGGTGGGTTGTTTAAGAGTGTCAACGGGTCAGTGGTGGGCTTTGTCACTTTAACAGTGTCTCGTTAAAGTGAACATGTGTTATTATGTGAATACAAGTATGTTTTAGTACTAGCCCCCACAACTGTTTATACTCACGTTCACTTCATCACCAACACTCTGTTGAAGGAAAGCCCTCTGTAAGTTTCAAGTCATAATTGGTTCGTACATGTGCTGTATATGTATACAAGATACCAAATGCCTGATAAAGCATTTGAACATGATAAATGTGTGCTGACTAAATGACCACAGTGGGCAAATCCTGGAACCAATTGTTAAAAGAAAAATAATGTGACAGAATTGTACATCTTTTGTCCAACTCCTCTTTGTTGGCGTGTTCCTCGAAGCTGGCGTGTTAATGAAGAGCTTGTCACGTACAGGATTCATGGTTGAAGAAAACACCCCATATTTTATGCCATCTTGCACAATGAACCTTTGAACAGTGGACCACAAAACCAAGTTGATGAATTTCCTAACTGTAAGCATACCCAAGTAACATGCTGTAAAGATTTAGCTAAATTAGTAAACTTGATGTACAGTGAGGACAATTTCATGCACTAGCTTTGAGCTTTTGTTGAGGACTATGGCTTTGTACAGTTCCACACTATTTGGGGGCTTGAATAAAGAAGAACTTCAGTATTTTTCAAATACTCTAGCTGCTGACTTTTAAAAATCAGATACTCACCAGCACCTGGAATCCGACGCTTACTTCCTGCAGCTTGTTCTTCTTGCCACCGCAGGTCTCCAGTGCAACCATCTTGGATATGGGAGCCAACTGTGACTCCCTGAATCACAGCTGGCTCCCCACTGGACATGTGCAAGATTGCATGGCACTGTGGGACTGGTCCTGCAGCCTCCTAGGATGTGTAATGTCATGTGTTCCAAGAGGCTGTTGGCAGGGGAGCATGGGTTGGGGGTGGGCTTAAGTGCATATCATTTTCTAATTGAGGAAGTGGAAACACGTACCTGTCAAAAAAATTCTAAAATATTAAGCCCATGCACTCAGTTTTCCTGCAGGTTTTTCTCTTCGGATTTACCAAAACCATCTAATATGAGGTCAAACCTTAAGGCTGCATTCACATCTAGGCGGCAAGTAACGCCGCGTACGCGGCATTACTTGCCGCGATTCGATTCATTTTTTTTTTTTTTGACAAATTATCTCCATTGATATCTATGGCCGAACGCCAATGTCGTCTGAAAAAAAGGGTCCGGGACTTTTTTTCAGGCGACAGGCGTTCGGCGTTTCAGAGATGTGAACCATCTCTATAGACATCAATGGGAATTTTCCCCTCCAGCGGCACGAGCGTCGGGCGACAGGCGTTTTGTCGCCTAGATGTGAATGCAGCCTAAGAGCTTCAATTTGTATGCACTTAGGCAGGCCCTTGCACTACTTGGTTTTGGTAAACCTGAAGAGAAAAACCTGCAGGAAAATTAATAGTGTGTATGGGGCTTTAGAGGTGGGGGTGGGGAGGAGGAATAGTGGTACTTTCATGTGGTCACGCATGACCTGGTGAATTTAAGCAGTGTTCCCAAGATTTGCAAATCTTTTGCAAAAATTTGGCAAATGTTGGACTGTAAAAATGTGTAAAGTCAATCAGCGCAATCAAATAACAATTAAAGCAACAGTGCATCAATAAAGTAATAATACAAAAATAGCTGCTATCGCTCAAAGTGTTTTCACAAATAATCAAAAATTCAAAAATAAACAGTGCTGCGCTACTAAAAATATACAGCGTGCGTAAAGAATTCAATAAAGACGTGAACTCAATCAACATTCCAGTCCATGAAACAGTGAAAATAAAATAAGTGACAGCTAGAAACGATACACTATTCTTGTGAAATAATCGTGCTTGTGCTTTCCTCCCCTGCTCACCTCCCAGATTGACCCTTGTTTCACCAGTGGGTCAAACAAAGCAGTTCCCCTCTGGGGGTATCACAAGGGACTGGCGTGAAGCTGACACTGGAAGTCCTCTATTCCATATCCCTCCTCTATCAGGTTGGCAGGCTCTCCGTGTATGAAACGATCAGCATGTATATAAAACAGAATGGCGAGTGCGTTGAGCGTAGCCCACCCCTACTGAAGAAGTCTACGCTCAACTCTCTAAAGATACGCGTATAGGGGCAAGCCTACATGCTCACGTCACACCGTGGCCAACCTGTCTAACTTGTATCCATGCCTATACAGCTAGCACGCCTCACAGTGCCTCTTTTGTGAGTATGTCTACGCGTTTTTATGGTACTAAATTGGTTTTAAAATGGAGAGCACTAGATCTCGCTATTCTGTTTTATATATGTGCTGATCCTTGCACACACAGAGAGCCTGTCAACCTGATAGAGGAGATGTATGAAATAGAGGACTTCACTCCAGTCCCTTGTGATACCCCCAGAGGGTAACTGCTTTGTTTGACCCACTGGTGAAACAAGGGTCAGACTGGGAGGTGAGCAGCTAATACACCGGTGGAGGAGATCACAAGCACAATTTATTTGGATTATTACACAAGAATGTTGGATTGTTTCTAGCTGTCACTTATTTTATTATCACTGTTTCATGGAATGGAATGTTGATTGAGTTCATGTCTTTATTGTATTCTTTGTGCACGCTGTATATTTTTAGTAGCGCAGCACTGTTTAGTTTTGAAATGTTGGACTGTGTTAGGTTTGCCCTAGAGGGCATTAGGAAAGGCTTCTGACTAATGGAAGTGCTTATTACAGAGGTGTTCTAATGCCGTGTACACACGATCGGATATTCTGATCATGTGTAGCCCCATCTGAGGTTTTTCATTGGAAATTCTCAGGAATTCCATCGGAGTTTAGATATAGAACATGTTCAATTTTCCTCCAATGGAATTCTGTCAGAATTCCGATGTGATTTGGCCAGGCAAAAGCCGATCGTGTGTACGCGGCATAACTCACAGTACAATCGCTGTGCTAGCAGATGCTGATCCTTCACTTTTCTATACAAAAGATTGCACAGTATCCACATTTGCCAAGTCAGAGGCAGTCTGAATGGGTATGGTAGACATCTAGACATCTTGTCTAGGAAAAAATAACCTGTTATTCGTTTATCTCCAAATTGAATAGAAGGAACACAGATATATTAATGGTTTACCAATTCTGTTAGAAAACTGTAGTTGGATTTTTCTTCCTGAAAAACGTAACAAAAATGTTTTTTTTTTTAGGTTATCCATAATAAATTTGGGGTATATCAATTAAAATTAAAGTTAAATGTTAAAAATTTACAATCTATTCCTTTTTAAAAATAGCTTGCCAGCTATGCCGCTATCAGTTTCTACCTGTGAAGTGGATGGGGCATTACATTGTAATTATAATATACAGATTATTCATAATACTTAGACAAGCTGACCTTGTTTCGCGAAATGCAGAGAAAAGGCTATTATTGACAGTCATTGCCTAATGATCATAACAAAAGATATGTAACATCGGGAATAAAATATGAGTGTCTACTAATTTCTAACAGATGATATACTGTATTACTTTATATGGATGTGATATAATGCAAAAGGCAATGGCTTCTACATATATGGTTTCTATGAATTGCCATTCTTTCCTCCAATTATAAAAAAAAATGCTGATTTTAAAATATTGATTTCAATGTAACTGTAAAAAATTATACATGTGTAACTTTATAGTAGATTTAAACTTTTTATGGATACCCCAAAAAAATGGAAAATTGTATCAAATACTTACCGTAATTTTCCTTTCCTGACGCCAAACCATGGCAGCATACTAGTGATAGAGCTCCGCCTCTTGACCACTCCCTCAGGACCAGTGAATAGCATAAATTAAGGCATGGTTAGCCGCCACCCCATTCTTTGTAACAAGCCACATACCGAAACGCACATGGGTGGGCTCATATGCTGCCATGGTTTGGCGTCAGGAAAGGAAAATTACGGTAAGTATTTGATACAATTTTCCATTTTCCTGACGCCAACATGGCAGCATACTAGTGATAAATAACTAGCTGACAGGGTGGGATCTACTTGTCCAACCAATCCTCTAATTAGGATGAGGCAGAGGACTGAATAGTTCTTCCTACAAAGTTCCCTGATGACAGGACCCCCCGGGTCTATTCTGTCAAGTTTGAGTAGGAATGTTGGGAAGACCACGATACCCCTCTACAGATGGGCACCATAGATTCTTTTGAATGTGTTGCCTATGAGGCTTCAACTGCTCTGGTAGAGTGCTCCACCACCGCTGACGGAGGCTTGCAACCCCTAGTCCTATATGAACAACCGAGCCTGCTAGGGTCCAGGCAGTAACTTCTTTCCCTTGATTCCCAGCTGGAATGACAAAAGGTTTAGATGACCTGGAAGGGACAATTGTGGACCGATACTACTTTAAAGTTATGAAAATTATCAGTTTGTGAGACTTTCCTGTGTGATGTTCTGGAAATTTAGGCAATGTCCAGCTGTCTGTTAAATAGTCTGTTGCCATGTTTGTGGCAAGATGATCTACAAGGCCAACTCTACTCCTTTTGGAAAGAAAAGAATATACATATATATTTTTTTACTTTGAAGCTCCAAGAGCTTGAATATCCGATAACCTCCTGCCTAAAGTTCTTGCAATTGATACTGCCTTATAAGTGATGGCCTGAACCGGACACCGCTCTGTTAGAATGAACGGTTGAACGGATATGAGAACCAGCAGCTCCAATATATCTTTTCCGTGGAGACCTACTCTCCAAAAACTCAAAAGTTGTACAAACTGAAGGATTCATGGCCCATTTAAATGTGTTTTTGCCGATAAAGCCGGCGCTCGTGAGCTATGTGAGGATAGGTTAAGGCGTGGAGGAAGTATAGAACAGCTGGCACTGAAAGGGCAGTAGGATGAATGTCTTGCTCTACCAAGAAAAAGCAAACTTGTTCCAGAATTAGGCCTAGATGTTGTAAGTAGAATGTCTTCTCGCACACAACAAAGTAGAGATCACTCTGTAGTGAAACCAGAGCAACAGAGTTGCCCACCTTCCCCCTTTAGTACCCCTGCTTGCAGCCCCAGTCTGCATAGGTTATGGAGGAGCAATGTCTTCTGTATTCTGAAATGAATGGCCAGGGAAAACCGAGGGCTTCCTGGTCAATATGGAGGACTGGCTATGACAACTATGTCCAAGGACCATGGCTATGGAACGCTCTGCTAACGGACCTCCGCATGGGAGAAAACCATCAGGCCTTCAGGAAGAAAACTTAAGACCCACCTCTTCTGAGGGATAAGGAAGACAATGGATAGAAGAAGCGCCCTGAGGTGATTTAGTTCGCAGGTGTAGCGCTATACAGGTTTTTCACTCACTCCTTCACTCATTGCAGTCCCATGGAGAGATCAGAGCATCTGCCCCCTGCGCCTTGTGGTGCGGAAACAAAGTCAGACATACCCAAAGTTTGCGATTACTCTGGGAAACGAGGAGGTCTGTCTGTGGTAGGCCCCACTTGTGGACCAGTATAGAGAAGACCTGGGACATAGACCCTCGTTGTGCTCTGGGAAGCTTTTACTTGTTCAAAAAATCTGCTGGGAGGTAAACTGCATCTGGAATTTTGCTGGGGATCTTCCATCCCAGGCGTTATGGGTTTTACCTCTCTCACTAGCATATTGCCGTGAGTTTCACCCAGGAGCTGAATATAGGCAACTACTGCCCTGTTGCTCAACTGCAAGGAGACTGGTCTTCCTTGACTCTGTAGTAAGGCTGAAGTGATAAAAGGGGCTGCTTGAACCCCAGCGCGTTCAAGATTACCCTCCTTGGTTGGGAATCTCCGCCTGCCTTGACCTAAAGTCCCTCACAGTGCATCTTCCCGAGTGTCTTGTAGACATGATTCATAGCAATTCTCCAGTGTAAAGGTCCTAACGGACCGAGACTTGCTCTAGGACTTTCCATCATGATGGACCGCTACTTATACCGAGTAACACTGTTATTAATGGTGTTCGATCCGGTTTCCTCCCTTGTAGAATTCTTGAAATGTAAATTTGCGCAGGTGCCCATGCACCCCAGGAATCATCTGTTTGCATGATGACGCTGTGCCCAGATGAGCACTGAGAAACCATCAAATAAGCGGAAGTATACTTCCTCAGAATCCTGTTCCTGACTGTCACCATTTCCTCTGATAGAAATAAGAGGAACTAGAGCACCCCCAGTGTACACTAACCAGTTGGTTTTGCTTTCCCTCTAAGGTGTGAGGATAGGATAGGCATCCTGACAATCCAGCAACAGCATCCAGCCATGTGGTTGTACTGTTTAATGGACTTCAGCTTAAAGATCTCAAAGAGGACCCAGAAGGGTTTGACCTCTTCCGTTCTGCTACTGGACACCAGCCAACATCCACTGCAAACTCCAAACAGGATTGTATAGAAAACCTGCAATCCCTTGAGTCTGAAGTGTATTGTAGTATTGTAAGCATTGTAGCAGCACACCTGTTGTGGTGGACTTGGCATATGCGTGGGAGAGAAATGGTCTGGAGGAGCAGTGGGGAATTTCCCGAAGTGACCACGAGTGCCTGATACCTTCATCCAAGGACCTGTACCACATGCTGTCCAGAAACACGTAAAGTGTGCCCTCTAGGTCTTACCTCAAGGCTTCACTATTGCAACCCCAAAGTCGCGTGATTTTGCTGCGATTTTTGCATTTTTTTTATTTTTAGTTTTTGCTGCAATTTTGATGCGACTGGAAACAATGCCTGTATAAGTTGCATCAAAGTGAAACCAAAGTAGTGCAGGGACTATTTTGAAGTCGATGCCACTTGAAGTCGCACAGATATAAACAATACTCATTGGAAATTAGGGGGAATGGCCTGTCATGCGACTTTCCAGTCTCAAGTCGCACTAAAGGAAACTGAGCCCTAGAGTCTGGGCATGTACTTGTGTGATTGATTTTTCCCCAGAGGTCTGTCATGTGACCTTCCAGTCTCATGTCGCACTAAAGGAAACTGAGCCCTAGAGTTTGGGCATGCACTTGTGTGACAGATTTTTTCCCAGAAGTCTGCACTAAGGTACAAGTCAGACTTTTATTTTATTTATTTTTTTATTTTATTTTTTTTGTTGCACCCACTGCTACAAAAAATGTCATTTTGGCAAGATACTCAAAAGGAAATCCTGCCTAAAGGGATGCAGATCCTGCCAGTCCCCCCAGAGTCCCGCAAGTGCAGCAGCTGGTTGATAATTAAACCATCCCCACTAGACTCGCCCAACACATGGGCTGGTTATTGCTGGTCTGCTGGCACCTGCAGATGCTACAATATGTAGGAGCAGGTTGACCCTTAGCTTGTTCAGGGTATACAGTTTTGACAGCCTGTTTATATGGGCATTTTTCTCCAACATATTTCCATTCTTTCCCACTTTTGTTTCTAGGAAGCAATACTCAGCCCAGGGTCTCAACCGTATGGCCTCCCTAGCCACCAAGGTGCCAGGATGCTTTTCCAGTGGTTTAAAAAGAAACTATGTGGGACTTCCTGTGAAGCCTCCATATCCTGAGTAGCAGACTGCTGTATCTGTAATATATGTAACAAGGACCCAGGCCACCTTCAGTCTAACGAGAACCACGAGTCGCTGACATCCCTTCACATAGAGTGGGTCATAAAGGTATAATGAGTGCAGTGCAAAGTAGTTTTATGGGCGTCAGACACCTAGGGTGTGCCACCTGTCCAGGATTCACCAGGACAATCCGGGCTCCGAATCATGTGTCAGGGCTTCAGTCTGCAAAGCGATTCCATCTCTCCTCAACAGAACTCTGGGAGAGAGGATTAGGGCCAGGACACCCCTAGGAAGCCGCAACCCCAACCCGGCAGACTAAGACTTCTACAGAATGACAGCCACGCAGTAAAAACATCCAGCAAGATGCCACATCTGCACTGATAGGAACGCTGTCTCCTATGGCAACAGTCTACAACAGTTTACAATACAAGTGTAACAGTAGCTTCAGGTAATTAAGGTGAGTTCAAAACAGAATCTTGTGCCACTCTTATCAATAATAAAGACATTTGGCATTACCTGTTAGCTGCATACTCCTCCAGGCAGTGTCTACTCACCAGCTTCCTGGGCATAGGTACTGCGCCATAGGCCCTGCAGGACTCTTGCTGGGGCACCGGCTCTGGGGAAGAGGAGCAAAGACGTCTTCCTTGGAAATTTTCTCCTGAATGGGGGCGCCATCCAGGCTATGATCCCCTGAAGAACGTCTGCGTTTCCTTGGCCTGGCTCTTTTGAGAGCGTGGGCATGCGGGGCTGAAGCAAATCAAAGCAATCCGCACAAGAGGGCACTCTTTTCTGAAAACTTACCTATATGGTGGTCCCCATCCTAGTTGTTGAGGGTCTTTGTATTATGAGCAGTAACTGACTCTATCTGTGGAGAAATGGGATGGCCAGCTGAGGTAAGGATAGCTGAAAAGCGATAGGAGAAAGGATTCCACTTTCTTTCCTGATTTATCTACATACACCTACATCTGTATATACACCTATACACACACACACACATATATACACACATATATACATATACATACATACATATATATACACAGACATATCTACCTGCACAGGGTGAGTCTGGGCGTGTTAAGAAGGGGTTAACTGAATAGGGTAAGAATTTCCCTTTCAGACCTGATTGTCAGCTGAGCTGAACCTGTCAGAGATGAGTTGTGTGTATGGAGAGAGAGACACAGACAGCAGCATGATGTGTGAGAGGATCCATTGATGGATTGTATACCTACTGGGGTGAGCAAAACCATATTGGAGACTATAGCTCTGGCTATAGCCATGTACTTTGTCTATATATCAATCTGTTGGCTAAAGAGACTGAACCTTTCCTATCTCTGTACCTGTGTTAGAAGACAAGCCTGTAGTTTCTTCTGTTTGTTTTGCTGAAGCAGTGAATAAGAAAGGTAATGAAAGACAAAAAAGGGTGATATAGGTAAAAGATACAGGTCACCCTGTATGGCACAAGGGGCCAAGAGAGATAAAGCATAGCTGGCCCCTCCATATTCCACAAGCGCTGCAGTTATCAATTGTAAAAGCAGATTTCGTTCCTAAAGAGGAAACACTGCAGGGGCCCCAATAAGACCCACAGAAGGGGCTCCCAGACTAAAGCGCGTTTAGCAGCCTGAGCGCTGGGACTTCGCACTGGGAGAGGCTCAACCCAGACGGCTACTGCACTGAGGCAGAGGGGGGACATAGTACTGCTTACTCTTCACTGGTGCGTGAGGTATGAGGAAAAAAAGAAGAATGGGGTGGCGGCTAACCATGCCTTAATTTATGCTATTCACTGGTCCTGAGGGAGTGGTCAAGAGGCGGAGCTCTATCACTAGTATGCTGCCATGTTGGCGTCAGGAAATTCCCTTTACTATTTCTTGCACTGGTGATGACCAGGAGCAGTGAATACCACAAGTAATCTCCTTTTTTTGCAGACTTTGGGGGTTATTGGCGAAAGGCAAATCCACTTTGTACTACAAGTGCAAAGTGCACTTGAAATTGCACTGAAAGTGCACTTGTAAATACAGTCGCTGTAAATCTGAGGGGAAGATCTAAAACAAGGGGAAGCTCTGCTGATTTTATCATACAATCATGTGCACACTAAAATTATGTTTTTTATTGTTATTTTCCTTGCGTGTCCCCTTCAGATCTACAGCGACTGAACTTTCAAGTGCACTTTCAGTGCAATTTCAAGTGTACTTTACACTTGTACTTTACACTTGTAGTGCAAAGTGGATTTGCCTTTCATAAATAACCCCCTATGAATATAAGAGCTTACTGCAATACTTTATCAAGGGCTAGGCATCAGTAGTGAGGTGTGGCTCAAACACTATATTATTATTCACATCACAGGTCATTTACTTCTAGGGAGGGGAACTATCCATTCATAAACATACATTTAATAATGTTTTAATCATTAACAAGCTGAAACTATTTTGACTGCAAACCATATTTTACAACATGCTGGGAGCAGAAAACAAGGGATTTCATGTAGGCAATAAAAGTGAGTGAGTGTTACAAATATAGCATCTATGATGCCTTGTGTCTTCAATAGAGGAATGTACTTCATCATATATTTATTTGCTATAAAGGTATCATCATCCATGTAACAAGGCTACTGGCCCATTCTTGCCAACAATAACACCTTCCCTGTGACCAGCATAGGCGTGCACACAGGGTGTGCCGGGTGTGCCTGGGCACACCCTAAACACCCTGTGTGGTGCTGATTCCTCTTGCTTCCCATCTCCACTCTGCAGTGCTGCCAGCTTCCTCCTCTCCTCTCAGGAGCGGGGAAGGGGCTAGTAAATATTTAATTATCCAGGCCCCTTCATTTTCTGAATGAAGAATTAGTGAGTGATCTGTATTGATCGTTCCTGTCTTCATTCTTAACTGAAGCATAGTAAACTATGTTTACTGCAGGGTGCAGAGAAAGGGACAGGGGACTCTCTATCCTCAGTTTCGTTCTCTGTCTTAAAAGAGAGACATCAGGGGTCTGTTTAGACATCTGGTATTTCACCAAAGCCCCCCAATGGGACTTGTGGAAAATGTGTAAAGAAATAATAAAGAATTATATTGTAAAAAAAAAAAAATTTATAAATTTTTTTTAAAAACAACAACAAACTGACCCCGCCCACTGCCCTACTAACAGCAATCTTTTCTCTACTGTCACCGTCCACTGCTCTGCTGATATACACGCATGTGTGTTTGTGCTCTGGGGTACACACCCTAATGCAATAGGCTGCACACACCAATGGTGACCAGCAATGTGATAGGTGTCCTCACTAGTCATTGGGCAGGTGCAAGCAGTAGCGAGGAGCATTATTGATCTATGGTGACCAAGCAATCTATGGTTGTAGATTGCTGTATAAGGCACCGCTGTTTTAGATGCCACTGGAGTGTGCGACAAAGATCCCAAAATTGCATTCAGCCACCTGAAATTGGCTGTAGTTCAAAGTAGAATATAGCTAAAAGGTCCAGTTTAAGTCTTTTTGTTCAAGTATTTTATTGAATAAAAGAACACAGAGTACATTGACAGGCTTTTTTGAATTAACACACACAAGAGTACGTTAAGGTACAATCCAAAGGAGTCAAGCACGAATACATAAACAAAAACACAGCATTCAATAAGCTAACAACAAATGTCTTAAGGAAAAAAAAAAGTGACGGAGACAATGTATCGAGGTAGGTGGGCCATGGGACTACCAACAAAAGGTCCTACGAGATGAATATCAAAGAAGGAGGGAGTCCCAGGCCTATAACAACGTACATCTTAGAAGAGCACTCTGTATAATCATCGAAAGATAAACCGTAAGCCAATTCCAGGCGAGAACAAGTGGTGTCGCCTGAACGGGTTCATCTAAGGTATTTCAGGTAAAGTAGAAAACAGAGAAAAGGAAAGAAGAATGTAGGAAGAGAAGAGTGAGAAGAGAGGAGGGAGATTGGGATGGGAGAGGGGAAAGTGGAAGGAATGTCGGCAGCATCACACAACCCCCAGGGAGCGTAATACGTTAGTATGTGGTTTTCGCACTATTTATGATGTCAATAGGGCCATATCGAATCCAGAGTGGAGAAAGTGTTCCACCCATGGGGTCCATATGTTGCTGTGTTGGGGCATACGATCCAGAATCATAGCTTCTATCTTAGCATGGATCATAGCTTGGGTCACTCTATTCTTAACTTCCGCAATATGCAAGTTTGGAGACTTCCAAGCCCTGGCAATAGTCTGTTTAGCAGCGGTAGTTAGTTGTAGCAGGAGTTTACTTTGGGCTCTCGTGTAGTCCTTCTGCAAATGATTTAAGAGAGCCAGGGATGGGTCAGGCAGTAGCTCCTCATTGAGGAGGGTGGAAGCCATCTGAAATAAAGCCACCCAAAACTGCTGCACAATCGGACAGGACCACCAGATATGTTCATGAGTACCCCTCATTCCGCAGCCACGGAAACATACTGATCCAGTTTAAGACTTTTAACCTCATCGCAAGTCTATGGGATAGCAAAAGCAGCTTGAAACAGTAAAAATACAGGTCAGAAAGATGACCTGCCGATAAAAAGCACCTGCAAGGAATTTTAAAGGATCTCAGAATCCGCTTAAATGGACATCAAAATCACGCAGCCCATGACCCATGGACACAGGCCCTAATAGTGTTACACCACCCATACGTGTGCAGTAACATGAATGCAGATGTCACAGCTCACTCATTGGATGATAGGGGTCAATAAGAATGTACTGAAATTCAAATATATATGTGTTAAGGCAAATACACCCATTAGGTAAGATTCAATTATAGGGCCATTTATATAATGTTCCAATAAAAGATCAAAAGGGTCAAACTAGCAAAGAAAGGCGTGAAAAGGAATTAGGAACTCAACTAAACCAGTGCATAGCAGAGTAAAGCCTTCTTAGAACACACGGTATTTACATGTCTCATTCCATCACATATCCTAGAAAACAGGGTGGGTATTCCTATTTCCGGATAATGAATGAAAATATGCCATTTTAAAATTTTGGCACTGATTTTTGCGCACTAATACCTTAAAAATAGCTTTGGCCTAAAATAGCATTTTAACACAACATTAAAAGTGGAGTTCCAGGCTCCTTCGGAAAAAAATGAAAAGTCAGCAGCTACAAATACTGTAGCTTCTGACTTTTAATATTAGGACACTTACCTGCTCACAAATCTAGTGGTGTCTTCACTGGAGCCGATTTTTCAATCGGACCTCAGGTGCTGCCGCCACCATCTCGGCTAAGGTAGACTGGCAGTGAAGCCTTGCGACTTCACAGCCAGGCTCCCTGATGTGCATGTGCGAAGTGCGCCGCTCTTTGTGAATGGCTTGGCGGAAGGGGAAGGAGGAGGGGGCAGAAATTCCAGCTGAGTTTGCCACGGCGAGATCAGCTGGAAGTGGGAGCAGGTACCTGTAAAGCAAGATACTCTATGCCCCGCCCCCCAAAAGGTGCCAAATGTGGCAGCAGAGGGGGCCATACAAGCGGAGCTTCCCTTTTGGTTGGCGTTCCGCTTTAATAAATGTAAGGAATCAAACTGATCATATGGTTTTCTAATGTACAAAAGTGAATTTTGTACCCTTTCTTAAATTTTCTGTAGCAGTAAGTGTAGAATGTGAGAAGCTTGACTACCTTATTTAAGGTGTTTGTAACCCTTACTGCCTCAGGTGATACACAGAGATGAAACAAATCATCCTACATAAGTTGGACCTGTTTAGCTGCAGCCTTCTCTTCTCTACATCTGTTCAGAGTGCCATATTTATACAGCTTGTCTGAGTTTTCAGAAAGCAGGGAGTGGAGAGCTGAAGCTACACTCTGCAGATCCCATTGAGAACTGATTGAAGGGAAGGGACACACCTCCCTTAACACAGCACACAGGAACGGAACTGGGGGGGTCAATCACAGTCTGTGGGCTGGAGCTCCCGCCTCTGTCACCTTTTTACTTCTTGGTGTCAGGAAGATTTCTCAGAAGTAACTTATGCTAATAGTAGAGGAAGGAAACAGCAGAGAGAAATGAGCCTTAATGCTCTGAATTCAGACAAGTACACACTATAGAGGGATATGCTTTGTTAATATTTAATGTCTGAGATTTACAACCAATTTCAATAAAATAAAACAATTATAATAGTCGTGTTAAAGGTAAAATCAGAAGGCATTGTGCTTGGGTCTTGGCCATTGCATGTTCTGTGATAGCTGTCACTTATGTTATGTCAGTTTAATGATATGGGTAATAAATAAGAAATGCAAAAAGTTGTAAGATGTAATGGCCCAGATTCACAGAGCGATTACGCCTGCGCAACAGGAGATGCGCGTGCGTAAGTCTAAATGTGCGCGTGCGTTTCGATGCACGGCATCCCCAAAACGAGATACGCAAGAAATCTACTTTTTTTTGTCCAGCGTAATTTCGTTAGACAGGCGCATCCGTCCGCGCAAAACTGCGCTAGACAGACCATTGATTTGCTAGTCAAATATGCTAATGATGGACTTACGGGGATCCACAAAAGAACGTTGGGGCAGCGCAGGCTACGCAGTGTGCGCAACAGCAAAATGTCCTGTCTAAAATTAGAGCATATAAAAGCTGGTCTAAAAAGAGAAAAATCGTCTACATGTCAGATAAAGCAACACTGTTAGTGAGGAGCTCAGCAGTCACACGTGTTGCACAACAATCTGTATGCCAACATGCCAGTGGCATCCATGCTCATAGCTATTCTACTGACTTTAGATGAGCAAAGAAGGAGGAGGGCACGGAGGAGGGCACTAAGGAGGGCACGGGAGATGTTTTTATTTTATTTTATTTTTTTACTTTTTATTTGCTTATATAAACTTTACAATTTAATCTAATCTAATACAATATTCTTATCTGATACAAGCCCCTCACTCTTCACTCTTCACGGGAGAGGATATATCACACACGCATAGACATCTTTGGCATGAGTGATTCTGAGGTGTCTCGCATCTTCAGATTCACCCCTCATGCCATCATGGAATTAACCACAACCCTGCAGGAGGACATCACCAGCCCAACACATGGCACTACCCATGACACCCATGACAGCTACATATACAATCATAGCACCATCCCCACAGATTTCAAACAGAACATGTATGGGGACAGCTGGCTGGTTGGTGAGTGACATGGGTGGCAGGCATGACTGTCCCCCCCCCCCCATGATGCACACATCACAAGGGGCACATGCACTACTAACATCCTCCTGTCTTTTCCCTTCAAGGTGACTCTGCATATGCACTGGGACCCCATCTCATGCCAGCTCACATATGCATCTTTGCACGTTAAACACACACATTAATCATGGCACAATGAGAATGCATGCATGCACACCACTGTGGTCCCTAGCACACACACACCACATCGTCATCACATTGGATTGGCACCAGCCCACCATGCAGGACTTGTGAGCAGCAACGCCACGCCAAGGCTCCAATTATGTCACTGTACATTCATACACCATTCACACAGACCTGGGTTTCACTTCTCCACCACAAATGAGGGTGACACCCCTTTTCCCACAGGAATATCACCCCCACATTCCAAAATCATACACAAACAGAACCAAAAAAATAAAATAAATGACGAGCAAAAATAAAAATGCCCAGCAAAAATATAATTTAAACAAAATAACAACAAAGAAAACACATAAAAGACAAAAATCACTCTGCAAAACAGTCCCCAAATATCTCAAAGACACGTCACAAACAAACAAACAAACGCTAATAAACAAAAGCACCTTGCTGTATAGGGAGGGATACAAAGGGATGTACTTTTGCAAAGGAAGTGCGTTTGTTTCTGTCTATTTATGCTGTTTGCGTAGTTCACTAATTTGCCCTAGTCCACTTCCAATTTCACTGATTGTGCCGTTCCCGAGTTGTGAGCATGCGCACAGAGGTGCTGACCATGGTCTGCTTCATGTGCGCATGCGCGAGCCAGCCGGCCCTTCATTTGCATGGGGTCACGGCTCATTTCAATGTAACACGCCCACGTCCTTCCCAATTTGTAATACTCCGCCTTACGCCTCTGAAATAACGTTACGCATGCGCAATTTTGTGCGTAAAAACGATGAGAATAGGGTGATTGCGCGGCTACATTGCGCAAGTCAAACGTAAAGGCGGTGCGCTACGCCGGTCCAATAATGCGCAGATGTACCTGAATCTGGCCCAATGTTTCTATAACTAACAGAAAAATTGCTTTATCATCAGATTAATTTTAAATATTGCATTATTAAATACCTCTCTATAGGAAGAGTGGCAGGTGAGATTTTGGCAACTGTGAGAGGGTTAACTGAACCTTGTAGGAACTTCGTTTAACCTTGCTTGGAATGCACTAGGAGAATGAGATGTGATTCCCTGCTGAATAGATTCCTTTATGTCTCCCTTCCTGGCAGCAGTCTGGCCTCAGGGGAATGGTTCAGTTAACACTGAGGAGGGGCTCTCATAGAAACATTGTATCACAAGAAAAGATATTTATACTTTGTTCAATATTGGCGTCCCACCACTGTCACCAGCCACCTGGGCAGAAAGCATTTCTTGCTAAACTGTTTTACTTATCGACCTTTCTTCTTGTATTCATCCCTCATGCTTTAGACTGTAAGCTCTCTTGGGTAAACAATCAACCCTACAGACTTAAAGTGGTATTAAGCCCAAAAACAATAATGTAAAAAAAAAATTCAACTTACCAAAGCAGTGGCCGCATTAGTGTTCCTTTTTGGGATTTTTTTTCTCTTATTTATTCTGATCTGACCAGTAACACACTTTCTGCCTTAGAATGGCTCCACTCAATGGAGAAGCAATGGAGCTACTCTTGGACAGCAGCATTGTCAAGCTGGGGAAAGGATAGTGTTAAGCCCCGTACAGGGGAGAGCTTTTGGCCGGGAAAACCGGCCGTGTGTATGCTTCCTCGCAGTTTTCCAGTCAGGAAAACTGGCGGGAATCCTGGCGTGGAAAAAAGAGAACATGCTCTCTATTTTCCCGCTGGGATTCCCGGTGGTTTTTAACCCGGCAGTTTTCCTATGGGGAGCATACACACAGCCAGGATTCCCGGCCGAAGCTCTCCCCGCAGTTTTCCCGACGGGGAAACTTACCATGTAGGTCCCTTTGGGATTCCGGCGGACTTTATACCGCCGGGATTCCCAGTCGTGTGTACGAGGCTTTAGATATTGTAGCAAATTTAGATGGATGTGAGTAACAAACTAAAGCTGGACTGGACGGTAAACACTTTGTAAATAGTTACAGCAACAGTTTTTTTTTCCTTTTGGGATAAAGGTTTTACATATACAATAAAAGGCTGACTATTAGGGATGCACTGAAACCTGTTTTCTAAGAGTGAATACAAGTACTGATACTTGTGCTCAAGTACCCGCTGATAACAATTACTTATACTGTGCGGTGAGAATCGCATGTGATTTAAACAGGAATTCGGTATGATTTCTGTCTGAATCACACACAGTTTCTTGCAGCGCTCCTGTGTAAAGTAAACCAAGGCTGAAGTCACTATGACAAGCCTGGATTCGCACAGGAGTGAAGCGGGACACTGAATGTTATTCGGACAGAACCGCATTCCTGTTCAAATCATATTTATTTTGTATGGGCTTAAATAGCACCACAGAGGTATCAGTTTTAGGTATTGGAGCATTTGCATGAGTATTTTTTTTGGCAAGGCGAAACAACTCTAAGACCCCTTTCACACTGGGGCATTTTTCAGGTGCTTTTGGGCTAAAAATATCACCTGTAAAACGCCTCCCCTGCAGCCTCAGTGTGAGAGCCCGAGTGCTTTCACACTGGGGCGGTGCGCATGCATGACATTAGAAAAAGTCCTGAAACCATCATCTTTCGGGCTGTGGAGGAGTGGTGTATAAATCGCTCCTCCACCGCCCCTGTCATTGGAATTAATGGGCACCGCTGCTGAACCCTTTATTCGGCGGTCAAAGCGCTCTGCTAGCGGCCGAATATCGCTGGTATTACAACTAAAAACTAGCTAAAACTAGCGGCACTTTACTGCTAACACCCCGCTTCAGTGTGAAAGTAGCCTAATGGTGCAGTGTGAATACCTCCATCCACCTTTTTGTCTAACAAATTTGAGTGGCACTGATATAAGTTCAGGAAACGTTAAAAACGCAACCCAGTCGCCTATTTTCAATGCCTGTGTGAAAGAGCAGTGTCACAGAAGTGAGGCCGCTGGTACCAATGTTCAAGTCAGTAAGTGAACTGACATGGCAGGGACTGGAAACAAAGAGCCACCTAAGAAAGAGCTCATATAATGCAAGCTCCCTCCAAGCTTGTAAAGGGTAATGGTCAGGAAGTACCAGGTTGGCGTTAGGGTGGCTCACAAATGAGCCAATGATGATCGCTGTTCAAGGAACCCATCTGTGTTATTTTACAAGAGCCTGTTTCAGTCTAATGCCTCGTACACATGATCGAAAAAGTCAGACGGAATTTTTTCATTGGATATTCTGACCGTATGTATGCCCCATCTGACTTTTTCCGTCGGAAATTCCGACGGAGTTAGAAAGAGAACATTAAAAAAATGAAAAGAAATTGAAGTGAGAAATTCCATTCGTCTGTATGGAACTCCGACGAAGAAAAAAACATGCATGCTCGGAAACAATTTGACGCATGCTCGGAGGCATTGAACTTAATTTTCGTGTTGTACGTCACCGTGTTTTTGACGGTCGGAATTTGGTGTGTCCGTGTGTATGCAAGACAGCTTGAACGAAATTCTGTCGAAAAAACCCGCCGAGTTTATGTGTACAGGGCATTAGTCATCAAATGTATTTCAGGGGAATAATGCTAATTATTTGATGCTATTTACTGAAAACTCTAAAACATAATATGCAGTGCTCTGCTATTTAAATTTTTTTAATGCTTGATTAGCAAGCACTGTTGTTCAGGGCCAGTATGGCAGCTTTATGCTTGAATGGTAAGTCTTGCCATATGGCTTAGAAATCAGGTGCTCCTCGCCTAGAAAATTATGTCAAAACTGTACAAAGTGTATTTTGGGTTATACTAAAGAACATGCTGTGGTTAAAAGTATCTGAAACTTTGCATGTAATTACTCAATTCCAACAGAGAAATTCACAGGAAGAAGGTAAATATAGTACATTGGGCTGATTTATTTTTTAAATCAGAAGAAAATAACGGAAGTACTGCTCTTGGAAATGAACAAGCCCTAGCTTTAACTGTCTAAGCTACACTGGAAAGAAGTGTTTAAACAACTATTTAAAGAGTAGTTTCATGTTGAAGGGACTGCGCACCCATGTGGTAGTTCCTTATTACCCTTTTCTGCAGCCAAGCCATTCTGAACTAGCAAAGCTCTTGCACTACCTGGCTGTTCCACCTACTTCTGTCTCTCATATATTCCTATTGGCCAATGGCCAGTTGTAGTTGGGAGCAGACAAGCTGCCACACAACCCAGAGGAGCCAGAGACTTTTCCATTTAAAATGGCCCAAGATTAAAGGAGTTGTAAAGGAAAAAAAAATGTGCCTAAAATTAATGTCTGCAAGGTAGACAGACAGAATAGTGTAATGATTCTGTTAAAAAACGAGTAAATATCTATTAAATTCCTTCATCTATATTCTAGTTTCTGTTCTCTTATTCACTTCCTGGTTTGCAGCACTCGTTCATGTAAGAACTACATTTCCCTGTATGCATTGCGGCACGCCCAGTAATTCACACCTCCTTGATGTCTCTCACACGTAGAGAGCGTCCTGCCGCACAGATGTAGTTCACAGGAGGGGGCGAGCATGTTACTGGCCAACGCAGTAAAGCCTCCCTTAATGGTGGTGAGTAACAATCAGACAAGCAGGAAGTGAACAGAACAGAGAAGAAATAGAGCAACTTCTGAGCAAAAACGAACAATGAGGAAGTGACCAGAGGAATGTCTGCAGGTAAAGGATGCTTATTATGGGAAAAAAATGTTTTCCTTTAAAACCCCTTCAAGGCAGAGCAGAGGACAAAGAAAGCTGCTGAAGGTATGTGCAGGTGTTTCGTAGAATTGGTAACAGAAGTGACGTTACGTCGCCACCATCTTGCTACACCCAGGGCCGTTTGAAGGAATTTGGGGCCCCCAAGCAGAATAGACAACGACATTTGTTTTCAAGTTCAGAACCGAGGGAGGGGGGGGGGGAGCTGAGTTTAATCAAGTTGAGAAGCGGTGGGGTACTGCTTAAAAAAAAATTTGTAAGATGAGAAGCGGGGGGGAAGGGGGGTTAGGCGGATACCGAAGATGCCTTCTTGCTTCTTCATTCTTCCTACACACATATCCCCTTTCCTTCTCCCGTGTAGCGAGCAAGTTGAAAGGGAGGGGCCCCAGGCCAGCACGGGGGCCCCAAGCAATTGCTTGGCTTGCCTGTCCTGTTGCAACGGGCCTGGCTACACCCCTTACCCGTCCATAGTAAGAATACGCTGAGAAGGGGGAGAGCGGGCAGGGTTGCCGCTGCTTATAAAATTCAACATCATAACAGTCAGATGGAGTTCTAAGTACTGGATTTCAGTATATAAACTCACTTTACTGTTAAATATAATTGTAAAATGTGTAAAAGTCCAGTGGGTGTAACAACATGTCCGCTCTCCCCCTTCTCTTTGTATCCTTACTATGGAGGAGTGCAGGGTGTAGCAAGATGGCGGCAACGAAACGTCACTTCCGGTTTCCAATTCTGACAGGTCACCATATCTGACGAAACACAGGCACCTCAAGATGCTTATACTTTGCTTTATTTTTGCTTTTTTACTTGCCAAACTACCTAGAGAGGGACGCATGGCCAACTGAGAATAAAAAGTATGTCCTACTACCCCAATCACAAGAGATCAAAGTGTGATTCAATTTTTTGTGGCTATTTTCTTTTCTCCTGTTTGAATTAATTGTCTTATTAGTGGCATCAGAAACAAAAGGTTGCAACCTATAAGATGAAAAAGTTACCCTCACAGTACAATGATGTGCAAGACAGCAGCCTGAACATTAAAGGGTCACTAAAGGAAAAACATTTTTTGCTGAAATGACTGTTTACAGGGTATAGAGACATAAAAGTTAACTGATTCCTTTTCAAAATGATTAAAAATAGATAAAAATCAATCATATAATGTGCCTGCAGGTTAGTTTCACTTTTAAACTGGCTTCATGTTTCTGTGAAGTAGAAAGAGACACACAGAACAAAAACAAACAAATCCAGGGCAGTGTTTTGTTTTTAAAATTAATCTGATTGGTTCTGGGAAGTTTTAGACACACAGTAATGACAGCTTAGACCACTGTGAGAAAGCTCCCAGCACTGTGGTTATAAGGAAACAGACAAGCAGGAAGCGTGGAGAACAGAGCAGGATTACAGCAACTTCAAAGCAAAAACGAACAATGAGGACATGAAACCAGTACTGCAGTAAGGTAAAGAAGCTATTTAGCTAAAAAAAAATCCTTTAGTGATCCTTTAACTTCTTTGGTTTATTTCCCAACCAAGCCCATATTTGGTAAAATCATGTCCATTTTACTTTTCTCATTCCCATTTCAAAGTGTCAGTATGACAATGAGTAGAATGGACTTTTAAAGTTGAGATGATTGAATCTATTATTAATAGAGATGTACATCTCATACCATCCCTAACTATCCATCCCTATGCTGGATTAGGAGTCTGGTTCAGAAAACAAGCCCAGACTTAATGCAAACAACTGTCCCACTCTCTGACTCAGTAACTCCTGGGACCTGTCACCAGTTCTACCTCTGCCTCCTACCTTGGCATGACACAGTGCTTGAGATCAAGGCATTTTACTTTTCACTTACTCCCACTAGGAAGAAGACGTGATGCCAGTTTGGGACATGCTTCGTGTCTCATTAGTGACTGCTGCATGGTTATAAATATAAATTAGAGGTTCTAATGAAATCTGCATTGTTCTAAAATTAAGCTTTGAAGAATCGTGAAACTACTGTTCAATGAAACACTTGAAACTTTAGACTGTGTAGGATTTCTAAAATATATGTCGGGTTCTGCCCTGGATTCAGGCATCATAGGCTGCTGTCATTTGTAACTGCATGGGGCAGCCTTTTTACAACAAAACATTATCTGATTTTAAGTGCATTGCTAAGCAATAGCTACAATTAAGCAATGTGCTGCTGATGTAAACACTGTAATGCCTTGTACACACAATTTAAATTTCTAATGGAAAAAGTCCAACAAACTTTTTCCATTGGATATTCTGATCGTCTGTAGCCCCATCTGAGTTTTTTCCTTCGGAGTTTAGATAGAGAACATGTTCTATTTTACTCTGATGGAATTCCGTTAGAATTCTGATGTGATTTGGCCAGTCAAAAGCCCAATCGTGTGTACGAGGCATAAGTGTACAACGTCACAGAATCTTCTAAGTACAATCTAACACAGCAAAATTAATCAGATTTCTTACATATATATGTTAACATTGCCTCTGGACTGTGCAACCTTCTCGTCATGGGAGCTTGACCTGGTTTAAAGTGATTGTAAAGATTTAAATAACAAACATCTCTATACTTACCTGCTCTGTGCAATGAACCTGCACAGAGAAACCCTGAACCTTCTTTTTCCGGGTCCCACACTGGCACTCTTGGCCCCTCCTCCCTGTCCAGTGCCTCCACAGGAAGCTTCCCGTGGGGTACTCATGCATGCTTGCTCCGGAGCTCCGCTGTCTGTGTCAATGGGGCGGCTTGCCCCCATTCCACCATTACTGACTTTGATTAACAGCACTGGGAGCCAATGGCTCCTGGTGCCCCAGAAAAGCCAATGAGACACGGTAGTGAAGGGACAGAATAGCTGCAGACGTTCACAGCATTGGATTGAATGAGGAAGGGGTGCTGTAGTAAAACTGTAATGCCCCGTACATACAATCGGAAATTACGACTGTGTGTATGCCCCATCAGAAATTCCGATAAATTCCATCAGAGTTTACATAGAGTTTACATGTTCTCTTTTCCTCCGATGTGAATTTTGTCGGACACAGGTCCGATCGTGTGTACGGGGCATTAGTTTAAAACAGCAATGTGACACCTCTCCATAATAATCGGAATGATGATAAAAGATATATGCTGCTAAATGTTTATGCAGATCTTGACTTTTCCTGTATTTGTTGAGCTTCTCCCCACCCTCTTTCACTTCCCAAGTCTTCCTATTTGTCAGTGGGGCTGCCTGTCAAATCAAAGTGGGAACAGGAAGGCTGTGTCAAGATTTTATAAGAACTTCATTAGTTTGCATGCAGTTTTGCTGACAGTAACTGAAAGGTTTACTTCAATACACTATTGGAGTAAGTAACCAGCTATACCCTGAAGAAGGGAACTTGTACCTTGAAACGTGTTAGCTAGAGAGTTTGAGTGATGCCAGGGTCGTGGTAAGGCTCATCTTCAATAGGACTACCCTGCCACTTGGATAATGTTTATATTGCTGTTTTATCCTTCGGCTATTGTGAGGATGCACTCATTGGTCTTCTTTTATTAATAAATTTACATTTGGTAATGTACAAAAACAAATGTTGAATGTGTGTGTTCTGGATAGAAATTGAATTGTTGGGTGTCACCATCATATATCCCCATCACAGCACATGTAAATACAAGTTGGAGTCAATCACTGCTCTTCTCAAACTCCTATTCCGAAATCCAGTGCATCTACTCCCACTGTCAGCTTGATTAGAAGATTGTATACTGAGGATGGTGGAAATTTAATTAAAGAATAGACTGTCAAAAGTTCTTGATTTGTGCAGTTCAGCAGCTAGACAATCTAGCTGGACTTTTTATTTATATTACCAAAATAGCAAAAAAATATCTCAGCGACGACTTCCATTTAACCCCTGAACGCAACTAATGCTTTTTAGCTACTACACAGAAAACTGACTGTCCTTGGATAAAACAAATATTCCAAGCCCACCATAGGGTGTTTGGACACTTAGGCTGGGTTCACACGGTCATCACATGTGGCTCACAGCAGGGCCTGGTGCGTCTTTGTTCAGGGACGAATCGGGCCCGAATTTTTGCCTCAATTCAGGCCTGAAACGGAGCCAAAGACCCACAGGACTCCTGTACAATCTGCTCTGCAGGCGCCACAGGGATGTGAGTACCGGCTCCAATGAGAGCCGCTCAAAATCTCCTGTCATGCAAATTGGATGCGGCTAAAACCACATCCAATTCCCACTAGTGTGAACAGAGCCTTATGCCTCGTACACACGACCGAGAATGTCGTCGTAAAAGAAACGTTGTTTTTTCCTCGACGAGGTTCTTGTCAAGCTTGACGAGATTCTTGTAAAGCTTTCCTTGCATACACACTGTCGAGACAAAATATCGTCGTTCTCAAACGCGGTGACGTACAACACGTACGACGGCACTATAAAGGGGAAGTTTGATTCCACTGGCACAATCCTTGGGGCTGCTTTTGCTAATCTCATCTTACCACGTGTTAAGTAAAAGTTTGGTAGGAGGCGATTCGCACTTTTCAGTCTGTTACAGCGTGACGAATGTGCTATCTCCATTACGAACGCTACATTTACCGAAGGCATACTTTATTCTGAGCATTCGCAGGTTTTTAAGCATTCACACAAACGTGTTTCTCATCGTAAACCAGCCCGACGAGAACCACAACGAGAAAATTGAGACTCCCGACGAGAAAAAAGAGAGCATGTTCTCTTTTTTTCTCGTCAAGATCCACGGCAGTTTTCTCAACGAAAAACATACATACGACCATTTTTCTCGGCAAAAAAGCTCTGCCAGCATTTTTGTTGATGGTTTTTGCGGAGGAAAACAGTCGTGTGTACGAGGCATGAGGCATTGCATTGCAATGTGGTCACCTCCAATCTACAAAAAGAAAATGTAGTCTTTAGAAATCTCTGCCTTTCTAAAACTTGAGGAAGTTCTCAAAGGGATTTATTAAGCTAGTCTGGCTTCTAGATTACTATTACTATATGGTAAAGGGGGTGGAAACAGACATATTTTGCTAAAAAAATCAATAAATCGCTATTTAAAAACAGCAATTGTTTTGAATTGACTGAAACTAGAGGTTGTAACTCTTACCATATTATCACCACAATGAATAGTCGTGGACAGGACCGTTTGAAGGAATTTGGCGGCCCCAAGCAAAATGGTCCCCAAAAGCCCCCCCCCCCGCATGCATACGTTAGCGCTACACACAATTTTTTTCTATTCTTACCTCCCCTTCTTGCCTGTAGGCTGCCGCTGTAGCGCGGCTGAGCTCCTCTTCCCCCTGCCTCTTCCCCAGTCCCCTATTAGATAGGGCCGGGCCGGGTACCATGCGGTACAGGAGATTCAGTTTGCTGTCTTCCCGGCTGGACTGAAAGGAAGTGAGCCGGGAACAGGAAACTGAATCTCCTGTACCACGCATGGTACCCGGCCGGACTGACAGGACTCCAGGTGGAAGGAAGAGGAGCTCGGCCATGCTACATCCTGGGAAGGGGAAGTTGGGAGCCCCAGGCCAGCTCGGGGGCCCCAAGGAATTGTTTGTTTTGCCTGTCCTGTAGCGACGGGACTGGTCATGGATTTACTTTGAAAAATAGAACACGCAGCAATATATGTCATCCTATCTGGCAGATGTGCAATCAAATGCAAATGATGCATGCATTTTATAAATGTGTAAATTCTTCCAAAAGCCAAGAAATAGGGAATTTATTGTTTACTATTTAATAAATATTAACCAAAAGCATCTCTTTTTAGAACATTATCTGTCCTTTTCTATTAGACTAGAGTTCTTTTGTTCATCTAATAAGCCTGTTTTTGTCTATTGTTTTGGCTTGTTGTTGGTTTTTCCAGTGATTGCCCCATTTTTTTTAGATTCCTTTGGGCAGCCTCCCTAATTTTCCAATTGTGCCTTTCACCCTTTGCATATTCTGATTATTTCCCCTTATTCCGCCCCCCCCCCACCCCCACGTCTCTTTCTGGCTCCTCTACTTTCCTTGTATACTGTGTCCTCTTTTCACATTCTTTTCTGCATTGCTGAAGAAGTGTCCTAGTTTGTCAGATATGATAAAAGTAACTTCCACCTCATTACGCCAAGCAGCAGGATCCAGAGAGGGGGGTGAGGGGGACGAGGAGGCTGGAAGGGGAGGGGGATAGATACTCTGTCTATATTAACGCACATCTCTGCATGTGGATCTATGTATAGAAGTGCATGCCTCCGAATGTTTTGTTTGCTACAATTTTCCATACAACTGCTGTGCACACAAGATGGAATTTCGTGTTTGTCTCCTTGTTTCTTCTGTTTTTTCCATCTGCACAGCTTTTCTTATTAATCCAGCGGATTAAATACAAAGCAGTCCACTAAAATGTGCATTTGTGTCAGAAATATTCGAGGTTTATCGCTAGCAAAGGTTCCTGTTGTACAGTGATTACAAAAATGTCTCTATATTGTGACATTGAATGTATTCTGTAATCAAACAAGAAGATAATGTCCATTCGTCTTTCCTTTTCTTCGCTTTCTTCTGTGCAATATTCCATTTTCCTCCTATTGTAAAAAAAATAATAATAATAAACATTTTAGTAGGGTAACTAGCATCTGACTAAACTTCCTAGTCGGAATGTCTTTCTTCACAAGTCCCAAGCCTATGCTGAGAAAAGAAGAACGTGGAGCATAAGCTAGCAACCTGGCACCATAAAAAATAACAAGTAGTACAGGGACAAACATTTCTAATTGCCTCATAGACAGACACTGGAAACATGGCCTACCCATATTGGTTCCTTTATTCCTTCCTGGAATAAATTCTTGTCACCTGGCCTCCCCTTTGTAAATCTAAAGCCTCATACACAGGATCAGATTGTCTGCGGACAAAGCGTAGGACTTTTGTCCGAAGGGCGTTGGCCAGGAACTTGTATTGCATACAAACAGCACAGAATTGTTGGCCAACAAACATGAAACTACATGGTTTTTCAGCTCTTTAGCATTACCCTTTGGGCAACTTCTGCTAATGTGTTATGGTGAGCATTGCTTCTGAGCATGCATGTTTGTACTTTGGAGTTTTTTCCGAACCACACAATTGTTGGCAGACAATTTTAAATCATGCTATCCCACATTTGTCCGTGGAAAATCCGACAACAATTGTCCGAAGGAGCGTACAAACGGTCAGATTTTCCAACAACAGGCTGTCATCACACAATTCCTGTCGGATAATCCGATCGTGTGTATGAGGCTTTAGGCCATTTTGCAAACTCTTCTAGAAGCCGAAACTCTTGGCAGCAGCGTTTTGGCAGAAAAATGCCTGACGCTTGTAAACGTGTCTAACGCTTTTTCAAGTGTTTAGGCTTGTTTACAGGCGTCAAATGCTTGGGCATACATTTTTTTCATTGGCCAGAAAAATAATTTATTCTGCCCATTGAAATCTGCCTAGCATTAACACGCATTTACAACCATCAGGCAGTTTTTTTTTTGCCAAAACTTTGCTGCTTCAGAACGCACTGGCACTTTTTATTTTTTACCCCTGCCTCTAAAGCTACTGCCACTAAACGCTACTAATAGCCTACAGGGGTTGATTTACTAAAGGCAAATAGACCGCGCACTTTGGAAAGTGCAGTTGCTCCAGAGCTTAGTAAGAGAAAAATGTTGTCAGTGCTTAATGGTATATAGCTGCTAGCAATTGGTGTAGCTAAGCTCCAGAGCTTAGTAAATTAGTTAAAGCTTCACTTTACAAAGAGTACCCAATCACGTGCAGGGAAAATAAAAAACACGACATTTTTGCTGGCATATGATTGGATGGTGAAAGTTAGCAGAGCTTCTGTTCATTTATAAAGCTCTGGAGCTCTGTGTGCATGAACATATAGGAGTTGATTTACTGAAGGCAAATCCACTCTGCACTACAAGTGCAGTTGGAAGTGCAGTTGCTGTAGATCTGAGGGGAAGATCTGAAATGGGGGGAAGCTCTGCTGGATTTTATCATCCAATCATGTACAAACAAAAATGCTGTTTTTTTATTTTCCTTGCATGTCCCCCTCGGAGCTACAGCAACTGCAATTCCAAGTGCATTGCAAGTGGATTTGCCTTTAGCTAACATGCAGGGGAGTTTAGAGTTAGCCTAGGGGCTGCTGCAAAAATGTCCAGAGTGCATGACATGCACACTGCTGCTTCTAAACTCATGTTTCAGCGCTTTTGGAATTTTTTGGCTTTTGCCAATCACGGGAAAATAAGGAAATAAGAACATTGTTGCCTGCACATGATTGGTAGTCAGTAAAGCTTCTGCTCATTTACTAAGCTCTGGAGCAACTGCAGTCTGTTTGCCTTTAGTAAATCAACCCCTATGTGCCCATCAACACATGGGCTTGATTTACTAAAGGCAAATGGACTGTGCACTTTGCAAAGTGCAGTTGTCCTCGGCAAGAGCAGTTACTCCAGAGACTAGTAAATAAGGTAAAGTTCTGCTGACTTTCATCATCCAATCATGTGCAAGAAAAAAATGCTGTTTTTTTTTATCTTTCTTTGCACATGATTAGGTGCTCTTTGCAAAGTAAAACGTTACCCCATTTTCTAAGCTCTGGAGCAACTGCACTTGCAAAGTGCACAGTCTAGGGGTAAATGAGGGATAGCTCTGCTGACTACCATGATCCAATCATGTGCAATCAAAAATACATATTTGTTTTCATTTTCCATGAAACCTATAGGTAACTTGGTAACTGGTCTCCTTCAACTACCTGTTTCCAAGTTCATAGAAATAAAGAGAAGTTCCTAACTCGACCCATTTGAAAACATAGAGGGGGCAAATCTCTAAAGTCATATACACACGATCGGTTTGTCTGATGAACACGGATCGATGGACTGTTTTCATTGGACGAACCGATCGTGTGTGGGCCCCATCGTTTTTTTTCCATCAGTGAAAAAAAATAGAACCTGTTTTAAATGTTTCCTATGGTTAAAAAAACGATAGAAAAAAATTATCGTCTGTGGGGAAGTCCATCGGTCAAAAATCCACGCATGCTCAGAATCAAGTCGACGCATCCTCGGAAGCATTGAACTTAATTTTCTCAGCACGTCGTAGTGTTTTACGTCACTGCGTTGGACACGATCGGATTTTTAACTGATGGTGTGTAAGCAATACTGATGAAAGTAAGCTTCATTAGATATCCGATGTAAAAATCCATGGGATTAGATTCCATCAGATATCCAATCGAAAACCATGCCAAAATTACACTGCAATTGGGGTGCCATGTTATCGCAAACGCACCCTGCATTTTGTCGTGATCCTGCGATTGCCAGCAGTGATTCCGCCCATGATTCAAATTGCCTAGGTGTGAATGGAGCTTAATTTCTAATTTCAATGAGGGAGGTCGCACATTACAGAATGATTGACAAGAAGCTGCAGTCCTACTTGGTGGACTATTAACACTGGGGTTACTTTTTTCTTTTAAAGATGTTTTCAGTAGAAAAAGCTTGCCCAAAGCAGCAATGAGGGAGCATGTTGCATTTTCATTTCTTGAGTTCCTCTCACTACTGCCTTAATTATCTGAGACCTTATTAAAGCGGAGCTCCAGCCGCGATTTTTTTTTTTTAAAGTCAGCAGCTACTAACAGTGTAGCCGCTGACTTTAAATAAGGACACTTACCTTGTCCTACTTGCCCGCGCTGATGGGCCCCCCGATGCCGGTCCCACGATCGCTTCGGCTCCCGCGCCACCATTCACATTATGGGAAACAGGCAGTGAAGCCGTACGGCTTTACTGCCCATTTCCTACTGCGCCTGCGTGAGTCTCAAGCTGGCTTGTGAATGGGCGCGCTGCTCTCTGAGAACACACACAGTTCCCAGAAAGCAGCGCGCCCTATTCACAAGGAGAAGGACAAGAAGAAAAGGCACCGCGGAGTGGAAGAGGCAGATTACGGACTTCCGCATAGCAACAGGTACTGTATTTCGGGTGAGTATTTTTTTTTTTTTCAGGTTTTTTTTATTGAATTTTTTTAAACAACATGGGGAAAATGTTGTTTTCCTGGGTGGAGCTCCGCTTTAAGCTGCTCCCCCGGAATTCTCCTCTATGTTATCTTATCAGTACATGTACACAGGGTCGTTTATAGTCGTTTCTAGGCAGTGGAGTTTAGAAGCATTTTTTGAACCGCAAAAAAAGATGCGTTCAGGATGTATGTTTAGGGGCATTCGAAGCGCCTGTCAGGCCTCGTACACACGACCATTTTCCTTGACAGAATCCATCAAGAAACTTGGTGGGAGAGCTTTTTTTGCCGAGGAATGTGTGTATGCTTTTCAATCGAGAAAACTGACGTGGAACTCGACGAGAAAAAAAGAGAACAAATTCTCTTTTTCCTCGTCGTGTTCCTCGTCGGGCTGGTTTATGACGAGAAACACATTTGTGTGTATGCTTAGAAACCCGTGCATGCTCAGAATAATGTATGAGACGGGAGCGCACCTTCGGTAAAAGTAGCGTTTGTAATGGAGATAGCACATTCGTCACGCTGTAACAAACTGAAAAGTGCAAATCGTCTCTTACCAAACTTTTACCTAACAAGCAGTAACGTGAGATTAGCAAAAGCAGCCCCAAGGGTTGTGCCAGTGGAATCAAAATTCCCCTGCCGTTGTATGTGTTGAAGTCACCGCATTTGAGAACGATGAGATTTGGTCTTGAGAGTGTGTACGCAAAGACAGCTTGTCAAGTTTCTCGACAAGCCTGACAAGGAACTCGTCGAGGAAAACTATTTGCCTTTCCCGACGAGTTCCTCGGTCGTGTGTACGAGGACTAACAGCTTGTAAACGAGTGCAAATGCGGTAAATCACATTTAGCCACGTTTTGTATACAGATTTTTTTAATTTTTGACTATCAACCACTGCGCCTCCAAAAAGTACAATCTCATTTACTACAAAGAAAACGTGTCTCTTTCACACACTCATCTACATATTCCTCCAGGGAATGACAAAGATAGAAATGATCAAATGGCGCAGCATGCAGTGACAAATTATGAAGTTGATGATCACGAGCTCTATGGAGAACCAAGAGCTGTTAGAAGCCCATAGCAGAAATCATCCAGCTATTCTAAAATAAATTGGCTGCAAAGGATGGTTGTTAACTATCAATGTACTGTACATGGAAAAAAAAAAAAACTATAGTCGTGGTATCACTGCTTAAAACATTAATACATTTTTAGACAGTATTTAATTTTATTTTGTTGTTTAACTGAAACATTGTAAAATATATATATGTAGAATAAGCCCCAATTGCATGTGGCATAAAACCTATATAACCGTTTATAAATATACATGGCCGTTCCCCGTCGAAATCAGCCACCTACAATACAAAGGCCATGTGCTAGAACAATTTCAAGCATTGTTGTGGGACTGCAAGGCATACACACTGGCCAAACCAATTATCTGTTGAAATTTCCGGGCATATGCCCACAATTGCGCTCTTTGTTACACAGTAAGAACCAAGGTCTTTTGTGAATAGGCCGGGTATTTGTGGAGCACTCTCCAATCAGAGGTGCTGAAAGTTTATCCAGTACAGTAAAGGAATTCACAATGACTTGCTGCATAGCGCAGAACCTAATCTTGCAGCATTCAGAAATATGAAACTGTAGATTGGGAGTATAGGGTTTCAGTTCACGCTCCGGGACAGAAAGGGGCAGCTTACGATAAGTAAGGATAGAGCAGCAGCAGGCTAAGAGTCCGATGTAAATATCTATTTGTTCTTTTCATTATATCGTGTTTGTATTCTGTAAATAATAATGAAGACATGTGGGCATTGAGATTAATGTAGCTGACTGGAAAAATAAACACAGCCAAATCGGGAATCAGAAGGATAATTGAAAATAAGCAGCATCATTGTAAACTGCTATATATTGACATATTTACATATTAATGTAGGTGAGCTGAGCAAAACGGGTTTAAAGGAGAACTCCAGTCACGCCAATGACATAATAAAATTGGCAAAGTGAATAGCTACTTATGCAAATCCCTCTTTTGTTTTTGGAAAGTCTGTCTTTAAGAAAAAAGCATGTTCTACAAAGGGATTGGCCTGTAGCAGGAAAGTGTAACGGTTTTAGACAAGGCTCGGTTGTCTGTGGGCTCCATATGACACAACAGGCATTAAACACAATGCAGAGTAATCCAACAAACAATTCCGCCTCATCTGCTTTAGAGTCTATGCCAGGGGTCCTCAAACTTTTTAAACAGGGGGCCAGTTCACGGTCCCTCAGACTGTTGGGGGGCCGGACTATAGTTTGAAAAAAATATTGAAACAGATACACAAATACAAAGAAATTCACAGACTCCCCAAATATTACATAGCCCCCCATCACAGAGTCCCCCCATATGACATAGTCCCTCCCCCTCATATCACAGTCTCCCCACATCACAGATCCCCTCATATCACATAGTCCCCCAATATCACAGAGCCCCTTATATCACAGAGTCTCCCCCCATCACAGATCCCCTCATATCACATAGTCCCCCCCCCCATATCACAGAGTCCCTCATATCACAGAGTCTCCCCCCATCACAGGTCCCCTCATATCACAGAGCCCCCCCCATATCACAGAGTCCCTCACATCACAGATGCCCCCACATCACTGAGTCTCCCCACATCACAGATCCCCTCATATCACATAGCGCCCCCCCCCCATATCACAGAGCCCCTTAAATCACAGAGTCTCCCCCCATCACAGATCCCCTCATATCAGAGCCCCTCATAGACATCTTTCACACTTGTACGACTTCAAATTGGGGCCGCGATTTAAATGAATGCCTGTGTAAGTGTCATCAAAATCGGACCAAAGTAGTGCAAGGACTACTTTGAAGTCGGCACAACTTAAAGTCATGCCAGTATGAATGGTGTTCATTGAAAATCATGAAGAATGACTTGTCATACGATTTTGCAGTCCAAAATCGTGGGACAAGTCATATAAGACATTTATCATAGCGCGCCCGAACTGATCTCCGTGACACAGCAAGGATCGCTGTGTAACCGGCATTGCCTGTCAGGGTCGGGCGGGCTGGTTTAGAGTCCTCCGTGGGCCGCATGTGGCCCGCGGGCCGTAGTTTGAGGACCCCTGGTCTATGCACACTAGGGGCGGAAAAAGGCCAGAACCTCTGGCAGAAAAAATTCTCATGGTTGTTCTTATTAAGCAAGACTTTATGAGCGTTTATGGGCAATTGCTATTACAAGCGTCTTTTTCCAAAATGTTTTTCAATGTTTACTTGAAAACATAAACGTTCCTAAACGCAGTGTTTGTGTGCATTTGTGAGAGTTAAAGGGTCACTAAAGGATTTTTTTTTTTTTAAATGACTGTTTACAGGGTATAGAGACATAATAGTTAACGGATTCCTTTTCAAAATGATTAAAAATAGATAAAAATCAATCATATATTGTGCCTGCAGGTTTGTTTCACTTTTGAACTGGCTTCATGTTTCTGTGAATTAGAAATAGAAACACAGAACAAAAACAAACAAATCCAGGGCAGTGTTTTGTTTTTAAAATGAATCTGATTGGTTCTGGGAAGTTTTAGACACACAGTAATGACAGCTTAAACCATCGTGAGAAAGCTCCCAGTATGGTGGTGATAAGGAAACAGACAAGCAGGAACTGTGGAGATCAGAGCAGGATTACAGCAACTTCAAAGCAAAAACGAACAATAAGGACATGAAACCAGTACTGCAGTAAGGTAAAGGAAGCTATTTAGCTAAATAAAAAAAATCCTTTAGTGATCCTTTAAGCATTTTATCTGCCCGAAATCCCCTCTCAAAAACGTGATTCTGAAGGATTTTTTTTTTTTCTTCTTCAAGTGCTTCTCTGAAAATATGCCTATAAACTACCTAATGTTCATGGACACATGGGGGAGATTTACTAAAAGTTAAGCATGCAAAATCCAGTGCAGCTCTGCACAGAAACCAATCAGCTTCCAAGTTTTTTTTGTCCAAGCACAATTGATCAAGCTGAAATTAGAAGCTGATTGGCTACCATTTACAGCTGCACTACATTTTGCACTCTCTAGTTTTAGTAAATCAACCCTATAGGCTAACATAGAGCATCTTCTAGTGGCTGAATAATAAAATGCGAAGCGCCTGCATAAGAAGCATTTTCTATGTCCAGTGTGCATGGACCCTTAGACCCCTTTCACACTGGAGCATTTTTCAGGTGCTTTAGCGTTAAAAAAAGTAAAGTGCCTGAAAGAAGCTGCATCTGCAATCCCAATGTGAAAGCCTGAGTGCTTTCACACTGAGCCGCTGCGCTGGAAGGGCGTCACAAAAAGTCCTGCAACCAGCATCTTTGCAGCACTTTAGAAGCATTGAATACACCTCTCCTAAAGACCCCTTCCCATTGAGGGAGCTTTTTTTAATGACAAAGCGCCTGAAAAACGCCCAGTGTGAAAGGGGTCTTAGCGCCGATTTACCAGCATTTTTCGGGCGTTGGCAGTGTGAAAGGGCTCTGAAAGCACCCAGGCTTTCACATTGGGATTGCAGATGAGGCTTCTTTTAGGTGCTTTACAGGCTTTTTTTAACGCCAAAGCACCTGAAAAATGCCCCAGTGTGAAATGGGTCTAAAGGAGGCTGCTTCACCCGCTGTAAAGCCACCACTCTAACCTTCTATTTTTTTGTTTCCACTTACTAAGCTAAAGGGTCAGTCTATTAAAAAGTCATATTTTAGTTATAGAGAAAAGGAGAGAGAACATTGGGACTTTAAGAAAAAAAGGTTACAAAGAAACATAAGATTTGTTACAAAATCCAGGCATACACAGAAACTGTGCATTTGCTTTGCATTTTGAAACATTTTACCTCTGCCTTTTCCTTTGCTGTTCTTTTTGATATGCTATTACAGGCCCACGCCAGTATATACACTGCTTTGTTAAAATTTCGCAGGTGTCACCATTGTAACCACAGACAAGGACCAAACGTGATGAAGGCATCTCCTGCACAAATTGGTTTGATTCAATAGGGTCATTTACTTTGCAAGGTAGTTTTCCTTGGGCTTAAAGTGGACTTCCACCCATTTTTTTATGTTTGTCTGTGCTGCATGCCCTAATCTCATAGTGTTCAGAATGGACAATTTTTGTTTATTTTGTTGCTTGTAAATACCTTTATTTTGTAGTCCTTCATTACTTCCTCCTCCTCTTTAGCCTAGGCTATTAAGTCACAAGGCTATTTGCAAGGGTTTCCGGGATAGGCATCACGTTTCCCAGTAGTCCTTGCAAACCTGACTGAAACCTATTACATTGCTTGTGCAGCACTGAGCATGTGCGAGATATGCAAAGCTGAAATCCAGGAAGTCATACAGTCTGGCTTTATGATGCCCACACTTAAGATGGCCACAGTCTATTTCTAGATGATAAACTATCTAAATGCTGTAACAACCTAACAAAACGGACCTTAGTTTACAGACTAACTTTACTAGAATACATTAAGCTTGTGTATTACAGGGGTATTTATATTTAAAAAGTGAAAATGTGGGTGGAACTCCCCTTAATGAATGTGGTGAACATTCACTTTGCAAAGAATACCCAATCATGTGCAAGTGAAAAACAAAATATATTTTTTTTGCTTGCACGTGGTTGGATGATGAAAGTCAATGAAGCTTCACCTCATTCATTAAGCTCTGGGCAAAATTGCCTTTCTTTGTTTTCAGTCCTGGTCTAGGGACATATGCTTTCTACACTGTAGCTTTATATGCAGGGGTTGCCTGTTTTTAGCAGTTTGTGGTCTCCAATAACTGGTAACAATTCTCATTTAGTTGTATTTTCCTTTGATTTTTTTTTCTGCTAATTTGTGCATAAAGGGATGTTTTGTTAGCTGACCTTAGAGGTTTCCCATGCACTTGTCTATGCTTGACTGACTCTACAATACATAGTACTTTAATGGAGGCAACACCAGACCCAGTTTACAAGCTGATTCCAAGTGAATGTGTCAGTGTTGCATTAAATCAGTCAAATGCTAGTTCTTATACTTGACTTCACAAATAGAAAATAACATAAAGATACAGCCCAGTTGAACATGAACATTTTGGATTTACACTCCTTCATTGAACACATTCCTGGTTGATTCTAATTATCATTTTGAATAATGTCTTCTGAAAATTAAAGGGGTTGTAAAGGTTCATTATTTATTTTCTAAATAGGTTCCTTTACGCTAGTGTATTGTTGGTTCACTTACCCTTTCCTTCAATTTCCCTTCTAAATGTTTCTTTTCTTTGTCTGAATTTCTCACTTCCTGTTTCTCCTCAGTAAGCTTGCCACCATCATCCGAGGCGTTCTGGCTGGGGGTTATTTAGCCAGAACAGCTTACTGAGGAGCAACAGGAAGTGATAAATTCAGACAAAGAGAACAAAGAAAAAAACATTTAGAAGGGAAATCGAAGGAAAAGGTTGGCAAACCAACAATGCACTAGCTTAAAGGGTCACTTAAGGATTTTTTTTAAGCTAAATAGCTTCCTTTACATCACTGAAGTCCTGGTTTCATGACCTCATTGTATGTTTTTGCTCTGATGTTGCTGTAAATCTTCTCTGATCTCCACACTTCCTGGTTGTCTGTTTCCTGATGACCACAGTACTGGGAGCTTCTAGTTTCGTTTTCCAAACCATCACAGGAAATAACATGCAAAGACGAAACTAGATGCAAAATCGAAACTGAAACTACAGGTACATTATATGATTGATTTTTATCTATTTTTAATCGTTTTTTTTAAAAAAACAGGAATCCAGGAATCCGTTAACAATTATGTCTCTATACCCTGTAAACCGTCATTTCAGCAAAAAAAATAAAAAAAAATTCTTTTACAACTCCTTTAACCACTTCAATACAGTGCACTTAAACCCCCTTCTTACCCAGACCAATTTTCAGCTTTCGGTGCTCTCACACTTTGAATGACAATTACTCAGTCATGCAACACTGTACCCAAATAAAAATTGTGTCCTTTTTTTTCACACAAATAGAGCTTTCTTTTGGTGGTATTTAATCACTCGTGGGTTTTTTATTTTTTGCGCTATAAATAAAAAAAGAGGGTAGATTTTGTGAAAAAATTAAAATTTTCTTTGTTTCTGTCATAAAATTTAGCAAATTAGTATTTTTTCTTCATAAACGGGTGACAGGGCAGGTCACTGGTGGGTGACGGGTGACAGGGCAGGTCACTGGTGGGTGACGGTGACAGGGTACGGTCACTGGTGGGTGACAGTTGCACCGCTGATGGCAGTCTATTTATGTGACAGGTGCACTTTATGGGTGACTGGTGACAATTGGGGGGGGGCAAAGAGACAGATGTGGTGTTTGTGCAGACACTACAGTAACACAGAACTGTAACTCACTGCTTCTAGCTCTTCTCTCCTCACACTGGAAACGATGTGTGAGGGGAGAAGAGATGGTAACAGTTAGTTCCAGCTCTTTGTTTACACTAGTGATCAGAGCTGATCACGTGGTACACAGCCCTGACCAATGGCTGTGTACCATTGTCTGTGACGAGCAGTGTTCCCGGGAACACGCTGCCACTGACGGGCACGCGCGGCGCGATCACGAACGCGCGCTGTGCACTATGGGGGTGTTGCCATGCGTGATCAGCCGTGACTTCATCACGGCCGATCACGTGGTTAACAGCGCATCCGCGCCGCTGTTCACCCCTGTCGGTAACGAGCGGTGTCTCTATGACACGCCGCTACCGACAGTACAGGGATGCGCGCACGCGATCGCGCGCATTCCCTGTTTGAATGACTGGACGCCATATGACGTGCAGTCAGGAGATTGGAGTCCTCCGCCCGCCGTCATTTGACGGTGGACGGTGGAAAAGTGGTTAAAGGAACCTATTTAGAAAATAAAAAACAAACCTTTACAACCCCTTTAAGTGGGTGCTAATATGTTTATATTTCCAATGCTCCTAAGTATGGCATGTTAAAAAGAAAGCAAGGTGTTTACAAATTCCAAGAACCTCCCTCCAAAGTTCTCAGAGAAGTGGATGTATAGAGTCAAATGATAAAGTGATAACTACTAAATTTCAGGTACTCTTGAAACATACTCAACCAATGAACTACTGCTCATGTCCTATCACATCACGAGTTGTCCAGAGTGTCCTGGGCATCCTGTTGTCTGCAATTCTTTTGTTATTATATACTCAGTCTTCGACCTGATTTAGAGTTGCCTGTTAGAAGGTGCCTTGGGGCTGTGATGAGATGGAAGTGTTGACGTACACGTTTTTTTGTAGTATGATATGTGAAGTCTTGGAATGTAGGTGAACAAAGTGGAGTCATGTAACATGTCTTTTCAGGACACAACAGTTCTCATTTTCTATGTATTTTATTTTATAATAAAAGGTGTCTGCTGGAGTTTATATCCATTGCTACCCCTCTGTCAGTTTGACAGACATTTTTTGGGTCAGACTTAGAATCCAAAATATTATGACTGCAATAAATACCTTAAGGCTGCCTTTACATCTGTGTGTTGAAGTAACGATCAGTAAAACGCGTGTTTTACTTGTGTTATTGCAAATATTCCAAAGTATTATTGGCGCTGTATGCGGGAAACGGCAAGAAATCTCCAGGGAGCGTTTTTGGAAATAGTTCTTCTGGGATAATCTCCATTGTTATAATTGAGTGACTCAGATCACAAGATTTCTCAAAAAAGGGACTTTGGTGGACTTGAAAAGTACTGAAAAACCAAAGTACTCAGCAGGTAGACTGTTCATCTTGCCCGTTACAGTTTCCAAACATACACCCCCCACCGCCACCTTTGAAGCCTCTTAGAGCATTTAGTTTTTTAAATGTTTGTGCATACAAACATTGTTTTCTGGGATCATCTGGCTGGTCAAGGGAGAACAAGGGTTCTCTACTTTGCCCTCTGGCAGTGGACAGCCCTGAAAATCACAGAGAACAGTACTAAAGTAATGGGATGAGCACTATTCTCTACAGCAGACTTTCTCAACCTTTTCAACATGGAGGAACCCTTGAGATAACCTTTCGGTCTCAGGTGAACCCCTGTTAAAAATGGCTATATCTACAACTCATGATACATTGGTGTAATGGTCAGTGGAAGAGTGCTCCTTACATCTGTGGTCTTGGGGAAGAATTGCCCTGTACAGATAGCTAAAAAGATCATTGGTGTCCCTGGAACTTATTTGAGAGGCAAAAATTGGTCATTGCTCAAGGAACCCCTAACAACCATTGAAGGAACCCCTGGGTTCCACGGAACCCTGGTTGAGAAACCCTGCTCTACAGCATCCTTCATGCTGATTCCCAATTGCTCACTGCACAGAGCAAAATAACTGCGTGTGACAAAAGTTTAGACTAATGCCGCGTATACACGGTCGGAATTTCCAGCAGAAAAAAACAGATGGGAGCTTTTCATCAGATATTCCCACCGTGTGTATGCCCCATCTGAGGTTTTTTTGCCGGAAATTTCGACGGACTTAGATAGAGAGCAGGTTCTCTATTTTTCTGGAGTTTTTCCCACTGGAAAGTCCGGCCATGTGTACACGGCATAAGAGTGCTCACAGACATGCTTTTTTAGGCTAACTGTTTAAATACTGCTGGTCCTGGCCTCATGCCGAAACAGCAATTATCTCTGGGAAAATCCAGGGCAATCTATTCCTCCCTGAGATCGGTCAGCCAGGAGTATCTACTGAAGGTACAGAGTGCACCTAGACATATGTTTATTTCCTGACCTGTCCTCGATCAAAATGTGTAACAATTATGTCATGTGTATAGTCACATTAATCCAAGTCCCAACTAATGTAACCATATGAGATAAGCCCAGACCACATTCCAGGGGATTATCTGAATTTTCAAGAGATTCATTTATTTGTCCCAAAGCAAAACAGCTGTCCACATGGAATGTGTCCAGGCAGAAGAGTGAAGGTCAGGAAGGGACATGCCTGGACAGTAACAGAGGGGCTCTTTGAATTTTATATATTATTTTTAGCTAATATACAGCAATAGATGCATTGTAGTAGGGTTCATTCTTGCTGGGTATTCTATGGTGCAGTTGAATAAAGTTATAAAACATTGGAAAACACAAGGACCTTTGGGGTTAAAACATCTTTATTGTGACAGATTATTATAATGCCATAGTTACAGACTGATGTCTTTTGGACCACTAACTAAGAATCTGTCATTAAAAGCTCTAACACGCATGGGGTTTTAGATGTGCATTTTCAACTTTTTCAGTAATGGCTTCAGGCAGTCTGGAAGTGCCTTCTTTTGTTTGGTGTGCCAGTTATTGAGTTTTTGGACTGTTACACCTGCAGTAGAACTAAAAATACCTTAGCCTTGGAGGGCCAGCTTGCACAAAGAGAATTAAAGGATACTCAAGTCAATATGCTTTTTGTCAGGTGCTTTTGCTATCTGTATCCCATCTAAGAGATTTTAGAGCTCTGCCAACAGGGCAATCTTTAATATTCAATGGACCCTGGCAAACATTTTCTTGGGCCCCCAACCACTCTTAGACATATAACAAATAGTATGAAGACTCAACATCAGTTTATTGCAGCAGATAAGACAGCAATTGCAAATGGTTGCCAGAGGTTACAACATATTATTACCGCTCATTGACTGGTTGCTAGAGGCTACTGCACATCATTACTCCACACTGATAGACGCACTACAGGAGATGGTCAGAGACTGTGGATCTAGTACAGGAGATAACCAGAGATTGCAGATCTATTACAAGAGATAACCAGAGACTGCGGCTCTAGTACAGGAGATGACCAGAGACTGTGGATCTAGTACAGGAGGTGATCATCTACGTAACCATTTACAATTTTTACCTATCAGCAATGTACAGCTATACCGTTGGTAAACAGGTCAGGGTTAGGATAACAGTCCACAAGCAGTCCATGGAAAAAATGACCTACCCAACCAGCGAGGCTCACCACCGGCTCTCATAGGTCCAGGAACGGTGCTTTTAGAGGTCCAGGTGCGGGGCCCTCAGAGGTCCAGGTGCGGGGCCCTCAGAGGTCCAGGTGCGGGGCGATCAGGGGTCCAGGTGCGGGGCGATCAGGGGTCCAGGTGTGGGGCCCTCAGGGGTACAGGAATGGTGCTCTCAGAGGTCCAGAGGCAGGGCTCTCAAAGGTTAGGGGGAGTAGCTCCTGCTGGCTGGGGAATACACCAATGTACCCTGTTCGCTCTGCAGTGTTATCATATGTGGGCAGCGCAGGCTTTAAAGGACAACTGCTTTGGAGCCCACAACAATGACAGGGCCCAAAGCAGTTGCCCCTTTTCCCCCGAATTAAAGACGGCCCTGGTCTCTTTTGTAAGATTTTTCATCTATTCCTGTTCTTGTGACAATTCAACATTTTGGATTTTCTATCACTTTCGGTCCCAGTGACTGTGATCATCTGGGCAAAAAGAGAGAGTAAATCTCTCTACTTGGACAATCATAAAACCTGACAGTGGTTTTAACATCTTAATCAGCATATATCAAATGAGATATATTATTATCATGAGATTTATTATTATCAAAATCCTCAAGCTGATATTCTGAGTTTAATTTAACCAGTGAAGTCCAAATCAGGCATATCTCTAAGGCTGCACATACCCCATTTCATGACGGATCATTATTTTATATCTGAGTCTAGGCCTGTGTCACAATGCTGATTTTGCCACTGGTGACAGCACGCCAAGAATAACAAATGTCCAACTCTGCTTTATCTAATGGACATCATTCCCTCACTGGGCAAAACTCACTCTACACGATCTAAAATACTAGTGATAGAACAAAGATAGAGCAACATCCTTCTGGTTCAGCCAATGAGTCAGCAACACCGTAGGAGAAAGTCATTGGTGAATCGCTAGTGTAATATGGGTCTTATTTAGTTATGCCCCGTACACACGATCAGATTTTCCGTCGGAAAAACCTTGGATGGTTTTCCCGAAGGAATTCTGCTCAAGCTTGGCTTGCATACACACGGTCACACAAAAGCTCTCTGAACGTTCGTCCGTCAAGAACGCGGTGACGTATAACACTACGAAAAGCCGAGAAAATGCAGTTCAATGCTTCTGAGCATGCATCGAATTGTTTCCAAGCATACGTCAGAATTTTGCGCGTCGGAATTGCTACAGACGATCACATTTTCTCAATCTTTTGTTGGCAGAAATTCCGACAGCAAAAGTCTGATGGAGCATACACATAGGGCCAGATTAAGGTAGGAGAGCGGATCTTTATTCTGGAGTAACGTTCGTCATTTACGTTACTCCGCCGAAACTTTAGGAGCAAGTACTGTATTCACAAAGCACTTGCTCCTAAAGTTGCGGCGGCGTAGCGAAAATGAGCCAGCGGAATTCAAATTGGGCGGGTAGGGGGCTTGTATTATTTAAACTAGGCGCGATCCCGCGGCGAACGTACTGCGCATGCATCGACTGTCAGTGCGCATGCTCCAAATTCTGACAGTAAACGTCAATGACGTCAATCCCCATTCACGGACGTTTTACCCAAACAACGTTAAACTTTTTCAATTCAACGCGATCACGACGGCCATACTTAACATAGGATACTCCAACTAGGGGGCATGTTTTTCTTTACGCCGCGTATCGCTTACGGAAACGTCGGGAAGTCACTACGTCGGGCCCGCGTACGATCGTGAATTGCCGTATCTCGCTGATTTACATATTCTCGGCGTAAATCAGCGGGAACGCCCCGAGCGCCCATTTTAAAATTGCAGTTCCGATACGACGGCCAAATACAATTACGCCGCTTGTATATGAACTCAATCCCGGCGTATCTTGTTTCCTGTATACAGAAAACAGATAAGCCGGCTCAAAGTGTGAGTTATGCTGGCGAATCACTAATACTCCAGCGTAACTCTACCTGAATCTGGCCCATAGTCAGCATTTCTGTTCAAAAGCTCACCTCGGACTTTTGCTGTCAGAATTTCCTATCGTGTGTACGGGGCATTAGAAGTGGAACAATACATCATGTCGTAACACATAGCAACCGATCAGAATTAGTCTTAGATTTGACATCGATTTTAAATCGACATCCGCTTGGTTGCCATGACTTTCCATTTTTTTTATATCACCTTTCCCTTTCAAGGCTTTACTGAAAAAGCTTGCTTGTATATGTGATATATATTCTCCTGGCTCATGTGCATTATTTGCCAAAAAAGTAATAAACCTTGTTAAAAAAAAAATAATCCTTTTATGCCACGCTGATTTTTCATTGCCTAAAACTGATGGGAAGTATTCTATAAAAAATAGCACAGGAGCAGGATGCTCAGAAATATGGCCTAATAAAAGAATGAATGCATCAGAGGAGTGCAAACAGTCAGTACTTGAGTGCTATGCATGTTGAGACGGGGAAGAACACAGAGCCAGCAGCTAAAGGCTTAGCGGTGTTAAATGATGTATTGAGCACTTTTCTAGTCTCCAGTGACGTTATATAACCATTGCTTCTGTTAACTCATTATTTGCCAGCAACATCAGGTTCCTTTTCAGTTCTGAAACTCACTGAAAGCTGATTTTTAAATCAAAATCTGGCAGACGCTACCCTGTGGACTGATGATGGTATACAATCACTGTCACCTGTGCTGTCTGCACATGATAATTTGTTTATCGTAATAGGGACAAATGACACAGAAACCCCTCTTGCGCAGTTATCGGTGTATGAAAAGCATTAGCAGCTGCTCATATTATGAATTATTAGTCAATCCTGGGTCATGGGTTGCTATTGATGTCTATGAAATGCTACTTTCCAGACAGCTGAGTTACCGGAAAAGAGTATTATTGTCCAAAGCTTAATTTTAAGGCCGGGTTAACACCATTGTGAATTGGGTACGGAATCTCTGCATTCAATTCGCAATAGCAGGAGATTTTGACCGACTCTCTTTTTCATCCGGTTCACATATCTCCGCAGCTGGTCCAGTGTGTTTTGCAGAAAAACACTGTGCATCTTTTGGTCCATTTCAGGTCAGAATTCAGCCAAAAATTTGTTGAACTAGTATGGAGTCCAATGGAATCCTGAGTGCCGGTTCACACTACAGCATCGCGACAGTCGGCACAACTTTGCAAGGCAACTTGAGGCAACTTCGGGGCAACTTTAAGTCGCCTCCAGGACAGGTAACTTTGCCAGTGGCCAATCAAACAATAATCAGCTCTGTGGGGTTTGCCTGAAAAAACTATTTTCTCTTCCTGTAAAGTTACATAGTTACATAGTTAGCCAGGTTGAAAAAAGACACAAGTCCCTCCAGTTCAACCATAAAAAAATAAAATAAACAAAATAAAACACAGTACAATCCCATACACCCAACTCCATACCCACAGTTGATCCAGAGGAAGGCAAAAAACCCCAGCAGAGCGATGATCCAATTTGCTACCGGAGGGGAAAAAATTCCTTCCTGATCCCCCGAGAGGCAATCGGATTTACCCTGGATCAACTTTACCTACAAATCTTAGTACTCAGTTATATTACGTGCATTTAGGAAAGAATCCAGGCCCTTCTTAAAGCAATCTACTGAGCTGGCTTCAGTTAAGACAATGATTTGACTTTGGAGGCAACTTCCATTTAATTTAAATTGCCCACACACCACGTCATTAAATTTTTCTTTACTGCTTGGATTTTATCTTTCCTAATAGAAGAATGATGGTCTCTATATAAACATATAAACAGTAAGTTCTACTCTCTTTAGACATGTATTAATGTTATTAAAGCCACTGAAAGCGTTGCATTTGCCATAATGACAGCCCAGCAGCTGGCTGAATCTTCCTCGTCATTTTCACAAGTTAAATTCATATGTCTTTCCAAATTACCATGCAATGTTTATACTCTTTTTTTCTGTACTGTCCTCTGGCTTTCTTCTGTCTAATTAAATGCATTTAATGTTCAGCAGATCATTCTGATCCTTTGTACTTCCCTAGATAAGGTGCTAATTACTGCTCTTTCCTTTATGTACACAATCACATACTGCTTATTAAGAATGAAAAGTTGTCACACAATGAACATTAAAGGCTAGTGATAAACACACAGAAGACATAGGAGAGCATACTTATCAGTATAAAAGCTATACTGTTTGGAACTACAAAACAGCGGTCATATCCTGCTCAGAAGCTCTCAAAGTGCTACAGTTAAAGACTTATGGGCCAGAGGCGATTCAGTTGGCATGCGTTGCGCTATACAAGTCATTCATTCATTCATGGGACGAACATTAAAATTTTTCTCATACAATACAAAAACAAATGATTTTCTTTTAATCAGTTCAGTATTTATCTGAACAAAATTGAGTGACCAAGACTAATGCCGCGTACACACGATCATTTTTTGTGATGAAAAAAAACAACGTTTTCTGTGAAGTAAAAAACGAAGTTTTTGAAACGTCACTTTTCAAAGACGATGTTGCATACACACCATCGTTTTTTTCACAAAAAGCGAGGTTACGTTCACCACTCTTTTCCATTGAAGCTCGCTTCATAACTAGCTTCTGGGCATGCGCGGGTTGAAAAACGACGATTTAAACAACGTTTTTGCTACACACGGTGACTTTTGTGAAACAAAAAACAACGTTTTGAAAAACGACACAAAAAATTCAAGCATGTTGGAAGACAAAAAACGACGTTTTGCCCCCACACGATCAATTTAAATGACGTTTTAAAAAACAACGTTTTTTTTCATCGCAAAAAACGACCGTGTGTACGTGGCATTAGACTCGGAATTAAAAGAGTTACATTACAATACAATGCAAGACATAACATCACTTCCGAAGTTGTGTTCTGTTGTATGAGAATTTTCTTACATAACCTCTTCATTTTCGACGTGAGAGTAGTATGCAAAAAAAAAAAACGGACAATTGTTCATCTGATATTTTGTAAAAATCATGAATAGTGATACATTTCATATAAAAATAAATATATAGGGTTGTCACTCTATATCTCCAAAGCTCCCTGATCACCTGGAGTTTGCCACTAAACATGCCAACCAAGACTCAAGATAAGGGTAACCATGTGAAGAAAGAAAAAATACGCCTCTCCATAGTGTAATAAAAGACTGATACCTTATTTTTTTATTGGATACAATCACTATGGTTAAAATAAACATACGCATGTACAAGTGTCACATATCGGCAGAGATTCCTGGTTTCAAGAACGCCTTGGCCCTCGAAAGACATCCTTTGATGACAAAATGTGTCGGGGTGGAGCCTCATGGCGGCTTCACCGTGTTCTTGGATAGAAGAAGATCCTGGACTGCCGCACTCCTTAAAACTTTGGGCCAGATTCACATACATGGCCCGCCGGCGTAGCGTAAGCCATTTACACTACGCCGCCGCAATTTAACAGAGCAAGTGCCGTATTCCCAAAGCACTTACTCCGTAAGTTGCGGCGGCGTAGTGTAAATGGCCCGGTGTAAGGCCGCATAATTCAAAGGGGGCTGCCTGTATTTAAATTAAGCGCACCCCCGCGTCGATCGAACTGCGCATGCGCCGGCCGGGTAAAAAAGCCCAGTGCGCATGCTCCAGCTCACGTCGGAAAACGGAAACCAACGTGAAAACGACGGGATCGTCACTTACGCAATGCCCTATTCGCGAACGACTTGGTAACCGATGGGAAAAGACGACGCTGACCCGACACCATACTTAAAATGGCAACGACGGAACTTCGTAAACCTACCCCTCATATAGCAGGGGTAGGTTTACGCTTACGGAAACAACGTAAACGACGACGGGGTGGCGTAAAAACGTTCGGGAATCGGCATATTACGCTCATTTGCATAGGCAAATGAGAAAACAACGTAAAGGCCACCTAGCGGCCAGAAAAGTAATTACATCTACGATCAGACGGTGTAAGTGTTTTACACCTGTCGGATCTTCACTGTATCTATGCGTAAGTGATTCTAGGAATCACGCGCATAGATACCCAGTAAAAAAACAGAGATACGACGGTGTTTCCTGCGATACACCATCGTATCTCTTTTGAGAATCTGGCCCAATGTGTTTATTGTACAAATAAGATTCAAAAAACAACCAAAGCAATGCAGTCAAAATGAAGTGAACAACAGGAAAAAGGTGGCTGACATGTTTCACATCATGTGATGCTTACTCGTAGCTACTCGTTTTAAGGAGTACGGCAGTCCAGGATCTTCTTCTATCCAATGCACCTGTGCATAGCCAGCACCGTTTTGGTTTAGTGGGACGGAAGCAAAGCCAAATATCAGCAGTTTTTAGAGTGGTATCATCTCTCACTGTGTTCTTGGAACCGGAAATCACTGCCGATTAGTGAAAATTGTAAACATGCACGTGTACATGCGCGTTTATTTTATCCACTGTGAGTGTATCTCTATCTATTAAAGAGGATGTGAACCCTGATGGGTTTTACATCCTCTTTATGCCCCGCAAAGTAAAAGCTTACTAGCATTGCATACTAGCCCATTATGTGCCACTTACCTGCAAACAAAACCTACAAAGTCCCCACTTGTGGAAGCATCCATCTTCACCCCTCTTCCTTCCTGGGACTCTGTGGCCAGAGTCGTGTGATGTCACTCCCGCATTACGGCATGGGCCCTATAGAAACGGCATGATCATGGCCTTTCTAAAGTGCACATGCGTTGATAACATTGGCACAAGTGTATATGGTAAATATCTCCTAAACCGGGTGGGTTTAGAAGATATTTCCAATACCTACAGGTAAACCTTATTATAGGCTTACTTGTAGGGAAAAGTGGTCTGTTATGCCGCGTACACACATTTTAGGCATGAAAAAAACGTAGTTTTTGAAAAACGTAATTTAAAATGATCGTGTGTGGGCTACACATAATTTTTTAGGTTCTGAAAAACGACAAAAAAAAAAATTCGAACATGTCGTTTTAAACTATGTCGTTTTTCGGGTTGTAAAAAATGATCGTGTATGGGCTAAAACAACGTTTTAAACCCGCGCATGCTCAGAAGCTCGTTCTGGTAAAACTACCGTTCATAATGGAGTAAGCACATTCATCACGCTGTAACAGACAGAAAAGCGCAAATCGTCTTTTACTAACACGGAATCAGCTAAAGCAGCGCAAAGGCGAATAGAACTTCCCCTTTAGAGTGCCGTCGTACGTGTTGTACGTCACCGCGCTTTGCTCATCATTTTTTAAAAACGATGGTGTGTGGGTAACATCGTTTGTAATGATGAAGTTGGAAAAACGTTTTTTTTCATGCTGAAAAATGATCGTGTGTACGCCGCATAAGGGTTTACAACCACTTTAATAATAAATAAGGTATCAGTCTTTTATTACACTATGCCGAGGCGTATTTTTTCTTTCTTCACACGGTTATCCTTATCTTCAGTCTGTTCACTGTTTTTTTATGCATTTTGGTTTCAATACAACACTTTTGATTTTAGAGCAGCACTTTTTTATACACACGTTTAGTGGGAGGGATACTATCTCATATGTGTTTGCAGCTTCAAATCCATTAAAATTTTTAGCACAATTTGTGCATTTTTTTGTTTTTGTTTATTCATCTGATATTCTCATTGTGTGTACGAGGCTTTAGGCTTGCCATACATGCCATACATTTTTTTTTTTAACTCTACCAGCCGGTTGCATGAAAAAACTGCGCCGATTCCCCGTCTACACATTCAAGGTGGATGGAGGAAACATTTCCGCTGTGGTATCATATTCTGACAGTGGGTAGCCTTCTCCTCTGTCAGAATACTATGATCAGTGTTGCAGACTATAGCCGGTGGCACTGATTACTTGGGGAAAACCCAAAACGCTGATTATATACAAGTCAATCAATTGGCCATTGGGACCAAGCAGTGCCCTATTCCTAGAAATGACCGGTATAAGTGAAAGCTCTAAGGGTGGAGCCTGATAGAGGTAAATGCTGACACTTTATGGTGCTTGCTATGCAATGACATGCTTAAGTTGTTGGTTTATTTCCTTTTTAGATTTCCTTTAAAGGGGAGTTCCACCCACAATTTCACTTTTTAAATATAAATACCCCTGTAATACACAAGCTTAATGTATTCTAGTAAAGTTAGTCTGTAAACTAAGGTCCGTTTTGTTAGGTTGTTACAGCATTTAGATAGTTTATAATCTAGAAATAGACTGTGGCCATCTTAAGTGTGGGCATCATGAAGCCAGACTGTATGACTTCCTGGATTTCAGCTTTGCATATCTCGCACATGCTCAGTTCTGCACAAGCAATGTAATAGGTTTCAGTCAGGTTTGAAAGGACTACTGGGAAACATGATGCCTATCCCAGAAACCCTTGCAAATAGCCTTGTGACTTAATAGCCTAGGCTAATAAGGAGGAGGAGGTAATGAAGGACTACAAAATAAAGGTATTTACAAGCAACAAAATAAATAACAAATGCCCATTATGAACACTATGAGATTAGGGCATGCAGCACAGACAAACATAAAAAAATGAGTGGAACTCCACTTTAAGTGGAAAACTATTCAATAGGAATTTTTTCACAGATCCTTGAGAACGTATAAACATACAGATTATGATGAGGTAAGCTAAAGGAATCAAAAAGCCCTTTGCTATCTTCAAATGAGGAATAATCCTCTTATTTCTTGGATTTGTGATAGAAGTGAGACGTGTAGAGGCCTTCTCTTTTAAGAAGCCATCACTGTGCTTCACACTGGGTTAGTACAGGGTTTTTTCATTATTTTAAAGCACATACAAATCCAAAATCAATTTTTTTCTGTGTGTTTGGCATCACCGTATACAGTTTTCTTAAAGTGGGTCTGAAGCCTTAAAGTAGTTCTAAAGGCTCAAGGTTTTTTACCTTCACCACTTGCATTTGGAAGACAGTTAAAATGTGCACTTGAGCAGCACTTTTACCGCCCCCCCAACATCCTCCTCCCAGCAGAGTTTACATATGCCTTTGCACAAAATACTTTGCATCATGACATGGCAAGAATAATTCCTGCTGTAGCGTTTGTTGGGCAATACTGCCCTTCCAATGTGACCCATTCAACTGAATAGGGGACGATCCTCAACAACCCGGTGTGCTAGTGCAGGGTTTAATGCGTTAAAACAGGCAGTGATGAGGTTATATGATGCCTCCTCACTGCCTGTTTAATTGGGTCTCAGTAGATATTAAAAATCTGTGCAGTTTTTACCTATAAGAAAAAAATTCTGTGCTCATTAATTTAATTGTTTTACCTGTAGGCCATTTTGGTCTCCTCGGAAGCATGGCTAAAAAACTCCTAGTTAGCAACCCCCACATCCTGTCTCATTGCTACCGGTAGGACGTGAAAAGCCTGTGTTCTGCAATGCTAAAAGGGAGCATTCAATAGTTTTCACATCTTAGCAACAAGTCAGGACTTGAGGATTGCAAACGAGGAGTTTTTTACCCAGGGTTCTGAGAGGACCCAAATGGCCTATAGGTAACACAATAAAAGTAATGATCATTTTACAAAGCTGCACAGATTTGTAATATCTACAGAGGCCCCTAGTTTGCATAGGCTATTTTCTGAAAAGGGTGAACTTAGCCTTTAAAGTTAACTTTTAATACAACATTTAAGGTCTGGGTACCATGGGATGTAGTCCTTAGAAATAGAAAGTTAACAGTGGAAAAGAAGCTGCAAAGCATGCAGGGAATCCAGGTAGTTGTGGAAAGAGGTGGCCAGCAGACAGACGGCCCTCACAACATGAAACAAAAATCTTTCAAGTAAGCTTACAGTGGAACCTTGGATTACAAGCATAATCCGTTCCAGGGGAATGCTTGTAATCCAAAGCACTCGTATATCAAAGTGAGTTTTCCTATAGAAGTCAATGAAAACAAAGATAATTCATTCCACATTGACTTCTATTGCACACAATACCACAAGTGTTTCTGAGTATCTCTGAACGGCACTGAGCGGCACCCCCCGCACCTCTGGGCAAATGCGGTACTGCACACATCCAGAGGCTTGAATCCTGCTCGTTTTGCGAGACAATACTCGCAAACCGAGTCAGGATTTTTTTTAAATAATTGCTTATATTGCGAAACGCTCATTAACCGTGTTACTCGCAATCCGAGGTTCCACTGTATATTGCATTGTCAAAAATACCTATTGTATGTATTTCTATTACAATGCTAGTGTTATAAAATACGCGTGTATGCTGTGATCATAATCTTTTTATGGACATTTCTGATGTTATGTCTGTACATGTTATGACCGTCAGATAGATATCCAGATGGGGCAGCTTTGCTAATGTATGTTAATGCAATCCACGCATCCAAATACAAGACAGATGGCCTAATCTTTACATATAATACTGTATATAGTTGTACTGGGTGCAATGAAATCGCCTTATTAAACTCTTGGCAGAGTCCATCTTATTCATGACACTCACATGAGCATTTGTGATGCAGACTCCCCAACCATATACACAAACGTATATGATTGCCTACTTGTATAGGTATCAATAATTCATAGTCAGTTTTCCATTCAAGCTCAGTTTTACATGTGTTCACCCTAGGATGAGTACAAGTGGATAATTCCTCAGTAGGAATAAGGCAGTCTGAGTGTTGTATGCTACGTATGTCATTGAAGAGTCTGTGTCTGTAGTTTACCAGTATGGAGATGCAAAATGCACACCGTCCAAGGTTCTACCATGGCTACAATCACATATTTTGCTTCTAGTGCCACCTGCCAGTGAAATCTGGTATTGCAGTTCTCTGCAAAAAAAATCTTACGGGACAGCACTAAAATAAAATTGGATTCACTGCTAAATTACCATGTCCTACAAAAGTTTGGTTGTGTCAGATAGTACAGTCAGCTGTTCTCATAATGATATTATATTCATATATTCATAGTAACATATATCATATATCTATATCATATATGCTTTTGAACATGTTGGGTGAACGCCACAATTGTTTTCTATGTGCCCTATTCGCAATGCAATGCAGCCTGATGGTGTGATACAGTGAGCTGCGGTATAATTCAGAAATGCTGCATTTTATCGCAGCTCACATGTCAGCACACACCAGCGCAACACACCGTCACTTTGTGTACTTAAAAAAAAGTTGACAAAAAAAAAAAAAAGGAACTGTGTGATGCACTAAAACGCACATCACACCACTCCCTGTTGTGCCTCACTGCAGCCCGAAACTGACGGCTGCCTGCATGCTAAAACCAAGCGTTTAGCATGCAGGCAGTGTAAATAGGCCCTTAAAGCGTTGTGGAAAAAAACATTCCCATCTAGGTGATTTATGTACATTGCAAGAATTTTAACAACCTTTTCTGCAGATTCCTACCTTATACTGAAGAAATCAATGTGTGTTTGTCTGTGCCTCTGTAGTAAGTGGGTCTAATGGGAGTGGTTTTAAATTAGGGTTGTCCCGATACCACTTTTTTAGGACCGAGAACAAGTACCGATAATTTTTTTCAAGTACTCGCCGATACCGAATACCGATACTATTTTTTAAATGTGTCCCCAAATGCAGCCATGTCCCCCACGAATGCAGCCATGTCCCCCCACAAATGCAGCCATGTCCCCCACAGATGCAGCCATGTCCCCCATATATGCAGCCATGTCCCCCACATATGCAGCCATGTCCCCCACATATGTAGCCATGTCCCCCACATATGTAGCCATGTCCCCCACATATGCAGCCATGTCCCCCATATATGCAGCCATGTCCCCCACATATGCAGCCATGTCCCCCACATATGCAGCCATGTCCCCCACAGATGCAGCCATGTCCCCCCACATATGCAGCTATGTCCCCCCACATATGCAGCCATGTCCCCCCCACATATGCAGCCATGTCCCCCCACATATGCAGCCATGTAGTATCGGATCTGGCATCGGGGCCTTTGCGGGAGTACAAGTACTCCCGCAAATGCTCAGTATCGGTCCCGATACCGATACTGGTATCGGTATCGGGACAACCCTAGTTTTTATAATTACCAGTCAGCTAATGAGGAAAGCTGCTGGGCCTGTATCCCTTTAGACATGCTGCTATTGAAATGATCTATTCAAAAATGACATTTTTGTTGCAGGGGATGCCTGAAATCTGACTTGCATCTTAGGCAGACTTCTGGGAAAATTGGTGAGCCAATCACGCAAGCAGGAAATGATGTTTCTGGGGAGTGATCATTACACTGTGTACAGAACACCTCAATGTAGCCATATTGCAATGCAAATATAGAAATTTACAGAGGCTGCAGGTGGAAGTTACCCTTTAAATGTGTCTCATTCTTTTATTGCTACCAAAAAATAAGTATCCAGTCTGATTTTGTAGAACATCTTTAGTACATACAGTACATACAATATCTTGCAGGGTGTTTGAATGATAGCTTTTAAATGTGTTTAATTTTATATAGCTAGTAAACAGAATTATCTTTGTTTCGTTAAAGATTGCAGTTTCGGTATAGATTTGTTTGAATGTATTGTGATCGTTTTTATGTTCTGGCTGCTCTTTATAGAATTGGCAGAGTCTCTAAAAGGTTTATAAACTGAATGACTGTAGGCATTGTTTTTTTATTTATCCTCTATCTAACAAGTACATTGGAACAAGGAAATATTTGCAGCAATAGTCCCTTAAAAAATGACCGGCTTTGTCTAGGGATGAACCAAAGACTCCAATGTATTGGACAACACCGCATAACCACGCGCAACTGCAGCAAAGAATTTAGAAATCTCTAGAGCCTGGCTTCAAGGCCGTTATTATTATGTGATAGCAAAATACCATTTGTCAGATTTTGTTATGTTTAGCTGGGAGACAAATGTCCAGCCCTTAATTAGTTTTGGGTTACATCATATTACAAAGCTGTAATTGCTAAAAGCAGGCTTATCTAAAGTGATCCGCGCATCCACAAAACCACTGGTTTTAAAAATTAAAACATTTATTCACAAGGACGATGCCCTCAACCGCCAGTAACTAGGGAAAAATATAAAAGAAAACACTACACATGATATGACCCAAGTGGAAATCTACATATAACCAACAGCTCTGTGGTGACTGGTGGGACCTGTTTCCTTTTTAAAATACTTTTCCTTTAACAAATATATTGTTCACTAAAAAGACTGGGTATTTGATATCTAAATAGCCAATGGCCTTGCAGCTCCATAGTGTCCCTTAACCACTTGAGATCTGCCCCATTGTCATAATACGTCCTTCTTTTTTCTGCTGCCACAACCGAGATATCCATCTCTTCATGGGGCGGATCTGTACACGATAATGGCGGTCTCCGCGGCGGATTCGCCGAGAGATCGCCGTTATCGGTGGCGGGAGAGGGTGCCCCCCCTCCCGCCGCTCTACCGCGCCCTCCGCCGCTTACCGTAGCCGTCGGTAGCGGCGGAGGCGATCGGGTCCGTTCGGCTCCTCAGCGGGGATGCGAGTGAGGGAAAAATCGCCCCCACCCGTCCCCAGAGCTCTGCTGGGCGGAAGTGACGTCAAAACGTCAGTCCCGCCCAGCGTCTTAAAGAGACATTTTTTTTAAATGCCATTTGAAAAAATGACATTTAAAATTTTTTTTTTTTTTTTTTGCATTTAAGCCTAAATATGAGATCTGAGGTCTTTTTGACCCCAGATCTCATATTTAAGAGGACCTGTCATGCTTTTTTCTATTACAAGGGATGTTTACATTTCTTGTAATAGGAATAAAAGTGATAATTTTTTTATTATTATTTATTTCAGTGTAAAAAATTATAAACTAAATTAAAATAAATAAGAAAACAAAAAAAATTTAAATTTAAAACGCCCCATCCCGACGAGCTCGCGCACAGAAGCGAACGCATACGCGAGTAGCGCCCGCATATAAAAAAACGGTGTTCAAACCACACAAGTGAGGTATCGCCGCGATCGTTAGAGCGAGAGCAATAATTCTAGCCCTAGACCTCCTCTGTATCTCAAAAAATGCAACCTGTAGAATTTTTTAAATGTCGCATATCGAGATTTTTAAGGGTAAAAGTTTGACGCCATGCCACGAGCGGGCGCAATTTTTAAGTGTGACATGTTGGGTATCATTTTACTCGGCGTAACATTATCTTTCACAATATATAAAAAAATTGGGCCAAATTTATTGTTGTCTTATTTTTTAATTAAAAAAAGAGAATTTTTTCCAAAAAAAGTGCGCTTGTAAGACCGCTGCGCAAATACGGTGTGAGAAAAAGTATTGCAATGACTGCCATTTTATTCTCTAGGGTGTTAGAAAAAAATATATATATAATGTTTGGGGGTTTAAAGTAATTTTCTAGCAAAAAAAACTGTTTTAGTCTCGTATACACCGAATCTGAAAAACAGGCTCGGTAACGAAGTGGTTAAGGGGCTAATAAGGCAGTACAACTTATCCTGTAGTACTGGGCCCAGGCCTCATCAGCTAAACAGAGGGGGGGCTGGGGCAGCTTTAGTGTTCATTTCTGCCTAAAAGAATAAATTGATTTTACTAGACCACATCCCTGCTCCTACTCGCTTACCAGGAATTAAATTACATTTCCCTGGGCCCCATCATGTCAACAGAGGGGCCCAGGAAGTGGGAGCAGAAAAGGGATTATTTTGTTTTTTTTTCATTTTCATGGCGTAGGTAGATAAAGCTCCACCTTTAGGAAGGCTGTACGGGCCCCATAATTTCTAACAGCAGCCCTGACTACCTGCACTGGGGTTGTATATTTTCCCTTTGTTTTTGTGGTTGTCATTACACAATCCAAAAGCATACATGTAAGACAACAGATGTCTGGCCATGCCAACCCTAAAATGTGTGCGAGATTGTATGATTGTAATGTGTGTGAGCTTTCTTCGGGCTGAGGATGGAGCTCATTGGTTCTATGTACTCTGCAAATCACTATGAAATAGATCCTGAACAAAATGGATGCATACAGGGGCAGACTGACAACTCATGGGGCCCCCGGGCAATAGAATATTATGGGGCCCCTGGGTTTACAGATGGCCACCAGGCCAGGAGGCAGTGCAGAGGCGGGTTTCGGACATATCAGGGACAGATTTTAAAAAAAAACATAGATTTTTACATACTGTCCCTGCTTTTACTGAGCCTGGCAAACCTAATGGGGCCCCCTAGTGGGATGGGGCCCTTGGGCAGTGCCCGAGTGACTCAATGGTCAGTCCGGCCCTGAATGCATAGCTCCCAACTGTCCCTGATTTCGAGCAACTGTCCATGATTTCGAGCAATGTCCCTCTTTCCTCCTCATTTGTCCCTGGCCATTTGTCATTGGTCTGATCTATATAGTTGTATGTAAAATGCACTTTTTATCTAAAAAGTGTTTTCCAGTGCTAAACCTTTCATCCAATTTCTAAATTGCTGCATTTATAAATTCCAAGGGCCAATATAAAGGAATAGTAATGGTTAAAAAACACTTGTGGGTTTAACAAATCTTGTATTTTTTGTACAATTCTCCTTTAAGGGGGCGTGGCAGGGGGGAGTGTCCTATGCCTGCATACTTTTGCTGACAGGTGTCCCTTATTCCCATCTCAAAATGTTGGGAGGTATGTGGATGGTATTAATAAATATGAAATACCAATGATTTAATATCCTTGATGCCCACTATTGGAACCAGAGGCGGCTCTATGCTTTGTGAGGCCTTAGGCAAAACTTAGACATGAGGCCCCACTCACGCCCGATGGAAAAAGTAATTTAAGCAAATTCGGCAACTCCGCCTTCACCTCTACAATTTATCTGCAGCAGGCAGTGCTGTATACAAAAGATCCTTTACTAGCCCAGCCCGCTCACCCTGCCAGCTTGGAGACACTGACTGGGGGCATTCCCTCCCATTCTTTCACATACATCAGGTAAATTAGGTGGCCGCAAGGCCCCTGAAAGCGCAAGGCCTTAGGCGACCGCCTTTTTTACCTAAATAGAGAGCCGCCTCTGATTGGAACCTCCTTAGACCTCTGCCAATCAGCTTTTTTCATTCTATTTAAATTCATTAGGAATTTATGACGTAGTAATACATTAAATATATAGGACAATTTAGTAACCATCATTGTGCTGGTATTTTTTGGAACTTGATAAGATCAGACTAATTTCTAAACACATGTTGCAAGTTGATAACATAAGATATAGTTGAACCTCGGATTACGAGCATAATCCGTTCCAGGAGTATGCTCGTAATCCAAAGTACTTGCATATAAAAACAAGTTTTCCCATTGAAGTCAATGGAAACGAAAATAATTTGTTCTGCATTGACTTCAGTGGGATGCAATACCGAATGCGGCCAGAGGTGGGAAGCGCCAGAGAGCGCCAAAAATGACCGAAAAGCCCCGAGGACACTTGGGCTCGTTTCCTGCGCCCCTGTATGCGCCAAATGAGGCACTGCAGGCCAATGTTCGGCTTTTTTTGGTTCCTGCACCCCCGTACATCAGGCCAAAGGAGATACTGCAGGCCTATTTTTGGCTCTGCTCGGCTTCTGTGACCCCATACCTCAGGCCAAATGAAGTACTGCAGGCCTATTTAGCTTGAATTCTGCTCGTCTTGCGAACCGAGCCAGAATTTAAAAAAAGAGTTGCTCGCAAATCAACACGCTCTTAAACCAAGTTACTCTTAAACCGAGGTTCCACTGTAGTTGATAACAAGTTGGTAACATAGCCCCTATGCAATAAAAAAAAGCTTATTTATGGGGCCTCAATGTCTGTAGAGTTCAGACAAATGTAGGAACATCGGCAGTTTGCCATAATCGAATAGTTCTAACCCAGAAAATCTCCCTATTTTTCCTTTTTATAAGCTGTGCTATCAGTCACTATAAAGTGGGGATGTCTGGCATCACGAAAATGTATTTTCCCCTTTTTTTAATAGATTGGGGAAGAATGAAAATCATGTTTTATCCCTGTATATGGCCCTATACATTAAATGTCATTGGGAAAGTAAGGTACAGACTGCAATAAAAAGTCAGAACTTTCAAGTCAATGCAAATTTATCTGGAAAAATTGACCTGAAAGCCATCCTACCCTAGAAAACTTTGGTTACCTAAACTTTATGCTAATGTGCAACCTCTTAAATGACAATTATCAGCAATATCCAAAACCTTGGATTGCAAGCACAATTCGTTCTGGAAGCATGCTTGTAATCCAAAGCACTTGTATATCAAAGCAAATCCCCCGCCCCAATGTTACAGCACCATGGCCTGACCATGGGGTCACGTAAGATTTGAGTGGAGCATTGTGGAGAACCATGAGTCCTGTTTCTTGGTCCTTCCTAACTGGAAGGGCTGAGATGATAGAGAAACAGGACTAAAAGACAGTTCAGGCAATGGGGACTGTCTGGCACAAGGTTTTCGGGAAAACTGGCCGTGTGTACAGGAGAAAAGGAACCAAGCCGGTTCCCGGTTTTCCCCTCGGTTTTCCTGGTGGTCTTCTGACCGTCAGGAAAAACGATTGTGTGTACTAGGAAACAAGATCTTTTCTTGTCAGTGATTTCATTACAGATGGTTCTACATTTATAACAAGGTGAGAGTCAGGGCTGGTGCAAGGATTCTTGACACCCTTGGCTCCACCCCTGACTCCACCCCATTTGCCCTGCCCATGTATACCCCACCTTTTTAATTAAGCACCCACCCCTCAAATGCAGCCTACTAGCAGTGCACCCATTTATACAGCCTCTCCAGCACCCATCAAATGCAGCCTCACCAGCACCCATCAAATGCAGCCTCACCAGCACCCATCAAATGCAGCCTCACCAGCACCCATCAAATGCAGCCTTGGCAGCGCCCATCAATGCAGCCTCTCCAGCGCTCATCAAATGCAGCCTCACCAGCGGGACACAGACACAGTCCTCCACCGCCAATACGCCTCTGACACTATGTGCGAAAGGAGCGGCGGCTGCCTGCTAATGCTTAGATTTGGTTGCTGGAGAGAGAAGAGAGCAGGAACACCAGTGGTTGGGCACCCTAGGCAGCAGTGCACCCTCATATTCACAATGAGGGAGTCCACGGATTCCATGTGGAATTTTCACGAGGTCATTCTCTTCTAAAAAAAACTTTGGGTGGAAAAAATGCCATGCTCTTCTCACAGACTGCTTTAAATTGTTGTTTTTTTCAGCTTCCCTGAAATAATTACAAGTATCTTATGAAATGCAAGGCATGTCATCACTGGCCATGTGTAAGTCCTGCCAAACAGGGAAGATAGACTCGGTGCATCTCAGAGAGAAAGTTTACGACTGAGTACCCTTTGCAGCCCTCAGGGGTTCTCTGCAGGACAGGATCTGCTTATAATGCTGCATCAGCAAAGGTGGGCTAGTCAGCAGCTTAATTGTTTGGAATAACCAGCGAGAAAGAAAGGATTGCTTTCCCAGCGGAATCCTCCAAATTTAGGTCACCCTGTAAGTGTGCGCTGTACAGTAACACTTGCTAAAGTCATATAGCAAAGGAATTCAGATCAACTTTGCTACTCTTTCACTTTTTTTTTAATACTAACAAAAAAGCATATGAAATTCACCAACTTATTAACCACTTCATTACTGGGCACTTAAAGCTGACGCATTTTGACTGACAATTGCACGGTCATACAACACAGATTTTTATAATTTTTTTCCTACGAAAAGAGCTTTCTTTTGGTGGTATTTGATCACCTCTGCGGTTTTTATTTTTTGCGCTATAAACAAATGAAGACAAAAAATTTTGGAAAAAAAATTAAAAAAAATATTTTTGTTATATTAAAATCCCATTATTATTTTTTTTCCCTCAGTTTAGGCCGATACATATTCTTCTACATATTTTTTGATTAGTTTGGGCAAAAGTTATAGCAAAAATATAGCAAAATAGGGGATAGATTTAAAAAAATTATTATTATTATTTCTTACTAGTAATGGCGGCAATCTGCGATTTTTTTTTTGTCAGGCTGCGATATTGCGGCGGACATGTTGGACACTTTTGACACTATTTTGGGACCATTCACATTTACACAGCGAACAGTGCCAAAAAAATGCATTGATTACTGTATAAATGTGACTGGCAGGGGACGAGAAAGGGGTTAAATGTGTAAACTGGGAGTGATTCTAACTGTGTGTGGAGGGGACTGACTGGGGGAGATGACCGAATCTGTGTCCCTATGTACAAGGGACACAGATCGGTCTCCTCTCTCCCTGACAGAACGTGGAGCTCTGTGTTTACACACAGAGCTCCACGTCCCTTCTGTGACCGCCGATCGCGGGTACCTGGCAGACATTGCGGCCACCAGGCACGCACATCAGCTTCTCAGCAAAGCGCCGGGCACAGTTTTTCCATGCTGTGCGTCCCCAGCGGCGTGCGCTGGGAATGCAAATAGAAGGACATCCAGGGACGTCCACCCGGCACTTGAGAGCCGCGCTGTGGACATCTTTTTTCTACAGCGCGGGTCTCAAGTGGTTAAAGGGAAAGTAGGTTTTTTCAGTTATTTTATAGCTATAGATATGTATATGTATATGTAAAAGTTTAATGTAAATAATCTCATTCATGTGTGACAATCTAAAAAAAAAAGTGTTTCTCTGCCTGGTTTGTAATTTTATCCACACGTGGTAGAAGCCATATTTGCTCATTACATATGCAGACTGTGCTTCCTACTTTGCGCAGTTGTGCTTTACTGCTCTTGCTCACAACGCAACTGATGTGAAACAATGCACCCCATGCATGGTGGATATCTTATATTTTCAGTTGGTAAAGCCCATCTCGGGCTAAATTAAAATATTTAAAAAATGTCCCCCAGATGTTGTTATAAAAAAGGAGCTCAGGCTGAAATACAAACATTCAGGGCTTATTCACACCAGGACTGCACTAGAACTGGCTTTCTGTGCATGTAACCAGATGCAGTCTATTTTCTCCACTGAAGGTGGCGCTCGACCACAGCTGCATAGCAGTTGGAGGGAAGTCAAGAGGAACATGGTTTCTCTATGGTTTCCTGGGTCACTGGGGATGCTATTTGATTGGATGCTGTAGCCCCATGTAATTCTAGGAGCCATCTTTGGTCAGGCAGAGCCTCTTTAAGGCCCTGGTTTCAAGGCTTGGCACGCATTCATCATAAAATCATCACCATCAAATCATTCTCTGCAGCTATTACCTTTTGTACCACCACCCCCTCCCTTTAGAATGTAAGGCCGCGTACACACGATAGGTTAATCCGATGAGAACGGTCTGATGGACCGTTTTCATCGGACCAAACTGATCGTGTGTGGGCGCCATCGGTTAGTTATCCATCGGTTAAAAAAAGCCAACTTGTTTTAAATTGAACTGATGGATTCCTAACCGATAGGTCAAAACCGATCGTTAGTATCGGTTCGGTTGAAAATCCATGCATGCTCAGAATCAAGTCGACGCATGCTTGGAAGCATTGAACTTCATTTTTTTCAGCACGTCGTTGTGTTTTACGTCACTGTGTTCTGACCCGATCGTTTTTTTTAACCGATGGTGTGTAGGCGTGACGGACCATCAGTCAGCTTCATCGGTTAACCGATGAAAACGGTCCATCAGACCATTCTCATCGGATGGACTGATCGTGTGTCATAAGCTCTACGAGCAAGGCCCTCCTGTACCTGTTGTATAAAAACTGTACCGTAATTGTGTTGTCCCCCCTATACATTGTAAAGCGCTGCATAAACTGTTGGCGCTATATAAATCGTGTATAATAATAATAATTCCACATGTGGGTAGTGTAGGGACAGGTTACCCATCTAGCAGTGAAGCGGAGAGGTTCCTGATGAGCAGGGAAAGAACAGGGACAAATGATCCTTTCTGGAAGCCTCTACTGGTTGGGCGCAGACCAGCCAGGCCACATTCCATCCTTCAAAACAGATGCTGTTAGAGCATCCGAGACCTGCTGCACCCTGCTTTCTGAAGCATCCCAATCGGGTTGTCTCCCCACCGGGTAGTTGTGTTTGTTGGACATTGACTACAATACATTTTATTGCAGCTAGTCTACTGCTGCCACACCACACTGCACCTCCCACATACAATTCCTGTGCAAAAACTGTTTGCTGTAACAGATTATAAAGTGTGAGCTGGAGTTTGGCTTTAGTTTGTTAGTGTATTTAAATATGCTAGTACATTTAACAAACCACCCCCCCCCCCCAACTGACAGTGCTGCTGTCTATTGTTCTCCTTCATCCAGAGTGGATGCACTCTAATAGAAGAGGTGTGCTACTGGCCAGATCACCAGGTGAAAACAGAGAGGAGAAAAGCCTAAAAAAAGAAAACGAATGCAGCCACCATATCTAATGATTGATGAGCTGCAATATATTACATTTTTGGTTTTGGGTTTAATGCCACTTTAAGGTAAAGGTTTGTTACACACAATCAGAGTGGCTTCTTTTAAGGAATCTTCGGACATGGCGCATATCTGATTCAGCTGATATCGAATTTACATGTAATATAAAGCCTGGCTGAAGGTGCAGGTTACAGGATCAGCTTCTCATTATATTACTGACTTTGTCACAGTGATTCTAAAACCTTTTATTTGTAAGTAATGTAGTATCCAGACAGTGATGGGTTTTTTGTTCGAAGTACCAGCATGCTTTGCAACTGATTGCCATTATGAAGTTCTGTATTAAATGTTAATTGAAACATATATTATAATATTTAGAAGTATACAGGATATAAACTTGTAATATTAGTTGTAATAAATTTGACCAAAAGGTAAAGCTTTGATGTGCAAAGCAGGATATTATTATAAAATGAAGAACCACAAAAATCACTGAACCAGGCCAAGTGAACTTTTCGGTATTTTATAGACATATGCATTCATTTTTTTCGTCCAAATTTCTGGGATTTTCTCGTTCGTTTTAACAAACGATAACAAACGTGTAGAATCCGAAATCCGAAAGATCTAACATAAAAAATGTTTTGTTTTTGTTTTGTTGCGACAATTCGATATAGATAGGAGATTCGACATGAAGGTGACAATAGCGATCTGTGTCTATCGAATCTGCGGCTCAATGTGCCTAACCTTAACTCTATTAGTCCAAGATTTTTCTACATAGAGAGGAAAGATTCGACATTATAGAGACATGAAGATTAGACGAAGCAGCTAAAAACATACGATCGCCACAAACGGACATAGGCCCATAGGCTATAGAAGAATTTGAATGTTGGTTGACTAGTAATAATAATTAACCTCTTTCCGACCGCCCACAGTAGTTTTACGGCGGCAGGTTGGCTCAGCTGCACAAAATCACGTAATATAACGTGATTTTGCATTGCAGCCACTAGGGGCGCACGTGCGCCGCCATTACTAAAAATATTAATAAAAAATGCCATAAATCTATCCCCTATCTTGTATAACTATAACTTTTGTGCAAACCAATCAATAAACGTTTATTGCGATTTTGTTTTACAAAAAATATGTAGAAGAATACGTATCAGCCTAAACTAAGGAAAAAAATATTTTTTATATATATTTTTGGGTGATATTTATTATAGCAAAAAGAAAAAAAAATATTTTTTTTTTCAAAATTTTTGTTTATAACGCAAAAAAATTAAACCACAGAGATGATCCAATACCACCAAAAGAAAGCTCTATTTGTGGGAAAAAAAATGACGCCAATTTTGTTTGGGAGCCATGTCGCACGACCGCGCAATTGTCAGTTAAAGTGACGCGGTGCCGAATCGGAAAAAGTTTCCCAGTCATTGACCAGCAAAATGGTCCGAGGCTGAAGTGGTTAATAAATACAATAATTATTAGTCATACAACATTAGAATTCTACTATAGCTTGTGGACAGAGTATTCGACCGGAAATGTACGATCGCACCGTCGTAAAGGTTAGCTGCTTCTTCGAATCTTCTTAGAACATTTGACAGGCACCATCAGCCTTCAATGACAGATTCGACCTTAATTAATTCAGGTTTTCGGACTAATGCATTTTTTAACGAAAACAACATGAATAAAAACGAATTTCGGGACTAACTAAATACATTTATTTTTTGGACGAAAACTCAATTCCGAAACTAAATATTTCAGTGTGTACATGTCTGGTATTTTATGATGGTAATATACTTATAAATATAAGTCCAAGAAATATTGTCTGTTTTGTAAACTAAAATGGAAGGTTCCATATTTACAGCTGGTCCATCAAATAAAAGGCTGTGTTGGGGCCATACCAGTGGTGGCTGGCACTCAATTGTCTTGGGGGGGCGGCCCCTGGGCCCCCAGCCAGCCAACCAACCACCAACCCACACCCCCCAGCACTCGCCACTTCCCCCCCCTGTCATTCGATTGCTGTATCGCTCGCCTGTCACCCGACAGGACCCCTGCCAGCCCCGCATTTATCCCATCCAGGTCCTGGCTTCTGCGGCATTCCCCCTGCGTCTCCTCCTGAATTACGGCGGTTGCTTCTCCTCCTGGCCAATCAGGACTTAGGACTCCCAGCCAATGGGGGTCTCAGGACCCGCTTCCTGATTGGCTGGGAGAAGAAACAAGAAGACAATAGCAAATATAGCCGGATGAGCTCCGGGCGCCCTGCATGTCAATTAGGAGCCAGGAGCAGGGATTAGAGGGGCAGCACCCTTGCGCCCTGCATGAGCGGCTGCCACTGGGCCATACATCAGTTGTCCACTACAACGACCTGCCATAAGAATTACAATTTATAATCCTCACAATGAGGTTGATTTACTAAAACTGGACAGTGCAAAATCTGGTGCAGCTCTGCATGGCAGCTAATCAGCTTCTAACATCAGCTAGTTAAATTAAAAGAGAAGTCCAGCAAAAGGTCATTTGGCTGTTCTTCTCCTACGGATCACAGGAGTGCAGTTCGTTTTGCACTCCTATGACCTGTTTTCAGCAGAGAGCAGACTGAAGCTTGAGGGGGAGGAGCAAGGAGCGCAAGCGAGAGACCCAATAAGAAGAGGATTGGGGCTTCTCTGTGCAAAACCACTGCACAGAGCAGGTAAGTATAAAATATTTAATTTTAATACCACTTTCAAGGGTATCTATTTACTATAACACAAATTAAATGATATAGTAAAGTCTTTTAGTTTTTGCCGATTTTACAGTTTTGTGTATATTCTTTTTTTGAGAAAATGGATGCATTGGTACCAAAATTAGTTTGCCTATCTGAAGTACAAAATGAGAAGCAGGCCATGGTTATAAAGACATAAATCTGTAAGCTAAAGCTATGCAAAAAGTCATGTTTTATAGCATGCATCTTAAGGTGTCTGCTCATAATGTGACATCAATTTCTGCCCTCTGATCCCCCATAGGAGCCACCCATAAAATTGCAGCTGAAAACTTTCTCCATGGTCCTGGGTTACTTTAAAAGCAGGACTATTTCCCTCTTTAGAAATGAAAAAAGTATTCCTGTATTCCTCCAGAATGTGTGTGGTTTATACTGTGTGTTCAAATGATGGTTCTCATGCTTTACCCATAAAGGATAGCAGTGTCCAGATAGTAGAAGAACTGTGAGCACTCCTAGATTAAACTCATAAGTGCCAATGATAATTCTTGTGACCCAAATCAGCCAATGCTTCTATATAATCCTAACAATACGTGACCTAAATCTGTACAGACACTTCCTAAAAAGAATGAGAGGAGATCCAATTGTATTATCTTCCATATAAACAGTGACAAATATAAGCTAAGTAGACATTGTCAGCAGCTAAATCAGCAGAAAGTAGAGTGAAGCCTTTCCTTTACATTGAAGCAGCGCTCTGATTGGAACAGCGTAGACAGACATGGCCCATCACGTCTGGCCGCTCCACCGCAAGATGACAAAGTGACTGCGCTAAAGGAATCTATGGTCCGCTGATTCTGTCCACTTTGCTGATGGTGTCAGTCTTACAGTTTATTGCAGTGACAGCTCGTAAGCGTTGTGGGTTTAAAATAAATCCCAGGTGGAGATCACATCTTTATTTTTACAAAACAATTTTATCACTTGAACAATAGATATCTATCAGGAAAGGTTAACGGCCCTGCCACATAATTAACAATACCCTAAGGTAACCTGTTAGGATAGGGAAGCAACTTTTTCTCACTTGCAAATGAATGTTAGTGGCTCACAATCGCTAACCCTAACAATCGTGAACCCTTAACAAGCAAATGAATATTAGGTGTCCTAACATTCTTGTCCCAGGTTAGTGGCTCACCGTCGCTAACCCTTAACCACTTCAGCCCCGGAAGATTTAGCTGCTGAATGACCAGGCCATTTTTGCAATTCGGCACTGCGTTGCTTTAACTGACAATTGCGCGGCTGTGTGACGCTGCACTCAAAAATTTACGTCCTTTTTTTCCCACAAATAGAGCTTTCTTTTGGTGGTATTTACTCTTGTCACAAATAGAGCTTTCTTCTGGTGGTATGCGCTCTAGTCAGTTGCCATCGGAGAGAGCAAACGGGATGGGGAACCGCAGCACCCGCTACATGCGCTCCACAGACAAGGAGGAGCGCCTGGGTGCGGAGCACCCCGCGCACCCTGCCTAGGATCGGCCCTGATCCGACATTTGATTACAGCAGCAGTAAAAGGAATTTATCTCACACTGGGATTGTTTTGATTGGTCATAGAAAAAGTCAGACTACACAAAGTCAGATCAAAGTAGTACCCTGTTCATGAAAGTCGGATGGATGTCGGACTAATGTAGGACCAATGTAGGACAGATGTCGCAGAGCAAAGTAGGATGAAAGTCGTATCACTGTCGTGTAGTATCAGTGTGAACCCAGCCTTTGAGGCTGGGTTCACACTATACTACACGACAGCAGTGCAACTTTCATCCTACTTTGCTCTGCGACATCTGTCCTACATTCATCCTACATTCATCCTACATTGGTCCTACATCCATCCGACTTTCATGAACAGGATACTACTTTGAACCGACTTTGTGATAGTCTGACTTGTTCTTTGACCAATCAAAACAATTCCAGGGTGAGATAAATTCCTTTTACTGGTGCTGTAATCACATGTCAGATGTCTGATAAGGACAAGGCTCCTACTTTGGTCCGACTTCAATGATATTCAATGGGCTGAAGTAGGATGAATGTCGGAGCAAAGTAGTACAGGGAGTGTTTTCAAAGTCGGACAGACTTGTGTCGGATCAGTTAAGACAGCTCTCATAGGGAAACATTGATTTTCACACGTCATGCGACATGAGCTCCCAATGTAGGAGCGTTGTCGAAACAAGTGTGAACCCAGCCTCAACCGACTTTGTGATAGTCTAAGGCTGGGTTCACACTATACTACACGACAGCAGTACAACTTTCATCCTACTTTGCTCTGCGACATCTGTCCTACATTCATCCTACATTCATCCTACATTGGTCCTACATCCATCCGACTTTCATGAACAGGATACTACTTTGAACCGACTTTGTGATAGTCTGACTTGTTTTTGACCAATCAAAACAATCCCAGAGTGAGATAAATTCCTTTTACTGCTGCTGTAATCACATGTCGGATGTCTGATAAGGACAAGGCTCCTACTTTGGTCCGACTTCAATGATATTCAATGGGCTGAAGTAGGATGAATGTCGGAGCAAAGTAGCACAGGGAGTGTTTTCAAAGTCGGACCGACTTGTGTCGGATCAGTTAAGACGGCTCTCATAGGGAAACATTGATTTTCACACGTCATGCTACATGAGCTCCCAATGTAGGAGCGTTGTCGGAACAAGTGTGAACCCAGCCTGACTTGTTCTTTGACCAATCAAAACAATCCCAGAGTGAGATAAATTCCTTTTACTGCTGCTGTAATCACATGTCGGATGTCTGATAAGGACAAGGCTACTACTTTGGTCCGACTTCAATGATATTCAATAGGCTGAAGTAGGATGAATGTCGGAGCAAAGTAGTACAGGGAGTGTTTTCAAAGACGGACCGACTTGTGTCGGATCAGTTAAGACGGCTCCCATAGGGAAACATTGATTTTCACGCGACATGACCTCCTAATGTAGGAGCGTTGTCGGGACAAGTGTGAACCTGGCCTGAGAGAGTGCTCCTAATCTCAGCTTGTTACCTGTATAGAAGACACCTGGGAGTCAGAAATCTTGCTGATTGATAGGAGATCAAATCGTGATTTCAATCATTGAAATGCAAATCAATTTATAACTTTTTTGAAATGCACTTTTCTGGATATTTTTGTTTTTAACCTGTCTCTCACTGTTAAAATAAAACTAGCATTAAAATTACAAACTGATCATTTCTTTGTCAGTGGGTAAACATACAAAATCAGCAGGGGATCAAATACTTTTTTCCCTAACCGTATGCTTGTCCCATGTTCGTGGCTCACCCTAGATGATCCCTAACAGCAAATGAATATTAGGTGTCCTAACATGCTTGTCCCAGGTTAGTGGCTCACCAAGAAAGTAAGGGTAAGGATATCAGATCTGGAACTTGGCAATAGCAACTCAGCGGTATCAGTGCTCATTTTTCTTTCTTGACAATTTCTTTTAGGTGCCAATATACAGTCTAAGTATTGACCATGGCCAATTAAGGTTGTTTTGGACTCTTTTCTGGGGTATTTAGACTTTTGAGGGTGAACGCTGCTGCCTCTTTAGTCCCTGTATGCAGTTAACATAATACAGATTTTTTTTTTTTGTTATAATATACATTGTGTGCTTGAATGAAAATCTTTTATGAAGGACAGGTGGCAAAATTGGTTTCACATTCGACTACCCACAACCTAACATTGCTGGAGGATCCCTTTTGTCTGTATATATGTAGCATAAAAAACATGGCTTTTGTTCTACAGTCCATCAAATGTAAGCAGCTAAAAGGAAAGTACAAAGCCCTTGACCAGTTGTGTTTGCACAGGTGATTTTTAGTATTGAGATGTTAAACGTATGTACTTGCTTCGAGATGTGGATCTACAGTAAACCATAAAAGGCTTGCTTAGTATGTGGCCGCATGCATACTTGTATGTACTTCAGCAGGAATATGCACAATCACAAAGAGTGTGCGTTGGTGGAGTTCCAGGTTCAGACCTGCTTGGCTCTGGCATACTGAGATGGAGCAATAAACACATAAGACCAATATATATATATTCTTTAGGTTACGGGATAAGTGCACTTTTTCATAAAGAATAGATTCTAAACACCTAGCAGTCTCTGTAGCCAAAATCTGAATGATACACTTAATTTGCGCAGTAAAGAAAAGTCTGCTATCAATGCCATGGCATCTTAAAAGTGTAGAATAATGCTGGCACAGCTCACAGTACAATTAGCTAGCAAATGCAATCACTTTTTACTAGTCTCCAATTGTAAAAATGATGAAATAGGTCAGAACAATGTGTTATTTCATATTTTTATATCTATATGGCCGTGATGGAAGTAGGTTGTCTTATTAGAAAATGGACGTGTGCGTGGCCAACAAAAGGCTTCTTCTTTGTCTGAAGCTACATCTTGGTAATACTATGCAACCAGTTTTGGTGATAACTGTGTTTAAAAATATACTGTATGCTAAAGTGAACAATTCTATTCCCCGTGTATATAAATATTGTGTTGACTTCATAATCTATCAGCTGTTTCAAATGCGCTCCTTTCCCCCCCAAAATGTTCAGTTTAAGTAGACTGAGCATGGTAATAGGTTGGACTTGATGGACTTGTGTCTTTTTTCAACCTCACCTACTATGTAACTATGTAATACAGATATTAAAATGTTAACTTTATTTCAAAAGTCAATAGCCAAGACCTCATCTCCATCCTGCTGGCCAGTGTCATTGTCTACTGCATTAAAAACAACCATGACACAGGGCAGTCATACGAAGGACACAGGTGTTTTTGATGTATGGGCTGTGATGGGCAGTGTGGCATTTCCTTCTCTGTAGTACATAATGGGCATGATAATGGTGTCCTTTGGCAGAATGGCAGACTCAAAGAATATGTTACCTCAACATTTCATATCCTTGACATGGGTCTGTTGTACCATATACTTGTGTTAAAAATAAAAGTCATACGGCACGGGTGTTTTTGATATATGGGCTGGGATGGGCAGTGTGGCATCAATATAGTGGCATACCTATGGTGCATGATGATGGTGTCCTATGGCAGAATTGCAGACTCAAAGAATATGTTATCCCAGCATTTCATATCCCTGACATGGGTCTGTTGTAGCATGTATTTGTGTTAAAAATTAAAGTCATACGAAGGTCACAGGTGTTTTTGATGTATGGGCTGGAATGGGCAGTGTGGCATCGCCTTCTCTGTACAGGCATATGCCACTTTTAAGTACACAATGGTGTTTATTTACTAAAGCTGGAAAGTGCAAAATCAGGCTCACTTCTGCATAGAACCCAATGAGCTTCCAGGTTTTATTTCCAAAGCTTAATTGGACAAGCTGAGGTCAGAAGCTCATTGGTTTCTATGCAGAAGTGAGGTGATTTTGCACTTTCCAGCTTTAGTAAATAAACCCCATTGTGTACTGAAGTAAATAAAAAGACATGATTTTAAGCCATTTTTGCTTCTCCAACATGTACTTAAAAGTGTGGTATGTATGCCTGTAGTAAATAAGAAGCAAGATAGTGGTGGCCAATGACAGAATGGCAGACTCAAAGAATATGTTACCCCAACATTTGATATTCCTGACATGGGTCTGTATTTGGGTTAAAAAGTATCCTGTTCTCTTTGTATTGCTTCCTTTGTTTAAAATAGCCGGTGATCCTGCCAGTTCCCCTGTTTTCCCATTTCAAACTGACCACGCTAAACATAGAAGCACATCCATCCCTACAAGATCAGTTTTCTAGCTTAGTTGGGAGCACAACTTGCATGTCCTCCAATAGCCAAGACTTGTGCTCATGCACAGCTATTTGTTGGAAAGATCGGTGCGCTACTGTTTCTCCACCCTTGGCTCTGCAAGCCTCTTTATGCAGATGAGAACAGATATTACGTGATCACTCATGAAAAAGAAATAAAAGAATGTTTTTATATTTTTTTTTTTGATATACTTACAAAAATGTTGTCTTTAATTTCGGTTTTACACTGAATGGATTGTTTTACAAAGTCAGGGTTCACATATACTTTTAGAGTTTACAGATTATATGCCAGTAATTATTTTTTTAATAACCTGGATAGTTTGCATTTGGCAGCATTCTTTGCAAGCGTTAGTAAAGGAAAAGGTTTGTTTATAAATTGTTAGAGCTTAACACGGACTGTGAGCATTTGAAAGATGATTTTTTTTTAAACACAGTAAAGTGGGTCATGACAAATGAACATCGTTTTCTGATGATTGTGTTTGGAAACAAAGAGATGTACAGCGGAAAGGAAGCTGCTGCTAATTACACTAGACAAACACTAAATTCACCCTAAAGAAGGCAGTCAGATGGTAACGGTAAGGCTGAACAGATGTAGCGGAACCACTGAAAACATCAAATATCACAGTACTAATTCTAAAAGGGATTCACACTTTTGCCATACTAAGTGTAATGTTCAAGCTAAATTCTAGAAAACTTTGGCCCAGATTCAGAGAGAATTAGATTATCGTAGCGTATCAGAAATACACTACGCCGCCGTTTTTTACCTGGCTCTACGTGGAATCCAGGTAGATTTTGTCCAGTAAACGATGGCGGCGTAGTGTATTTCTCCCGTCGCAATCCATCTAGACGAGTAGGGGGCGTGAAGGATTTAAAATAGGCGCGTTCCCGCGGCGATCGAACTGCGCATTCTCCGTTCGCAAATTTCCCGCCGTGCATTGCGCGAAATCACGTCGTTACGTCATTCGTTGTTTGAGTAGCGTCGTTTACGGACATTTCTATTCCCGAACGAGTTACGCAAAAAAAAAATTAAATTTGACGCGGGAACGACGGCCATACTTAACATGGGCTACGCACTGTTAGACCAGCAAAAAGCTGGTCTAACAGTACGTAAAAAAAAACAGACGTAAGCGATTGCGAAGACCGCTCGTATCTTCGTGGATCGCCGTAAAAACACATTTGCATATCCCGACGCATGAAAACGATGCGAACTCCTCCCAGCGGCCGCAAAAATATAGCAGCGTAGATCCGAAGGCTTACGAAGACGTAAGCCTCTCGGATCGAAGCCCGAAGCCGCCGTATCATGGTTTGAGGATTCAAACTAGTGATACGGCGCGCAAAATTTGAAATTACTCCTGTCTAACACCAGTTAGACAGGCGTAATTGCTTTATGAATCTGGGCCATTGTATTTGCCTCTTCTTCCACCTTCTTGTATCCTAATATTAAGAGTTTGGTAAATTAATGCTCCATATAATTTACCTGATAATATATATATATATATTATACCCATCACACTCAACCCAACCTTTCAAAAGTGTACAGGATCCTACAATCCAACAAATAAATCCAATATTGCAAAGCCAACACTTGCTCTCTGGATGACCAAAGTATTTTATTGAGACACAGGGTATAAAATACAGACAGTGTCTAAGCGCTTACGCGTTTCATCAAAAAACATGGCCTTACTTATAGTTGACTCAGCTATAAGTAAGGCCCTGTTTGAGCTGAAACACAAAATCACTTCTTCACATGCAAGGAAACAAAAAATGTGTACCTGATTGGATGATGGAAGTCAGCAGAGCTTCACCTCATTCACTAAGTTTCAACCCCTAATCTACATGCAGGGTGCCGGACGCATGATCCCAATGTTTTTTTTATTTTTTTTAGAAGCACATGATTAGAGCTCGAGGCTCTAATTGGCTTTAAAAAGGGTAGGATTGGGGCACAGAGTACTGCACCCTGAGCCAACCGATTTGCGTAACCTTAAAAAATTAATACTCACTACAGGCATACCCCGCTTTTAAGTACCCAATGGGGTTTATTTACTAAAGCTGGAAAGCACAAAATCAGGCTCACTTCTGCATAGAAACCAATGAGCTTCTATCCCCAGCTTGTTCAAGCTTTGGAAATAAAACCTGGAAGCTCATTGGTTTCTGTGCAGAAGTGAGCCTGATTTTGCGCTTTCCAGCTTTAGTAAACAAACCCCATTGGGTACTTAAAAGTGGGGTATGCCTGTATTGTCTTCCTGATTCTCCTCCAGGCCAATCAGGAGAAGTGCTCATAGGAGGAGAAGAGGTAGAGGAGAAGGAGACGCAGATGAAGCTGAGGAGGAGATGCCGGGTGAAACCTCGACCCACCGCCCACCGCCTGGAGAATGCACTGCCCTTGACAGAGATGGAGTAAGTGCAGTGCAGGTGACCGACAGAGGAGGGGATGTGCAGGTGATCTGACTCATGGGGGGGGTTGAAGTGGTGGGTGTAATGTTTGCCTCCCCCCAAACTTATAGCACCAGCCGCCACTGCTAAGCTTTTTGAAAATTCCTTGCAAAGTACAATATCCATTGCAAAGTGAACATCCTATTTTTCTTTAGTAAATCAACCCCAATACAGTAGTATGTCTCTTCTGCAATACAAATCCTTCTGCACGTTTATAAAATCAGGGCTAAGTTCCGCTTTAAGTACATAACCAAGAACCTAAAGTATGAAATGTATACTAATGGAGCCATTTCTCTTCTTCTTTTGAACAGCCAATTAGGATGCATTTTTACCTTGGATTGTATAAGTGACAGTTGGCACCTGTTTGGCCTTTTAGGATATGTGTCCATAGCACGCTTTTTAAAGCGGAGGTTCACCCAAAAATCAACTCTCTGACATTAGATCCAGAATACTGCTAACATCTGCAGTATGCTGGTTTTTTTTTTGTACTTATCGTTTTATGAGCCGTTGTTATCCGGCTCCGAGCGGGGAATCCTGCGGGGAATGGGCGTTCCTAAACCAAGAGGAGTCGATTGACGGGCTGCTAAGGCATGTCACGCCTTCCGAAAATACCCGAGTGTCACTTCAGGTATTTTCGGAAGGCGTGGCGCGCCTTAGCAGCCCGTCAATCAACTCCTCTTGGCTTAGGAACGCCCATTCCCCGCAGGATTCCCCGCTCGGAGCCGGATAACAACGGCTCATAAAACGATAAGTACAAAAAAAATTTAAAAACCCAGCATACTGCAGATGTTAGCAGTATGCTGGATCTAATGTCAGAAAGTTGATTTTTGGGTGAACCTCCGCTTTAAATACCAGCCTAGCTTTGAGTGAAGCAGATTCATGACAACAAATCTGACTAAGGCTGACCATACATTGTACAAAATCCATTGAAAAAGTATAGCGCTACATTTTTTCGTTTGTTGTTTTGTATGATAGGGTGTGAACCATATCTATAATAATTTTATTTTTCAACATTGGTTTCACAAACATTTTTTTTTTTTGCATTTGTGTGCATACATTTATTTTATAATCCGCTTTAGATCTACCATCAGCTGTGAACTATAAACGTTTGCCTGATTTGATTATTAGTTAAATTATTGTTTGGACTTGTCTTCATATTTCATAGTTTTGTTAAAGTATAAAGAGGACTGTACAATCAGATTGCATAATGTATTGCCACACACTAGCCCTAGCCAGTGAATCCAGCTGTGGACAATTGTGTATTGTAGTGTCAAACAGTTTGTAACAGTTAAAATAAAACCTTTTTTTCCTTGTGTTTGATTCCAGCAACTAAAAGACGTAAGAACTGCAAACAAAGTATGTTAATGCTTATGAGCTGGAGTTGTAATTGCACGGTATTCTGCTCAAACAAGCAGCTCATTTAGCAGATGTCAAGCCCAAGTGCTCATTATAGTTTATTTGTGGACAGCTCTCTGGTGCTCTCTGGTGTCCAACACATAGTACTGGGAAATTCAATAAACTTGTACCTAAGTAAAGAACCAGTGGCTAGCAACATTTAATACTACACTAATTCATTCATTTACTAAATACACAGCACTTAAAGCGGAAGTAAACCCATTGATTTAACAGTTTCAAAAAGCAGTTACATTTCCGGCATGCCGGGATTGCTAACTGTCACATTGGTTGTACTCTCAACCTAACTGTCAAACCATCCAATGGCTGTGGTCATAACTGATCACATGTGCAGCACCACGGCAGTTGAAGATTAAACATAGGCCAAGATGGCAGCTTCCTTGGCTGAAAATGATAGAAGGGTTTACTTTAAGTAATGATTTAGGTCAGGGGTGTCAAACTCAATTTGTCATGGGCTGCATCAGCATTATAATTGTCCTTAAAAGGGCTGGTTGTATCTGTAAGATTAGATGTCCAGCACACCCCCTCCCCTTACATTAGATGTCAAGAGCCACCCCACCATCATAAGTTGAGTCCCCCACTCTCCCTTAAATCACAGTGCACCCCCTTACCTTATGCTGCTGCTGGGAAGAAGCTGGATGCATTGCTTGAAAGCAGAAAGTACAGGGTCTGGAGGAGGACCAGAGGAGGGCTGGAGCTGCAGGAGAGGTGCGAGGGCCACATGAAATGGCCCGGAGGGCCGCATTCGGCCCGCAGGCCTTGTTTTTGACACCTGTGATTTAGGTGTATCTAAGGCCTAATTCTCAGGGGGCTTACACACGTTGTCTGTGATTAGGCCATGTCTTTCTGCGTACAAGCAGCCTATTTGTGTCTCTGGGGACACAGCGACTGCACGGACACGTGGCTTAAAGACACAGGCCATTCACAGATGACTTTTATTTTGCACTTGTGTCAATAAAGCCTAAAGACAAACCTTTTTTTTTAACACTGTATAGAGTAAAAATAGTTTATAAACCCTGTTAGTTTTTTTTTATTGCTGTATGTACCTAGACTAGAGAGATTTAGGTTTGAATTTACTAAAGGCAAATAGGCTGTGCACTTTGCAAGATTATTTGCTCCAGAGCTTAGTAAATGAGCAGCATCTCTGCTGACTTCCATCATCTAATCATGAACAAAAAAAAAAAAAAGATTTTTTTATTGTTGTTTTTCTTGAACGTGATTGGGTACTCTTTACAAAATTAAGCTTCGCCTTATTACTAAGCTCTGGAGCAACTGCACTTACAGAGTGAAATTGCACTTTGCAACATGCACAGTCTGTTTGTCTTTAGTAAATGAACCTTTTAGGCCACGTACACACAATCGAATTTGTCCGCTAAAACTGGTCCGACGGACCGTTTCAGCAGACAAATCCGATCGTGTGTATGGGCTAGCGGACATGTCTGACCGGCGGACACATTTTAAAGCATGCTTTAAAATGTGTCCGCCGGCGACATGTCCGTCGGATACGTCCGCTGGTTAGTACACTAACCAGCGGACATATCTGCCCGCACATGCGTCGAATGGATTCGACGCATGCGTGGAAGTTTTTTACTTCCTGGTGCGGTGATGTGGCGGCGTCTACGTCACCGCCATGTCACCGCGCTGTCTGCCGGCGGGGATTTTGATCCGATGGTGTGTACATGCCGTCGGATGAAAATCCAGAGGAGACATGTCCGCTGGAAACGATCCGTCGGACATGTCCCTCCGTGTGTACGTGGCCTAAGTCTTTCTATTTATCCTCGTGACCACTGGCACTGAAAATTAGAAATATTTTGAGCTGTCAGTAGAACAGGAATAGAGGGAAAATCTTCCATTTGGAACAATTCTGATTACAACTACTCTCCCTCTCTCCCTCTATCCAATTGGACAAGGATCTTAACAAAATGGACAGGGGTTTAACAATTACCTTCTCTATACACAATTTAAAAACTGTTCCATATAGATAGATATTCTTTAAATACTGCAGCTGCTGACTTTGAATATATGGACACTTACCTGTTCTGGGTGCCTGCGATATTGGCACCCAAAGCCGATCTGTCCCTCAGGTGGAGGCGCCGCCATCTTCGGTAAGGGAATCCGGAAGTAAAGCCTTGAGGCTTCACTTCCTGGTTCCCTACTACGCATGCACGAGTCGCACTGCGCGATCCCACTGGTGCCTGCTTCTTCTGGGACCTGCATGTCTCCCAGAAGACAGCGGGAGGGACAGAGAAGGCACCGGATGTGGCATAGGTTGCCGCGGCTACCTATGCCCAGAATTGGGAGCAAATACCTGGATTACACAGGTATGTGCTCCCTCCTCCCCCCTGAAAGGTGCCAAATGTGACACCGAAGGGGGGAGAATCCAAAAAGCGGAAGTTCCATTTTTGGGTGGAACTCCGCTTTAAAGCCCATGTTTGCGGTATGTACTTATATTTTTAATGCAATGTCTCCCTTGTGCTGGTTGTCATATTTAAAAGCCAAACTCAAATATGGCACAAGGAGGGTTTTCTGGAATACAAATTGATTTGTTTAAATAGTTGACAGGTTCACTTTAACTACTGGTGCCTCTTATATTTTACTTTTTATTGCTTATTTTTATGTTTTGTGTCTACCTATAAATAATGTTCTAATCTTTTTTTAACATTAATTAACTCATCCAAAGTTAATTAAAATATCATGGGGAAAAGTTAATGATATAATTTCCCAGCTGATTACTTTATTCCTCAAAGGAAAACTATGTTCTGATTCTTATATGTTATGTACTGAGATGTATTATTAGTATTTTGCTTGATTAACTGACTAATTGATTTATCTAATTTAAGTTTCCTAGAATCATGTTAATAGAATTTAAAATAACAAGTGTTAGGGATCATTCAGATTTCAGATCTATGCTTTTAAACGTGTCAAAGTACAGTCTTTGTGAACTAAAATGTATTTTTGGACCCCAGTTATTGCTGCAAACTATCAAAAGTGAATTTAAACAGCTGCAAACAGGGTTCAAGACACAGCGTCAGATATACCACAGAGTTCAAGGCACAGCTCCAAATGAACCACAGCACCACTGCTGGGATGTGAGCAGCCCTGAAACCAAACAAAGATGATATTTTAAACTGTATCTCCATCCAAAACTTTTAGTAGAGAAGGGTTAGAATCCAATAATATCTGTGTTTACTGGCGTCCAAGGCTCCACTGGGTAGATTTTCTCTTCACTTCCTGTCCTAGTGCCCTCAGAGTGAGGTCAGCCTGGTGCTTACTGTGTCCAAGGCTCCACTAGGTAGACTTCCTCTTCACTTCCTGTCCTAGTGCCCTCAGATTGAGGTCAGCCTGGTGCTTACTGTGTCCAAGGCTCCACTAGGTAGACTTCCTCTTCACTTCCTGTCCTAGTGGCCTCAGAGTGAGGTCAGCCTGGTGCTAACTGGGGTCCAAGGCTCCACTAGGTAGACTTCCTGTTCACTTCCTGTCCTAGTGGCCTCAGATTGAGGTCAGCCTGGTGCTTACTGTGTCCAAGGCTCCACTAGGTAGACTTCCTCTTCACTTCCTGTCCTAGTGCCCTCAGAGTGAGGTCAGCCTGGTGCTTACTGTGTCCAAGGCTCCACTAGGTAGACTTCCTCTTCACTTCCTGTCCTAGTGGCCTCAGAGTGAGGTCAGCCTGGTGCTAACTGGGGTCCAAGGCTCCACTTGGTAGACTTCCTCTTCATTTTCGGCCCTGATGACTTCAGAGTGCGGTCAGCCTGATGCTTTGAAGGCTATCGTTTTTAAACAAAATTAGTAATATTCAAAATAACAAAGTTGAGCAGGGACCAGAGACAGTGAAGACCATGAAGATCATTGCTTGAATGTGAAGAGGGTGAAATGTGCATTAGTGCTGTCAAACTTAAGGGCGGGAAATTCCAGACGAAAAGGGTGATGACATCATACATACATTACCATACTATGAATTATAGTGTAATATAAGAGGTCAACATTTCAGAGAGATGACATTTCATAACAGGGGTAAAAACTTAATAAGGTGTGCGTTTAGGGCCACTTTATAAGAAATTATGCAACACTGAGAGCCCTGGAAGGAGCATTAGATGTTGTCACAATAACAAAATAGCAGGATAGGGTGGAAGGCATGTAGATGAGCACTGCAGTTACCTAGGGTCAGATATTAAAGAAGGGGAGGTATGGGGGAAAGGGTAATATTATGGAATGAGATAGGTATGGAGGGGGGGGGGGAGTGGTAGAGGGAAAAGGAAAGGGGCATGAGAGTCCAGTGATGGTTAGCCTTGTGGTCATAAAGATATGAGTAATTAAAGATCTCTTTGCTCTGAAGATACCCAGTTTCATTGAGAGGACCTTCTAAGCGAAGATTAGCAAGGGAGAAGATGAGATTGTATTCCCTTATACACATTCTATTGACTTTAAAGCAGGTCTACCAAATGTGTGCCATCTTGCCTGGTTCAGGACAACCCCTGAAACATGTTGAAGGATAAGTAGGAATGTATTTAGCCAAGTGGGCATTGTGTAATGTTTCCTGTAAATTACATTATAGGAGTTTTCTAATAGGACATTCCTGGAACTTTTAACATTTGCAACCTTAATCTGCTGCCAGTCCTCAGACATTCTTAGGTTATGCAATGAAAAATGTACAGTTTTCAAGATCAGCAAAATAAAAATTGTTCTGAAAAATGGCAGATATGTCCCAAACCCCAGATAAAACCCATAAAGGTCCAGCCCCAACAATTGACTTTCATTAGCCCTTCCTATGAAGTAAGGCTATTCTGAGAAGAATCTTTTGTGCATTACATACCTTTATATTATTTCATATCATAAGGAAGAATTTTCATTTAGATGTATTTTCTTTAAAAAAAAAAATTAAAGCCGTGTCAAAGCATTTCCCGTTATTTCGCTTTCCGTCTCCAGCAGTCTGATGTTGTCGCAGGTTCTGATTCATCTTAATGAGTAGAAGCATTTTTCTACATGCAGTGATGTGTTTTACGCTAGGAAAGCCTCAGTGGTCCTTTGTTCCATATACCCGAAAGACCTGTGAAGTTTTAAAAGCTCCACGCATTGCTCAGCATCAAAGGACTCTTTTGTAGGCCATATAAATGGCAACACAATTATCAGATTCACTCTTGTGGTGTGATAACAACCTGTATTTGAATGTGATACAGAACATGCAGCAGCATTAATGTCCACTTTGCAATGTGAACTGAACACACAGGGGTCACTAATAAAAAGGCAATACTCAATACAGCTTTTCCAAAAGAGGTCTGACTTTAGAACTGTAGAGGGATTGAAGAAATTGCCTGCCTTAGTTGTTCAGTGCAAGTTTATTTTGCCAAGGGTTATGATGTGTGTCCAAACCCATTAAACACATATAAGTGGTCATAATGCACAAAACAAACATACTAGTAAATTACAGTAATTCTTATTATTGCCTTTGGTGCTAAAACAGTGACAATTGTCTAAATTGTTTCTGCTTTAAAAGAAAATAATAGTTCTAGATCTTGATCAGTGCACCAACCTTATAATTTCTGTGCTTTCCATCCTAGAATAGTGCTGAATACAATGTACACATGTATTTCCAGTTATTAAGGTAAAGTACAGCTGATTCGCAATAGGAGAGTTCTCTTAAAGTGCTTTTTTCTTAGTCATTGTTTCTAAGTAACCTTCTGTATAGTGTACTGAGTAGTTTTACAAACTGGCTTTGAGTCAATATTGAAAAGGACTCCAGACAGTGGCTTGTGGCCCATATGTATCTACTGTGATACTGTGATAAACTGTTTCAGTGATAAGATGTGACTTAACCAGTTGATATAAAATACAGGGAGTAGTCATTTCGATTTTGGAAGTTTGCGCAAGTATTTTTGCATACAGTACATTTATTTTTTTTGGTTTGTTTTTAGTTTGGCCCCTAACACCACCAAGGGTTGCACATAATATTTAGTGAATTTAAAGCTTCATAAAGCTGGCAGACACTGTTGACATGCAACAAGAGGCAGTAATGAACTTCAGGAATATTATCAGAGGGGGTCAGAGACTACAGGCATGCTACAGGAGATAGTCAGAGATGACATGCATGCTACAAAAGATGGTCAGAGGCAACAGGCATGCTACAAAAGATGGTCAGAGACAGCCGGCATGCTACAAGAGATGGTCAGAGACCGCAGGCATGCTACAAAAGATGGTCAGAGACAGCAGGCATGCTACAAGCGATGATCAGAGACAGCAGGCATGCTACAAGAGATGGTCAGAGACAGCCGGCATGCTGCAAGAGATGGTCAGAGACCGCAGGCATGCTACAAAAGATGGTCAGAGACAGCAGGCATGCTACAAGAGATGGTCAGAGACAGCAGGCATGCTACAAGAGATGGTCACAGATGACAGGCATGTTACAAGAGATGGTCAGAAATGAAAGGCATATTACAAGAGATGGTCAGAGATGACAGGCATTTAACAAGAGATGGTCAGAGATGACAGGCATTTAACGAGAGATGGTCAGAGATGACAGGCATGTTACAAGAGATATGTTCCAAAACTGTTGCACTGAAAATCCCATCCAGACACTTAGAGCCGGTTCACACTGGGGCGACTTGGGATCCGACTTGAAGTCGTCTCAAGTCGTCCCAAGTCGCGCTGTCCAGAAAAGCAATGTAAGTGAATGGGAGCGGTGTTAATACACACTACTCATGTCGCTCCGACTTCAGAAGAAGTTCCTGTACTACTTCAATCAGACTTCTAGGCGATTTGTACCCATTGATTTCAATGGAAGTCGCTTCCAAGTCTGATCACTGTTTTAATTGAAGCGACCTTTCAGCAAGATAACATACATTTCTCAGGCAAACCCCTCCCTCCCCTTCCCTCTCCCAGAGCTGATTGTTGTTTTATTGGCCACTGGAATGTCTCCTGACCTGAAAGGGACTTCAAGTCGTGTTGTAAATCGCCCCAGATCACCCTGTGATTCATGCTCAAGTCGTTTTGTAAATCGCCCCGGATCGCTCTGTGGTTCATGCTCAAGTCGTGTTGAAGTTGCTTCTGAAAGTCGTGCTGGAAGTCGTGTCGCCCCAGTGTGAACCGACTCTTATTATGGAAGTCAAAAATGATATCTATTGATAAATACCAATTGTCAATAAAACATCAAATCTAAAATGAAGAATATAAACCATCAATGCAACCAATAAAGGTTAATTAATTAGTAGAAACAAAATAGTATGTGCAAAATGACACCATATGTGAAAACTATCATTCAAAAATGTCCCTGTGTTCACCTGTAATTCCCTTCACCTTGTCACACACAAGCAATTGAAGGTGAACACATAGATATTTTTTAATGGACTTCTATAGTTGATTTTGAGTCTAATACCACTTTACCAAGTGTCTATCTATAACTCTTTATCCACAATAATGAGGCCTTAAGCTGAGCTTCACCCAAAATGGATGTTCCACTTGTTTTCACCCTCCCCTTCTCCGCTGCCACATTTGGAGCTTTTTGGTGCGGAGTTGGTACCTGTTTTTGACAGGTACCCACTCCCACTTTCGACCCACTTTCGACTCTAATTGCCCCAAAAGATGCAGGACCACTTACAAAAATGCATGCGCAGTTTGAAGCCGGTTGTGAAGCTGCAAGGCTTTATTGCTGGCTTCTCTTAGTCAAGATGCTGGCGACCTGCACCTAAAGCCAATTGAAGAATCGGCTCGGGTGAGGACATTGCTGGGTCCCTGGACAGGTAAGTGTCCTTATAATAGTCAGCAGCTACAGTATTTGTAATTTCAATTTTGGGGGGACGAATCCTGGAGCTCCTCTTTAAATTTTTTCCTACGGTGCTAATCGGAAAAGCTATGTAAAGAAAATACGCTTTTATCACCTGGAGAACAAGTGGGGCCTCGTTCAGTTTAAATTCTTGTATTTTCAAGGGATGCAAAGATAGCTCAATCGAGCTATGTAAGACCTAAAAATACCAGCTTGCCATGGCTTCTGTACAGTAAAAAGGTCTTATTGTTCATCCTTTTCTGTTCTAGTCCCTATGTCAGTCATTCTCAACCTTTTTACTCTGGAGAAACCCTTGCAATAACTCCCAGGTCTTAGGGAACATCTACTTAAAATTATTACATGCGCTAAAATGTATTATAGTATGATCAGTAAATTGCAGAAATTAAAAAAAAAAAAGAATAATGTATTAGGTGTACAATAAATGATATGACAATAAAAATCTTACAATAAAACCAATAATAACAATGGCCATAAAAGACTGCCTATTAATGCTAGTGGTCCACGGAGAAGGGCCCCCTTACATTTATAGTGGAGACATTGGCCATTACTTTAGTGTTCACCTACATTGTTGGTAAGAGCCCCTTAACATTGGCAGTTAGTAAAGAAGTGACCCCTTACATTGTAGTTCAGTGGAAAATTCTTCCCTAGTCTTAAGCCGTCTCCACACGATCGGTTTGTCCGATAAAAAAAATAACTTTTTTCCATCAGTGTAAAAAAATAGAACATGTTTTAAATTTTTCCTATGGATGAAAAACCAATAGGAAATTCCGATTGTCTGTGTGGATCTCCATCGAAGAAAAATCCACGCATGCTCAGAATCAAGTCGACGCATGCTCGGAAGCATTGAACTTCATTTTTTCGGCTTGTGATAGTGTTTTACATCACCGCGTTTTGGCACGGTCAGAATTTAGTCTGATAGTGTTTATGCAAGACTGATGAAAGTCAGCTTTACCGGATATCCGACGAAAAAATCCATTGGATTAGATTCCATCACAAATCCGATCGTGTGTACAGGGCATAAGTGGTCTTTGTAAGTGCTGGATCAATCTGCCACTGCTCAAGGAACCCTTAGCAATCTCAAGAGGAACGCTAGGGTTTCATGGGACCATAGTTGACAAACCCTGGTTTATATTATGCTCCATTGCATTGAATGGTATGGCTCTTGTACTGCTCCTCTCTGGATATGAGGACAGAACAGCAGAGTTCTTATATGGTGCCCCGTACAGCTACCTGTTATCAAGAGTATTCAGCATGATGTCCCATCTACTCATAATGTCTGAGACCTGAAAATTATTGACAAGCAACTTACAAACTGCATATTAAATCTTGCCTTGATGTTATTTTATCAAAGGCCAAGGGATAACAGAATGATTGTACTTTCAGTAGCAGACGTTATTCATCATGCTGGAAAATGCAATGCCTACCGGCTTTGATCCATTGCTTTGGTGAACACATCACTTTTTTATTAACAGCCTCAATTTTTAAACAATTCATACATACAATAGGTATTTTCTATCAGCAATGCACACCCCAATCCACCTGTCACCGCACAGGATAACATCTTTACACTATTTTATTCGTTCCTGGTCCATTTTCAAAACATTTTCCAGCAAAATGAGAGATCATATTGGTCTCGAAAATTATGTTTTTACAAATTGTGCAGATACCCCTCATATTTTATAATCTTGCATAGGCTAAAGAAACAATAGGTTTGTGTTGCTAGATTTCAGTTTTCAGGGGTTTTATATATGTGCTCCTTTCAACAATTAATGGCGACTTCACCTTTACTAAAAAAAACTACCTATGCGATAGTTTATGAACCTATGGCAGCCTGGCTGAAAAACTCCCAGAGATGTAGGTGTCCCCCCTATACTGCCTTGTTCTAGGACATTGCTAAGAAGCTTCAAGCTGTTAACGCTTGTCCTCACCATCACAGGAGCGAATGCTTTGTCAGATTGAAAATTTTACCCATGCACAGAGCTACCCCAATAGGAGAGAGAGAAAGAAACAATTAGAGAGAGTACTCACTCCTGTGACAAATAGGCCCCATACACACAAACAAATCTGTCTGCTGGGATGTATTGGTTTGATCGTGTACACACGATAAAAAAAAAATCCCTGCCGGCAGACAGCGCGCTGACGTGGCGGTGAAGTGGTGGTGACGTTGACGCCGCCACGTCACCGCACCAGGAAGTAAAACACTTCTGCACATGCGTCAAAACCATTCGACACGTGTGCGAGCAGATATGTCTGCTGGTTAGCATACTAACCAGCAGAAATGTCGGGCGGACGGGTTCCCAGCCGACAGATTTGAAAGCATGCTTTCAAATCTGTCGGCTGGCCAAATCCGTCTGTTTACCCGTACACACGATCGAATCTGTCTGCTGAAACGGTCTGGCAGACCGTTTCCAGCAGACAGATTTGATTGTGTGTACGCGGCCATAGAGAGTTTTTGATAAAGGTGAACTAACCCTTTAACTGCATGCATAGGTGTGTGCAGCCTGTTGGATTAGGGTGTGCACCTGAAAGCTCAAAAACATGGTACCGATCTCTCACTGTGTTCATTCAGAAAGGGAAGGGGCTGGTAAATGACATTACCCCTTCTCCCACTCATCCTGAAATATCATCTATGTGTGCCCACTGCAGTAACCAATGGGAGAGGAGGGAAGCCAACCATGCTGTGGGAGGGGGCACCGGGCAGCAGGGGGAATCTGCACTGCATTGAGTGATTAGGGTGTGCCTTGACACACCTGGCACACCCTGTGCGCACGCCTATGACTGCATGGTTTTAAAAGCAACTATAATACTATAACATGTAATTATTTAGTGACAGCATTCTTTTACCAATGCACTCTCAGGTATCTCATGTTTATGGATTTTTCTTGGCCCCCTTGAACACTGTCTATTATCGATATTCATAATTGTTTGTAACCTTTGCCATCTATTTATGTTAAAAAGGTCATACTTATTACCTAACTTTTCGCTGTAACAGCTTCAAAATCAGTTACATAGTAGTTTGCTTGCTTCTATGCAAACCTTTTTTGCAGGCAGTCACAGGTATGATAGAAGTGTATGCACTTTAGTAGAATGATGTAATGTGATTGCATTTAATGTAGCCTAAGCAGGAGCCAGAGTAGCACTGCCACCCCTATGTTTGAAATGACAGTACCCTTCTTACTTACTGCCTTCAGGGCCAAAGTAGCTGCGCCACACGCCACCAACAGGGTCAAAGTAACCTTGCCACACACTCTTTTATTAAGCAGTATACCAAGCAGAGTTTTCATAGATGCAGCATTCCCTGATAAGGTGCATTTGAACTGCAGATAAATCGCAGCATTCGTCATGTCAAATGTAGCTTTTTTAATTAAAACACAGCGGTGTGCATTTGAATGGAGAACGCAGTGTTTAGCTAGAACACCCATCAACATGAACCCCAGTCCTGCCACGTTACCTTCAGTGCCACAGTATCTCTACTACACACTGGCAGTTATTTTACGAAAGGCAAATCCACTTTGCACTACAAGTACACTGCAAGTGCACTTGGAAGTGCAGTCGCTGTAGATCCGAGGGGAACATACAAGGAAAATAAAAAACAGCAATTTAACTTGCACATGATTGGATGATAAAATCAGCAAAGCTTCCCCTCATTTCAGATCTTCTCCTTAGATTTACAGCGACCGCACTTGCAGAGTGGGTTTGCCTTTAGTAAATCGACTCCACTGTTTTTAGGGACAGAGTAACCATGCCAATTGCCTTATGGGTCAGAGTAACCCTGCCACAGTCTGCATTCAGGTTCATAGTAGTCCTGCCAACCAAAAAAGACACGTATAGCTCACCTGACCTTAACCACTTGAAGCCCGCACTATAGCCAAATGACGGCTACAGCGCGGACCTGAAAATTCAAGCCGCCGTCTTCTGACGCCCGTTCCTTTGGACGTTCCAGAGCACACAGCCAATCACAGATCGCGGCGAAAGGCCAATCAGAGTGGCCGTTTGCTATGCGATCTGCGCTGCCAATGAGAGATGATCTCAAATGTAAACATATGAGATCATCTCTCATTGCCGTTTTACACAGAGGCAGCGTCCTGTCTCTGAAGAGGAGACCGATCTGTGTCCCTTGTACATAGGGACACCGATCGGTCACCTCCCCCAGTCACCCCCCCTCCCCCCACAGTTAGAACACTATGTAGGGAATACATTTAACCCCTTCCTCACCCCCTAGTGTTAACCCCTTCAATGCCAGTCACATTTATACAGTAATTAGTGCATATTTATAGCACTGATCGCAGTATAAATGTGAACGGCGCCAAAATGTGTCAAAAGTGTCCGATGTGTCCGCCATAACGTCGCAGTCTGAATAAAAATCAGTTCTAGTAAAAAATAAATAATAAAAAATAATAATTCTGTCCCCTGTTTTGTAAGCGCTATAACTTTTGCGCAAACCAGTCGCTTATTGTGATTTTTTTTTTTTTTTACCAAAAATATGTAGAAGAATACGTATCGCCCTAAACTGAGAAAAAATTTTTTTTTTTTTTTTTAATTGGGATATTTATTATAGCAACAAGTAAAAAATATTGTATTTTTTTCCAAAATTGACCTTATTTTTGTTTATAGCACAATAAATAAAAACGGCACAGGCGATCAAATACCACCAAAAGAAAGCTCTACTTGTGGGGAAAAAAGGACGTCAATTTTGTTTGGGAGCCATGACCGCGCAATTGTCAGTTAAAGCGACGCAGTGCCGGAAGCTGACATTTCACCTGGGCAGGAGGGGGGTATATGTGCTCAGTAAGCAAGTGGTTAAGGCCGCGTACACACGATCAGACATGTCTGATGAGACTTGTCCGACAGACCGTTCTCATCAGACAACTCTGAACTTGTCTGATGGTCTGATGTGCGTACACACCATTGGACCAAAATCCGATCAGACCAGAACGCGGTGACGTAGAACATAACGACGTGATGAAAAAATGAAATTCAATGCTTCCAAGCATGCGTCGACTTGATTCTGCGCATGCGGGGGATTTTGGTCCAATGATTTTGTGTACTAACCATCGAACCTGTCTGAATGACAGGTTTCCATCGGACAGGTTTTAAAGCATGTTTTAAAACTTTGGTCCGCTGGAAAACGGGCTGTACACACGATCGAACATGTCCACTAAAACTGGTCTGCTGACATGTTCGATCGTGTGTACGTGGCCTTAGACTGCATTTACACCTCAGCATTTTGAATCACTGGCAGATTTGGGGTGATTGTGCCCGCAATTTCAAAACAAAGAGGTGTGAATGACAAGTCGCAGAACGCACATTTGAGATGCCATTCTTTTGAACAGCACCTAAAATCTCTGTGCGTTTCTACCGTGATAAATTGCACTGCATTTGCAGGAACCTACATTGCGTAAAGCATGTCGCCCAAAAGTAGCTCCTGAACATTTTTTGAACGAAAAGCTTCATGTTATGCCCGTTGCCACAATTGCAGCATGAGCAATTTTAGGTGACATTAAAATGAATGGAATCTCAAATGTGCATTCCGCGATTTGTCATTCACACCTTTGAAATTGCGGGCAGAATTGTGGCACATTCACCTGCGATTCAAAACGCTGAGGTGTGAATGCAGTCTAAATGTAGCACAGGGCACCTTTATACTGTCTATTGTGGAAATTACTGAAGAATATCATATGAATGTATGAAGGAAAAGGTTGAATTATTTAACAATTCTCATATTTACTTTGCAGGAAGTATTAACAGAGGTGGAAGCCTGCCTGCCATCCTTCGCCCTCCACCAACCATGGTTCAGCGTCATCTAGACCTTAAGCCTTTTCTCTCTTTTCCTATGGAACCGCAGCCAACCTTAGGATTCTTCCCCAGGTTCAGCACGGTAAGAATGAGAAGAATATTACATTTTCTATGCCTTGTTTTCTAGTTTTACATTTTGTGGGGTAATTTGTTCCTATTTCTACTTTTAGAACACACACTGCCAGACATACAGCATTTCCATAAAAAATGTAAGGGGTGTACTCACTTTTGTGAGATACTATATGTACTGAACTCTCTAGACTGTAGAGCAGGGGTCTCCAAACTTTTCAAACAAAAGGCTAGTTTATTGTCCTTCAGACTTTAGGAGGGCCGGATTGTGACCATTGGCGGTAGAAAATGTCCCAGGCCAAGCATCAATGAGAATAAATATGGCCTCTAAGTTTGTGGTCAGTAGGAGGAGGAGTAGTGCCCTTATTGGTAGGAGAAATAGTATACCATCATTGGTATCAGTGGAAGAAATCGTGCCAGCGTGTGGGTGTCAGTTGGAGGAATAGTGCCCCAAGGGCCGGATAAAGGCTCGAGCCGCAGTATGGAGACCCCTGCTATAGAGGCACTATAGACATTGTACAATGATACGTCTTCTCAGTGGACCTACAGTATAGGTATTCTGGGCCCTGTGCCTAAATCTAGCCCAGTGTCCTAAACCAGTAGAGAAGCCCAGAGACCAAAATATATGGATAATGTGGCACATGTTCCCATTTTATCATGCCATGGTATACATCTCCTCACAGAAGGCTGTTGCCATGCCAAGCAGGCCTTAAAGGTACATTTTAAATAACAAACATGTTATACTTACCTCCACTGTGTAGCTCTTTTTAGCACAGAGTGGCCCTGAACGCTGTCTTCTGGGGTCCCTCGGCAGCTGTCTCGGCTCCTCCTCACAAGAACTCATGCAAGCGAGCGAGCATTGTGATGAGTTCTTGCGGGCGTGCTCCTCTGATACAGCCGTCGGCCATAGCCGCTCAATGTATCACTCGGCCCCGCCCCCCGGCGCGCCGCGTCATTGGATGTGATTGACGGCAGCGCCAGCCAATGGCTGCGCTGCTTTCAATCAACCAATGAATGAGCCGAGAAGCCTGTCCGGGAAGCAAACGCGTTCACGGCGCAGGACTTTCGAGAGGCAGGTAAGTAATCAGGGGTGGGGCTGGGGGGCCGCAAATCCGCAGATGTTTTTTCACCTTAATGCATTCTATGCAAAAAATGTTTTACCTTTACAACCCCTTTAAATGAAACAATTACAGATGTATCAAGGCTGCTGTCAGATCTTTTGGTGCATCTGACGTAAGATCTTCCTTTGTTTGGTTTACCTTACACCAACAGGAAGGGTGAAAAAAAAAACACGCTGTTCCCCAAAATAATGAGTACAATTATTTAGATCAATTGCAGACTATGGTACCATCATTAATGTAAAGGTGTGGAGGGTGATCTCAGCTGAAGCGTGAAGCCCGTACAGGAAGGTATGTTATTACAAGTGACACATAAAGTTAATTGGGCCTTTGATACAAAATGACGCCTGAATTAAGCAAATATCCGAAAAAGAATTAACAATCAGTAGACAATGGTTTTACACTAATGATGTGAAGGCCTAGCCGCCTGGGTTAGTAGAAGCGTTATCTGTGCGCCAGCTTTCTGGCTGCTTTGGATCTGATAATACATAAAACATGGAAAGAATAGTAAAGATGATGTTTTGAGCACTCAGTCATATTCAGGGCCGGATTTTCCTCTAGGTATTGTAGGTGTAAAAGTGCCCTTCCTAGAGGGGTGCCCATCAGTGTGAGTTTCTTTTTTTACCCTTTTACTGCCAGGTCCGGACAGCCACCAAGATTGTGTGTATAACTGACAGGCAGACTCCTGCGCTGCCACTTGATTGCATCCACACACTCCGCCTCCCACGAGCGCGTGCCCCCGCCATGTATTCTGGACTCTGCTGGCCCAGGACCAACATGGCGAATGGAGGAAAGGGGGAGGAGCGTATTGGCTCTCCTCCCCTTCTTGTTGGTGACCCGGAAAGCGACTTGTATGACTGTCACTGTCATTTTCCCTGGCTAGCATAGTCGGGAAGGGATGTCATGCAATGCAATGTGCATTGAAATACATTCCTTGGATCCCAGAGGAGACATTGGGGGTCTTTTAAACCCTGCATTTCTCATTCAAGAGAACCTGTCACCTAAAAAGCATCACATAGGGCCCTTTTTTACCCTATGTGATGAAGAAAAAAGGTTAGCAAATAAATAAATAAAGTTACATCTAAGCACATAAAATCACAAAATTTGAGCCCCCCCCCCCCACCTATACGCACATAAAAACATAAACGCATGTGTCGCGCGTGTTACATATTGCCGCACACACCTGAGTGAGAGCAATAATCCTAGCACAAGAACTCCTTCGTAACACGAAACTGATGACCTATAGAAAAAATAGGGTACTGAAGTATGTCGCCATTTCACTGGTGCACACAAATTTAAAGGGTCACTAAAATTGAAATTGAAATTACTGTTTACAGGGTATAGAGACATAAAAGTTAACTGATTCCTTTTAAAAATGATTAAACATAGATAAAAATCAATCATATAATGTGCCTCTAGTTTCACTTTCGTTTTTAAACTGGTTTCATGTTTCTGTGAAGTAGAGAGAGACACAGAACAAAAACAAACAAATCCAGGGCAGTGTTTTGTTTTTAAAATGGTTCTGAGGAGTTTTAGACACACAGCTTAGACCACAGTGAAAAGCTGCCATGAGATTTTTCATAAGGAGCCAGACAAGCAGGAAGTGTGGAGATCAGAGCAGAATTACAGCAACTTCAAAGCAAAAACGAACAATGAGGATATGAAACCAGGGCTGCAGTAAGGTAAAGGAAGCTATTTAGCTAAAAAAAAAAAAAAAAAAATTCCTTTAGTGATCCTTTAAGGCTTAAAATGTTGGGCATCTATTTACTCTGTGCTACCTCGTCCTTTTTATTTATTTTACCAAGAATTCTGGTATTTTATTGCATTTGTTTGCTCTAAAATTTAATATAGTGTGTTTTTTACAGAAATTTTGCATTACTTTATCAAGAAAAAAATAAAAAAGTCAGTCCTGCTGTCTTTTGTTTTGAAGGGGGTGGGGGGGTCAGAATTCTCTGCCTTTAAGCTCCAGATATGTAAGTCCGGCCCTGGTCATATTTTCTGACACGTTTTGCCATGTTTAAAAAAGAAAAGTACACATCTGGTTCCTAAGGGCAGTACTTCTACGTCATATTCAAAGGTTTCCTTCATTAAAAATGGGAAGTGAACACAGGAAAACCAACATTTTGACCTGTCACTACAACAGCAACACAAGGACAATCCTCTTAGGCCGCGTACACACGATCAGATCGGTCCGATGAAACTGGTCTTAAGACCAGTTTCATCGGACCAGTTCGATGGTGTGTACGGCCCATCGGACCGTTGTCTGTCGGACCAAAGTTTTAAAACTTGCTTTAAAATCTGTCCAACGTACACCTGTCCGTCGGACCAAAACGATGGTTAGTACGCAAAAGCATCGGACCCAAAACCCGCACATGCTCAGAATCAAGTCGACGCATGCTTGGAAACATTGAACTTCGTTTTTTCAGCACGTCGTTGTGTTCTACGTCACCGCGTTCTGGATTTTGGTCCGATGGTGTGTACGCACATCAGACCACTTCAGCGTGGTCCGATGAAAACGGTCCGTCGGACCATTCTCATCGGACCGGTCTGATCGTGTGTACGTGGCCTAATGGGGACAATAAAAGCAACAGCTTTCTAAAAGGGCATTTCCCTCACTTTGATTTTTTTCCCCTCACTTCCTGTAGTCTCCATGGGACAGGAAGTGAAGAAAAATCTCCCCAATAGGACTGTCTTAGATGTCTGAACTGTACAAAAAAATGGTAACCACTCCAACCTACAACTAGCCTTTGCAGTAAAGCAAACCATTGCATCTGTGCCACTTGTAGAGCCCTGTCCGGCTGTATTGTTAGGAATTAGGCACATAGGGGGGCGATAAAACTGTGGCTCTGCCACCTGTTTTTTCTGTCCCCCCGGTCACTCCTGTGAAAGAACCCTTTGCAAGTATTATAAACTTGGGAAATATTCTTATACAGAATGAGTAACTCTTAGGCCTCGTACACACGATCGGACATATCCGATGAAAACGGTCCGCGGACCATTTCCATCGGATATGTCCGATCAGGAGTTTGATCCGATGGCGTGTACACACCATCGGATCAAATTCCCCGCCGGCGGACGGCGCGGTGACGTGGCGGTGATGTTGACGCCGCCGCGTCACCGCACCAGGAAGTAAAACACTTCCGCGCATGCGCCGAATCTATTCGGCGGCGGCGCGGCGGCGGTGCGGGACGACATGTCTGCTGGTAAGTGTACTAACCAGCAGACATGTCGGGCGGACGGATTCCACCCGATAGATTTCAAAGCATGCTTTGAAATCTGTCGGGTGGACAAATCTGTCCGCTAGCCCATACACACGATCGGAGATGTCTGCTGAAACGGTCCATCGGACCGTTTTCAGCGGACATATCCCCTCGTGTGTACGAGGCCTTATACGTGAATGTAACTTTAGATTTGGGTTTACATGTCTGGTAAGTCTAACGCATTGTTTCACAACTCCAGTCCTGAAGGCGCCCCAACAGGTCATGTTTTCAGGATTTCCCTCAGAGGAAACAGCTGTGGTAATTACTAAGGCAATGACACTGATCAAATCACCCGTGCAACGTAATGGAAAGCCTGAAAACATGACCTGTTGGGGCGCCTTGAGGACTGGAGTTGACAAACACTGGTCTAACGGAACACACAGTGGAGATTCAGTAAGTGGTTTGACCCGAAGGCACAAAAATGTCACCTTGTACATTGCAGTTCTTGTACATTTATTATTTTATCCCTTGTGTAGAGCGATGTGTTCTGTCACACATACCAGCAACATTTTTTAAACATCACAAGGTCTTGCGGATCAGGTAGCAGAGCAGCGTCAGTCTTGCTCAGTCTTGATATATCATAAATGCGCTACATCGTCCAGCATTTACCACACTGCATGTTTCCAACTTTCACAAGGTTATTGAACAATAAAATTGATCTCGACATCTCCAGACTTCATATCCAGGAATAGGAGGTAATAAATATTCTCTCTTAGTGGACTTTCCACTTGGGACCTTGGGTGAGCTATTTGTTACAATGTAATTATATTGCTGCATTTAGCAACAGACTCTGCCTGCTATAGGTCATTCAGTGTCATCTTTAAAAACAGACATGTTTGCCAAAGAGAAATGTTTGGATTTATATTCTGCTCACTGATCCATGAATGCTGCTTTCGTGTGCCTGACATTTAAATTGAACCTAAACTCAAATGTTAACATAAAACTGTGTTACCAGACTTGTCGGGGTGGAAAAATCAAGAGCAGTGCAATGGCGGAAGTAACTTTCCTGTCCTGATCAATGCTGAACATAGCACAGGTCATGTGATCAGGTGCCTAGGCTGTTGGCCATGCTGCTAGAAGGGATCCCAGGGCAGTATTTTCTCTAAAAAGGTACTTCTGATACATTAATCAAGGGAATTGCTTTTATCTGTATGTTACGAAGATTTTTCTTTAGGCTAAATGTCTCTTTTTTCCGCTTGCCGACCACCTACTGCACATATACGTCGGCCTCCTGCACATATACGTGCCGGCGCCCGTGACCACGGGACCGCTGACTCGTTGTCCGCCGGTGTCCCACAATCGTGTCACGAAGCAGCGGAAGGGGGGATGCCGTTGAAAACAAGGCATTTCCCTGTTCCGCCTTGTGACAGGACACTGATCTTCTGCTCTCAGTCAACGGGAGCAGTGATCAATGTTGTGTCACTTGTAGACCAGCCCCCACACAGTTAGAATCACTCCCTAGGACACACTTAACCCCTTCCTCACCCCCTAGTGAATAACTCCTTCACTGCCAGTGTCATTTACACAGTAATCTGTGCATTTTTATAGCACTGATCGCTGTATAGATGACAATGGTCCCAAAATAGCGTCAAATGTGTCCGATGTGTCCGTCACATTGTCGCAGTCATGATAAAAATCGATGAACGCGGCGGCATTACTAATAAAAACAAAATTATAATAAAATGACAGATTCAGAAAGCAATTACGCCTGTCTAACTGGTGTTAGACAGGAGTAATTTCAAATTTCGCGCGCCGTATCACTAGTTTGAATCCTCAAACCATGATACGGCGGCTTCGGGCTTCGATCCAAGAGGCTTACGTCTTCGTAAACCTTCGGATCTACGCTGCGATATATTTGCGGCCGCTGGGAGGAGTTTGCGTCGTTTTCATGCGTCGGGATATACAAATGTGTTTTTACGGCGATCCACGAAGATACGAGCGGTCTTCGCAATCGCTTACGTCTGTTTTTTTTTACGTACTGTTAGACAAGCTTTTTGCTGGTCTAACGGTGCGTAACCCATGTTAAGTATGGCCGTCGTTCCCGCGTCGATTTAAATTTTTTTTTTTTTTTTTTTTTTACGTAACTCGTTCGGGAATAGAAATGTCCGTAAACGACGCTACTCAAACAACGAATGACGTAACGACGTGATTTCGCGCAATGCACGGCGGGAAATTTGCGAACGGAGCATGCGCAGTTCGATCGCCGCGGGAACGCGCCTATTTTAAATCCTTCACGCCCCCTACTCGTCTATATGGATTGCGACGGGAGAAATACACTACGCCGCCGTCGTTTACTGGACAAAATCTACCTGGATTCCACGTAGAGCCAGGTAAAATACGGCGGCGTAGTGTATTTCGGAAACGCTACGATAATCTAATTCTCTGTAAATCTGCCCCTATAACTTTTGCCCAAAACAAACAATAAACGCTTATTGTGATTTTTTTTTTACCAAAATGATGTAGAAGAATACATATCAGCCTAAACTGAGAAAAAAAAAAATCGTTTTTTTGTAGATTTTCGGGGATATTTATTATAGCAAAAAGTAAAAAATATTGTTTTTTTGTCACTCTTTTTGTTTATAGCGCAAAAAATAAAAAGCACGGAGGTGATAAAATACCACCAAAAGAAAGCTCTATTTGTGGGGGAAAAAATTGTTTGGGTACCACGTCGCGGTTGCACGACCGCGCAATTGTCAGCTAAAGCGATGCAGTGGTTCACCAGAATATCATTTGTTTTCCATTAAAGTGTAACTCCACTTTTGTTAAGAAAAAAACATTCCCTTCTGGGTGATCTATGTACATTGCAAGGATTATAACAAACTTTGTTGCAGATTCCTACCTTTTGTTATTCTGAAGAAGTCCCTGTGTGTTTGTCTGTGCATCTGTTCTGAGTGAGTGTAAAGGGAGTGGTCAGTACATACTCTGGCCTGGATTCACGTAGCACTTACGCCGACGTATCTCGATATACGCCGCGTGTATCCAGTGTAAATATGCGCCGTTGTATCTATGCGCCGTACCCATAGAACTAAGATACGCCAAAAAACTGACTTCATCCGACCGACGTAACTTGCCTACGCCGGCGTATAGTGGGCGCATAGTTACGCTGAACGCATTTGGTACTCCCATTGATTTGTGATGCAAATATGCAAATGAGGGACATACGCCGATTCACAAACGTACTTGCGCCCGGCGCATGTTTTAAGCGATTTGCGTAAGGGTTACGTCCGGCATAAAGTTATTCCTCATATAGGAGGCGCAACTCATGCAAAGGTATGGACCAGGGAACAGCCGTCGTATTTTACGTTGTTTACATAGTACTACGTGAATAGGGCTGGGCGTAGATTACGTTCACGTCGTAGGCAGTGATTCGACGTATCTTAGGCAGTTATTTCAACGTGGTTATACGCATGCCTACGGGGATACGTCCAAGTTTCGACGCATGCGCCGTTCGTTTTAAGTACTTGGATGACGCTCAGCCCATCATTTGCATGGGGTCACGCTTCATTACCATGCATCACGCCCACTTCCAGCCCACTTCCACCTACTTTGACTTACGTCGGCGAATATACGCTACGTCGGCGCAACGTTGGGTGCATTTTCTTTGTGAATTTTATACTTGCCTCTCAACGTTGCGCCGTAAAGAAGATACGCTACGGCGGCATAAAGATGCGCCGATGGCTGTGAATCCGGCCCATCGTGTACAGAACAACTTCAGGTAGCCGTATTGCAATGCATTGTCAGAAAATTACAGAGCTGCAGATTGAAGAGGAAAGGTAATTTTTAATAACAATTAATTACAATATGATTAGTGTTGCAATTATATGTGCTTTATTATTTTTTCTTTATTTGCTATTTTTTTAAGTTACCCTTTAAATGAATTATTCATCAGTACAGGCCAAGCTAAAATAAATCCTTCAGTTCACAATAACACGTTTCCTTTCTGGTTCTCATAGGGTGCAGTATTTACTTCTCACCTGCAGGTGTTGCTGTTGCAATTGCACTCCATAGGAAACCTGCAGAGCTCTTTGAATTGCTGAACACAATGACAGCCATGAAGTGTAAACTGATATTCAAAAAAGTGCGTCATTTTTTGAAGTCTGTATTTTACCAGCATAATAGATATGTGTCTGATCTAAGAGCAACAGCAGCACTGTACCCTTAGTACCTTATGTTCTTTTCTCCCAACAACGCACTATACATCCAGATCCCCAACCTCTGCTTCATGTTTTATTTAATTAATAAGACCTACCTATGGAACTACCCACTGAGACAATGCAAAGAGACACGTTGCAGCTCGTATATGATTCGCAAAAGGCACATATTCACACACCCATCAGAAAGTAAGAGGTATCTTAAAAATACATTACAACCTTAAAGGGTTACTCCACTTTCATGGAAAAACAAATTGCAAATAAAAAAATTAAATAATATAGCATATACAATTACAAGTCATAATATAATTTAATGTTATTAAAAAATTCCGCTTAATTTGCATCTTTGTAATTTTCGGTGAAATGCAATATGATTACCTGGAGGTTTTCTGTACACAGAATCTATACAGATTTCCCCCCCCCTCCCCCCCTCCGAAACACCATTTCCTGCTTCTGTGATTGGCTCACTGGCTTTTCCCAGAAGTCTGCACTAAGATATAAGATTTCAGGCACCCCCTGCAACAAAAAGGACATTTTTGGTAAGATACTTTCAATAGGAAATCACGTCTTAAAGCGGAGCTCCAGCCGCAATTTTTTTTTTTTTAAGTCGGCAGCTACTAACAGTGTAGCTGCTGACTTTAAAGAAGGACACTTACCTTGTCCTACTTGCCCGCGCTGATGGGCCCCCCGATGCCGGTCCCACGATCGCTCCGGGTCCCACGCCGCCATCCACACTATGGGAAACAGGCAGTGAAGCCGTACGGCTTCACTGCCCATTTCCTACTGCGCCTGCGTGAGTCTCACGCTGGCTTGTGAATGGGCGGCTGCTCTCTGAGAACACACACAGTTCCCAGAAAGCAGCGCGCCCCATTCACAAGGAGAAGGAGAAGAAGAAATCGGACCGCGGTGCAGGTGAGGCAGATTACGGACTTCCGCATAGCAACAGGTTTTTTCAGGTTTTTTTTTATTTAATTTTTTTTAAAGAAGATGGGCAAAAGTGGTTTTCCTGGGTGGAACTCCGCTTTAAGGGATGCAGTCCCAGCAATTAGGGTTGTCCCGATACCACTTTTTTAAGACCGAGTACAAGTACCGATACTTTTTTTCATGTACTCGCCGATACCGAATACCGATACTTTTTTTTAAATGTGTCCCCAAATGCAGCCATGTCCCCCACATATTGCAGCTATGTCCCCCCAGCCATGTCCCCCACATATGCAGCCATGTCCCCCACATATTGCAGCCATGTCCCCCACATATTGCAGCTATGTCCCCCCAGCCATGTCCCCCACATATTGCAGCCATGTCCCCACATATTGCAGCCATGTCCCCTCACATATTGCAGCCATGTCCCCACATATTGCAGCCATGTCCCCCCACATATTGCAGCCATGTCCCCCCACATATGCAGCCATGTCCCCCATATATGCTGCCATGTCCCCCACATATTGCAGCCATGTCCCCCACATATTGCAGCCATGTCCCCCCACATATTGCAGCCATGTCCCCACATATTGCAGCCATGTCCCCTCACATATTGCAGCCATGTCCCCCCACATATTGCAGCCATGTCCCCACATATTGCAGCCATGTCCCCCCACATATTGCAGCCATGTCCCCCCACATATGCAGCCATGTCCCCCACATATGCTGCCATGTCCCCCACATATTGCAGCCATGTCCCCCACATATTGCAGCCATGTCCCCCATATACAGCCATGTCCCCCACATATTGCAGCCATGTCCCCCATATACAGCCATGTCCCCCACATATTGCAGCCATGTCCCCCATATACAGGCATGTCCCCCGCATATTGCAGCCATGTCCCCCACATATTGCAGCCATGTCCCCCACATATTGCAGCCATGTCCCCCACATATGCTGCCATGTCCCCCACATATTGCAGCCATGTCCCCCACATATTGCAGCCATGTCCCCCACATATTGAAGCCATGTCCCCCACATATGCAGCCATGTCCCCCATATACGCAGTCATGTCCCCCATATACGCAGCCATGTCCCCCACATATGCAGCCATGTCTCCCACATATTGCAGCCATGTCCCCCATATACGCAGCCAGGTCCCCCATATACAGCTTTGTCCCCCACATATTGCAGCCATGTCCCCCATATACGCAGCCATGTCCCCGTACCTGATGATGATGATGCCGCCGCCGTATATGCAAAGCCGACCCCGCTGCCGTATATACAAAGCCGCCGCCGCCGCCGCGAACATTACAGGAATCTTTCGTTTCAATAGCTGTTTTCCCTGCCGCAGCCATGTCGGTAGTGACCTACATGAAATACACTGACCTACCTGACATACACTGACCTACATACACTGACCTACCTGGCCTACATACACTGACGGTAGTGACCTACATACACTGACCTACATTCACTGACCCGCCTACACTGACCTACCTACACTGATCTTTACATACACTGACATATACATACACTGTCTGACCTACCTCAGCTCAGCCGTGGTGTGCGTCAGAGGAGGAACTGAGGAGGAGAGGAGAGCCGAGGAGCCTGGATGGGAGGAGAGCCGAGGAGCCTGGAGGGGAGGAGAGCCGAGGAGCCTGGAGGGGAGGAGAGCCGAGGAGCATGGAGGGGTGGAGAGCCGAGGGGGGGGGGGGAGAGCCGGCTGCCCGAGCGCCCGAGCAGGGATGTAACGCAATGGTTGCATTGTAATTCCCGCCTTCTGGAGCCTGCAGCGGCTATGATGGACGTCACATGTCCTGTGGTCCCAGGATTGGACCAGTGGGACGTCCATCATAGACGTTGTGAAGGATCCAGAAGGCAGGACCTGCTATGGCACTCGGCCACATTTGGCGGTGCTTGGGATCAGATCAGTCCCCGCGCTCGCCGCTCGCTCGGGGCTATCAATGGAGCCTTGCAAACATGAGACTTGGGGCTTTTCGGGGTCACATTCGGGGCTCCAGTCCCCCCTAGCCACCCCCTCCCGATGCCCCTGCTTTTTGGACATGGGTGAGCATGGCCACCTTGACCAGTCTGCGGCTACGCAGCCCCATACACAAACTGCAATGTTGATTCTTTCTGCTTTCAAAACATCAACTTCAGGGCTAACATGATCACTTGCTGTCTAATATATCCCACTGACCTACAGATGCCATGCGGTAACAAGATAATCAATGTTATTCACGTAATCTTTCAAAGGTAGTAACGTTATGGCTGACCAGTGTATTATAGGCGTGCGCACAGGGTGTGCCTGATGTGTCTGGGCACACCCTAATCAACCTGTGCTGAACAGATTTCCTCTGCTGCTTGGCTGCAGAGAAAGGGACTGGGGGATCTCTGTCCTCATTCCCTTTCTCTGTCCCAAAAGTAAAACATCAGGGGTCTGTTTAGACCCTTGATATTTTACCAAAGCTCCCCTATAAAAAAAATGATTTGTAAAACAATATTCAAAAAATGTAAATAAAAAATAATAAAAAAATAAACTATCAATGCCAATCTCTGCCCTACTGACACTGTCTACTGCTCTACTGACACTATCCATTGCCCTACTGCTATATATATATATATATATATATATATATATATATATATATATATAAACACACACGTGTTTGGGGTGCACACCCTAATGCAATAGGCTGAGCACACCTATTCAGTGTACATATACAGTAAATATACATAGGCATATATGTTAATAACAATCATTTACTATTCTAACTTCCTGTCTACACTCACACCACCCTCCTGCATTTGTTTTATTTAAAGGGGAGGCTGTGATTGATGTCCCTCAGCCCGGCGCATACAGCGCGTCACGAGATGCCGAAGGAACCCGAACGTCGGTGCGCAGGCGCCGTATAGGGCCGCACCGACGTTCGGGTTCCTCCGGCATCTCGTGACGCGCTGTATGCGCCGGGCTGAAGGACGTCAATCACAGCCTGTGATTGGAAATGCCCAGTCACGCTGGATCGCTGGAGGGGAAGAGAGCCCGTAAAAAGGTATGTACAGGAAAAAAAAAAAACACTGGCATACTGCCGGTCGGGTGGGTGGGCTCCATGGCATGCTAGAAATTTTTTGGAGGGTGAACCTCCACTTTAAACACAAGGGGCCAGATTCAGATACATCTTTATGGTGGCGTAGCGTATCTCATTTACACTACGCCGCCGTAACTTAGAGCGGCAGATACGGTATTCAGAAAGAACTTGCGCCCTAAGTTACGGCAGCGTAGTGTAAATGTGCCGGCGTAACCGCGCGTAATTCAAAGTAGGCTGGTAGTGGGCGTGTTGTATGTTAATGAATCGTGACCCCGCGTAAATGACGCGTCGAGCGAATGGCGCATGCGCCGGCCGTGGACGTATCCCAGTGCGCATGCTGCAAAATCACGTCGCAAATAGTCAATGCTTTCGACGTGAACGTCACTTACGCGCAGCCCTATTCGCGTACGACTTATGCAAACGACGTACAATGCGACACTGTTCCGACGTCCATACTTAACATTGCCTGCGCCTCATATAGCAGAGGTAACTTTACGCCGGTCATACGCCTTATATCAATGCGCCGTTCGTGAATCGGTGTATCTAGCTCATTCGCATATTATTAATGGGAAGTCTAATGCGTCCAGCGTAACTATGCGCCCACGATACGCCGGCGTAGGCAAGTTACGCCGGACGACTGAAGCCATGTTTTTCGGCGTATCTTGCTTTCTGAATCGGCGTAAAGATACGATGGCGCACATTTGAATTTACAGCGGTGTATCAGGACATACGCGTTGCCGGCGTAGATTCTTTCTGAATCTGGCCCAAGGAGATTGATCTGAGAAATAAAACAAATTCCCAGATCATATATAGTTCCATACATTTAGATACATTCAGAAGATCTAACCTGCCTATGCATTGTGAGCAGACAGTGAGGTGTAGGTGATGATCGCTCAGTGAATGGATGGAACATAAAAATCCTAAACAATAATAATAATAATAATAACAATTAAAAGCAAACTTTCTCCTGCATGCCTGAGCGAAGAGATAGAACCAATCCATGGGCCACGCCTCCCTGTACAGCTGGCGCTGTGATTGGCTAAAGCGGTGACAGGCCCCTCCCCTGAGCCCCGTGTAACCCTGTCCTCCCCAGTCACCTGCTGATCACCTCCGGCCGGGATGGCGATGACAGTCCATGTGCGGAGTACACAGCAGCGGTAGGAGGACAATGAGAGGCAGTGTGTGCGGGGAGAGGAGCGATCCCACCGATCCCGGGATGAGAGCCATGGAGGAGGTGGGTAGAGTTGCATGGTGTGTGATCGGGGGCAGGGGGGGTCATGGTGTGTATCGGGCTCCCCACACACAGAACAATCTCTGATAAGTATGCGGTGTGATCGGATATTATAAGAAATTACAGATGTAATACTGCCCATTCACACTTCTTCCATATACCATCCATTCCTCCCCCATAGAATAATCCATCTATAGTCTACTGATCGATCGATATGGCACACACAAGGAGAAGGATCAATAGTTGGGAGATATGATTGCGAGTTCACATCTCTATTCTCACTGTACAATCTCATCATCTGATCGATTGGCATACAATTGTATACATAAACATGATATATATATAAGTGCTGCCCACCCATAGACCTCACCGCCGATCCACTTTGTGGGATTCAATCCCACCCAAGGGGATCAGAAGTTGTGGCTATGCAGTGATCATCGTGATTGATTGGATGATATAATATACTAATGAAATGGATTGGATAATAATATGAAAGTGTGTGTGGCTACTATAAAGTAAATTGTGTGGTCAGATTGTAGCATGTGTGGTGACACTTAAACTGGCCATAGATAGAATATGGAAGAATAATTATGCGGAAAACTCATATGAAGATTCTCAGAACATTGTCATATAAAAAATGTTCCGCGCTTTTGATTTTGAAAAGAATTGACTTTATGGAATGAAAACCACATACATTGTGAGACATTCAATCATTCCTGAAAGATTTTCCATCCGACTCCTTCGAATTTTCTCATCACTGTGGAGGAAAACAAATGTCCATTAGACCCAATAAGGATTGGAAAGACACACACACTTTCATGGAACCTTCTTTAGTTTTCATTGAACGTTCTCCCCATCCGGGGGCAGCTGAGACCTCCGGGCTGTGCCTCCTCCAGAGGAGTACAAAGTATCCAATGGATATGACAGCCATGGATCTGTGCAATCCACCAACACTATCCTCGGTGTCACCATCCCCCGAGAGCTGAGCCTGCTCCCCCATTGGATACACACATGGAAAACATCCCTGAATTCTCCTTCATGCTGTGATTGCTCACACTGGCAGGGAAGGGTTAAGGAGGATGAAGATGACACTTGTGCAGGAGTGCAGTGAAGGGGTTGAAGGTGACGCACATTGCTTCTGGGCAATGAAAGGTTATTGAGGGATTAAGGGTGAAGGTGACACTTGAGGACAGCGCTCCCTGAGAGTGATGGTTTAATGGGGATGAAGATGACACTGGTCAGGACATGCAGAGTGCACATTGCTTCTGGGCAATGAAGGGTTATTCAGGGATTAAGGGTGAAGGTGACACTTGAGGACAGCTCTTCCGGTCAGTGAAGGGTTAATGGGGATGAAGAAGACACTGGTCAGTACACGTAGAGTGCACATTGCTCTCTAGCAGTGAGAGGTTATTAAGGATGAAGATGACACTGGTGCATAGTGCAATTAAGGGTTGATGAGGATGAAGATGACACTTGTACAGAGTGCATTAATCAGCATTGAGGTGCTAATGAGGATGACAATGACACTTGAGAAAAGTGCTCTTTGCGATCAAAGGTTTTGTAAGAACGAAGATGACACCTGTGCACAGTGTGGTGAAAAATTGATGAAGATGAAGATGACCCTTGTGTAGTGGGGGATTAATAAGGATGAAGATGACACTTGTGCACATTGAGATGAAAGGTCAATGAGGATGAAGATGACACCTATACAGCCTACAGTGAAGAGTTGATGAGGATGAAGATGACACTTGTACACAGTGTAGGGTTGATGAGAATGAAGATGACACTTGTACACAGTGAAGAGTTGATGAGGATGAAGATGACACGTGTGCCTAATGAGGGGTTGATGAGGATGAAGATGACACATGTACACAGTGTAGGGTTGATGAGGATAAAAATGACACATGTACACAGTGTAGAGTTGATGAGGATGAAGATGACACACCTGCCCAGTGAGGGGTTGATGAGGATGAAGATGAGACGTGTGCACAGTGTAGGATTGATGAGGATGAAGATGACACGTGTGCCCTGTAAAGGGTTGATGAGGATGAAGATGACACGTGTGCCCAGTGAAGGGTTGATGAGGATGAAGATGACACGTGTGCCCAGTGAAGAGTTGATGAGGATGAAGATGACACGTGTGCCCAGTGAAGGGTTGATGAGGATGAAGATGACACGTGAGCCCAGTGAAGGGTTGATGAGGATGAAGAGGACAAGTGTGCCCAGTGAAGAGTTGATGAGGAGTAAGATGACACGTGTGCCCAGTGAAGGGTTGATGAGGATGAAGATGACACGTGTGCCCAGTGAAGGGTTGATGAGGATGAAGATGACATGTGTGCCCAGTGAAGAGTTGATGAGGATGAAGATGACACGTGTGCCCAGTGAAGAGTTGATGAGGATGAAGATGACACGTGTGCCCAGTGAAGAGTTGATGAGGATGAAGATGACACGTGTGCCCAGTGAAGAGTTGATGAGGATGAAGATGACACGTGTGCCCAGTGAAGAGTTGATGAGGATGAAGAGAACACGTGTGCCCAGTGAAGAGTTGATGAGGATGAAGATGACACGTATGCCCAGTGAAGAGTTGATGAGGATGAAGATGACACGTGTACACAGTGAAGGGTTGATGAGGATGAAGATGACACGTGTGCCCAGTGAAGGGTTGATGAGGATGAAGATGACACGTGTGCCCAGTGAAGAGTTGATGAGGATGAAGATGACACGTGTACACAGTGAAGGGTTGATGAGGATAAAGATGACACGTGTGCCCAGTGAAGGGTTGATGAGGATGAAGATGACACGTGTACACAGTGAAGGGTTGATGAGGATGAAGATGTCAAGTGTGCCCAGTGAAGAGTTGATGAGGATGAAGATGACACGTGGGCACAGTGAAGGGTTGATGAGGATGAAGATGACACATGTGCCCAGTGAAGAGTTGATGAGGAGTAAGATGACACGTGTGCACAGTGAAGGGTTGATGAGGATGAAGATGACAAGTGTGCCCAGTGAAGAGTTGATGAGGAGTAAGATGACACGTGTGCACAGTGAAGGGTTGATGAGGATGAAGATGACAAGTGGGCACAGTGAAGGGTTGATGAGGATGAAGATGACACGTGTGCCCAGTGGAGAGTTGATGAGGATGAAGATGACACGTGTGCCCAGTGAAGAGTTGATGAGGATGAAGATGACACGTGTGCCCAGTGAAGAGTTGATGAGGATGAAGATGACACGTGTGCCCAGTGAAGAGTTGATGAGGATGAAGATGACACGTGTACACAGTGAAGGGGTGCTCAGATCAGACAGTGTGTGGGACGCGGGATGTCATGTATGGAGGATTGGAGGGTAAGGCTCCCCGTCTTCCTGGCAGATCCCTGTCTCTTCCTCTCCTCCATCCCTCTTTCTCCTCCATCTGCTCTCACCGCCTCTGTGTCTCCTCACCTTCTGCTGCCTTTTAGTGTGTGTGTCTGCCTCCACTTCTCCTCCTCATGGGGAATCTGCTCTGTAATCTGTGGGGAAACATTTCTCCTGTTTTCTGGACAGTTGTGTTTGTCGTCTGTACAGGAAATTGTTTCTACATACTTGTCTGTGTGTTTATTCATTTACAGCTCGGGATCATTAACCAGTTTGTGGCCCCATTGTACGGCAATTCATTTCTGGATGTACCCGATGTCAGGATGGAGGAGGTCAGGCTCAGCCAATGCCCATATTCCAGATGTTGGTATACACCTAGACCAGGGATACCACCAGGGACGGGTTTACTGGGCATTCCTGGCTCTGCGGTCACAAGCAGGCTTACCGGATAATCCCTTTATTGGCCACACATCTACCGGGGCTTATCTATAGATAGGCGATGGTAATTACTGCAGTTATGGAATAAACATGCACGGCTGTTTGTTTAGTCAGTGAACAGACACGCTTGCCACTTATTACAAGGCAACAATAACAATAGTCTGGAAAAGTCTGTTTTTTGACAGTCTAAGATCAGCCAAAGTCAGACTGTAGAGGTCACTGAATGCCAAAAGAAATTCCTGATCTGACCGTTATCAGCCAGATAGGGCTACCATCATCTCATGGAGGACAAACTACCAGGCTTCTGGTAAGCCGGGTGTAGTCAGTATTTTATTTAGGTTTAGCAAACACCTTTCCAAAAGGTAAGTCACCCCAAGCAGATGATGTATAATCAGAGGTCACCCTCATTAAAACCTACACATCAAGATAGATCTAGAGCAGTGATTCTCAAACTGTGTGCCCAGGGAGAATTGCAGGTGTGCCGTGGGAAGGCCATCAGCAAAGACGGGATATTTTGGGAAACATTAGTAAAGACGGGATACTTTGGGGAGACATCAGTAAAGACGGAATACTTTGGGGGGACATCAGTAAAGACGGGATACTTTGGGAAGACATCAGTAAAGACGGGATATTTTGGGGAGACATCAGTAAAGATGGGATACTTTGGGGAGACCTCAGTAAAGATGGGATACTTTGGGGAGACCTCAGTAAAGATGGGATACTTTGGGGAGACCTCAGTAAAGATGGGATACTTTGGGGAGACCTCAGTAAAGATGGGATACTTTGGGGAGACCTCAGTAAAGATGGGATACTTTGGGGAGACCTCAGTAAAGATGGGATACTTTGGGGAGACATCAGTAAAGACGGGATACTTTGGGGAGACATCAGTAAAGATGGGATACTTTGGGGAGACATCAGTAAAGACTGGATATTTTGGGGACACATCAGTAAAGATGGGATACTTTGGGGAGACATTAGTAAAGACGGGATACTTTGGGGAGACATCAGTAAAGACGGGATACTTTGGGGAGACATCAGTAAAGATAGGATACTTTGGGGAGACATCAGTAAAGACGGGATACTTTGGGGAGACATCAGTAAAGACGGGATACTTTGGGGACACATCAGTAAAGATGGGATACTTTGGGGAGACATCAGTAAAGATGGGATACTTTGGGGAGACATCAGTAAAGATAGGATACTTTGGGGAGACATCAGTAAAGATAGGATACTTTGGGGAGACATTAGTAAAGACGGGATACTTTGGGGAGACATCAGTAAAGACGGGATACTTTGGGGAGACATCAGTAAAGATAGGATACTTTGGGGAGACATCAGTAAAGACGGGATACTTTGGGGAGACATCAGTAAAGACGGGATACTTTGGGGACACATCAGTAAAGACGGGATACTTTGGGGAGACATCAGTAAAGATGGGATACTTTGGGGAGACATCAGTAAAGATAGGATACTTTGGGGAGACATCAGTAAAGATAGGATACTTTGGGGAGACATTAGTAAAGATGGGATACTTTGGGGAGACATCAGTAAAGACGGATACTTTGGGGACACATCAGTAAAGACGGGATACTTTGGGCAGACATCAGTAAAGACGGATACTTTGGGGAGACATCAGTAAAGACGGATACTGTGGGGACACATCAGTAAAGATGGGATACTTTGGGCAGACATCATTAAAGACGGGATACTTTGGGGAGACATCAGTAAAGATAGGATACATTGGGGAGACATTAGTAAAGACAGGATACTTTGGGGAGACATCAGTAAAGACGGGATACTTTGGGGAGACATCAGTAAAGACGGGATACTTTGGGGAGACATCAGTAAAGACGGGATATTTTGGGGAGACATCAGTAAAGACGGGATATTTTGGGGAGACATCAGTAAAGACGGGATACTTTGGGGAGACATCAGTAAAGACGGGATACTTTGGGGAGACATCAGTAAAGACGGGATATTTTGGGGAGACATCAGTAAAGACGGGATACTTTGGGGAGACATCAGTAAAGACGGGATACTTTAGGGAGACATCAGTAAAGACGGGATAACTTGGGGACACATCAGTAAAGACAGGAAACTTTGGGGACACATCAGTGAAGATGGGATACTTTGGGGAGACATCAGTAAAGACGGGATACTTTGGGGAGACATCAGTAAAGATGGGATACTTTGGGGAGACATCAGTAAAGACGGGATACTTTGGGGAGACATCAGTAAAGACTAGGGGTGCAACGGATCAAAAAACTCACGGTTCGGAGCGTTCCTTTGGATCAGGAGTCACGGATCGGATCATTTTTCGGATCAGCAAAAAAAGAAAAAAATCTCCCCCACTGTAATATCCACATCTCTCTCCCCCCTTAGTACAGGCACAGTGACCCCCCGTAGTACAGCACAGTCACCCCCCCTAGTACAGCACAGTCACCCCCCCCGTAGTACTTGCACAGTGACCCCGTTAGCGGCATGTGTGTGTGCCTTGAGCGCGGGCTCCTCCTCTGTGGGTGTAAACAGAGGAGGGCCGCCGCCAGGTGTACCAAGATGGCCGAGGCTCCGGAGCTAGACCGAAGCCGCGGCTTTTCCTAATGCTATGCCCGCGGTGGCGATCCGCGGATCGCACAGCATGCCGATCCGAAGGGGGTGACCTGTTCGGATCACGGATCGGCAGTGATCCGTTGCACCCCTAGTAAAGACGGGATATTTTGGGGACACATCAGTAAAGGCAGTCTGCAGTGGTTGGAGCGCAGCGTGACACACATCGCCCACCGGAAAGTGGATCACTAGGAGGAAATTACGCTTTTTCAAAGCTTTTGCAATAGTAGTCCATACAAGAGAGGCCACAAAGCAGCTTTCTCAAGAGAGCGTGAACCCTGTACCTGTGTACCAACCTCTGTCTGTATCATTAACAAACAGGGTTAGGTTCAAGACAGAACTCTGGCAATCAAAATGAATTGACTATTAAGTTATTTCACACGACTTGTCCCACGATTTGGGACGGCAAAGTAGCAGGACAAGTCGTTCCCCATGATTTCCAATGACAACCATTCATATTGGTATGACTCCAAGTAGTCCCTGCTTTACTTTGATCCAACTTTTATGCAAGTTACACAGGCATTCAGTGAAATCGCGGCAAAATCGCCTGACTTTGAAGTCGTGGTAGTGTGAAAGGGGCCTTAAAGTGGATGTAACCCCCCCCCCCCCCCATACACCCAGTGAAGTGAATAGCCTCAGATGATACACAGGGATGAAACAAATCTCCCTACATAAGTTTTACATGTACAGAAAAACTTTGGACTGCGAGTATAATTCGTGTTTCAGAAACATGCTTGTAATCCAAAGCACTTGTATATCAAAGCACATTTCCCAATAAGAAACAATGGAAACTCAGATGATTTGTTCCACAACCATTCATTCATAGGTCCTTCAGTTTATAGTCCGTATAAAAAGATTATTGCAATGTGATAAAATCTGTGGGGTTACAACTGCTTTATTATAACAATGCCATATAGAAAGATCCTCCCAGCATGTGGGTGTTCCTGGAAGCTCAGTTGAAGGAGCGCAGTATGGCTACATTTAGATGTGCGGCAGACTTTGCCACCCCTCTGAAAAGTGATCTGCATCAGATCAAGTTTCAGAGGTGTTTGACAGGTGGTGGTGGGGGGAGTGATATGCGCAGCCTGTAAATGCTCCACCACCACAATGCAGTCACTTGAAAGAGTTATAATCGGCGGTGCTACTGTTTACCCAAACACGACGGGTGGTTTCATTTTAATTTGCCCCTGCAGCTTAATAAGGGCAGTAAAAACATGGCTCAGCTGCCTGTTTTTACTGCTCCTTGGCTGCAGGCGTAAACAAGCCCTATGAGTGATAAATGATGCGGATGTGGATATATTACCTAAAATTCCATAGGCTCCATTTACACGCATCCTAGTGGTAAGGATCGACCGATTCCTACGGCTAGGATCGACAGCCGCATGCACATCACTGCAGGTTATCGCTGGCTGGGCGAATAATCATGAATAGACGCGGGCGCCGACAGCCCATCATTGCTGTGTACGGGTTCAGCTACTGTATCTGCATGTCGCTGTCAATCCCAGCCGTAGGATTCAGTAGATTCCTACTGCTGGGATTCGTATAGAAGCTAAACGCCGGTGTGACTGGCGCCTTATACTTCCTCTGCAATATAAGCAAATGGAAAGCTGAACTCTGGGATAAGCAAATATTGTCTAAATACAATCTGGGTGATCTTTGTGTATTTCTTCCAGATCTCTGCAATAATCTGGGGCAGGGGTCTCCGAACTCTCTAAACAAGGGGGCAAGTTTACTGTCCTTCAGGCTTTATGGGGGTCGGGCTGTGGCTGGTGGGAATAAATGCCATGCCGTCAGTGGAAGTAAGAAATACCCCACCATGGGCTTTAATGGGGGGGGGGGAATAGTGCCTTATTGTTGGTATCAGTGGGAACAATAGTGCCCCATCACTGGTATCAGTTGGAGGAATAGTGCCCCTTTGTTGGTGTCAGTTAGAAGAACAGTGCCCCATTATTAGTATAATTTGGAAGATTAGTGCCCTATTGTTGATATTAGTGGGAAGAATAGTGCCCCATCACTGGCATCAGTTGGAGGAATAGTGCCCCATCATTGGTTTCGGTTGGAGGAATAGTGCCCCACTGACATCCAAGCCTATGGCATTGTTTACCCCCACTAATGCCAGGGCATTTTCTACTGGCCACAGTCCGGCCCGTCTAAAGTTTGAAGGTCAGTCCCCTGCCCTAGACTAAATGAGGAGTTGCCCCTTGCTGTACGGGTGCAGCCCCACTGCAGGGGAGGACTTTTCCCAGAGTTGGGCTTTAAGCAGTAATGGATCTTGAGATCTCTTGTGTGTTCATTGCTCGCTGTCCCAGGAAAAGCAGCACCACCAGCATCTGCTTGTACCTCCCATGACCCCCCATCTCCTATGTACTGAATAGAAATAGAAGCAATCATGACACACAGCTGTGCTAAGCCATCATGTTTGTATACTTACTAGGCAGTGTAGGCGCTTCGGAGCCTGAGAGAGGCCGGGCCATATGTGCTTCTCCTGGGCATTGTAAAGCATTTGTAGTCCGTAAACTGAAGTGACGGTGATATTTTTAACTTTAATTGCATCCCTATATCCCTGTATCCCTATAGCCCTGTATCCCTGTATCCCTATATCCCTGTATCCCTATATCCCTGTATCCCTGTATCCCTATATCCCTGTATCCCTGTATCCATGTATCCCTATATCCCTGTATCCCTGTATCCCTATATCCCTGTATCCCTGTATCCCTGTATCCCTATATCCCTGTATCCCTGTATCCCTATATTCCTGTATCCCTGTATCCCTGTATCCCTGTATCCCTATATTCCTGTATCCCTGTATCCCTATATCCCTGTATCCCTATATCCCTGTATCCCTGTATCCCTATATCCCTGTATCCCTGTATCCATGTATCCCTGTATCCCTGTATCCCTATATCCCTGTATCCCTGTATCCCTGTATCCCTATATCCCTGTATCCCTGTATCCCTATATCCCTGTATCCCTGTATCCCTATATTCCTGTATCCCTGTATCCATGTATCCCTATATCCCTGTATCCCTGTATCCCTATATCCCTGTATCCCTGTATCCCTGTATCCCTATATCCCTGTATCCCTATATCCCTGTATCCCTGTATCCCTGTATCCCTATATCCCTGTATCCCTATATCCCTGTATCCCTACATCCCTGTATCCCTGTATCCCTGCATCCCTGTATCCCTGTATCCCTGCATCCCTATATCCCTGTATCCCTGTATCCCTATATCCCTGTATCCCTATATCCCTATATCCCTGTATCCCTATATCCCTGTATCCCTATATCCCTGTATCCCTGTATTCCTATATCCCTGTATCCCTATATCCCTGTATCCCATGCTAGCTAATAGGTGAAACAGATACCTCCCAAAGAGATCCCAGTATTTCTGACAATGCCTTCACCTTCCTTTCTCCCAAGAAGGCCGGCTCCAACTTTAACTAGGCATCATGTGGAGTCAGAATTTACTTCTAGACTACGATGCTGGCCCAGGGATGATAGTCATGTCAATTCAGACGCATGCTTGATAGTCTCTATGTCTTGTGTATATATGTGATGTCTCACACAGATCAGCCCCTTGCTGTTTTCTACATCTGACTTTCCAGAAAGATACATTGTACAGTGGGAGTGATAGATAACTGGGGGGATAATGGACTAAGAAAATGCTTCCTCCTGTCTGCAGCAGACCGATAACATCATTCTCTAAACAATGAGTAGGCAACCTTGGCATTCCAGCTGTGCCGAATCTACAAATCCCACTAGGAATTGCAAGACTCTTGACAGCCATAGGCGTGACTCCCAGGGTCAGGGGCGTGTTAGGATTTGTTTTACCACAGCTGTAGTCATGAGTTTCCCCACTTCTGCTTTAAACACTAAAAGGAGAGTATAATGCCGCGTACACACGACCGTTTTTGGGGTAGTAAAAAATGACGTTTTAATGTCATTAAAAACGATCGTGTGTAGGCTTCAGGGCATTTTTCGGGTTCTGAAAAACTGGCAAATTTTTTTTGCACATTTTCCATTTTTTCACAACGTTTTTAACGTTGACGTTTTTCGGGTTGTAAAAAATGGTCGTGTGTGGGTTTTAACGACGTAAAAAATCCGCGCATGCTCAGAAGCAAGTTATGAGACGGGAGGGCTCGTTCTGGTAAAACTAGCGTTCATAATGGAGTAAGGACATTCATCACGCTGTAACAGACAGAAAAGCGCAAATCGTCTTTTACTAACACAAAATCAGCTAAAGCAGCCCCAAGGGTGGCGTCATCTGCGTGGAACTTCCCCTTTATAATGCCGTCGTACGTGTTGTACGTCACCGCGCTTTGCTAGAGCATTTTTTTCCCCACAATCTTGTGTGGGCAATGCCGTTTTAACGATCAAGTTGAAAAAAAACTTGTTTTTTCTAGTGCCTGAAAAACTTTGTTTTTTACAACCCAAAAAATTATCATGTGTACGCGGCATAAGGCTCCATGCACACTTGAAGCTGATAAACTGCAGTTTATTGGCATTTTGCCTTTTTTTTTTAAAGCCCATAAACGGAACTCTATGTTAGCCTATGTGCCCGCGCACACATGGACGTTTTTTTAGTGTTAATGAGCTTTGGAGTTTATTGGCTTTTTTCTGAATGCCTGAAATTTGCATTCAAAGTGCCGTTTTTTGTCGGGAAGAAACGCAAAAAAAACGCTCAAAGACTTTGAAAGACTCCCTGCAAAGCTACTGGCATTTTTTTTATAGAGCCTAATGCCGCGTACGCACGATCGTTATTCATGTCATGGAAAAAAACAGCGAGAAAAAATAGAGCAGGTTCTAAATTTTTAACGTAATTTTTCTCATCGAGAAAAATGCTCTGGAGCCTACACACGACCGTTTTTCACGACCAATTTAAAAAATGGCATTTTCTCGTCATGAAAAAAGGTTGTGTGTGTACGCCGCATTAGGCTCCATGCACACTGGAGCTAATAAACAAAAGTTTTTTGGAGTTTGGGCGTTTTTTTTTAAAAGCCCATAAACTCCACTCTATGTTATCCTATGTGAATGCACACACGGAAGTTTTTGGACGTTTATTAGCAGAGTTTATGGGAAGTTTTCTGAACGCCATAAAATCGTGTTCAGGGGCTGTTTTTCTGACCACACTCATAAACGCTGATAAACGTAGATGAACGCAAAAAAACTTGGCTCACCAGCGTTTTTTTTTTGATCCATTGAAAAAATAAAAAAAATGATAACGGGGCAAAAACGCAAAAAAAACGCTAATAAATGCTATTGCAAAAAAAACGTTAAAAAACATTAAAAGATTCACTGCAAAGCTACTGACATTTTTAACATTATTTTAGCCTCCAAATAACATTGCTAAAGGACCTTGCCCCTTTTTGCGATTCGCCACTGCGTCGCTTTAACTGACAATTGCGCGGTCGTGCGACGTGGCTCCCAAACAAAATATACATCCTTTTTTTTCCACAAATAGAGCTTTCTTTTGGTGGTATTTGATCACCTCTGGGGTTTTTATTTTTTGCGCTATAAACAAAATCAGAGCGACAATTTTGAAAAAAAAACTATATTTTTTACTTTTTGCTATAATAAATATCCCCAAAAAATACATAATTTTTTTCCCTCACTTTAGGCCGATACGTATTCTCCTACATATTTTTTGTTAAAAAAAATCGCAATAAGCAAAAGTTATAGCATCTACAAAATAGGGGATAGTTTTATGGCATTTTTATTAATATTTTTTTTTACTAGTAATGGCAGCGATCAGCAATTTTTTTGTGACTGCGACATTATGGCGGACACATCGGACACTTTTGACACATTTTTGGGACCATTGTCCTTTTTACAGCGATCAGTGCTATAAAAATGCACTGATTACTGTGAAAATGACAGTGGCAGTGAAGGAGTTAACCAGTAGGTGGCGCTGCAGGGCTTAAGTGTGCCCTGATGAGTGCTTCTAACTGTAGGGGGCAATGTGCTGTGTGTGACATGACACTGATCTCCGCTCCGAGATCAGTGTCATTGTCACTAGGCAGAGTGGGGAAATGCTTGTTTACATTAGCATCTCCCCGCTCTATCTCTCCGTGAGACGATCACAGGTGTCCCTGCGGCAATCAAGTCCGCATGACCCAGGGTCAGGCTCACCAAGAAAGCGACAGGGTTGCTAACGCTCCGCCAGCGGCATCTTAAAGGGGACGTACCTGTACGTACCTATGCTGTCCGTGCTATTTTGCCGACGTAAATATACAGGAGGCGGTCCTTAAGCTGTTAAACGTCAAACGTTAAATGTTACCAGAGTCTTTTGTAGTATTCATTAAAGCTGAACTCCGGGACAATTTTTTATTTTTACTATGCAGTGGGGCTAAGCCTGCACTACATAGGTTAAGCTTTTTTTGTCTTGGGGTTCAGATATCCGAGATATACTGACCTAATCCTCTGATCCTTGCAGCACAAGAGAGATCCCTATTGCTCCTGCACCCCCACCCTCTGCAGACGTTCGGTCTTGTGCGATGGACTATTCCTGACGTCATCACGTCCATAGACCGGCTCTGGACATGAAGACATGAAGTCAGGAATGTTCTACTACTGAATGTGGGGAAGCAATGTTTTCTGGAGAATCGAAGGATCAGATGGGCACTGTGTTCACCCCCTAGAGAAAACAAGCAGTTAATTAATGCAGTGCATACACAGCTATATGACTGCAGCATCGGTCCTATCCTGCAGCTCTTCCCTGACAAGAACTGAGCTGTCACATGACCTCTAATAACTCAGTTTTTGGGTCCGCTCTCAGCAGAGATGGTGACTATGTGCTCTGCCCCTCCAGCACCCAGTGGAGCACCAGGCTGGGAAAAAGGCAGGAGCCGCTGGCTCAGGCTTCTATGTGGATCCCAACATTATTGTTAGGATAATCCAGAGACTGGAGCAGCTCTAGGATGTCAACCGACAGTGAACTTTAGCCCGCTGTCAGCTGATTCTTGGTCAGAAGAATGCAAAACTAAGGGCACTACGGTGCTCTTCAACATCTATCTTCGCCCTCTCTTTGAAATTATTAGTAGCCAAGATCTACTTTATCACTCATATGCAGACGACACACAACTGTATTTTTGCATCTGCAACAAAAAGGATCATCACCCCAGTTTAGAGAAATGTCTCTCTTTAATAGAAAACTGGATGACTTCTTTGACTCTGAAGTGTCTGTCCCTTAACCACTTAAGACCCGGACCAAAATGTAGGTAAAGGACCTTGCCCCTTTTTGCGATTCGGCACTGCTTCGTTTTAACTGACAATTGCGCGGTCGTGCGACGTGGCTCCCAAACAAAATTGGCGTCCTTTTTTTCCCACAAATAGAGCTTTCTTTTGGTGGTATTTGATCACCTCTGCGGTTTTTATTTGTTGCGCTATTAACAAAAATAGAGCGACAATTTAAAAAAAAATGCAATATTTTTTACTTTTTGCTATAATAAATATCCCCCAAAAATATATAAAAAAACATTTTTTTTCCTCAGTTTAGGCCGATACGTATTCTTCTACGTATTTTTGGTAAAAAAAATCGCAATAAGCGTTTATCGGTCGGTTTTCGCAAAATTTATAGCGTTTACAAAATAAGGGATAGTTTTATTGCATTTTTATTAATTTTTTTTTTTTTTACTACTAATAGCGGCGATCAGCGATTTTTTTCATGACTGCGACATTATGGCGGACACTTCGGACAATTTTGACACATTTTTGGGACAATTGTCATTTTCACAGCAAAAAATGCATTTAAATTGCATTGTTTACTGTGGAAATGACAGCTGCAGTTTGGGAGTTAACCACAGGTGGCGCTGTAGGGGATGTGTGACCTAGTGTGTTTGTTTACAACTGTAGGGGGGTGTGGCTGTAGGTGTGACGTCATCGATCGCGTCCCCCTATTACAGGGATGACGCGATCGATGCTGCGGCCACAGAGAAGCACGGGGAAGCCGTGTGTACACACGGCTCTCCCCGTTCTTCCGCTCCAGGGACAGATCGCCGCACTCCAGCGGCGATCGGGTCCGCGAATCCCGCGGTCCCGGTCCCGGAGCTTCGGACCGGGTAGCGGGCGCGCGCCCGCGGGCGCCCGCCCGCGACCCACGGCTGGGTACTAAAATCAACGTATATATACGTTGATGTGCCCAGCCGTGCCATTCTGCCGACGTAAATGTGCAGTAGGCAGTCCTTAAGTGGTTAACGTAAAAGGCCTCAATCTGCCAGAGAAAAGATCTCAAGTCCTATCCTTCCTCACTAAGCACAGAGCACACTTTATTTTTCTGCAGGAGACCCACTTCCGCTCGGACGCAATCCCCAAACTCTCTAACCACATCTACCGGTCTGCTTTTCATGCCACTAATCCCTCCTCCAAGACAAAGGGTGTCTCTATCCTAGTATCTAAACATGCTAAGTTCCAACTGTCTGACTCTCTCGTGGACCCGGAAGGGAGGTACGTCTTCCTAAACGGCTCATATGAATCTAGACCTGTCACTCTTGCTAACATTTACTGTCCCAACGAACGTCACGTGGCCTTCTTTAAGTCGATTTGTGACCTCCTGGCCTGCTTTCAGTCGGGTATTCTGCTCCAAGGGGGGGACTTCAATGTCCCCTTGAATCCCCTATTGGATTCCTCCACGGAACCTCTACCTTGACCTACAAGGCTTTGAAACGGATCAACCTCCACCTCCAATCACTGGCCCTACATGACGTCTGGCGCACGCTTTTCCCCTCTGATAGGGATTTCACTTTCTTTTCGGCCCCACATCAAAAGTATTCCAGGATCGATTACCTTACCCTCCTTCAGCAGTCCACAATAGAACCCATGTTCCTGTCGGACCATCACCCAATTAGTGTCACCCTAACCTTCCCTGAAGTGTCCTCTAGGACGAAGACGTGGCGCCTGAATCCCTCATTGCTTGAGGATCCATCTGTGACTGACCACATACGCACTCGCATTCAGCAATACTTCTCGGAAAACTCATGCCCAGAGGTTTCACCGGTCTCCCTGTGAGAAGTCCACAAGTGCGTGATACGCGGCGAACTGATAACCCTGGCGGCAAAAGCCAAAAGACTGAATCAGAACCACATTAACTCCCTTATTGAGAAAATCAAGACCCTTGAAACGTCCCACAAAATGTCCCACGCTCAGGCCACCTTACAAGATTTGCTGCGAACCCGAGTGTCCCTCATGGAGTAGCTGGGCAAACGCTCTAAGAGGCGATAAATACTTGGCCAGAGAATTTTCTAAGAGCAGGGTAACAAGTGTGGGCGCCTCTTGGCACGCACGGTGCAGAACTCAAAACCTGCATCCACAATCCACCATCTTCAGGGTTCCGGTGGAACTCGCCTGGTGAAAAACGAGGACATTGCCAAAGAGTTTGAGAACTTTTACTCTAAACTATACAACCTCCGTCCCCGTGACTCTTCCCGGTCCAAAGCCGAGACGCGGTCCAGACATATTAAGGACTTCCTTACGCAGTACAGCCCCAAGCCAATTTCCCCTCAACAATCTTTAGACTTAGACGGCCCCATACAGGCGTCAGAGGTAAATCTAGCAATTAAACAGATGAATGCAGGGAAGGCCCCGGGCCCGGATGGTTTCTCCTTCCAATATTACAAATCCTTTAATGACTCGCTCACTCCTAGGCTCCTGACCATATTTAATGCCCTCTCTGACCCCCAAAACAGACCTGGCACCATGCTGGCAGCTCACATCGCGGTGATCCCTAAGGAGGGTAAGGACCCCTCCTCGGTGGCAAATTACCGACCGATATCACTTTTAAATGTGGACATAAAGATTTATGCGAAAATCCTTGACAATAGGCTAGCCCCCTTAGTCCCCGGATTCGTCTCTCGAGACCAGGTGGGATTTGTCCCTGGCCGGGAGGCCAGGGACAACACCATCCGCACCCTAAATATACACCACTGGCTCACGACATCCAAAGCGCACGGCTTCTTTCTCTCACTTGACGCTGAGAAGTACTACGTGCAGGAAGTACTCATAGCCTTAGGTCTGGGGTCCCGTATGCTGTCGCACATTTTGGCCCTGTACGCCAACCCCTCGGCCGCAGTGAAAGTCAATGGCCACCTGTCGAACGCCTTCCCCATCAGCAATGGCATTCGCCAGGGATGCCCCTTGTCGCCTCTGATATATATCCACACTCTGGAGCCCCTCCTTAATAGGCTGAGGGACAATCCGGACATCCTGGGAGTTTGTGTAGGGGGTAGGGAATGCAAAGTCGCCGCCTTTGCGGACGACGTCCTTCTCTCTTTGCCGCTTCCCAGGGTCTCCTTGCCCAATCTCCTTAAAGATCTAGACCACTTTGGCACCCTTTCGAACCTAAAAATAAATCACACAAAATCGCAACGTTGAACGTTTCCCTTCCCCCCCAGGATGTGGCACACTGCCAGGAATTTTTCCCCTTCCGGTGGACGCAAGACTCACTGACTTATCTGGGTATTCGCATCCCCCCCAATCTAGCAGACCTATATTCAAAAAATATCCACCCCGCCCTTCTTCAGGCTCGGAAAAACCTCAAGGATTGGATGGGCCTAAATGTTTCCTGGTTCGGCCGGTCGGCCCTGGTCAAAATGATGATCCTACCCCGCTCACTCTATCTCATGCAATCAATACCTATCTCCTTGCCTCCTGGCTTCTTTACATCATTTAGGAGGGCCTGCTCCGCTTTTCTCTGGAGGGGCTCTCAACCTCGCATAAAGTACTCCCGACTCACCTCACCCAAATCAGGTGGCATTGGACTCCCGGATCTTCAAAAATATCACAGCGCCTGCCACCTCACGAGGATCGCAGATTGGAACATACATGCCTCTACAAAGCTCTGGGTCCTTCTTGAGAAAAGCCTTTCCCCGGGACCTCCTCATCTGCTTCCTTGGTTTCCCTCAAAAAACTGGCCCCGACATTTACTGGCCCATCCACTCATTTACCCCTCTCTCCTAGCATTCAAGAAGGCCTCGTCGCTAGGGCCCCAGGTTCCTCATCCGAACCCCTTGACGTCCTTACGGGGGAACCCCGACTTTCAACCAGGCCTGTCAATAGATTTCTTGAGCCAGGAATGGCCCTTTGAGGACGTGTTGGCCCTTCATTTCTTCTCTGCGGGTCAGCTCCTGACCTTTGAAGCCGTGAAATCCATTACTAAAACGTCCTCCCTATCATTTTGGAACTACAGACAGATCCGGCACTTCCTCATGACCACGGCCGACCAATCGCTCTGGTCACGGCAACTTACGCCCTTTGAATCTTTGTGCCACCGTAAATCGCCACAAAGACATCTGATCTCACTTTTGTACACCCTCCTGGTTAACGGCTCTCCACAGACTCCCACCCCAGCTCAAACCTCATGGAATAGAGATCTCCAGACATCCCTGACAGGGGATGACTGGACCACTATCTATGAATACGCTCACAAGGGCTCTTCGAATGTGGCCATTCAGGAAAATGGCTTCAAAGTGATCACTAAATGGTATAGGACCTCGGCACGCCTGCATACATTTTCCCCTAACATCCCCAACACTTGCTGGAGATGCGGCAGGGAAGTGGGAACTATGCTCCATGTGTGGTGGGATTGTGAGGCCCTCCAGCCCTTCTGGAGAGAGGTGTGCGACCTCATCTCCCATATCACGACTTACACCCTAGACTACACCCCTTCCCAATTCCTCCTCCATCACACGTCACTCACAAAACGAGACTACTTCAAATCCCTGGCCATGCACATGGTCAATGCTGCCAGAATCTGTATTCCTAGACATTGGCGCTCCTCTACTGTCCCGACAGTTAGAGAATGGCTTGCCCAGGTCTCCTCAATAAAAGAAATGGAGGAACTGATCCACATTTCACAGGACAGAATGCATACATTTTCCTTCACTTGGGCCTGCTGGAACCACTTTGTCACTACTGATCGCTAGAGTCAATATGTCTCCTAAGCCGCCTGGGGTACTGGGCGTCTCACCATCTGCGTTGCGGGGGGGACTGGTTGGGGGGTTGGGAGCGGGTCCACTCTAGTACAATCTTCCTCCCCCCTATTGTGTTCCCTAGCTCCATCCCCCTCTTCCCATTCCTCCCTGCCCTCTCTTTTCCTCCCCTCTCTTTACCCCCCTACCGTACACCCGTCTCTCCCCTTCTCTCTCTCTCCTACTTCTCTCCTCCTTGGACTTCTTCCTTCCCTCCCTTCCCTTTCTCTTTTCTTTCTCCTCTCTTTCTTCCCTCTGGCCGTGTGACCCTTTCTCTGCCATGATACACCGCCCTATACTCATTGACCATGAACGGTGCCTTACACCACTTTCCCTCCTTAGCGTTGGTATGGGGGGGGGGGTGGGGGTAAGGGAAAACTGGAATTATGATCCTCCGCCCTTAACCGCATCATTACATTCTATGTACCCTGGTTCTGGTCTGGAAGCTTCAACCAATATGTATATGCTGTATCATGCTGCGTACCTTACTTGTATCTTATTTGTTTCCTTTTTTTCACTCTGTTATGTGATAATTACCCTGTTACTTACTGTATGCTGTATTCTGATTGAATAAAAATCTTTATGGAAAAAAAAAAAAAAAAGAAAACTGGATGACTAAGAGTTATCTTAAACTCAACAGTTCCAAAACAGAACTTCTTCTGTTTCACGCCAGTCGCAAGAGTCAACTGGCAACTACTTGGACTCCCCCGCCCATTTTGGGCCAGATCATCACCCCTAGCTCCAAAGTCAAAAGTCTCGGTGTCATCTTCGACACCTACATGACAATGGACGCACAAATAGGGTCAGTAGTCAGCGGATCTCACCATCTGCTGCGCCTACTACGCAGACTTACTCCATTTATTCCAAAAGAAGACGTAGCAGTCGTGGTAGGAACAATTGTGAACTCCAGACTGGACTATGCAAATGCCCTTTACCTTGGACTACCAAAGTACCAAATTGCTTGTCTGTAAGTTGTTCAAAATACGGCCCCCAGACTTGTGACTGGGAAAAAACCCTGGGAATCCATCTCACCTTCACTGAGATCCCTTCATTGGTTGCCAGTAAAGGACAGAATTGCTTTCAAAGCACTCTGTCTGACACATAAGTGCATCCATGGGAAGGCTCCGCAATATCTATGCGAAAAGATAGAAGCCCACAATTCCAATCGCGTTCTGCGATCCACCGACCAAAATCTGGTCAAGATACCCAAAGCCAGATACAAGTCCAAAGGAGAAAGAAGGTTTGCTTTCCAAGGTCCCAGACTATGGAACGCTTTACCAACCAGCATTCGGTTGGAGGAAAACCACCTGACCTTCAGAAGACAGATTAAAACTCTACTCTTTTGATGTCAAGAGAGACAGAAACAACAAGCGCCCAGAGGCGATTTGGTTCGCATGTGCCGCGCTATATAAGTTTTTCATTCATTCATTCATTGACCCACAAGAGAAACATGACTAAAAGAACTCTGTCCTTACTTCTCCTTTAAATTGTCGATGATTTCATTCGAATTCCCTATTTACTGAACCAGCTCACTTTGCTGGTGAAATCAGGTATTGCAGCAAATTATATTTTATTTTAAAAGACTTGGGTCGATAAAGCCCTTCACACAAGATTCGGATTAGGTTCTACTTAGAGCTTACAGGTAGGTGAACAAAATGGGTGGGGGAGAAGGAAAGGTAAATATTAATTTGGACTAAGCACAGGTTTACATTAAGCCTTTTCCCATAACATCTGCCCTACCTGTGCTGACATCTCTGGTGTATGTCCCCCATGGCTGTACTTATGTTGGGTACTCCCACACTCACAAAAGTGAGAAAAGAAGCGTCTTAGCAGGTGAGGCTTACAAGAGTTAATAGAGGGTTATAAATATATCATGATGCGGCAGTATGCTTCATTACTCATTCATCGCTAGGAAAGCCATTCGGCGGGGAAGTAAGCAACAACAAAAAACCCTTTCATTAGTATTCATTAGGGCGTTAAAAACTGTAGGTGCATCAGTGACCAGGTCATTGCTGGATATAAGTCATTGTGGCTAACTGCTTGATACTCCTGCCTTGCAGCACTTGGGTCCACAGTTAAAATCCCAAACAGGATACTATCTGCATGGAGTTTGTATGTACTTCTTGTGCTTGTGTGGATTTCCTCTGGTTTCTTCCCACACTCCAAAGACATGCTGGTAGGTAAATTGGCCCTACTATGTATGCATGGGATAGGGACCTTAAATTGTAAGCTCGTTGGGGGCAAGGACTGATGTAAATGCATGGTATCTAAATGCACGGTATGTAGTTAGCATTATATAAATACCTGAAATAAAGTGAAGGGAGGCTAGTTTTTGGGCAGTGATGCCGAACCTGTAATACAGTGAAGAAAAAAAGTACCGTATTTGATCCCTTGCCGATTTTGTACGTTTGCCCACTGACAAGTAAATGATCAGTCTATCATTTTAATGGTAGGTTTATTTTAACAGTGAGAGACAGAATAACAACAACATAATTTAGAACAATGCATTTTAAAAAAGTTATACATTTATTTTGCATTTTAATGAGTGAAATAAGTATTTGCCCCCCTTTGCAAAACATGACTTGGTGGCAAAACCCTTGTTGGCAATCACAGAGGCACCAGGTTTGCACACATTGCTGGAGGAATTTTGTCCCACTCCTCTTTGCAGATTCTCTCCAAGTCATTAAGGTTTCGAGGCTGATGTTTGGTAACTCGAACCTTCAGCTCCTGCCACATATTTTCTATGGGATTAAGGTCTGGAAACTTTCTAGGTCGCTCCAGGACCTTAATGTGCTTCTTGAGAGACTCCTTTGTTGCCTTGGCCGTGTGTTTTGGGTCTTTCTCATGCTGGAATACCCATCCATGACCCATTTTCAATGCCCTGACTGAGGGAAGGAGGTTTTTAGCCAAGATTTGACGGTACATGGCCCTGTCCATCATCCCTTTGAAGCAGTGAAGTTTCCCTGTCCTCTTAGCAGAAAAAAAACCCTAAAGCATAATGTTTCCACCTCCATGTTTGACGGTGGGTATGGTGTTCTTCGGGGTCATAGGCAGCATTCCAAAGAGTTGATGCCAAAGAGCTGGATTTTTGGTCTCATCTGACCACAACACTTTCACCCAGTTCTCCTCTGAATCATTCAAATGTTCATTAGCAATCTTCAGACAGACCTGTACATGTGCTTTCTTGAGCAGTGGGACTTTGCGGGCACTGCAGGTTTCCAGTCCTTCATAGCAAGTGTGTTACTAATTGTTATCTTGGTGACTATGGTCCCAGCTGCCTTGAGATCATTGACAAGATTCTCCCATGTAGTTCTGGGCTGATTCCTCACCGTTCTCATGATCATTGAAACTCCACGTTGTGAGATCTTGCATGGAGCCCCAGACCGAGGGAGATTGGCAGTTATTTTCTGTTTATTCTATTTGCGAACAATTGCACCAACTGTTATGCCAATTTTTTTTTAGTACTAGTCAATACTAATTACCGGTAGTTACTGCAACTGTTTTGTTTACACTTCAGCTGTCAGCAATGGTACAAAGCATTGAACAGTTATTTACAAATGAAATGTATTTTTGTTTAATTTTTCAATGTGAAACATGTAAATATATGTAAGGCTTAAAAATGTTAACGAACAAAGCAAAAAAAAAAAAAAAAGTTTTGATTATTAAGGGCTCTTTCACACCTGTGGACTGTAAGTCAGTTTTTTATCTATCCGTTTTTATCGGTCTCCGCTATGCTCCGTTTCTGCAGACGGAGGAAAATCATATTTTTCCATCCATCATCGGATCGGATGAATACGTGTTCATCGATCCCCCCATACAGGAGAGCGGCGATCTGACAGGGCGGTCCCTGTCAGACCACCTTGACATCTGACGGCTCAGCGGGGATCATTGGAGCGATCCCCGCTGAGCAAGGGGGTGTTAAAGGAACGGATCCTCACAGGATGTGAAAGGGCCCTAATAGTTTATTAAATAAGAGTGAACGACAAAAAAAAAAAAAAAATGGGAGGAAAATGATAATTGAATGGAGAAGGAGAATAAGGAGTTATTTAAGGCTGATTATAGTAAATTAAGGGTTAATAAGGAGTTAAACAGAGGAACATTTAATAAAAACGAAAAAATTATATTTTTTCTTACTTGACAGGTTGCTTAAGCCCTGGTTCACACTGGGCTGCGGGAGTGAAATCGCGCGATTTCAGCTGAACCCGCGCGATTTCACTCCCTCTGGCAGTCCCGATTTCAGCACGATTTAGGAGACATCTGTGCAGGTTTCTGCACAGATGTCAATGTAAATCGCGTCCTGAAATCGCAAAAAGTAGTACAGGAACTACTTTTTGAAATCGGTGCAGCGCCGCAGATGCGGCATCGCACCGATTAGGACGGTGTCATTGCCGGCAATTGCCGCCGATTTGAGATGCGATTTCACATGTGAAATCGCATCTCAAATCGAACTAAATCGTACCCAGTGTGAACCTGGGCTTAAACTGAGTTCATCTGCAGATCGAAGTTCATTCCTTTTGATCTGTAGATGAATAAAGATACAAAGTTTCTTTTTATCTTTCTGTTTTGGTGGCTAAGCAATGTTGTTGATAAACGTTGCCGGCTGTTTTTTTTTTTTTTGTTAACAGGGGAACCAAACTGACAGCTGAATGAGTCATTAATTACTTAAAGCGGGGTTCCAACCACGATTAGCAAAGTTATTCAAAAAAAGATAGTTTATAAAACTATGTCCACACCGTTGTCATTTTGCTTGTGGGCATTGTGAAGCCCACAAGCACTTACTTCCTGGAAGTCTTGGATGGGGAGTGATAATTGGGTGGCGCACTGCATCCTGGGAAATGATGACACACATTTCCAAGGAGCATTAGAGATGATGTCAGAATCCTTGGTGATTCCAAAGGCAGATTTCGTGGGACCGCATAGCAACAGGCATTTCCAGATGGGTAAAAAAAACAATCTTTTTTTTATTTTTATTTTTTATTTTTTTTAGGTCTAATGAGCAAAATAATGGAAAACGTTTTTTGGGATGGAAACTCCACTTTAATAGGATGCATTAAGGTGAAAAAACATTTACGTTTACAACCCCTTTAAAGGGTCACTAAAGGAAAAAAATGTTTTTGCTGAAATGACTGTTTACAGGGTATAGAGACATAAAAGTTAACTGATTCCTTTTTAAAATGATTAAAAATAGATAAAAATCAATCATATAATGTGCCTGCAGGTTAGTTTCACTTTTGAACTGGCTTCATGTTTCTGTAAAGTAGAAATAGACACAGAGAACAAAAACAAACAAATCCAGGGCAGTGTTTTGTTTTTAAAATAATTCTGATTGGTTCTGGGTTTTAGACACACAGTAATGACAGCTTAGACCACCGTGAGAAAGCTCCCAGCACTGTGGTTATAAGGAAACAGACAAGCAGGAAGTGTGGAGATCAGAGCAGGATTACAGCAACTTCAAAGCAAAAACGAACAATAAGGACATGAAACCAGTACTGCAGTAAGGTAAAGGAAGCTATTTAGCTAAAAAAAAAAATTCCTTTAGTGATCCTTTAAGCCAGTGATATGCTCGCCCGGGTATCTCTCTCCTCATTGGCTCTCACAGCAGCAGGAGTCATTGTCAATCACAGCCAGTGAGCCAATGAACAGAGAGCAAGGGTGGGGGTCGAGCCACTCTCTGTGAATGGACACACAGAGCGTGGCTCAGGAGTGAGCCTGCTCAAGTACCCTCATAGCAAGAGGCTTACAATATATTTACTGCAGGAAATCGTAGGTTGAAACCAACTGCATGTGTGAATGGGCCTAAGTGTCAGCTCCTCAGTAATCCTCTCACAGGCTGGAAATGTAAAATTTTAAAACAGTTTATACCGTTAATGTGTGTCAGGAGGATAAGAACTGTATTTTATACATGGGATCCTCGGAGCCAGTATTGTGTCATGATTGATGAGAAATCCTAACGTGTTTCAAAAGCTTCCATTTTCCATCTGCTAAGTTAGCCAACGAATGCTACCACTTTATTTCCAAACTTGCCGTATTCATCAGCGTCTAGCGCCGAACAGTACTTGCTGCTATTATGTGAAAATGAAAAGCTGATCGGAGGGTGGAAACTGCTTCATATTTGGATAAAACAAATGAACAGCAGGGTAAGGTTGGTGTGAGGCCCTAATGCTGCGATCCTGAATAGCCGAGTCATAATTGTATTTCAGTGGCATTAAAGTATGTTTGATGAATTGAGCGGGCCATGGCAGGAGGCACCGCAGGCTGGCAGTAGATGGAGCACAATGCACCTCTGTCTTCTTTTCCACACGCACGTGAAATTGTGTCAGCGCTTGCGAAATACAGTGTTGTAGCCTTGAAAGCTTTATTAACATGTCTGAAAAGCAAGTTGTTTTTAATATTGTTGTGAGATAGAGGATGAGGTGTGCAGTCCAAGGTTAAATAACAATGTCATAAACAGAAAACTCATAGATATTTTCTTTAGCCCCCGGTTATGGCAGGCCCCGGTGATATGCCTTGTTTACCCTTGTGCAGAGCAAGCTGCGCTATATGATTTGAGTAAATATCCAGCCTGTCACTTTACTGACAGCCAGTGATATCACTGTGTCATCGGAACAAAACGTATGTCACACATCACAAGGTGAAGATTTTCACATCTCTATTTCTAGTACAGATTTGGAAACATAAAGGGGAGCATCTGCCATAGTCTTATGCCGCGTACACACGACCGTTTTCCATGATGAGAAAAATGCCATTTTTTAAATTGGTCGTTAAAAACGATCGTGTGTAGGCTCCAGAGCATTTTTTTCGATGAGAAAAATGGCCATTAAAAATTTAGAACCTGCTCTATTTTTTCTCGCAGTGAAAAACGGTCTTGTGGATGCTTTAACAACGGGGAAAAAAACGTGCATGCTCAGAAGCAAGTTATGAGAAGGGAAATTTGCATAATCAGCCCAAAGGGTGGCGCCATTAGAATGGAACTTCCCCTTTATAGTGCCGTTGTACGTGTTGTACGTCCTCACGCTTTGCTCGAGAATTTTTTATCACGATCGTGTGTATGCAAGGTAGGCTTGACAAGAATCAGGTTGATAAAAAAGTTTTTTTCCATGACATGAAAAATGGTCGTGTGTAGGCGACATTATACATAAGTTTTAATTCACAAAGCATAGGGATCCTTATTTTCAGCCAAGTGATTGTCATTTTCAAAAATCATATTGGACTCTGAAAGTAACTGTACACACGATCGGAATTTCCGATGGAAAAAGTCAGATGGAATTTTTTCATCGGATATTCCAATCGTGTGTATGCCCCATCTGAGTTTTTCTTTCGGAAATTCTGACGGACTTAGAAAGAGAACATGTTCTCTTTTTTTCTGCCGGAAAACAAATAATTCCATTCGTCAGTATGGAACTTCGATGGAGAAAAGAACACGCATGCTCATAATCAAGTCGGCGCATGCTCAGAAGCATTAAACTTAATTTTTCCCGGCTCGTCGCAGTGTTGACAGTCGGAATTTGGTGTGACAGTGTGTATGCAAGACAGTTTGAATTGAATTCCGTTGGAATAATACATCAGAGTTGTGTGTAAGCGCCATTAGGGCTTCTTGTCCGTAATTCTGAACGTCAAGAACGCGGTGACGTACAACACGTACGATGGCACTAGAAAAGTGAAGTTTAATACCAGTCGTGTTAGTAGAAGTTTGGTGAGAGATGATTTGTACTTTTCAGCCTTGTGCTTTTCAGTCTGTAAGGCCGCGTACACATGATCGAACATATCTGCTGAAACTGGTCCGCAAACCAGTTTCAGCGGACAGATTCGATCGTGTGTACAGGCTAGCAGACAGGTTTCCAGCAGACAAAAGTTTTAAAGCATGCTTTAAAACTTGTCTGCTGGAAAGCTGTCTGTCGAATATGTCCGCTGGTTAGTACGCCTAACCAGTGGACCGAAATCTCCCGCATGCGTGGAAGTATTTTACTTCCTGGACAGACAGCGCGGTGACGTGGCGGTAACGTTTTTTTTTTTTGTTTGGTTTAATGCAGATGCTCTGTTGTATACTTTAGGCTCCATTCAGACGTAGGCGTAGGCGGCAGCGGCGTATTCGGGCGACATGCAATAGGCGTTTTGTCCCCGCGATTTGCGCCTAGGTCTGAATGGAGCCTTAGACAGGAGGTGAAATGGTTAAAGTTGTTTGTAACAAACATTTCTATGTTTACCTTTTTTCGATTTCTGCTTAGTGTCCCTGCTGTGGTTTGGTAAAGCAATTGCCTATTTAGCGGTGGCTTTTTTTCTGTGCGGTCGTGCATGCAGAGAAAGCATATGGTTGCTGTCATTGCACATAATTATTTTACAATTTACATTTGTGGTGCCTTTGTTGGTTACAAAATTGATAATTAGTTGCTGAATTTTGGGGGTGAATATGTAAATGAGAACAGATTGTTTTCAGTTCAGAGGGAGCTAAATTGGTGTATGCACAGAACAATAATCTGACAGATTAGGTTGTTTTGGATCTTCACTTCCAATAATAGGTTGAGAATAAAAGGCCCCATTCACACCTGAGCATAGCGTTTTCAGGCAGAAAGTCGTATAAATTTACCGCGTTTTTGCCGCGATTTTGTACAGGTCAAAATGTCACCAATGTAAAAACCTGAAAAAAGCCCAAATCTACTTAAAAAAAAGTCCAAGAACTTGTTTGAGCTTCAGGCATTTTTGGAGCTTCTGGCTTCAGGCGTTTTAGAGTGGAGATGTGAACCATCTCCATAGAGAATTACTGTATTTATTTGCGTATAACACTCACTTTTTTACACTGAAAATAGAGGGTAAACTGTGCCTGCGTGTTATACGCAGGCGGCTGTGGAACATTTTTTTCTGAAACGTCCCTCTTAAAGTTAGGGTGCATGTTATACGCCGATAAATACGGTAAGGCTTCATTTCCACTGGCGTTTTTACAGACACTTTTCTGAGCGTTTTTTACAGCTCGAAAATGCCTGTCCATGTTTATTTTAGCTTAGTTTTTTTTTTAGCTGGAGCTCAAAAACGCAGCGGCAGCGTTTTTGCGCATTTTTGTGCATTTTTGAGCGTTTTTTAATGTCTGGCGTTTTTACAGGTCTATTGCTGGAGCTTCAGAACGCACTGGTCCCGCGTTTTTTTTTTGCAGCTTAAAAACGTCTCAGCCATCTACAGCTCAAAAACTTCATGGTGGGCATGAGGCCATAGACTGACATGCACAGGCGTTTTTAAGCTGCAAAAAACGCTCAGAAAAGTGGCTGTAAAAACGGCAGTGGAAATGAGCCCTAATAGATTTTTTTCCTCTCCAACGTTTTGTAGCTTCAGTCTACAAGCTTAAACGCTCAGGTGTGAATGGGGTCTTAAGCACAAAAGATGGTTCCGGCCAGTATCTGCTGAGACATCACAAAAGCTGGATGGAGAAAACAGGTCACTTCAATTGTTCCCCCGCCCATGAGCCTATCACAGATGTGACCTAAAGTCATCGGGGTCCTCATAAATCACATAAAAACTTTCAAGTAAAAACTTTCATAACACCATTATGTTACCTTCCCTCAAATGCAATTAAACTCTTTGGGAAGTACACATGCAAACTGTTTATTGGCTAAAGATAAGCATTATCAAACAACTTTTGCAGCATTAATTCTGTTTAGGTTAGGCCATCCTGTGATGACTGGAGCAATAGACAACCACATGCATGCTGCCTGACTTAGATCAGCGTCTAAAGCTCCCATGGTACAGACAGGCAAGTCACCAACACCATATTATAAAGCTGTGCATACTGCTCTAGGGAGTCATTGCTTGTTTTGGTGCCCCCCTGTTCTATAGCAATTCATGATCTAGGGTAAATTGGGTGCCCATGCTCATGGACTCACAGGGGAACCCAAATGGCACCACAGTAGAGAAGCACTGGTCTAGTATATGGTAGGCTACATATCCCAGGCATATGGATAAGAAAAATGGACCCATAGTGTGACACTGGGTGCCACAGGCAGGGAAATTCTAAACAGGCATTTATGAGGCAACATATATTAAATGAGAAGTACAGCCAAAGCTCATTTGGTTGAACTTTTCCTGTGGCACCCTCTGTTCTGCAGACCTGTGACCCGTTTTCAGCAGATGAGTCTGCTGACTTCACAGAGCCAATCCAGGCACAGGAAAGATCACGATTACATGGTCGCAATCCACCCACATGCCTGGACCGGCACCTGTCTCAGCCACTCAGCAAGCTGCTGAGAACCTGAGCCGGCTGCTCCAGCCCAGTGCTCCAGCGACGGGGGGAGTGAGGGCAGAGCAGAGAGCCAGTGACTGATAGTCACTGGCTCTCTGCTCAGGGAGCTCTGAGAACCGAGCGATCGCCGGTGTTGGAGCCGGCAGGAGACAGATGCAGCATCCGATCAATGCTGCATCCACCTAGGTAAATATGTTGCCAAACCAAAAAAAATATTCCCATACAAATATACCGCTTTCAGAGCAGTCGTCAGATAATCTGTTATTACACAGCTTTCGAAAGCCGATCACGACAGTTCATGCTAAATTATCCAGAGGGACAAGCACAAAAATGTACGATAACAGAATGAACAATTTTTGTTTAATCAGTACTGTATTTATCCTTAAAAAATCGAGCGAACAAGACCACAAATGCTCAGAAATGAAACAATACATTACAATACAATACGGGAATACATCATCATGGGAAGTTGTATTCTGTTTTACAAGAATGTTCTTAACTCTTCCTTATGAGACTAGCATAAAATAAAAAACGGACAATTATTCATTGGATATTCTCATTGTGTGTGTACGAGGCATAAATCTAGGGCTACATGAGCAATTTTTATTTTCAGAGACTGGAAAAAATTGAGAGAATAAATTGCTATTTTGTGCTACATGAGAAGATCGGTAATCTCATGAGATTATTTGCCCCAAGATTTTCCTAAATAAACAATTGTTCTGTAAAAAATGTACTACGCTTATTGAAGTCTTTAAAGAAGTAGACATTAGATAATCATCAATAATTTCTGCTCTACAACTAAATTGCATCATTCTGCAATTGTGGGGGATCAATCGCCCAGTCATGCTACTCATAATCTTTTGTAGTAATAGTAGCAATGACATTAAAATGAATATGGTACCAGGGGATCAATCTCATAATATTTTAAGAAGTTCCCAGTGTAGTCCTAGCTGAAGCCAATAGTGTGTAAAACTGGCCATAAGCTGCTAAAAGTTTGGCCAATTTCTACTGAATCAACCAAAATTCAAGCTGTGGGTGGCCCTATGAAGACCACCTGGCTCAACATAAGTACATTTTTGATTTTTGTGAAAGAAGTCACAAGGAAAATCATTAGTTGGATAGTGGCTGCATCCAGTCAGATAGAGTCACTGTTCGGGTATTCAACAGCCGTAGAATTTTCTCCATTATTGCTTTTAGTGTGCGTGGAGAAATCTATTCGATTTCTCTTGTTCAGCCCATGAACTGAATGAGAGGAATCTTTGCGAGTATGACTAGCTTAACCACTTGCATACTGGGCACTTACACCCCCCTCCTGCCCAGGTAAAATTTCAGCTTCCGGCACTGCGTCGCTTTAACTGACAATTGCGCGGTCGTGCGACGTGGCTCCCAAACAAAATTTACGTCCTTTTTTCCCCACAAGTAGAGCTTTCTTTTGGTGGTATTTGATCGCCTGTGCGGTTTTAATTTTTTGCGCTATAAACAAAAAAGAGCGACAATTTTGAAGAAAAATACAATTTTTTATTATTTATTCTTTTACTAGAAATGGCGGCGATCTGCGATTTTTATTGGTACTGCGACGTTATGGCGGACACATCGGACACTTTTGACACATTTTTGGCGCCATTCACATTTATACTGCGATCAGTGCTATAAATATGCACTAATTACAGTATAAATGTGACTGGCATTGAAGGGGTTAACACTAGGGGGTGAGGAAGGGGTTAAATGTGTATCCTAGGGGTGTTCTAACTGTGGGGGGAGGGGGGGGTGACCGATCTGTGTCCCTATGTAGGAAGGAACACAGATCGGGCTCCTCCTCTCCAGAGACAGGACGCTGTCTCTGTGTAAAACGGCAATGAGAGATGATCTATGACAGATCATCTCTCATTCGCCCACAGATCGCATCGCAAACGGCCACTCTGATTGGCCGTTCGCCGCGATCTGTGATTGGCCGTGTCCAAGGGACACGGACAACACAGGGCTTCCCCGCAGCGCGCTCTACAGCGCGCGCTGGGAACGCCTAAAGGACATGCCGTCAAATGACAGGATGTTGGATATTCAGGCCCGCGCTGTTGCCGTCATTCGACGGTAGCGCGGGCCTGAAGTGGTTAAAGTCAATGTAAACTTGATTCATGAAATTTGAGCTGAGCACATATATCTGCAGTATTTTGTTATCTCTCTTCAATGCGCTAAGTCCCATAGCTCTCTCCTGAACCGTTCCTCAGTTATCAGCCTGATAACTCCTGACAAATTCTCGTACACTTTAGACAAAAGCAGCCTGAATCTTCTGTTTGGGGAGGTTGCTAAAATAGATTAGCAGGGAGCAGGCCCTATTACAAAACACCTCTGAGAGTCTCTGCCTATGATGAGAGGGAATGTGTGCCTTTCCTCCAATCAGCAATGTTAGCTATCTTGTCTGTATGCCCAGACGTCACATCACACGGGAAATCTCCTAACACGATTTGAACTTTCTAAACAGTAAATAAATGTGAAGACAGCAGATATAAATGTAAAACCTATGTAGGGAGATTTGGTTTATCCCTGTGTATCATCTGAGGCTGTTCTCTTCATTGGGTGTATGGGGGGTTTACATCCACTTTAATGCTTTTTTAAACTAGTTAGAAAAAAAAAGAAAATTGGCGTGATTCATAAACAACTTACAGTATTTAGAAACCGAGACCAGTTCAAGAATTGTTTTTTTGAGAGATTGTCTTGTTGAATGCGACGTGTAATGCCGCGTACACACGAACGTTTTTAATGGTCTAGAAAAAACAACGTTTTTTTCAACCCGATTATTGTTAAGCTGGCCTTGCCTACACACGATTGTGGGAAAAAAATGCTCTAGCAAAGCGCGGAGATGTACAACATGTACGATGGCACTATAAAGGGGAAGTTCCATTCGGATGGCGCCACCCTTGGGGCTGCTTTTGCTGATTTTGTGTTAGTAAAACTTTGATGAGAGACGATTCACGCTTTTCAGTTTGTTACAGCGTGACGAACGTGCTATCTCCAATACGAACGGTAGTTTTACCAGAACGAGCGCTCCCGTCTCATAACTTGCTTCTGAGCATGCGTGTTTATTTCACGTCGTTAAAGCCCACACCTTCCATTTTTTACGACGTTAAAAACGTCAACGTTAAAAACGACACGAAAATTTAGAGCGTGTTCTAATTTTTTAATGCCCGTTTTTAACATCGAGAAAAATGCTCTGGAGCCCACACACATGGTCGTTTTTAATGTCATTAAAACATAAGACTTATTATTAAAATGAAAAATTGCCTTCAGCTCAGCTCTATCTTGCATTGGCAGTTCCTTGTTGGATGAATTAAATAATACAATTTGGTCCTCCAATCTTCATGCCAGGTATCTAAGCTGCATCTCTAGGATTCCTTTATCAGTGCGGCTTTGGTCTTCCCAGAGCTGTTATCTCTCTCTTGGGACTTGGGAAAGATTAGTGTAATGGACATCGCGGCTGGATGTGGATTAACCACATGGAATAATCCAACTTTCAGAATTAATCCCCTAAACCAGCTTTAACCTTTCATTGAAATCACTTGTATACGGCAGAATCATGCAGAAGCCATGTTGTGATGACAATATTGCACTTCTCAATGGGAGCGCTCCAGGGTGCCCCATATTAATTATCTTTTTTGGATTACAGTACGGGAACTGTTTCATTTGCCAGCATCACAGTGGAACACCTGTAGGATTTATAATGCATGTGGATGTTAATATTCATGTTATAAAATTAGGTAGCTGAGTAACCAAAATGGCCAAAAGCTGAACTGGTATTAGTTGTAACACATTTTTTTGTCCTGGGGTTTTGTAGACTGAAAATAGATAGAATTTCTCTATATTCCAGCTTTGGTGCATGCACAAGGGGTTAATTTTAATTAAGGCAAATGGGTTGCTCATTTTGCTAGGAAATTTTACTAGGAGCGTAGTCAATGAATTGAAGCTCGGCTGACTTCCATCATCCAATCATGTGCAAGTATAATGACTGTTTTTTTTTTCCTTGCACGTGATTGGGTTTTGTTTGCAAAGTGAAACTTCGCCACATTCACTAAGCTTTTGGCATAATTACCTTGCAAAGTGTAACTTCCTCTGCAAAGTTACCAGCCGATTTGCCTTTTACAGATCCTCCTCTATGAATATTGTACCTAGAAGAAGAGGATACAGAATTAAAATATAAATGAATGCACTTGTATACCAGTCAATTAATTCAAAAATTCTGTTTGACTAGTATTGTGATCTACAGGGCAGCCAAGTATAATCTCTTCTTTCCTGACGCGAGATAATAAGCGTTTTTGAATTAATTGACTGGGCCCCTTACAGGTGTAATGCAAAAATAAATGTAAAACCGGGGGGGGGGGGGGCAGCCAGGCCTGTAAGTGGCCCTGGGGACCATTGGGCCCCTTACAGGTGTAATGCAAAAAAAATGTAAACCGGGAGGGGGCCGGCCGAGCCTGTAATGGCCCTGGGGACCATTAGGCAACTTACAGGTGTAATGGAATAAATTAATAAAAATAAACTGGAGGGGGGCCAGCCGGGCCTGTAAGGGGCCCTGGGGACCATCGGGCACCATACAGGTGTAATGCAAAAAAAAACGTGAGGGGGCAAGCCTGGCCCCTGGGGACCATCGGGCCCCTTACAGGTGTAATGCCTGTACCCCACTGATGGTGGCCCTAGTGATCTAAGTATGTAATTAAACAATGAAAGAGCAGCAACAACATATGAGTTCACCCCCCAGGCCATCCATGTACCTTGGTCATATTTTTTTATTACATTTTTTCCTATTATTCATTGAGTAACCATAATGAGCCCTAACTAACTATTAATTTCCCTTCTCTCCTCTGCTAGATTGTTTTAACAATTTTTTTGCAAAGGCTTTTTTTCATAAGGCCTATACAGTATGTTAAAAAAAATCAGTAAATCACAAAGGTTTACACTATGCACATAAAAACAAGGGCCCAGATTCAGAGAGAATTAGATTATCGTAGAGTATCAGAAATACACTACGCCGCCGTTTTTTTCCTGGCTCTACGTGGAATCCAGGTAGATTTTGTCCAGTAAACGACGGCGGCGTAGTGTATTTCCCCCGTCGCAATCCATCTGCGCGAGTAGGGGGCGTGAAGCATTTAAAATAGGCGCGTTCCCGTGGCGATCGAACTGCGCATGCTCCGTTCCCAAATTTCCCGCCGTGCATTGCGCGAAATCACGTTGTTACGTCGTAGTAGCGTCGTTTACGTACATTCCTATTCCCGAACGAGTTACGTTAAAAAAATAATAATAATTTCAATTTGACGCGGGAACGACGGCCATACTTTACATGGGTTACGCACTGTTAGACCAGCAAAAAGCTCCTCTAACATTACGTAGCCAAAAAATGACGTAGGCGATTGCGAGGGACACTCGTACCTTCGTGGATCGCCATAAAAACTAATTTGCATACCCCGACGGTAAAAACGACACGGACTCCACCCAGCGGTCGCAAAAATATCGCAACGTAGATCCGAAGGCTTACGAGGACGTAAGCCTCTCGGATCGAAGCCCGAAGCCGCCGTATCATGGTTTGAGGATTCAAACTAGTGATACGGCGCGCAAAATTTGAAATTACTCCTGTCTAACACCAGATAGACAGGCGTAATCGCTCTATGAATCTGGGCCAAAATGTGTGCTTTCAGTGTACAGTATCACACGTTGTTTAAAAACTAGTACTTGCCAGACTTAAAAAAAAAAAAATGGATTTATCTTTTTTTTTGCCTTTAGAATATATTAAAAACATTTAATTTTTGTAGGCAACTTAAATGGCATCCCAGTCTTAGTCCATAGTATTCAATATTGGGTTGGCCCACCCTTTACAGCTATAAGACCTTCAACTCTTCTGGGAAGGCTGTCCACAACGTTTAGGAGTGTGTCTATGGGAATGTTTGACCATTCTTCCAGAAGCACATTTGTAAGGTCAGGCACTGATGTGGACGAGAAGGCCTGGCGAAGACTGCGAGCCAGGTTTTCTTGTCCACATCAGTGCCTGGCCACGTAAATGCGCTTCTGGAAGAATGGTCAAAGTTTCCCATAGACACACTCCTAAACCTTGTGAACAGCCTTCCCAGAAGAGTTGAAGCTGTTATAGCTTCAAAGGATAGGCCAACTCAATATTGAACCCTACAGACTTAAAACTGGGATGCCATTAAAGTTCACGTGCCTGGAAAGGCAGGTGTCCCAATACTTTTGGTAATATAGTGTATATCACATTGTATCATAGCTAATGACGAAGTTGTTGCCAAATAAATAGACCCATAGCCAAAATTTAAGGTGAACTGTAGAAATTCTGCCCCAAAGGGGGTATTTAGGAGCTGGAGTTCATTTATTTTATTTATTGAAGACATAAGTAGATTAAATGATATTTATGTAATATCAGCTGGGAGTTGAGCTTTAATAAACATTTGGTTTAGATGAGGTGCATGTGAAAGATGTAAAGTTCTGTATGATTGCCACGTTGCTATGCTTTGTTTTGTAAAAGTTTGGTTTAGGGATGTAAGCCAAGAGTTTTAAAGAGTGGGAGACATCCGAAGGAAACATTTAATTGGTGGCGGGGGTTCATTTATGGATTCACTGGAGATTCTTTTTAGTTCATGTTGGAAGGATTCCCCAGTCCCATTGCCTGTGAACTTGGAGCTGGCTATGTGAACATCCAGTAGATACATTTTATAGCTGTTCCCACCACACACAGTCATATTGTCACATAGTTACACCAGAATTCTGATCATTGCAATGTATGGAAACCATTACCATTGCTACTACTGTAACTGCTTGTGGTCCACACCAGTTCTTTCCATCTGGCCTTGTCTTTTGCCACGTTGACATTCTGCTTAACATCATGGCTGCCTGTTATTTCGTAGATATCGTCGATCTACTGTGTTCTTCTTTTGCCTTTCTTTACCTTCCTCTCTTCCACAGTCTACTACAGTTTATTGCATTTTCTCTACAATAGTCCTTCCAACAGATGTAGTTTTGCTTCATGGACCCATTGCAGCACCTCTTCATTCATGACTATGTTCGTCCAGATGATATTCAAGATCCTCCTGTAGCACCACAGTTCAAAACTTGTGAGCTTTGAGGCTGGATTCACACTTGTGCGCTGCGAATTTCGGCTCTCTTATCTCTGCAGAGAGATAAGAGAGCTGTTCAGCAGATCATCTCAGTTTTAGCTGCGAATTTAGTTGAGGGGAGGGGGGAAGTGTATTGAGGTGAATGAGAGAAATCCTGAAGAGAAATGAACACATCTGCAAATCAGATGCATGCCTATAGAAGATAATGGGACTGAATTTGCACCTGAGCCACACGGCAATGCCTAGAAAAGGCACACGTTTTTTTCGGTAATGCGCAGTGCGAATGCATCGCACATATGTGAACCAGTCTCATTAAAATCAATGTATTTTATAATGTTATGCGAATTGGATGCGGTTTGAGCCGCAACCAATTCGCATAGGTGTGAACCCGGCCTTAAAGACATTGTCAGAAATTAATAAAAAAATGGCTGAAATAAACATTGTCTTTCAGATGGAGCACAGTCAATCGGCTCTTAAATTTTCATTGTCTAAACTGTATGGGAAAAAAGAAGTTGATTGGTTGCTTTTGGCAATGTAACCAGTTGAGATAGCTCTTGTCTCAGACACTTTACATTAATTCCCCCCATTGTGAGGAAAAACTTCATATCCAATAGGGTTGTCCCGATACCACTTTTTTAAGATCGAGTACAAGTACCGATACTTTTTTTCAAGTACTCGCCGATACCGATACTTTTATTTAATCTCATGTGACAGTGGCACATGTGTCAGTATTTTTTTTTTTTTTTAACAATGCTTTTTTAAGGGGGGGGGGGGGCAGTGTCAGTGTTTTTATGTTTTTTTTGTTATTACAATTTTTTTACAATAATTTTTTTATTATTTATTGCATTTATTTATTTATTTTTTATAGGGGGGGCTATAGTGAGATATTAGGGGTCTTAACAGACCTCTGACATCTCCCCTTTGAGACAGGGAAAGGGACTAGGGACACAGATTGCCCAGTTCCTTTCTCAGCAGCCTGAGCTGCACTAAAAATTAATGGAGAGAAGACAGCGGCTCCTCTTTATTCATTAACTGAGACATCGTAATCACAGGAGGTTACGATGGTTCAGTTATGTGAATGGACAGAATCAGTGATCACTGACTCTGTCCATTCAGAAAACGAAGGAGCCGGGTTTACCGGCTCCTACCTCCTCTCTCCATTCTGACAGATTGAGGGAGATGGCAGCACGGAGGGGGAGAAGAGAGGGGGACAAATGCACGGGGGAGAAGAGAGGGGGGCAGCAGCACAGAGGAGAAGAGAGGGGGACAGATGCATGGAGGATAAGAGAGGGAGACAGATGCATGGAGGAAAAGAGAGGGGGACAAATGCATGGAGGGGGAGAAGAGAGGGGGACAGATGCATAGAGGGGGACAAGAGAGGGGGACAGATGCATGGAGGAGAAGAGAGGGAGACAGATGCATGGAGGAAAAGAGAGGAGGACAGATGCATGGAGGGGGAGAAGAGAGGGGGACATATGCATGACGGGGGAGAAGAGAGGGGGACAGATGCACGGAGGAGGAGAAGAGGGGGACAGATGCACGGAGGGGGATACGGAGAAGAGAGGGGGACACGGGGCAGCATGGAGGGGGACAGCAGCATAGAGAAGGATACAGCAGAACGGGGGGAGACTAGAGGAGGATAGGGGACAGTCAGCGGTAATCGTGTGTGGAAGAGAAGCACCGATCACCACTGAAAGCCGTGCAGGGGTGGGGTTTGTAAGAGGAAGAGAGGACTCTCCCACCGCACTGATCACCCTGACTGCCCGGGTATCGGGTGAAGCATCGGAGCATTTGCCCGAGTACAAGTACTCGGGAAAATGCTCGGTATCGGTACCAATGCCGATACTAGTGTCGGGACAACTCTAATATCCAAGAAGGAGGCAGACTTGTGTTTGTACTTAGGGGGAAATATTCACCCAGCAGCTCTTTGTGTCTCCGAATACTTAGGGCTATGAATAAGCACTTTTGAAAGTGTGAAACGCGTCAGCTCCTGTATTCCGCTATTTACTGTGGCTTGTATTTTTTGGATTATTACCTCTTTTTTAACCACTTCAAACCCGCGGTATAGCCGAATGACGGCTACAGCACGGGTCTGAATATCCAACCTGCCGTCAAAAGACGGCCGCCCCTTTGGGCGTTCCCAACGCGCGCTCTAGAGCGCGCTGCGGGGAAGCCCTGTGTTGGCCGTGTCCCTTGGACACAGCCAATCACAGATGGCGGCGAACGGCCAATCAGAGTGGCCGTTTGCGATGCGATCTGTGCGGCGAATGAGAGATGATCTCACAGATAATCTCTCATTGCCGTTTTACACAGAGACAGCGTCCTGTCTCTGGAGAGGAGGAGACCGATCTGTGTCCCTTGTACATAGGGACACAGATCGGTCACCCCCCTCCCCCCACAGTTAGAACACACCTAGGATACATTTAACCCCTTCCTCACCCCCTATTGTTAACCCCTTCAATGCCAGTCATATTTATAGCACTGATCGCAGTATAAATGTGAATGGCGCCAAAAATGTGTCAAAAGTGTCCAATGTGTCCGTCATAACGTCGCAGTACCAAAAAAAACGCAGATCGCTGCGATCTCTAGTAAAAAAATTAATAAAATAATTGTGTCCCCTATTTTGTAAGCACTATAACTTTTGCGCAAACCAGTCGCTTATTGCGTTTTTTTTTTTTTTTACCAAAAATATGTAGAAGAATACTTATCGTCAGTTTTGTTTGGGAGCCACGTCGTACGACCGCGCAATTGTCAGTTAAAGCGACGCAGTGCCGGAAGCACTGGGTATCTTTGCCCAGTAAGCAAGTGGTTAATAAAGGCATTGATTTTGAGTGCGGCTGTCCAGAATTTTCTCTTCATCCAATCCCTGAAAACGTTGTTTGGCCTTGGCGATTCCGACTCTAATGTCAGCATTTTTCTTGAGGTTTAATTGATCCACATTTCATTTAGAAGTAATTATGTATATAAGCGCATTCGCAAATGAAGTAGAGCTGTGGCCAGGTGATGGACAAATATTTACAAGTCTTCACTGCCTTCTGAAGGAGAAAAATAAGTAGGTGTGGCACTGTTCAATAATTGACTTTCAATGTGGTGGTGATGTAAGGTGGGCGTGAATGTAACACCAGTAAATAATGTGCAAAATTCTGACAAATAAATTATAAGTGTGCATGAAAAATAAGCAATAAATAAATAAATACAAATTTTAAAAGTTAAATTCCTATTGAGCATTCAAATAAGTGCAAAAGCATTAAAAAACATGTATTGCTAATACTAAAGCCACTGCCCGGTAAATGATGCAAGGACGCACGTTGACTCTGCATCTACACGTTTCGTCACTCTGACGTCATCTGGATCGTACGTATATGCCTGCTTCACCTCCTACATACTTAACTACCTGCTGCAGCATTGGTTCTCAATAGGGTTGTCCCGATACCACTTTTTTAATACCGAGTACAAGTACCGATACTTTTTTTCATGTACTCGCCGATACCGAATACCGATACTTTTTTTAAATGTCATGTGACAGTTTTCAAACCACAATACAGACTAAGGATATTTTCTTTAGAATTATGAAGAACTCTAACTCAAGACATTATAAAATAATAAAAATGAGTAAAAATGAATAAAAATGTTTTATTTGCTTGTCACGCAGTAGTAAAAAACTCATAGAATTTTCACAGAACATGTTGATAAATACAAAAAAAGTATCGGCAGAAGCATCGGGAGCATTGCGCGAGTACAATTACTCCCGCAAATACTCGGTATTGGTCCCGATACTAGTATCGGTATCGGGACAACCCTAGTTCTCAAGCTGCCGCTGTCCCTGTCTGGGTCTAAGCCCAATAACTGAGCGGTCACACAACCTCTAATCGCTTAGTTTCCGAGTCCACTCTGAGCAAAGAGTGGTCACCTCTCTTTCTACTGCCCCCCCCCCCCAGCACTGGGCAGGAGAGGGGGCGGGAGCGGCTTTCTCAGTTTCTCAGCAGCATGTAAGACATTTGGGTGGATCCCAACATTATTGTCAGGATCCCTTCAGATTCTAGAGCTGCTCTGTGACGTCACCCAATAGTAGGCTTAACCCTCTGTAGGCTGAACCTGTGTCATAGTATTGCACAAGTAAGTGCACTCTTGTAACCCACAAGAGAAGTATCACCAAAAGAGCTTTGACCATACTTCTCTTTTAATATTGTATAATCGCTTATAAACATGTTATTTTGTTTGGCTGTTTTTGAGAACATCAGTGAAGGAACAGGAAGCGGGGGGAAGAGTTAACATTCTTTGGCGATTGCAAGAAGCTCTTGTCTCTGTCTAGCTGCCTTCAGAGGAGCTGGTTTTGTGATCTAGCATGCAGTGATATCTGGAGAAAGCAGAAGCATTGATATTTCCCTGCTGGACCTCACTGTCCCAAGTCATCATCAATGCATAAGCAGAGGCTGCCTGTGATCTAGTTTGAAAGTAATGAATGTTCCACACCAAAGCAAACTTTGAAATATCTTAGAGCGCTAAGTTTGCTGTGATTTCCTTTAAAGGCGTAGCAGCAGGTGGAGTGAAAAGGCTCCATCATGAAAATGAAATTCCCCTAACCATTTGGTTATTAATAACATCATAAATGTAAAACTATCAGATGACTGAAGCGATTTGCTCTTTTTTAATGTGTTTTATAGTATCCTCATGTAAAGGATAGAATTACCTTGTATCTGTTGGACTACAGAACACCTCCGCCTCGGCTTGCCTTCTTAACGTATACTGTTCCGTAGTTCAGTATAGGAAAACTCAGGCAGGGCTGGCAATGCTTTTTGGAATTTTAGCGATCAGTGGTCAATGTGATCTCCCGACAGAAGGTTGCTCACTAGATTTCTGGCAGAGAGCGGGAGTCAATAGCGCCATGCTTCTGTCATAGCCAATTAGGAGATGAGTCCCGGGCAGCCGATACACTCCTGCAATATCACTGGAACTAGATGGGCTCAGGTAAGTATTTGAACCCACTAATGATTAGAAAACAAACATTACAAATAAAATGTTTTGCACAAATTTTTACTGCCATCCAGTGACAGATAAGGAACTGTACTTTTACCCTCGGCTCACATCTGTGCGTGTGGCTGTGGGTGTGGGCATCGCATCGATTCCCACTCCTGCAAACACCCGCAGTCAAAGGAAAGGGGGGAAGAGAGGAACATCCTATTTTAAGTGAATTTCTGCTTTTAACTGCCCATAGATGGGTCATTTTTTTTTTTTTTTTGTTCATCCAGAGGGCTGAATGAAAAAACAAACAGATTCCTCCGTCCACACAAGATGGATAAAGGAATACCCCTGTTGGGACATTGCATTCTGACAACTGGCGCAGCTCTTTAACCATGTGATCGGCAGTGCCCATCAGTTTCACCTATTCGTGACGCCTATCAGTGCCCACCAGTACCACCCATCAGTGCCGCATATTAGTGCCTCCTCATCATTGCCACCTAATCAGTGCCCATAAGTGCTGCCTCATCAGTGCCCATAAGTGCCACCTCATCGGTGCCCATCAGTGCAGCTTATCAGTGCACATCAGTGAAGGAGAAAAATTACTTGGTTACAAAATTTACTGACAAATGGCCTGGGCAACAAGGGGTTAAATGTGCCCTGTATTGAGGTAGTTAAAGTGGAGTTCCACCCATTTTTTTATGTTTGTCTGTGCTGCATGCCCTAATCTCATAGTGTTCAGAATGGACAATTTTTATTTATTTTGTTGCTTGTAAATACCTTTATTTTGTAGTCCTTCATTACTTCCTCCTCCTTATTAGCCTTTTTTTTAAAAAGCCTATGGCGTGTGAAACACACTCAAAAAACTCCACCCGGTGCAGAAAAAATGTGCACACACATAAAGAGTGTTCACAAAAACGTGCAGACAGGTGCAACGTCAAGTGGTCCTCCTGTGCAGAAGGGACCCAAACCCTGATCCCCCGGGGCGTTAGGCTCCAGACGGGGACTGAGTTACTGTGGTCCGAGCAACCGAAGCCGACACGGACCCAACTTCCTTGGAGGGACTACCGAAACAGAACCCTCCAAGTACTAGGTGGGACTCCCCCGAAGGGAGACCCCATGAGAGCAGGCGAACTAAGCCAGAAGGCCATGTCCACCCACTCCCAAGACGTGGGAGGACCGGCACCCTACTAATCACACTGTGTACAAAACGTGCACAAACAAAAAAAAAGACAAAAACGTGACAAACATAGGAAATAAATTAAATAAAGTGGGGGAAAGGGATAGTGGAGAGGAGAGTGAAAGAAGTGGTCATTGTGTTCAACAATGACCAGGCCCTCCGGCCAGGAATAAAAAATTCCTCCGGTCCTGGCCAAAAGGCCCGGCCCAGGAGGCAGGTGCTAAAAAAGCGTGTAGCTGGTGCAGTGACCGTGGTGTCGTTAAATCTAGCCTAGGCCAGTGATGGCGAACCTTGGCACCCCAGATGTTTTAGAACTACATTTCCCATGATGCTCAAGCTCTCTGCAGGGTGGTTGAGCATCATGGGAAATGTAGTTCCAAAACATCTGGGGTGCCAAGGTTCACCATCACTGGCCTAGGCTATTAAGTCACATGGCTATTTGCAAGGGTTTCTGGGATAGGCATCATGTTTCCCAGTAGTCCTTGCAAACCTGACTGAAACCTATTACATTGCTTGTGCAGCACTGAGCATGTGCGAGATATGCAAAGCTGAAATCCAGGAAGTCATACAGTCTGGCTTCATGATGCCCACACTTAAGATGGCCACAGTCTATTTCTAGATTATAAACTAAATGCTGTAACAACCTAACAAAACTGACCTTAGTTTACAGACTAACTTTACTAGAATACATTAAGCTTGTGTATTACAGGGGTATTTATATTTAAATAGTGAAATTGTGGGTGGAACTCCCCTTTAAACAGCGGTGGGCACACATGGACTAAGGCTGGGTTCACACTGCTGTAAGGGGCAGCTCACAGCAGGGGTCCGGTGCGTCCCTGTTCATCATTTCAGGTTCGACTTTGGTCCGAATTTTTGGCTGAATTCAGAACCTGAAACTGACCAGAATACGCACAGGACACCTGTGCAATTCACTCCGGAGCCACTCCGAAGATGTGTGAACCGGCTCCATAGAGAGCCAGTCACAATCTGCTGTCCGCCATACGCATCCGAATCGCAATAGTGTGAACCCAGCCTGAAATTTGTCTGGTCCCTGCTGAACTGGACAGAATTTCGATCTAGTAGTGGCCAGCTTTACCTTGCAGCCATTGGCCACAAATTGCCTGTGTCTTTGGTGGTCCGCTCAAAGTGTCTGTCGTCTCAGCTTTATGATTTAGTCTTTACATAAACAGTTTACAGAATGAGGCCGTTCAGTTTCTGGCTTATCTCTGCTTTTCGCTCTCAGTTGAGAGTATGAGAGATCAGGGTGGATTTCCCTTGGGGAAGGGTGGGATAATCAAACATTTACTGCACACAGCTAACTAAAGCATTCTTCTTGTAGTAACTTTCCTCAGAACATCCTCGGCAGCTCGAGTCATTGTGTAGAAGTCTGTGTAGCTCAGGCTGTCCTTCACGTCTATAACCTTTGCTGGTGAAGCACCTGTATTTACATTAGCTTCCTGGGAAGAGCATCACTCATGTTCTGGCTCTCTGGCAGCGGGAGACAAATGAATGTGTGGAAAACGGCGCCTGCGGCTCTAGCTGTGTTTTTATATTTTGTTCACTGCTACAATTTACTTAGTAGTGACTGTGACTGAATAGTGCTTGTGCTGTGTCTACACAGATGGACCCCATCCACAAACCTATGATGAGCCCTAACTTTGGAGTTCCACTTATCAAGGTGAAACGACCGGTCATTTCCTGCAATGTGTGTCAGATACGCTTCAACTCTGAGGTAAGTGATTCCACTCACTCCTAGAAAGTGCTGAGCTCCGGAACTGAATTCTATTAAGAATTTATTTATCCAGGGAGCTATTTCCACAGATGTTCTTGGACAGAGACTTTCCGTGCAGCTTTCTTTATTTCTTGCCATACTTTTCTTCTATTTTAGGGATTTGGGAATGGTATTTTTGATGCTGTGCCTTATGGGGCTTTCGCTTCCAATGCCTGAATAGTTAGCGGGATTTAGTCCCCCAATATCATAAATTGTCTTCACTTTGAAACTGATTGACAGCTCATGCTGGGAGCAAGACAGTGACAGTGACAGTGGTTTATAGGGAAAATCCAAACCGATATATATAATGCAGGCTGTCACTAGCATTCTTATGGCAGTTTTATGTTTTTCTGAGACCCCACTATAATATCGTTTTATCTGCTGATTTTGGTAATGGATCCTTATTTTTTTTATTTCAGCGGGATGACATTGCTGGGTATACTAAGCAACATTGTCAACCTGTGAGCAGGGTAGTCTAAAGCCTTGTACACACAATCGGATTATCCGACGGGAATTGTGTGATGGCAGGATGTTGTCAGATAATCCGACCATTTGTACGATCCATCGAATAATTGTTGTCGGCATGCTTTAAAATTTTCCAACAACAAATGTGTGATATCGGATTATCCGATCGTGTCTACACAAGTCCGTTGGTAAAAAATCCAAAGTACAAACACGCAATCTCCAAACCAAGGCTAACCATAAGACAACATTAGCAGAAGTTGCCCAAAGGGTGGTGCCAAAGAGCTGAAAAACGACATCGTTTCCTTTTGTTGGCCAACAATTCTTTGCCGTTTGTATGCAATACAAGATCACGGCCAACACCCTTCGCACAAAATGCCGCGGCTTTGTCCGATGGAAATCCAATTGTGTGTACGAGGCTTAAAGGAACACTAAACATAAATAAAAAATAAAAATAACAAACATGGTATACTTACCTCCACTGTGCAGCTTATTTTGTGATTTGCACAGAGTGGCCCCGAACCTGGTCTTCTGGAGTCCCTCGGCGGCTGTCTCGGCTCCTCCCCGCAAGAACTAACCACCTTAATGCAAGCAAGCTCGCATGGTGGTTAGTTCTTGCAGGTGTGCTGCAGTGATACAGCCGGCGACTATAGCTGCTCACTGTATCACTCTGCCCCGCCCCCGGCGCACCACATCATTGGATATGATTGACAGCAGCGTGAGCCAATGGCGCTGCTTTCAATCATCCAATGAATGAGCCGAGAAGTCTGCGTGTTCACGGTGCAGGACTTTTTAAGGGGTCAGGTAAGTAAATGGGGGGCTCAGGGGGTTGCTAATCCACAGATGTTTTTTCACCTTAATGCATAGAATGCATAAGGCAGAAATTTTTTTTTTTCTTAAATAACAAACATGTTATACTTACCTCCACTGTGCATCTCGTTTTGCACAGAGTGGCCCCGATCCACGTCTTCTTGGGTCCCTTGGTGGCTGTCTCGGCTCCTCCTCGCAAAAGCGTTCTACCTTCATGCGAGCGAGCATGGTGGAAAGCTTTTGCGAGTGCTTTTGCGAGTGCTTTTCCGGCCATAGACGCCGACTGTATCACTCGGATCCGCCCCCTGGCGCGCCGCGTCATCCGCTGTGATTGACAGCAGCACCAGCCAATGGCTGCGCTGCTATCAATCTGCCCAGCCTAGCCAATCAACAGCCAGACTGGGAACCAAACAGGATGACAAGCACGGGCCTGGGAATTTCGAACGGTCAGGTAAGTAAACCGGGGGCTTTTACCTTTACAACCCCTTTAAAGTGGTCTGTAAGGGTTTACAACCACTTTAAGAAGCTTAGAGGTAGCTTTGAATGGAGTTTAAAGGGGTTGTAAAGGTACAAGTTTTTTTACCTTAATGCATCCTATGCATTAAGGTAAAAAAACATCTCACAGCACCGGCCCCCCCCCGAGCCCCCAGTGTACTTACCTGACCGTTCGAATCTCCCGGGCGCGTCCACGTCGTCCTCTTCAGTTCCCAGCCTGGCCGTTGATTGGCTAGGCTGGGCGGATTGATAGCAGTGCAGCCATTGGCTAGCGCTGCTGTCAATCAGAGCGGATGACGCGGCGTGCCGGGGGGCGGAGCCGAGTGATACAGTCGGCGGCTATGGCCGCCGCTGTATCACGGGAGCGCGCTCGCAAAAGCTTTCCTCCGTGCGAGCGCCCTCGCATGAAGAGGGAAAGCTTTTGCGAGGAGGAGCCCAGACAGCCGCCGAGGGACCCCAGAAGACAGCTTTCCGGGCCACTCTCTGCAAAACTAACTGCACAGTGGAGGTAAGTATAACATGTTTGTTATTTTTTTTTTAAAAGCCCTGACTTTAGTGTCCCTTTAAGTATTTTAAGTAAGGGGGGAAAAAAAAAATCGGAAAATTAACCCCTTCATTCCCGGCGTATAGTCATGACGTCCGCAGATGGGATCTCCCATCCTGGGCGGGCGTCATACGACATCTTCCACTTCCTGCGTGTGGGCGGGGCGCGTGCGTGCGGCCGCCACATCAATAAGGAGCTGTTGTGTGTGCCCGGTGGCCGTGATGTCCGCACTGGGCACCTGCGATCGCTCCTGACAGAGCAAATGAAGAATCAGAGCAGAGAATGTTCCAGTTGCACCTTTTTCAAACCTTGTATTTGACGTTCTGCGGAGGAGCACAGATAGTGCTCAGCGGAGCTGTTCTTTAATCCAGTGATTTTTTTTTATTGATTCTTTTGCTAGCGTACTTTCCTTTATTGAAAATGTATTTAATTACATGTAAGTGGTGATTTAGACTTGTGCGCCTGCCAAGAATTGTATGTGTGCCCTGCTTAGAAATAGCCTGTATGCACAATGCAAATTAATTGTGGCAGACCCGTATCTCTGCCTGACTGATTCACATCTAATCCGCCTTTGCTAGCTCTAGTTAACTGTCCTGCTTTTGAAACAGCTGTCTTAACAGCTGGGCTGCTTCAAATGATATTTCAGCTCCCCGCACCCAGCCAGAGGGGGGGGGGGGGAAAGTAAAATGGGAGGAGGGACCCCTGAGAGAGCTTTTGTTTGTTTCCCATCCGCAGCTGCATACTCCGAACAAGGACAAAAATCCCAAGGAGTTTGTACTAATATTTATGCCCTGCAGTATGTGATTTTATGAAGGAAGGAGACTGGTGATTCCTTGGATCGATTTTCTGTAGATACAATTAGCTGCATTATTGCATACGTTGTAAAGGCCTGCTTGTCACTTTTCTCTGCAGTTATACTAGGGAACATTTCAAAGGCCTCATAAGTACGAGAGATCCTAACTAGGTATGGGGAAACAGAGCTGGATAGATTGAGATTTAATCCTGATCTGTCAATCTCTTCTACATGTCATTCAGCATTTCCCAACCCATCAACATTCTATAGCAGAAATCTCATTCTAAGGGGAACAGCAGTAATCCAAGACTGAGACAACCAGGAACGGTCCAAGCAAATTTGTCCTGCACTTTAATTTTGCAATGCAGCAAATAAATATAGTTTAATGCAGGAGGACTTTGTACAGCAAAAAAAAATAAAAAATCTGCTCATCTGAAGCCTTTACTAGATTCAGGTTACATCGTTATTTAGTTCCCTTTAATGGGTTCCCCAAAACAAAAAAAGCAGCACATGTACCTTTTTAGTGTTGTGTTAGCAGTCACCCTTTTCACCCAGCAGCAGGTCGCCACAACAGAGAGGAGCCCTAAGCATCAGTCAGGCCATACATGTGTAAAGGTCTGACTAATAATGAGGCCTAGCTAGAAGGTAAAAAGTGGACCTAGGACGGAGGCTTTATACTCACCCCAAGCTCTGCTAAGCTCCAGGACCTAGAAAAGGAATTACGATTGTGAGAAAACAATGTTTTTTCCTCATCCCATAAATCCTTGTTAGAAATGACCGTAGATGACCCATATGCCCCATTCACAATCCTGACAGCCAGTGCCTCACAATGTTGTAGAGCAGTGGTTCTCAACCCTGTCGTCAAGTACCCCCAACAGGCCATGTTTTGTGAATTTCTCTTGGATAAAATAGCTGTCCAAAATACCAAACCATTGACTCTGATTTAACCACTTAAGGACCGCCTACTGCACATTTACGTCGGCAGAATGGCACGGCTGGGCACATCAACGTATATATACGTTGATTTTAGTACCCAGCCGTGGGGCGCGCGCCCGCGACCCGGTCCGAAGCTCCAGGACCGGGACAGCGGGATTCACGGACCCGATCGCCGCTGGAGTGCGGCGATCCGTCCCTGGAGCGGAAGAACGGGGAGAGCCGTGTGTACACACGGCTTCCCCGTGCTTCTCTGTGGCCGTAGCATCGATCGCGTCATCCCTGTAATAGGGGGACGCGATCGATGACGTCACACCTACAGCCACACCCCCATACAGTTGTAAACACACACATTAGGTCACACATCCCCTACAGCGCCACCTGTGGTTAACTCCCAAACTGCAACTGTCATTTCCACAGTAAACAATGCAATTTAAATGCATTTTTTGCTGTGAAAATGACAATTGTCCCAAAAATGTGTCAAAATTGTCCGAAGTGTCCGCCATATTGTCGCAGTCACGAAAAAAATCGTTGATCGTCGCTATTAGTAGTAAAAAAAAAAATAATTAATAAAAATGCAATAAAACTATCCCTTATTTTGTAAACGCTATACATTTTGCGAAAACCAACCGATAAACGCTTATTGCTTTTTTTTTACCAAAAATACGTAGAAGAATACGTATCGGCCTAAACTGAGGAAAAAAAATGTTTTTTTATATATTTTTGGGGGATATTTATTATAGCAAAAAGTAAAAAATATTGAATTTTTTTAAAATTGTCGCTATATTTTTGTTTATAGCGCAAAAAATAAAAACCGCAGAGGTGATCAAATACCACCAAAAGAAAGCTCTATTTGTGGGGAAAAAAGGACGCCAATTTTGTTTGGGAGCCACGTCGCACGACCGCGCAATTGTCAGTTAAAACGACGCAGTGCCGAATCGCAAAAAGGGGCAAGGTCCTTTACCTGCATTTTGGTCCGGGTCTTAAGTGGTTAAAGTACCTGTGTAAGATAACGGAAAACCTGCAAACATGGCCTGTTGGGGGTTCTCGAGGACAGGGCAGAGAACCACTGTTGTAGAGTACCATGATAGGTGGGGGCGCTACACAGGAATGGGCGATCTAACAAAACACATCAAATTAAAGAGACCCTGTCACCATCATACAAAATTGCAGGTAAAGGCACAATAAGGTGAATTAAATATTGTAAATGCTTACTTGCAGTGTTTTTTCTTTCGGTCAGTAATTTTTTTATTCACTTTAAATGTGCATATGAATTTATGAGAAAATGTGGCTAATGCCCCGTACACCTGATCGGAAATTCCGACAGCAAAAGTCCGATGCGAGCTTTTGAATGGAAAGATTGAGAGCTGGTTCTTAAATTTTCCAACTGAAAAAATTCCTATCTGAAAATCCAATCGTCTTTAGTAATTCCGAAGCGCATAATTCAGACGCATGCTCGGAAACAATTTGACCCATGCTTAGAAGCGTTGAACTTCTTTTTCTCAGCTCGTCGTAGTGTTGTACGTTGTATGGCAGCCAAGGTTTTTTCTTGCGGAAAATCCGATCATGTGTACGCAGCATAAGAGAATGTTCTATAGTCCCCTTTCACCTTGCATGCCATAGCCCTCTCATGTTTTGGAGGGTCCAGTTACCATCAGTACTAAAACCAAGTTAATAAAATAGGAGTATATAGACTCATATACAGGGATTCAATACTAGCCAAACACAAAGATCATACCCCATTTTACCATGTATAACTTGGTGGGGTTCTTTGAAGCTAATCCATACAAATTAACTAAACCCATCTGTGCTAGGCCAGCATTTCTGCCCCTTTCTTCAGCTGGGACTGCTGACATTATTTACAAGATGGCGGCACCCAGCAGCAGTCTCAGGGTTTTTGGATGTTTGCATCAAAGGAGGCTTTTACAGATAAATAAAACAATAATGTAATAGAATAACATGCATAAAATACCCGGAATGCACATATAATCATATGATCATTTTTTTGTTAAAAAATGAATGGTTCTCTTTAAGGATCGAGTACACCTACACCTTGCCTTTGGATCAGCCACAGTTATTTTTTAAATGTTTTATCAGCCCTGAAATTTGTGAGTTGGAATGTAGCAATGGAGTGCTGCTTTGTGACTAAGCTGTATTGCCTAACTGCAGCCCTGAAAAGTGAGGTCAGCGACATGCTTGCATATGCAGATTCAGCTAAATGCTCAGAGTTCCATGTCATTTTTTACATTTCTTCCTCCACCCCCAAGTTACCAAATCACTACTCAGCCTCTAGCCTTCAGAGCTCCCTTACATGTCTGCCCTCGACATTCAGAACTGGTCCTCTTCAAGGTTACATGATGGGTAAAGCCATTTAACCAGTTCCAGGCTGGAACTGACACACACCTCAATGAGGCATTAGCCTGTGCTCACAATGTATCACTTCATAGATGAGCATCATACCTTTAGTCAGGGCTTTTTTTCTGGGGGAACTTGGTGGAACTCAGTTCCACCACCTTTGGCTCAGACCCTTTGGTGCCCGCTCACCACAATCACTTGTGAACACAGAAGTCTGGTTTCTGTGTTTACAAGTGACTGCTTTGTAACCCCCTGAACTCTGCACACTGTATGTAATGCAATTCTGGTATTTAATGCCCCTTTAAGACCCTTCTACTGTTTGTGAAATCTGAACGGGTCGTGGTTGAGTTCCTGCACTTATTTCCTGTGAAAAAAAGCTCTGCCTTTAGTGTCAGATTTCATATGCCACATTAAAACGTGAGTGCCAGCCTATACAGCAGACTCGTCTACCGGTGGTGATGGACATGGACCCCAGCCCTCCTGGATTTGATTTCTAGAATAAAGGTATGTATCCTGTAACATACCGGTGGTGACCTCATATCAAAAGAAGGGCTGTGGACCCTGCTCTGGTCTTGATGACGTCAGAACATTAGACCCCTAGAGCAGAAGCTGCGGGGACCAGTCTAGCTGTGGAGAGGAGCAGGTAAGTACATTTCCTTTTATTGTTCCCCAGAGCAGGGGTCTGCAAACTTTTCAAACAAAGGGCCACTTTATTGTCCTTCAGACTTTACGAGGGCCGGATTGTGGCCAGCAGGGACAGAACATGTCACAGATCCAGCATCAGTGAGAATACATATTGCATTAGGTTTGGTAGCCAATAGGAGGAGGTGTAGTCCCCCTATTAGTAGGAGGTATAGTATCCCATCATTGGGATTGGTGGAAGATATAATGCCCCATTGCTGGTGTCAGTGGAATAAATAGTGCCTTATATCAGTGGGAAGAATTGTGCTCCAAGGGCCGGATAAAGACTATCAAAGGGCCACATCTGGCCCTCGGGCCGCAATTTGGAGACCCCTGCCCTAGAGCACAGGTGTCAAACACAAGGCCCGCAGGCCATTTTATATGGCCCTCGCACCTAGGTTTTTTTTTTTTTGCCAGAACCCTGCACACTGTGGATAGCACACTCCTCAACCCTGCCCTCTGTACACATTGCATCCCTGAACTTTGCACTCTGTACATAGCTCACCCCTGAATCCTGCACTTGGTACATAGCACACCCCCAAACTCTGCACATAACACACTCCTGGTATTTATTACTATTATTAAGATCTTCCCACTGGTAGTGCATTTTGTGGTCCAGTTCCTGCACCAATTCTAAGAAAAGAAAAGCCCTGGATACATGTATGTACTCTTACAAATGCAACCGGCCCTTTGAGGACAACCATAATATTGATGCGGCCCTCGACAATATTGAGTTTTACACCCCTGCCCTAGAGCAATTAACCCTTACAGTGCAAGCACAGCCACACTGCAGAGGATAATTTTTATTTGCCTGGAGTTGGGCTTTAGCTTTGCAGATATTACATTTTATATGCTACTTTTTCCAATATGCAAAACTGAGCAAAAGGCAATTTAAGTATTTTGGGTTTGGATCGGATGGATCCCACTCTGAACATAAATGTGAAAATTCAATTACCCCTGATCCTCATTGTGCTTCATATTTGCCAGTAGGAAACATAAACGGAGTTTGGGCTGAGCTCTTGCTTCCTGTATCTTCCTATTCTAGAAAGTAAATTGGAAGAACTGCATCTCTGGGGATTGAACTGTTTCTCACAAATTGTTTGTTTTGTAACTTGCTCACTTGGACTGGATGCTTGTTAACTAAGAATAAAGAAGCGTGCACAGCTTTGGTCTGTGAAGCTTGTGTCTTTTGTACAGATAAGGAATTATTCCCCACTGAGCCAGTCATTCTGACTTCAGAACATCAATTCCCAAATATCTTCATCTGATTCATTCACAGGCATCCAGAAATCATTCCTGCTAGGTTTCCAAATTTAGCCATAAATGTTTACTGCAAATGTTCCCGTAGCTTTAGTTTTGTATTCCTTCTCTCACTTCTTCTGTGTCCTCCCAACATATGGACTGGGCTCAGGAGTTACTTGGCAGTCAGCCCTGTCATTGGTATTCAGATAAGTAGAAAAGACCTTCTACCTTCATTAAGAACACGTCCGCAGGTGTGATATCTATTGGCTGGACCTTCTGTGCTTTCTGGATCAGAAGATTTTAGGCAGTTTAGAGCATCCAGACCAAAATATACAAAAATATATTTTAAAGGATAAGTATTGTCTCCCCAGAGCCTTCACTCACCCCTAGCCACATTGCACCTACAGAGCTGAAGCATGCACCAGGACAATGGTAGCGTGTCCATAAGTGGCGCAGGGGCCGCTCCCCCCAATCCATGCGTCCGCACCCCTAATCTACATACAGGGTGCCAGACGCATGAATTTCAATGTTTTTTTTTTCTGGAAGCACGATTACAGCCTGAGGCTCTAATTGGCTTAAAAGAGGGGTGGGCACAGGGCACAGAGCCCACCCAGTTGTGTGAGAATAGCAAATTAATATTCGCTATTGTCTTCCTGATTCTCCTCCTGTCCATTCAGGAAGCTGGTCTTAAGACCTGATTGGGCGAGATGAGAAGTGACCATATCATCCGCCGAGAAGGAGGAGATGCAGGGCAAGCCACAGTGAAGCCGATGAGGCGGAGGAGATACAGGAAGGAGCGGAGCTGCTTGCAACTTAGATGGGGTAAGTGTGGGGCTAGTGGGTGGTAGAGCGACGGAGGGATCGCCCGGATAAGCAAAGTGGGGGCAGGATGATGAGGTCATCGACCAACCGATTGAACTGTGTCTGTGTGGGGGGGGGGTTTGTTTGCTGCCCCCCTAAAAATTGAGCACCAGCTGCCACTGCACCATAGACAAAGAAAATGGCAGATGAAGACTGCTGTTATTCCTATGATTGTTCATAGTCATCATGTGCCTTTTGTGATGGGAATTATACAGTGGAGAGCAGGGTAGAGGAAGCAAAATTAAAAAAAAAATGTTGTACAAGAGAAAATATGATTAATGCCATTGCTTACCTTTGTTTTAAAATGCTATTTGCCTGGCTGTTCCTGGGCTAATTACTTTCTGAAAAGGGGACAGTCCCTTCAAATGAGGGACAGTTGGGAGCTATGGTAAAGTCAGAGGAATGTCAGAGCTTCCCATATGCTGTTAGATCAGTAGCCAGCTTGACAGCCAGGAAAATAGTATTTTTAGAAGCAGTCAACAATTTCAGCCTCCATTTCTCAATGCATATCTTTTTTAAAGAAGGATTCTCACCATAAGTTAAAAAGACTTGTTAAATTACCCAGTGGACCCCATGTACATATCACATGTAAGCGTTAAAATCTGTGATGTGTCTTGGAAATAAAATGCAATTTTTATTACTGTTAGTGCTGGCTGTAGTTTCTCCCCAGGCAGATGCCCAAATTATGGGTGCTTCTATATAGTTGGCACAGGTAGCACTAAAGCCACAGCCCACTCTCAATTCTGCAGCCTTTCTTGTCATGCAACCCTGCCCCAGAAAGGGCAGAAGGATGCACACACAGAGTAGGTGAACTACTCTGTGTGTGCATCCTTCTGCCCTTTCTGCTCCATTTACATTCTGCAGCCATACCTACTCCGCTACTGTAAAAAGACTGAGCCCCCAATCTCCCATAGCTGACGGCTAATACAGAGGACAACATTACTACACTAGTAGCTGGTGGCTTGTGCTGTTGCTTTCTGTTTTTGTGAATGTCTGGTTCCACTGCCCAGCCACTGTCATTCACACAACTCAAGCCACCAGCTACTACTGTAGTAATCTCTTCGGAACTAGTTGACTGCTTCAGAAAATTAAAGGCTCAGCCTTTTATTTGTACAGATGTAGCAGTGGAGGCACAGGGATGCATGGCAAGGGGGCGGTAGATGTTCTGCTCAAAAGCCTTATTAACTTCCGGGGGAAACTTCAAGTTTAAAAAAAAGTGACCATATAGTTAATAAGCTAAAAACAAAGCTAAACTTTAGGCATTACATGGTGCCAGAACTTGCCAGGAGCTTTAGAAAAATGCTTGAGGGCATATCTAAAACCTTTTTAAAACACAGAGCAAATGCTGACCTTTAGGAAATCAATATTTGCATGAGCTCTTCAAGGGGTTCCAGCAACAGAGATACTGGGCTTCGAGAATTGACCCTATGGTATATATGTTTGAATGTACAAAGAATAACATCAAGGGATCTTATGCCGCGTACACATGATTGGACATTCCGACCAAAACCGCAGATTTTTTTCAGACGGAATGTTGGCTCAAACTTGTGTTGCATACACGTGGTCACTCAAATGTTGCCAGAAATTCCAACCCTCAAGAACGCGATGGCGTATAACACGTATGACGAGCCGAGAAAAATGAAGCTCCTTAGGCAGTGCAGCTCTTCTGTTTGATATAGAGAATGTGTGGATTTTTGTGCGTCGGAATTGCATACTCACGTTTGGAAATTTCCGACAAGAACGTTTGTTGTTGGAAAAATTGAAAACCAGCTCTCAAATTCCGACAGCAAATATCCAATTGAGCATACACGCCGTCGGAATATCTGACTAAAAGCTCACATTGAGCATTTGTTGTCAGAAATTCGAGCATAATGCCGCGTACACACAACTTTTTTCGGGTTCTAAAAAATTATGTTTTTTTTTAATGTCATTAAAAACGATCATGTGTGGGCTCCAGAGCATTTTTCACAATCTAAAAAATGGCCATTAAAAATTTCGAACATGTTTTATTTTTTCACAACGTTTTTAACATTGTCGTTTTTAAGGTTGTAAAAAATGGTCGTGTGTGGGCTTTAACGATGTGAAAAAAACGCACATGCTCAGAAGCAAGTTATGAGACGGGACCGCTCGTTCTGATAAAACTAGCGCTCGTAATGGAGATAGCACATTCATCACGCTGTAACAGGCTGAAAAGCGCAAATCGTCTTTTATAGGTAGGTGATGGTGAAGCGCTGTGAATCCTAATAGGGTATATAACCAAAGGGTAAATACCAAGGGAGATAAGCTAAGTGACTGTATGGTGAACAGAGAGGTGAATAAGCAACAAATAAATAAACATGTGAAATGTACCAAACACACAATGGAATAAATAAAATGCAATATACAAAATATGAACCAAAAAAAAAAGAAAAAATTGTGAATAAAAAACACAAATGAAAATAGCTGTGCGTGACAGCACACGGCTAGGTGTAAAGCATATAAACACGTGAAAAGTCCATAAAAAATGGAGACTCCAAAGCCCAAAAAGTGGTACGGTGTGAAAGCAGCTACGTTGTGAAAGCAGGCAGACTTCGGTGCGCACACCTCTTGTGGTACTAAAATGCTCACCTCAGAGCCATAGCACGGATGGCCCAAAGTACCAAACAGTAGTTACTGGAGTGCAACCACACTTATTGAGGTTGAAATGGAGAACTTCTTCACCAGGTGCTCATACAGACATGAAAGGCAGAAATGAATGGAAAGTGACGTAACCTTAAAAAAAGACCTAGAAATGGATAAATCACATCAGCACGCACTCACATTGAGGCTGAGGATGGTGGACTTATCTCCACGAACGCCGCGTTCGTATCCGGACCTGATGTGCTTGGGGGATCACTGACAGACGGGTAACTCCCACTTGAAATTCCTCTGTAACTTCCACCTCTTAACCTTGGCATCAACAGGTGCTCAGGTAATGCAGGGTAAAAGGAGAGAGAGGGAGGCCCATAGTGCAGTATTCCATAAAAGTTTATTGAGGTACAAACAAATAGCAAAGTAAAAACTCACATTTAAAATTGTAGCAGCAGCAAAACACCTACGAGCAGCGAGCTCGTTTCATCGCCGTCGGTCTGTGTCAGCTCTGTAATCCTATTCCCATACGTATTCGTCACGTCACGTGACTTCTTCAGGGGATAATGCAGGGTGTAAGCAATGGGCTTAAATAGACCGTGGAAACGTCTCTCCAAATGGACGTCTGTCAGCCATTTTATTGTAGCCCCGTGTGAACAACCTCAATAGGTAATCGTCTTTTACTATCACGAAATCCGCTAAATCAGCCCAAAGGGTGGCGCCATTGTACATCACCGCGCTTTGCTAGAGAATTTTATTTCCCGATTGTGTGTAGGCAAGGCTGTTTTAATGATCGGGTTAAAAAAAACTTAGTTTTTTCTTGACCCTTAAAAACGTAATTTTTTAGAACCCGAAAAACAGTCGTGTGTATGCGGCATTAGAGTAGGAAATATTACTGCCAGTTGAGTTATGTAATGAATAGACCCAGTGCAGAATAAAACTAATTTGTGAGCATGTACATAGATGTCCTTGCATTTTCTTTGCATTAGATATGCAGTAGCAACATGACATGACTATTACATCACGTATAGTTCCTAGGGGAGTGAAGCATTGACCTTTTTTCTGCCTTTCCAACATTTCCACAAAGATTTGTTACACCCATATTAGTGCACATAATAATAGTAATATTTAAAAATATTGAGTTTTGCCTTACAAACATCATTTGAGAAACCCCAGACACTGTTGTGAAGGTTTTCATGGGAGTCACTGAAAATATGTTAGGAATTTATTTTTCAGGCCAAATCCATTTAAACATCTTATACAATGGAGTTTGCATGGATTCTCAAGGATTTTAGAATGTAGTATGTGTTATACCAGAGGCCCGTGGGAGAGCCCCAGTTTAAGCCATGGTACTAGATTTCCTAATCTGATGACTTGACTGGAAAATCACTTGCACATGTAAAGTACAAAACTGCTTTTGTGGCTTAGAGATGGTGTTATGGTCCTTGGCTGGATGTAAAAAACATGAAGAAATTAAGATGCTAAAATTGTATATAAACAGACACCGCCTCGCTCCCATGCAAGTTACTCATCATTCTTATTTGCTAAGTGAATTTTCCATCCAATTATTGCTTATGGAAAACACCATCATTCCATCATGGAACACTCACTTATCCCAAATCTGTGCTGTATTTTAGATTCTTAAAAGAAAAGTTCTTTCTCAGTGCAGACACCACAAAATGCCCTTAAGCCGTGTACACACGATAGGTTAACCAGAGGACAACGGTCTGAAGGACCGCTTTCATCGGTCAAAACCGATCGTGGGTGGGGTCCATAGGTTATTTAACCATCGGTCAAAGAAAAGCAAACTTGCTTTAAAATTTAACCGATAGATTGATAACCGATAGGTCAAAACCGATCGTTAGTATTCAAAACCATCAGTTAAAAACCCACGCATGCTCTGAATCAAGTCGATGCATGCTTGGAGGCTCAAAATGGCTGGTAGCCCCAAGACTTTTTCAGGAATCAGATGAGGTATGAAAACCTCCACCAATCAAGCCATGTATGTGAAGGCTTCAGGTGACTTCTATATTTAATAAATCAGTGGAAATGTTAAAGCTTTTCTAGTTTGGATGCATAGAGAAAAGATTTAGTCCTTCTTCAGGTTTTAAGGTCTTCGGGCCAGATTCAGAAAGAATTGCCTAAGTTTGGACGGGTGTAGCGTATCTCATATACACTACGCCGCTGTAACTTAGAGAGGCAGGTACCGTATTCAGAAAGAACTTGCGCCCTAAGTTACGGCGGCGTAGTGTAAATGTGCCAGCGTAAGCCTGTGTAATTCAAAGTAGGCTGGTAGTGGGCGTGTTGTATGGAAATGAATCGTGACCCCACGTAAATGAAGCGTCTAACGAACGGCACATGCGCCATCTGTGGACGTATTCAGTGCACATGCCGCAAAAATTCACGTCGGATAGAATGCCTAAGATACGTCGAACACTGCATACGACGTGAACGTAACTTACGACTTATGTAAACGACGTAAACGAGGTAAAATTTGACGGCTGTTCCGACGTCCATACTTAACATTGGCTGCAACCTCATATAGCAGGGGTAACTTTACGCCGGTTGTACGCCTTACGTAAACAACTTATATCAATACGCCGGGCGCAACTACGCTTGTGAATCGGCGTATCTACCTCATTTGCATATTCAACGCATAAATCTATGGAACCGCCCCTAGCGGCCAGCGTAAATATGCAGTTAAGATACGACGGCGTAAGAGACTTACGTCGGTCGTATCTTGGCTAAATTGCAGCGTATCTGATTCTTTGAATCAGGCACCAAGATACGACGGTGCTCATTCGGACTTACGACGGCGTATCTGGAGATACGCGGTCGTAAGTCCTTTCTGAATCTTTCCAACCCTCAACATATGTAATATGTATGTGGAACCTCTGTCAAGCCTGTGCAGGGTCACTTTTAGCTATTTAGCCCAGCTTACAATGTTATATGATGAACAAATTATTTATATTTTCCTACAGAGAATGCACTAAGGTTGAAAAACATAAAAATACATTACTGATCATCTGATAGAGCAAAGATTGAGTGTGAATTTAACATTAGCATCACTCACAAATTATTTATTGTCACAAAAAGGATTATATTGAGATACTTTCATTTCTAGACAGTTTCTTACATGCACAGAAAATATAAAATATAAAATTTAATCAAAGTGGATCACCACGCTGTCTGCCGGCGGGGATTTTGATCCGATGGTGTGTACACGCCATCGGACCGAAATCCGATGAGACATGTCCGCTCTAAACTGTCCGTCGGACTAGTTTGAGCGGACATATCTCATCGTGTGTACGAGGCCTAACTGTGTTTTTATATCCGAATAGTTTTTAGCTTTAAATATTCTTCTGTTTCAGGTGCATCTTATTATACTAGAAAAGATAGTAACATTAAACAATGGTATTAGATCATATTGTCTGCTTTCATACAAACCACTTTGCTGTCTTTGACGGTTGCTGAATATGTATTAGCTGTTGAGCACCTAGAACAAACCTTGGTTATGATAAATATACCGTTACCTGTCCTGACTCCGGCCTCATCAGCATTCCTGCAGAATAATCTATACTGAATTACGTAAATGATTAGACAGAGACATAAAACTGCACTAACACATTTGTTTGACAAAAAGCAGTCCGGAAATATGTGCCTTACACATCCTGACATTTAAACCATCTGGAGAGATAAAGATGGGAGGAAAATAGATGCTTAGATTACAGTTTAGTCGGAAATATGGATACCATATTTTATGAAAATCTAGGGCACGTCTTTCATACTTGTGGTCCCGATATACAATTCTTCTGCATGTGTGGCATGTCTTGTTAAGTCCAAATTTGATACCAGCCTTGGCCTAATACAAAGAGTTAGATGCCACCTGCTCAGTACTTGAGTATTTCATGCAGACATTGGTTGTAATTAGGAAACCCCTGCTTGTGATGCAGGGAAGTTATTTCCAAATACACCCACTGTGGGCACCTTGCTGTCTCTCGCATACAGAAAGCCTGATGTAAAATCAAAAGTCAGTATCAGGAATTATGGCACCAACCAGATTTAAATATGCCTTTGGAATCTGAATGTGATAAGGGATACAGGTCTTCTATCTCTTCCTGAAATAACAAAAGAAAAAATTTTGCAAAGCAAACTCACGCTCCATTTTCCAGCAATTTGCCACTCATTGTCGTCTATGGTCAAGTATTGGTCATCTTCTATTTTAATGGTGTCCAGCTTCCTGTGAGCTGAGGGCATCAAGATACTTTTCCTGAATGTATCTGATTTCACGGGAAAATGCTTCAGAGAAACTTGATATCTAATTACCTAGTGGAAGTATCTGCAGCATTCCGAACCTGCTCACTGCTCGAGGAGAGGAAGGACCCATGATGTATGTCTACTGAATGAATGAATGAATGAATGAAAAACTTATATAGCGCTGCACATGCAAACTGAATCGCCTCTGGGCGCTCTACTAAAGGAGGGTGGTGTGGAAATGTACCTTCTTTTAGCACTAAGAGTAACAACTTAACCCCCCCCCCAACAACTTAAAAAAATAGTCCTTAGATGGTGAGATAACTATAAATTTAAGTGGATATAAACCGTCTCCTGTACCCAGTGAAGTAAACAGACTCATATGATACAAAATGATGAAATAAATATCCCTACATAAGTTTTACATGTGTATCTTCTTGGAAAGAGAGGTAGGACTGTAGCGGTGCTTGGATTAAAGTGGTACCATGCCAATGGAAGACTCGGATACAATTTTATATAAAAAAATATACAAAATGACTTTATTGTTTATACAAAAGTTAATAAAAGTTAGAACAATATCACAGTGTTGGTCATTCAAAATAGGGTGGTTCTAATGGTGGTTCCATTAAGTGTTGGTTGAGAAGATCATACGTAGTCCCAACATGTTTCGCCCTTGGGGCTTCGTCAGGGACTGTATGTATGATCTTCTCAACCAATGCAAGGTACGCATGAGGTGCGTCATGTTTGGTGTCTACCCTTAGTCAGCTTCAAAAAACTTTAGATGTATATCTGCTGTCTCCAGCATTCTACACTCTTTAGAAAGTGCAGATCATGTTAGAAATCTTTCTTCCTGTTTCAGCATTGGGATACACTGGCATACACTGTGTGTGAGCTGATTTAAGGAAAGGTGCACACCCCCACTCCACATGGGCAGTGGAACAAAGAAACTTGCATAGCTGCAGTCTGAATAGACAAGTTCTCTGCTGATCTATCTCTAAGACCCCTTTCACACTGGAGCGGTTTGCATGCGTTTTAACCCTTTCTCGGTCGCTAGTGGGGGGTAAAACTGCCCCGCTAGTGGCCGAATAGCGCCACGAAATTGGCGGATAAATCGCTAAAAATGGCGGCGCTTTATCGCCGACGCTGCTTCCGCCCCAGTGTGAAAGGTGCCAAAGTTCCCTCCCCGACACTAATTTCCAGCTGCTTTTATACCCTGTGTTGGACAACTTGTCAGAAGTTATCATGCTGATAACAGAACGGAGCAGTAGAAAGACATGAGATTCAGAGCTTTGAAGAGCGCTAAGTAAACACTACAGATATATGTGCCCAGGTCAGATTTTATGAATCGGGTTTACAACCACTTTAACCTCTTAATTTTTTTCTCCCTCTCTAACAATATACCTCAACCTTCAAACCAAACTTACAACGTAATGTTACTTCAAAGACATCAAATCCAATCCTCCTTCTAATCCTGACTGCTAATTTACTGTACTTTGAAAAAAAAGAATTGTATGCATGCTGATTTTTTTGGAAAACGTGTTTTGGGTGTGTACTTGGGTTGTGTAATATAGAATACACAATGTGCTTATTTCTTCACAAATGTTTATGGTTGAAATTGGAGATGAAAAAATCCTTTCAAGAATGCCTTGATCAAAACATTCACTAAGAACAAAACATACAAACTTTACTGTGCAGAAGTTTCTTTTTTAAGAGTGATTCAATATGAGATAGCACAATTATCCTTAAAGGGGTTGTAAGGCTTCCCGTTTTTTCACCTATGCATCCTATGCATTAAGGTGAAAAAACATCCGATGCTTACCGGTCCCCCAGCCCCCCCCCATTTACTTACCTAAGCCTTTGAAAAGTCCCATGTTGAGAACGCGCAGGCTTCTCAGCCGGGCTTCGCGGCTCTTCTCTGCTCTTCATTGGATAGATTGATAGCATCCCGGCCATTGGCTCGCGCTGCTGTTAATCAACTCCAATGACATGAGGGATGGGGGGTGGGGCCAAGTCCTGTAGTTGGCGGCTATGGACGCCGAATACAGGAACTGGGAGCGCGCCCGCAAGGTAACCCCCTTGGGAGAGCGCTTTCCAGGGGGGATTACCAAAAGCGGAGAGGAGCCGAGACAGACCTCAGAAGACGTGGAGCGGGGCCACTCTGTGCAAAACGAGCTGCACAATAGAGGTAAGTATGACATGTTTGTTGTTTAAAAAAAAAGTGAAGCTTTAGTATGAATGAATGAATAAATGAAAACTTATATAGCGCGGCACATGCAAACTAAATCGCCTGTGGGCGCTTGTTGTTCCTGTCTCTTTTGATATCAAAAGAGATGAGTCTTGATCTTTCTCCTGAATGCTAAGTGGTTCTCCTCCAACCGAATGCTGGTTTGTAAAGCGTTCCATAGTCTGGGACCTTGGACCGCGAATCTTCTTTCTCCTTTTGACTTGTAGTTGGCTTTCGGTATCTGTAGTAGATTTTGATTGGTGGATCGCAGAACGCGATTGGGATTATGAGCTTTTATTTTTTCGCATAGATACTGGGGGGCATTCCCATGGATACATCTATGCGTTAGACAGAGTGCTTTAAAAGCAATTCTGTCTTTTACTGGCAAACAATGAAGGGATCTCAGTGAGGGTGAGATTGATTCCCAGGGTTTTTTCCCAGTCACAAGTCTGGCGGCCGTATTTTGAACGACTTGCAGACGAGCGATTTGGTACTTTGGGAGTCCGAGGTAAAGGGCATTTGCATAGTCTAGTCTGGAGTAAGGAGTAAGTCTACGTAGTACGCGCAGCAGATGGTGAGATCCGCTGACTACTGACCCTATTTGTGCGTCCATTGTCATGTAGGAGTCGAAGATGACCCTGAGACTTTTGACTTTGGCGCTAGGGGTGATGATTTTGCCCAGAATGGGCGGGGGTGTCCATGTTGTTACAGGTAGATTCGTACGCTTGGCGTGAAACAGGAGAAGTTCTGTTTTCGCTCCGTTGAGTTTAAGATAACTCTTTGTCATCCAGTTCTCTATCAAAGAGAGGCATGTCTCTAGATTGAGGTGGTGATCCTTTTTATTGCAAATGCGGAAATACAGTTGCGTGTCGTCTGCATATGAGTGGTAAAGCAGTTTTTGGCTGTATCACTTTAATATGTAGAATTTTCATTTTCATTCCACCTAAAACTGATATTTACAATATGAGTATTTGTTTTAGTCCAGAATAACCACAGTGGGTAAGATCTCTGCAAACATTTGAGCAGCAAGACCCTTGTCTCTTGCGGAAGAGACGTCTTTTTTTTGTAATTGCGCATAAAAACTGTTTTGGGGACTTTACTGATATTTTTAGGAGTTAAACTCACCACCCCCTAATATTGTTATTCGTTGAGTCTTTGTAATTCAAGTCACGTGTCTGTACCTTTAACACCAATTAGAATATGTGTGTGCTTGCAATTATCTTCCAAACAGCCAGCCAGACATCGCATTAGGCTTGCCTACTTGAAGAAAAAGTACTTAAAAAATGTAAATAAAAAATGGAAATCATCAATTGCTTTAGTGTAGTTAGTAATGTATACAAATTCTGTAACTGATTGCAATGTCACTTTAAGTATAATTATAGGCAAAACATTTTTTATTTTAGTTTTGGATAGGGTAGTGATGGATGAGAATATATTTTTTGCTATCTCTGACCCCCCATTTGGGAGATTTACCATATGTATTTGTCCTGTTTACCATTATCATCAAAATTGAAAGTAAAAGAAAATCCCACATTTTGAATTGTCCCCTGAACAGTAATAGAGGGGGGCAGGAAGTAAAGGGAAATTTGCCCAATGGGACAAAAATGAAATAAAAAAAAAAATTGTCAGGGTTTATAACTCTTTCTAATGTACACACTAACGGCCTCTCCTTTGGAAAAAAATCAGATGGTTTTTCCAACGGAATTCCGCTCAAGCTTGGCTTGCATACACACGGTCACAGAAAATTCTGACCGTCAAGAACGCGGTGACGTACAACACTACGATGAGCCGAGAAAAATTAAGTTCAATGCTTCCAAGCATGCGTCGACTAATTGGTGCGTCGAAAATTGCATACAGACGAACAGATTTTTCGATAGAAATAGTTTCCATCTGAAAAATAGAGAACCTGCTCTCTATCTAAGTCTGTTGGAAATTCCGACAGAGAAAGTCCAATGGAGCATACACACGGTCAGAATATTGAACGAAAAGCTCCCATCTGACTTTTTCCATTGGAAATTCCGACCGTGTGTACGCGGCATCTTTTTCCTATAGATCTACTTTAATTGAGTTAAATCTGAACTCTAGTCAGACAGCTGAGCTTAATAAACATATGTGAAATTATACATAGTTACATAGTAGGTGAGGTTGAAAAAAGAAACAAGTTCATCAAGTCCAACCTATGTGTGTGATTATATGTCAGTATTACATTGTATATCTCTGTATGTTGTGGTCGTTCAGGTGCTTATCTAATAGTCTCTTGAAACCATCGATTCCCCCCGCTGAGACCATCGTCTGTGGAAGGGAATTCACATCCTTGCCGCTCTTACAGTAAAGAACCCTCTACGTAGTTATGGTTAAACCTCTTTTCTTCTAATTTTAACGAGTGGCCACGTGTCTTGTTAAACTCCCTTCCACAAAGTTTTAGTTTTATACCTATTGTGGGGTCACCAGTATGGTATTTGTAAATTTAAATCATATCTCCTCTCAAGCATCTCTTCTCCAGAGAGAATAAGTTCAGTGTTTGCAACCTTTTCTCATAACTAATATCCTCCAGACCCTTTATTAGCTTTGTTGCCCTTCTTTGTACTCTCTCCATTTCCAGTACATATTTCCTGAGGACTGGTGCCCAGAACTGGACACAATACGCCAGACCAGAGTCTCGTAGAGCGGGAGAATTATCGTTTTACCTGTGGAGTTAATCCCCTTTTTAATGCATGCCAATATTATGTTTGCTTTGTTAACAGCAGCTTGGCATTGCATGCCATTGCTGAGCCTATCATCTACTAGGACCCCCATTTCCTTTTCTATCCTAGATTCCCCCAGAGGTTCACCTCCCAGTGTAAAGATTGGATTCATATTTTTGCCACCAAATGCAGAACTTTAATTTTTTCTACATTGAACCTCATTTGCCATGTAGTTGCCCGCCCCATTCATTTGTTCAGATCTTTTTACAAGGTTTCCATATCCTGCAGAGAAGTTATTGCCCTGCTTAGCTTAGTATTGTCTGCAAATACAGAGATTGCACTGCTTACCCCATACTCCAATGTCCTATCTTCCAACAGCATTATTATATACTATATAATATTTACAGTATATATGTATATATATATATATCTTTAGAAAATTGGTCATACTCAATTGACCAATTGTTCTTTTTGTGCCGTCACTGTTTCTAGGTTTCTCTCTGCTCTACATAGGATCACTGGAACATTCTCCGTTTCTTGAAGGGGGGAATCAAATGGTTTGTCAGTCTGGTGGTGGGATGCTACTATCATATTCTAGTACTGAAACATATTAGTATTTTTTATCATTGACCTCATTTTTTTCCTTCTCCTTTTTCTTGTGTAGCCTACCTACTGTATCTGTATGATTGGCCTCACAGCTAAACCATTATATGGGAAATCTAAACTTAAACTGTATTGGAATAAGAACACTGAAGTCCTCTATAGGAAGAGCCAGAGCTCCCGCTATTTTGTTGAGGAGGCTGAGGTCTTTTAATATCTGCTGGACTATGCTGAAAATGTTTTTTGAGTTTGTGGTGGGCAGTGCTCTCCTGCGTGCAGTGGCACGTTGGTGAAGCAGGCTAAGGGTGGCCAACACCAACACGCTCAGTAAAGCAGATCTGCAAGGCCAGTGATGTTTCTGGATTGGAGTTGGATTCTTTAACAACGGTGTCAGAGAGGAGGATGTGGTCCAAAGTACATTAAATCTTGGACAGCTGCTCCCACCTTCTACACAATATTTTAGCCTGTGGCTATCAAATTCTACAAATTCTATAATTCCTCTATGTGAGTGCTGGATGCAGGCGTTTTAATCTGGATTTATTAACCAGATTTTTATGTTGTATTTAGGGTTGTCCAGATACCGATACTAGTATCGGTATCGGGACCGATACCGAGTATTTGCGGGAGTACTTGTACTCGCTCAAATGCTCCCGATACCTAAATAGAATACTTTTTTTGTATTTATCAACATGTTCTGTGAAAATTCTTTGCGTTTTTTACTACTGCGTGACAACAAAATAATTTTTTTTATTCATTTTTACAAATTTTTATTCTTTTATAATGTCTTGAGTTAGAGTTCTTCATAATTCTAAAGAAATTATCCTTAGTCTGTATTGTGGTTTGAAAACTGTCACATGACATTTAAAAAAAGTATCGGTATTCAGTATCGGCAAGTACATGAAAAAAAGTATCGGTACTTGTACTCGGTCCTAAAAAAGTGGTATCGGGACAACCCTAGTTGTATTTATATTATGTTGGTGTCCGGTTCATTGATGTGTAAGAATTTTTGGCATTTTTAGCATTTTTCTTGTTTGACTCTTCTGCTATTTTATAAACCGGTGTTATTTATTCAATACAGTATTTTAATAGGATGGTATCTTTATTACAATACAGTATTTAATTCAGTTTTTAATTTGTTTTATTTCAATTCATGGTTATCATATATATTTATTTGCTGTTATTGGTGACTTTTATTTTGTTTGTTGTTGTGATTTAGCTTTGTCTTTGTTAAGTATAACTGTTGTTTCCCTTTGGGATTAATGAAGTACAGAGGGTCCTTGACTTACGAACAAGTTAGGGACTTTCGGCTTCGAAAATGTTCGTAAGTCGGAAACCGAATGCGCAAAATGGCAATTATGTAATTTTTCGATGTTCCATCAAATGCGCAGAACGGGAGATACGTAGTTTTCCGACGTTACCCTGAAAATGGCCACACATGTGCAGAATCTCAGATAGGTCCCGTTTGTAAGTAGGAGTTGTTCGTAAGTCGGGCATTCGCAAGGACCCCCCCCGTATTCTGAATCTGAAAATGGATGCACTTACTGTATAGACACTTATTTAAAATTGGGCTTTAAAGTGGTGTTCCGGGCTTGAAAAAATAAATAAAAGCCAGCAGCTACACATACTGCAGCTGCTGGCTTTTAATAAATGGATACTTACCTGTTCTGGAGTCCAGCGAAGTCGGCACTCGCAGCTGATGTTTACATCAGCTGTTGGGTGCTCCGCCGCCATTGCGGGTAGGGGAACTCGGCAGTGTAGCCTTTCGGCTTCACTCCGGGAACACTACTGCGCAATCGCGAGCCCCCGCTCCTCTCTTCTATTGGCCGGGCGGCCAGGGGAGAAGGAGGGAGCCCCGCGGTGAAGTCACAGCTCCGTGGCAGGGACTCCTGGAAGTGGGAAAGGATACCTGTCATAGACAATTGTGGCACCGGAGGGGGGGAGGAATACGATGAGTGTAAGTTCCACTTTTGGGTGGAACTCCACTTTAAATAGTGTTTTCCCGAATTTTCTGTCTTGATGGGTCATCATACTAACCATCAGCTCTTGACCCTGTATGGGGCCTCCTGCAGTATGCCATTGAGATAGTTGATAGATAGATAGATAGATAGATAGATAGATAGATAGATAGATAGATAGATAGATAGATAGATAGATAGATAGATAGATAAGATAGATAAGATAGATAGATAGATAGATAGATAGATAGATAGATAGATATGCACATGATATTTATTAGGGGAAGTTCCCCACTTGTTTCAGTTGAGTGAGCTCTTGAAAAAAAGGAGTTCCAAACATTTAATCCCTGCATTTAGCACTTGACCCGTACCTCGTTTTTAGAGTCGTACTGAGTTGCTTAGATTAATTGAAAGACTCCATGCATCAGAGTAAAATCCTATTTTTGTTCTGTAGCTAAACTTATCTTTTTTTTCGCAACTCCCTTTTACTTAACAAAATAATGAGGCCTTTCTATTTATACACGCAGCTCCTGTTTGCGTGCTTCTGTGTGAAAGCTGTAAAACTTGGTTTAATTACCTCCCACATTAACTTTCCTGTTTTGCACTACAGTAAATGAGCTGCTGAGTATCCCCAAAAGCACCTTCATTTTCTATCTGCTTATAATGAACAATCCTGTGCTTCCCCTTCGCTTTAATCTCCTTAACATTGGTGACTTTGTGGCTTCACCAATGTTCTACTATAGAATGACATTGCTCTCAAGGATCTCTGATAAGCGTATAGTCTTAATTAAGTTATTTTGTCACGCATAAACAGATTCTGAGCGACTTACCAATCACTGAAGCTGCAGAGAGGCTTAATTGTATGACAGCGATTTGGCACACTAAAGGTGGTGGATATAATTGAAACTCTTTGACAACATGCCTGAGGATGTCTCTGTTACTAACATAGGTCATTTTTGGAAGTAAGCTTGTTATAGTTCACCATGTTCAGTCAACTCATATAAACATTTAAATATGTCTACCAATATTCTAAAGAATGAGCGCTATTAATTGACTAGAAATGGTTTTCTTGGGGATAACTGACAATTAATATCTTTATTTAAGGGCTTTGCAGATGTCATTGTGCGCCACATGCTTTTTAAATCTCAATTGTTCCTGTTTTTGTCAATATCACAATTTTGATTCCTGAATTTGGCTTAAAAAAAGCAGGCTTTATTGGGACAAAAGGAACTTCACAGCAGGGGGCATCATGCATGAGGACTTTAATAAGCGTATTGCAGTCATGAACTGGAAGCAAGCCCTAATGCTTAACAAGACCACAAAGTCCAAGGGCAGTAGAATTTCACAATGCCTATTATGGGCAAAGTACAAATTCCCTTTAAAATGGTTGTTAAGACACAATAATCTATTCATATCATTCCCTGTTACATAGCAATATGTGTCCCAGTGTCTGATCTATATAAAAAAGATGCCGAGTTGTACCTTATATTAGAGCGTCTCCTGGCGCTCATGTGACTCCTCGGCTCTCTCGTCTCCCTGGCTGGCGGCTCTAGTGGGAGGGACCTAGAACACCCGCTGATGTCAGCTAGGGAGGAGAGAGGCAAGAGAGAGATGCACGGCCACGTGAGTGTCGGGAGACGCTCTGATAAAAGGTACAAATCTGCATCTTTTTTATATAGATCGGACACTGGGACATATATTGTTATATAACAGAGGGGATGGGATGAATAGATTATAGTTTTTATAGCAGCAGGCCGGAACGGGTGAGCAGTGTCTCAAGCTAACAGATAGGTTGGAAGGTAGTAGGTAGGTAGGTAGGGAGGGGGGAGCGGGGAACAGAAAAGGGCAGACCATGACCATCCGCCTCGAAGAAAACCATCGGGCCTTTAGGAAAAAACTGAAGACTCACCTCTTCTGATGGATCAGGACGACAATGGTAACAAGCGCCTAGAGGCGATTTAGTTCGCATGTGCAGCGCTATACAAGTTCCTCACTCACTCACTCACTCACTCACTCACTCACTCACTCAGGGCTGCTGATGACGGAGGCACCTAAACTGACCATGGTGTCAGGGCTCAGCAGCAATGATAAATCATGGTCAGTTTACAGGGGGGAGGGAAGAACCAGGCAGGATCAGGGTGGATTTGATTTAAATCAAGTCGATTTAAATCACTAGTAAAAAGGCTTGATTTAAATCATAGTTTCTAAAGAGCAACTGTCATCTCTGTCTAGCAGGGGCTCCTCCTCTGACCTGCTGTTAAATCACCGAGAGTCACATTCACTTTAATGAGACAGTAGTGAACCAACAAGGTGTGGGATGTGGCGGCAGCAGGTGAGTGGATGTCCGCTAACAGGCCATGATAGATTTGAAATGACAGGTGCTCTTTAAATGCAAGGGCTTATTCTTGCTGGTAGTTAGAATCTTTAATATTTGCAAACAAAAATGAAGGTTTCCTATTTAGAATAATAAGCTGTCAGGTTAGTAAAACAGCTATATCAAAACTGATTCAATCATACAGTTTGTAGTGTACATAGATTTTCAAAACAATGGGATAAAGGAATATTCCTGAACTTTGTTTTATCTCATGGTTGCTGTAAAAATTGTGTGCATGCATCAATGCAGTGCAAAATATACAGCATCGTGCTACATAACTAAGCTCCATTTCATACTGAATAAACTAAATCAATAATGTATCTTAAATAGACTGGGCCAGATTCAGATACACTTAATTTTGCGCTGCGTAATCGAAATACTCTACGCTGCCGTATTTTACCAGGCTCTAAATGGAATTCTCGTAGATTTTTGCCCGTACGCTATGGCGGCGTAGTCTATTTCTCGCCGCGTAATCGAAATACGCGATTAGGGGGCGTGAAGCATTTAAATTAGGCGCGTCCCCGCAGCGATCGAACTGCGCATGCTCCGTTCAGAAATTTCCCGCCGTGCATTGCGCGAAATCACGTTGTTACGTCATTCGTTGTTTGAGTAGCGTCGTTTACGAACATTCCTATTCCCGGACGACTTACGTAAAAAATAATAAAAGACGTCGGAAAACGTAGAAATTCGACGCGGGAACGACGGCCATACTTAACATGGGCTGTCTAATATTAGAGCAGCAAAAAGCTGGTATAGTGTTACGCAAAAAAAAGATGACTAAAGATGCCGTAAGAGATTGCGAATGAAGATCGTAATTTCGGGGATCGCCGGCAAAAGCTCATTAGCATACCCCGACGCGGAAAACGACGGGAAGTCCATCCAGTGGCCGCAAATTTATTGCAGCGTAGATCTGAAGGCGTACGAACACGTAATCCAGTCAAATTGAAGCCCGCAGCCGTTTATTCATGGTTTGAGGTTTCCGACTAGCTAAAAAACGCGCGTAATTTGAAATTACTCCAGTCTAACACCAGTTAGACAGGAGTTACGGCTCTCTGAATCTGGCCCACTATCTTTAGATCGCTTTTTTACTCCAAAAGCATTTTATTAAAATAAATTTGATAAAAATCAGATTTAAATGTAAAAAAAATGTTTCCCCAAAAATCATTGCTTTATATCCACCCTGATCAGCCAGGTTTTTTAGGTTACACAGGGGGCCAAATTACACAGGCCAAGCACTGTGCTGTATAATATGCTTTAACTGCTTGCCGACCACGGCACACCCATTAATATTTCTGCAGAATGGCACTGCTGCGCAAAGCAAAATATATATATATATATGACACACTAAACCCCTTCCTCGCCCCTAGTGGATAACCCCTTCCCTGCCAGTATCATTTACACAGTAACAGTGCATTTTTATAGCACTGATCGCTGTATAAATGACAATGGTTACAAAATAGCGTCAAAAGTGTCCAATGTGTCCGCCATAATGTTGCAGTCATGATAAAAATCGCTGATCGCCGCCATTACTAATAGAAAAAAATATTAATAAAAATGCCATAAAACTATCCCCTATTTTGTAGATGCTATAACTTTTGTGCAAACCAATCAATAAAATTATTTTTTACCAAAAATATGTAGAATACGTATCAGCCTAAACTAAAAAAAAATGTTTTTTTTTATATATATATATATTTTTGGGGGGTATTTATTATAGGAAAAAGTAAACAATATTGCTTTTATTTTCAAAATTGTCACTTTATTTTTGTTTATAGTGCAAAAAATAAAAATCGCAGAGGTGCTCAAATAAAACCAAAATAAAGCTATATTTGTGGGGAAAAAAAGGATGTAAATTTTGTTTGGGAGCCACAGTACCGAATCGCAAAAAGTGCCTTGGCCAGTTGCTAGAGGGTCAACTGACTTCGCTATAATTCTGGATGTGCTGCACTTCTCTTTCCTATCGCTAGGTGGCCGGATACCTGGCCACATTAGATAAGGGCATTGCAAGGACAGATTAGGAGTATATGGGGTATCTCAGCCAATGGGCAGGGATTGTCTAGAATCTCTTGGCCTGCTGGGAGAACCTACTTATTTGGGTGGAGTCAGGTGATCAGGGTTCTGTGCCACCTGGATGGCTGTCTGAGTGGACGTGTGTTGTGCTGCCAAGGGCTGCTAGGCCAAAGCTTGAGACCTATCCCTGGGACATCTGGCTTCCAGGCTGTCTGAGGGCCTATCCAGAAGCAATAGTGCAGTGTAGGGTTGGGAATGAGGCTTGCAGTCCAGCCAGAAGTGCCGGTTCTGCTGGCTGGAGAACCTGTCGTGGTCAGAGGTAGAAGGGGAAGCTGTGGCCACTAAGAGACCATCCACCTTGTTACCGGAGACCACTGTGAGTAGCTGAAGCCAGTACCAGAGCAGTCTTCTCACCAACCGGGGACGTTGAAGAATTGGGAAACTTCAGCAGATGTCAAGCCAGGGAATAAAGTCAGTGGAAGTGACGCTTGCAGAGCAATATTGTGTGCCAAGCCAAGGACCAAGCAGTCAAGTGGGGTGACGCTTGAGAGGTATCTGTAAATGCCAAGCTAGGGACCCAGCAGGGATGCAGGGGTGACGCTTGAGGAAGGTACTGAAAGAGAATATTGGAAGAGCTCAGGGGATCCAGTGGCAGTGGATCAGCAAGTCTAGTGAAAGACTGGGAGCTCAGTTGAGTGAAGATCTACAATAGGAGATTGTAGAAGAAGTGGATAAGTTCATAACAACCCTTAGAAACTGTTATAAGACTGTTGCCATAGGAGACAGCGATCCTACTCGTGCAGATGTGGTGTCTTGCTGGATGCCTTTCCCTGCATGGCTGTCTGCCTATAGAAGTCTCGGAGTTTGCTAAATTAACATTGCAACTACTAAAGGGTGTCCTGGCCCTAACCCTCTATCCCCCAGTTCTGTTTAAGACACTATAAATCTCTTTGCATTCAAGAAGTGTCTGATGCCCATGAATCTACCTTGCTTTACACCCACCATGCCTCGTAACCCACTCTACTTAGAAGGATGTCAGCTGTCCTTAACTCTGGAGGTCACTATTATGCCTGGAGAGGCCCGAGACTTGGCTACAGAAATATTGTGAGATAGAGTAACTAATGGAGCATATGGAAGCTTCCAAAACAAATTGGCAGTCCAACCTGCTCTGCATGGCTACTAGTGTTGAGCGGAATACGCCATATTCGATTTCGCGATATATCACAAATATATAGAAGAATATTCGAGAAATATTCGCTAAAATCGAATATTCGTGATATTTTGTCCAAATAACAATATTGCGAAATTTCCCTAATGCGAATGCGAAATTTCACTAATGCGAATGCGAAATTTCGCTAATGCGAATGCGAAATTGATTGCGAAATTCTCGTCAATACGCGAAAACAGAGATCATTTCCTGGATTATAAACTAATATGCACTAAACACTAACTCTACTTACACAAACTTATATGACTAAACTAAAGCTAATTTTTTTTTTTTATACACAAAACACAGAAGGGCAGAGAAAGTATTCGCGAATATTCGTAATACGAATATTCGCATTGCGAATATTCGGCAACATAAAAGGATCGCCTCAGCTACTCGGCCCAGGGTCTCTAATCATACCTAGTGGAGATCACTAGGATGTGATCTGTTTTAAAAATAAATTTGAAAAAATACGAATATTCGCAATATCGAATATTCACCGCGATATTCGATTTATTCGCAAATACTCGAATATGCAATATTCGTGAGCAACACTAATGGCTACAACAGGGCAGTGCCCACTCTCACTATTGTAAGGTGACTAATATTTCAGGGGTTCGCAAAGTAGTGCTTAGTGGCTGAGTAATGCCTAAAGACTTTGAAACATGTCTGAATTTATCTGTGGTTCATCAATGAAAGTTCATTGAACAGCAGGAATGATTGTGTGTGACATTCATCATATACTGTACAGGATTTGAAATACATTCCTCATCTTTTTAAACTGACCTTTAAGTTTCATTGCTGGTATGGCCTTGTGAAACACTGCTTGAAAAGGCTTTTAAAAAGAGCAGAATCTTACAACAAAGTGAGTTTAAAAATACATGATGGCCATTATGGAAAATATGGTTAAAAGTGAAAAGTTTTCTTCTAATGATGATGTTGTCTTTGGGTTACTCTGCTAAGTGCTTGACTGGGGTTCAGATTTGTTCTTGTAGTTTATATTAGGTCACAGAATAAAAATAGAAAATCACTTTAACGTGCACATTTAAAATGGTAGTACAACGTATGCCTTCAAGTAAGTTTATGTTAAGGCTTACCTGTAGGTACCGAGAATATCTCCAAGACATGCACTGTTTAGGAGATCTTCACATCATCTCTAGCTGATGCCGACTTTGCATGTGCTCTGCATTTAGGGCATACTCAGTGTGACTTAAAGCGGAGTTCCTCCCAAAAATGTAACTTCCGCTTCTCAGAACCCACCCTCGCCCCCTCCGGTGTCACATTTGGCACCTTTCATGGGGAGGGGGGTGCAGATACCTGTCTAAAGCCTCGTACACACGCATGTTTTTCTCGGCAAGAACCAGCAAGGAAACTGCTGGCAGAGCTTTCTTGCTGAGTATACCGTGCGTGTGTACAAGGCTTTCAGGTTTCTCATAAGCTCTCTATTTTCTCGTTGTGAGATTCGGCAGTTTTCCTGCCGAGAAACCAGAGAGTGTGTCGCCGTGGAAACCCGTGCATGCTCGATATGACTTCGACACATGCGCAGTAGCTTCCTAGGCATAGGTAGGGTGTAGCAAGATGACGGCAACGGAATCGAATGGGACGAGCGCATGCTCGTCGTAGCCGATGACGTCACCGCATTCGTGGCATTCAAAAGAACGGCGGTTCTTTTGAATGGAGTGTCTGTACACTCAGCCGGCAAGAGATTCTTGCCAAGAATCTCGTCAGAAAAAACAACGTTTTTTTCCTGACGAGATTCTGGGCAGTGTGTACAGGGCTTTAGACAGGTATTTGCACCCACTTCCGTGAATAGACTTCCGTGGGAGTCACACAACTTCCCCCCCCCCCCTGTCTCCTGGGAAACACACTGTTCCCAGGAGAGAGTGGGGACCAGTGAGGACGGGCCGTGCCGCTCGAGCATGCGCAGTAGGGAACCAGGCAGTGAAGCTGCAACGCTTCACTTCCTGATTCCTTCACTGACGATGGAGGCGGCACCACCCAAGAGACGAGCGATTGCTCGGCCTCGGCTGCCAACATCGTGTGCGCGCTTGACAGGTAAGTGTCCATTTTTTAAAAGTCAGCAGCTGTAGTATTTTGCTGGCTTTTAAAAGATAAAATTTGGATGGACCTCCGCTTTAAGTGCTGAGAGCGATTGTGCGCAGGAGTGACACCATCATGACATGTCCGTTAAGACGGACAGCAAGTGCAAACCCAAAAGAAAGACTGGGCAAAGAAGGAAGTGCCAGGATCAATGACAACTCAGCGCTGGAAGGCTCCATTTGAAAAGTGTTTAATCTAGGGGTCTTACTCACCCTATTCCTGACTCTGGCAGGCTCCAGTGCTGTCTTCAAGCTCTGGGCTATTGGCTGTTCCTGGATGTCACTATGTAAAGTGCAGGGCTATTAACCCTGCATTATATGGCTATTATATGTGAGGTGGTGAGCATGAAACTGACGCTCCTCAGATAGGTGGCAGCTCTGGACAGGCCACATGAATTGAGGAAGCCTGCTTAAGGTATGCAATACTGCTAATTCCTACACCCCTAGAATAAAATGGCATTTAATCCTTGCAGTGCTAGGGGCTCCACTAGATTTTGTCTCATTGTAGGATTCAGCTGTTTTTTTTTTAAGCAGTGTAAGTACCTGGTATCAGGTTTTTTGCATTCACTATAGAGTGGAGCTGAGACTGGTGGAGGAAGAAGCAGTACAAGGAGCCCATAAACTGTGTTGTAGCGCTCATGTGACAACAAGAAGCTTGCTGACCGGAGAAGAGAGCGGAGTGATACTCTCTTTCACTGGTTAGGGATGAGAATACCTGTAACTGCTGCAGAGAAAAATCAGGTCGCTTTGCTTTCTTGCCCAAGGATCCAGGACATCTGTGTCCCAGAAGGCTGCGGGCAAAGAGAGGGGGGCCAAACTTGGTGAAATGGCACACTGCAAAAGGCAAAAAAAAAATATTTTACTTTGTAACATCACTGTGTAGTGTAATTACTTTATACACATTATATAAACTCCGCCATTTGTGGTCTGAACCTTATTCAACCCAAAATTAGCAGTTAAGCACACTTTCACGTAGGTGATACAAGCAGAAGTGGGACTAGTAGGTACCTTTCAAAACAAAACATTTTTTTTTTTTTATCCAAAAGTAATAGAGGAGGGTTGGAAGGAGATGGAAAAGGGGGACTTCCATTTTAGCTTGAAGTTCCGCTTTAAGTACAGATGAAGATTTTGGCAAAATTTAGTAGTGCCGTCATGTAAAAGTGTAGCCTCCCATAATAGGATCCAGCCCTTAGCTAACAATTCATGCACGAATCAGTATGGACTGCAGCAGTATAAGAACATGTAAATTGCATTTATATCACAAATAGACAACAGCTGTTTGTGTGGTAATCCAGCAATTAATGGAGACTGCAGTGTGCCTTATTGTGGATTTTGGGTTGAATATAGTTCAGACCACGAATGGCTATGTTTATATAATATGTATTAAGTAATCACATTTCACACTGATGTTACCAAGTTAATCATTTTGTTGCATTTTGAAGTGTCCCATTTTGTCCCTTGTTGCCCCTTTCCTTTGGCTATGGAACATTCATACAGAAGAATATCATGTTTTAAAAATTACCCTGGTGACCCCATGTCCATCACATAATGGACAAGGTAGTCACAGCCCATGCTTCTTTCTGTTTGGCACAGTGTAAAGCAGAATTCTCGCTATTGATCTTTGTGTGTTCAGGTCTTTAGAGCATGAGGTGTCAGCTGTCAGGTTTCAGAAACACATCCCAAGAATTGCCTTTTAAACCCTGTATGTACAAGCTCTAAAGCCTCGTACACACGATCAGTCCATCCGATAAGAACGGTCCAAAGCTGACTGATGGTCTGATGTGCCTACACACCATCGGTTAAAAAAACTATTGTGTTAGAACGTGGTGACGTAAAACACAACGACGTGCTGAAAAAAAGTTCAATGCTTCTAAGCATGCGTCGACTTGATTCAGAGCATGCGCGGGTTTTTAACCGAAGGTCATGCGTACTAACGAACAGTTTTGACCTATCGTTAGGCGTCCATCAGTTACATTTTAAAGCAAGTTGTCTTTTTTTTTAACCGAAGGTTAATTAACCGATGGGGCCTACACACGATCGGTTTTGAACGATGAAAATCAGACCACTGTCCTCTGGTTAACTGATCGCGTGTACGTGGCCTAAGGCTAGGTTCACACTGCTGCAAATTCTTTTGCGAATTTGAGCCGTTGCAATTGCTCAACTTTGCAAGTCATTTAAATAACATTGTTTTACATTAGTGCCGTTCACATCAGTGCAGTGCGAATCTAATCTGCGTGCAAAAAGGGTCCTGTGCGAGTTTGATCCGTGTGCGATGCGAATTCAGCTCCATAGACTTCAATGTAAATTGTTCTGGAATCGCATTGATGGTTCACATATGTGCGAATTCCACCACCCTACTCTCCACAAAAACCAAGATGTTAACACCTTTTTTGAACAAATTCGCAGCGCAGCAGTGTGAACCTAGCCTAAATTTCATATGTGGTTTGTGTGTTTTCAGTCCTCCAGACTCCTTGTTCCAGTAGGAAATTGTCTAGGAGAGACCAACCTTTTTGATGAATCAGAATCATTTTTAAACATGGGCAACCATGATGCCCATTCAGCCTGTATGACATCATGAAAGTGCTGTACAGGCAAAGTGCATTTTACGATAGTGAAGAACTGTCAAATGAAATGTATATTATGATGCAGCATTACAACCCATAACTTGTCAGTGGTTAAAGTGTAAGTAAAGGCAAAACGAGTGATAAGGGATTCCAACACTTGTGAGTTTTTATTGCTGTCTGTGTCCCACCTCCTCTATTTGTCCTGTTTACCATTATCATTGAAAGTGAATGGAACAGAAAATCACAAATTTGGGTTGTCCCCAGAAAAATAATAGAGGGGAAATCTTCTAATGAGGACACTATCGGGTGACCTGGGGGAGGGGGACTTTGCTCTCAAGGAGTTCCCTTAATTTGCAGTGATTTTCTCTCATTTCCTGTTTGGCTATGGGGAAGCAAATTAGGGGAAATATTCGCAATGGGACACAGATGGTGAAAAAAATCTGACAGAAGTTATAGCCCTCCCTTGCTCTATCCAAAATGGGAGAAAAAAAGTTTTGCCTATAGTTTTACTTTAATGGTTCTGCTTATGTCAAAGGACATGATGTGGCGGTTTACCTGAATGTGTATGCAAAATAATAAGAAGCCAGGGCAGCAAGAGAGTATTTGGGACAGACGCACTTAGAACAATACTGAGATGCATCAAGAGACCTTCCTAAACTTCCTAAAGGCGTGCTTTTTTAATAATGGATGGCCACTGTCTGAGTCCAGGTAGATGTAATTGTGGTAACGCGGCCCAAGTAATGGGAACGGCCTTACCACGAGGGGAAGAGTAATCAGGTAGATTACTCGTTACCCTCAAAAGGGGCTGCGTTAGGTAACAGCGTTTATTTTAACACCGTTACTTACAACACTGTTCAGGATCGAGGGAAAGATGAATGCAGCAATGTACAGAGACTTCCTTAATGAAAACCTACTCCAGAGCGCTCTGGACCTCAGACTGGGGTGAAGGTTCATCTTCCAACAGGACAATGACCCTAAGCACACAGCCAAGATAACAACTGAATGGCTAGGGGACAACTCTGTGAATGTCCTTGAGTGGCCCAACCAGAGATCTGAAAATGGCTGTGCACCGATGCTCCCCATCCAACCTGATGGAGCTTGAGAGGTCCTGTAAAGAAAAATGGGAGAAACTGTCCAAAAATAGGTGTTCCGAGCTTGTAGCATCATACTCAAAAAGACTTGAGTCTGTAATTGGTTCCAAAGGTGCTTTAACAAAGTATTAAGCAAAGGCTATAAATACTTATTTACATGTGAATCGGGTCACGGCAGTGTGAACTTAGCCTTAGTTTGTTTCCACAGATTCTTCCAACTAGACCAGAACAGCAGGGGCGGACTGACAACTCATGGGGCCCCCGGGCAATAGGAGATTATAGGGCCCCCGGGCAATAGGAGATTATGGGGCCCCCAGGCAATAGATTATGGGGCCACACAGTATACACACACACACATATAGTATACAGACACACAATATACAAACAGTATACATACACACAGAATACACATACACACACTGAAAAGGTACTGGAGATTCTTGGGATTTAAAAAAAAAACACAGATTTGTCCCTGGTTTTACTGAGGCTGGAAACCCTGATGGGGCCCCATAGTGGCATGGGGACCTCGAGCAGTGCCCGAGTGCCCCGAATGGTCAGTCCGCCCCTGCAGAACAGATAATAGCACACAAAGACATCAATTTCTAAATGGCGCTAGCCAAGTTACCTCAGGGAACCTGGTGATGTGTCACATTTACTACAATAAAATATGGTCATAATTTAATACAGATGAAGTGTGCCTTAATTGCAGTGAAATGTCATCATTCCCCATGACCCCACCACGCGAGTTCTTCAGAATAAATTAGCTCATGGTTAGAAATATTGTATCACGGTTTCTGATTGTGGCTCAAACCACTGTTTAATTGCACTGGTTGTGAGTAAACACATTTTTCATATGGAGTTTATAAAGCTTAATTATAATTTTGATTAAAAAGTCAACAAGCAGAAATCCTCCTCATTTTCCTTCTTGCTGGCTAGCCTCGTAGTACTAAAAACCTATCCTATCTGGCAGAGAGGAGGCTGACAGATTCCCCTCTGCCCCAAGAGGTTGCTGCTGTGTTGTGGCGAAGTCCAGCCAAGATTTTTTTTGTCAGAGGCGACTTCCTGTTAATCCCCAGTTATCCAAACACTGAACTAAGGCAGCGTGGGGGGATATTAAGCGTATGTCGAATCAATGACAGCCAAAAGGGAAAACTGCTCTCTCCTTCTGCTCTTCAGCTGCTTTATCCTGCTTTTTGTTCCCATGCTTTCCTTTTTTTTTTACTTTTCTTACAATCTGCTGTCTTCTAGCCTTTATCACTTCTTACATGTGTTGTTTGTCGTTGTCCTCTTCTTAATACACAATCAGTTTGTTGCGTTACATGCTTTCCCACTTACACAACGAGGCACACCATTCACAGTTGCTTTGAATTCTTCATAAGGTTAGTCTGTTGATAATGCATTTTGCCTGTCATAGTAGATAGCAATAGAAGTGATAAAGTAATGTGGCATTCAATTTAAATTCCTTAAAAACTTTTACAGTACTTTAAAACAGTAAATGTAAATCAAATTTACTTTGTGAAATAGCTTCTAACATTTGTAATTACGCATGTAGAATTTTCTGGATCTGCATAGAAAATTGGGTATTTGACGTTTTTGTAAACTTGCTCTACAACCTGTCATTTTATTGTAAAAGGTATGCTAAAATAAGAACATTACAGAGGTATAAAAACATCATTATTGCAGTTATGTTTTCAGCACAATTTAGTGTTATATCTATAATCAGCCTCCAGTAATCCTCTACACCAGTAGTCTCCAACCTGCGGCCCGGGGGGCCGGACTTGGCCCTTTGCTTGCTTCCTCGTGGCACTATTCCTCTTACTGATACCAACAATTGGGAACGTCTTCTCCTATTGACACAAACAATTGGGCATATGTCCTTCCAATTACACCAATAAAGGGGTTCAATTCCTCCCAATTGAAATCCATGTGTCTGGCACCCTGCATGTATATTAGGGGGCAGGACACACGGATGGGGGGGTGGCTCCCATGTGCCCCTAATGGACAGGCCACCACTGCTGAGTACTAAGGAGACATTTGTGTGTGTGAGTTCCCGTTGAGTCCTATGCCGAGCTGTGTGCAACCATAGACCCACAGTGGCACTCCCCTCAGGACAGCAGAGCCATATGATGCTGAAGCTGGAAACAGTGGAGGGGTGACATGAAGCCAGGTAAGTGTTTAGGGACAGAGCAGGGGGACATTATGTTACCTAAATGCAGAGAAGTCATTGAGGAAAAAACATTTAGATGTTAGTACTACTTTAAGTTGGCTACATTAAAAAAACACCTTTACTGATTTATTAATGCATACATAATTACATTAGGATCAGCTTTAAAGTTGAACTCTAGAATAAGCTACTATTATTTGAATAGGCATATGAATTGTGTGTGCTTTGTGTATTTCTTCCATATTTGTGCAGCAATCCAGTGTGAAACTTTGCCTCTAAGCTGAAGCTTCCTGTAATAGAGACCGGTCATTGCCACTCTCTGTCCTTGTGCAGGGTGTCTGGTCCTGTATCCACCTCTCCTGTAGTTTTCTGCAGGCAGCCTGTAGTGGGTGGAGCTGCTGGGTCCCTCCAACAGCCATATTGTTGGCACAGGCTTAGCGCATAACTACATTTAAACTTTAATAAGTGGGTTTGCAAAGGCATTTTGTGCACATAAAGTTGTTTACATCCTTTGTGACTTTTGAGGAATTCATTTAAAAGAACGTTTTTGTTCTTGGAGGTCAGCGTTATTCACATTTTTGGCTGGAGCCGCATTGCATAGCCACTGATATGAATAGTGCAATTATCCTTTTAAAGAGGAGTTCCAGCCTTTTAGTGTTTATTAAAAGTCAGCAGCTACAAAAAGTGTAGCTGCTGACTTTTCATAAACAGACACTTACCTGCTCCATGGTCCAGCGATGCGGCCGCCCGGAACTCCACTCCCCCCCCCCTCTCCGGCCGGCACCTCCATTCATAGTGTGGGCACCTGGCCGTGGCAGCTTTCGGCTTCACGTCCGGGGGACTGACTGCGCATGAGCGAGTCGCACTGCGCTCTATGAGTGGATAGGCGATCTCCTGGGACCTGTCACGTGTCCCAGGAGATCGCCTAAAGAGAGGGGCCGCCTAAGGCGAGAGGAGGAGTCGCCGAGGCGGTCCCTGGGCGGAAGGAGTAAGTGGGACAGGAAGTCCCACTCCTACCGAAGCCCCCCCCCCCCAAAAAAAAATGATATGCCAAATGTAGCATGTAAGGGGGCGAGGAGTGCTTAAAGCGGAAGTTCCACTTTTGGTTCATCCTCCGCTTTAAAGTGGAGTTCCACCCATTTTTTTATGTTTGTCTGTGCTGCATGTCCTAATCTCATAGTGTTCAGAATGGACAATTTTTATTTATTTTGTTGCTTGTAAATACCTTTTATTTTGTAGTCCTTCATTACTTCCTCCTCCTTATTAGCCTAGGCCAGTGATGGGAAACCTTGGCTCTCCAGATGTTTTGGAACTACATTTCCCATGATGCTCTTGCACTCTGCAGTGTAGTTGAGCATCATGGGAAATGTAGTTCCAAAACCTCTGGAGAGCCGAGGTTGTCTACCCCTGGCCTAGGCTATTAAGTCACAAGGCTATTTGCAAGGGTTTCTGGGATAGGCATCATGTATCCCAGTAGTCCTTGCAAACCTGACTGAAACCTGACTGAAACCTAGTGTGCAGCACTGAGCATGTGCGAGATATGCAAAGCTGAAATCCAGGAAGTCATACAGTCTGGCTTCATGATGCCCACACTTAAGATGGCCACGGTCTATTTCTAGATTATAAACTAAATCTAAATGCTGTAACAACCTAACAAAACGGACCTCAGTTTACAGACTAACTTTACTAGAATACATTAAGCTTGTGTATTACAGGGGTATTTATATTTAAAAAGTAAAATTGTGGGTGGAAATCCCCTTTAAGAACATTTAGTAATATGCTGGTGTTTTGTAAGCTATAACTAAAATTACATTTGGTTTCAGCCTAGTGTGATGAGCACAGTACATGGGTGTGGTAAGGATACTAGATCGTAAGCTCCACTGATGAGGCTTGTGTAGATGGTTTTATGTGTTTTCGGCAATGCATAGAGCATTACTGTCAATATACAGTATGAGCATATTTAAAAAATAAATTAAGCTGTCACGAAAGTACAGCCAGCAAATTGAAACCATCAGCTCATGTTTCTAGTTTTTAAGACAACGACGATGAAAAGTTGATCTGAGATGAATGGTGCTCATGGCGTTTTGGAACTGTGTTATCGGTTCGGTAATGAATGAGAGAATTCTCCAGGAATGCAGTTATTTTAAACATGAGAGTCTTGCTAGAGGGGTAAGTCCCAAGCCAAATATGACATAAAGTATATTCTTGGCACTTCTTGTGATCTTTCTCATCACCTTAATCACAGCCAAAAACAACCATTCGTATGTATGGGAAGCCCAACCATTGTATGAGAGATGTGTGAGGGGCCAGGCCATTGTAGGATAGCTTGGGCTCAAGAAGTATGCTCTGTATCATAGGCGTGCGCACAGGGTGTGCCAGGTGTGCCCAGGCACACCCTAATCACCTTGTGCAGAACAGATTCCCCCTACTGACCTGGCTCCCCCGGCTTCCCCCCTCTCCCACCGGTTGTTGCTGTGGATGTTTTAGGATGAGTGGAAGAAGGGGCCAGTAAATATGCCATTTACCACCCCCTTCCCTTTTTAAATGAACATCGTGAGTGATCGGTATAGTGCGTTTGAGCTTTGGGGTGCACACCCTAATGCCAAAGGCTGCGCACACCTATGCTCTGTATAAATACATTTTTTACTTTTAATTGCTTGTGTATACAAACCTATACAAAGCAATAGACAGTTTTATAAACTATTACTGATCACATGACTACAAAAGTGTGGGAGTGTGGACAGTGATCATTGACCCAAGGTTAAAAATGATCAAAATAGTTTATATAATGTTCCCTAGTTGTATATATAATGTTTTTATGCTTGACTTGTTATTCTCAGCTGACTTTCTCACACATGCTAAGGTCCATTACATGAGGACCCCCCCCCCCCAACTTATCACCAAATAATTTCACTTATGAAGTGTCCATCAGATGTCTCCGCTTCTTCTGCTGCTCGTAGATTCCACTTCAGTACATTTGGAAGCAATAGATATTATTAATCAACCGACAACATTCCACTGAGACAGCCAGGGCTGCAAAAGTCTTAATGTGAAGCCACAGGGGATAGAGAAACATGTCAGAATGTTGACCCGCGGCCATGCTCCTTCCAAGCCATCCAATAGGCGTATTCCTTTGTCTGAACATTTTAATGCATAACTGGAAACTACGAGTCAATATAAGCAAGATACATTTACTGAATAAAGTGTCTCACACCAAAGGTGTCTTTAAACCTCCAGCAATTCCGAGATCTCTCCAATAACTACAAATTTTTTTCTGGTCCTGAGGGATAAATTCCTAGGTGTCATCACAGACTGGATATATACCAGAACACACATTTTGATTACATGAAGTGGAGTGTTATTACTGTTACTCAATACATTTCAAATGTCAGTGCAATTTAACCTAACCTGGTTTACATCCTGGTAAATGCAATGGTTAAAATCTTGATTGTCCAGATTACCATCTCCCCATTTTAGGCTTTGCAGAGCAGACAGTTTTGTTAGGCAGAAATTGTCAGGGGGTGGAAAATCATGTTATATTAATCATCTCACTGTCATGCCCCATACACAAGTACGGGTTTCCCGGCGATAAAAAGTTTCCTGAGGGGAAAGTCAAGCTTTTTCCCCCTACACACGGCTGGTTTTCCATGAGCCATGAGAGCTTTGGCCGGGAAACTCGGCCGTGTGTATGGTCCACGCAGTGTTTCCCATAGGAAAACTGCTGGGAAAAAGACCGCCAGGAATCGCGGAAGGAAAAAAGAGAACATGTTCTAATTTTTCCTGCCAGGATTCCTGGTGGTTTCCCTGTTGGGAAAACTGCCATGGAGTATAAACACGGCCAGTTTTCCTGTCCAAAAGCTGTCCCGACGGGAAAACTGGTCGTGTGTACGAGGCATCACAATTAGTGCTAAAAACGTCAAGCATTATGTATGTTTAAGATCACTTTTACAGAATAATATTTTTTAGCAGAAGGGTTCATAAGAGTCTTGATCGTGAATGTTTTTTTTTTTTTTATCAGAACATGGCTGGTGGCTATAAACTAGTTTCTTTTTTTTTTGTTATTGTTCATAAAGTTGGCAATGGAAATGCATCTTCTGTTTATGTAGCTATTCCCCAGATGAATGGTTTAGTAAAATAAAATGTTGGAACATTTGAGAGTCTGACACAGATTCAAGTCGGTTATACATAATGCATCATAACTGAATGGCTTAAAGTGGTGTGAAGATAATGGTGATGGATAAAGAATGACTTAAGAGTGAGAAACTGTGAAAAGGCATTACTGAGCTGTCACTTGTGTTCATTTTGGATTGTTTGCAGTGAGTAAAGGAAAGCTGTATGTAGTGTAGTGCACTGTGTAACAGCACCAGTGTGTAACATTGGAGCTATGGATATGGTATGTTGCCTGCAGCAACCAGCGAGCAGTTACATTTGATTTTCTGAGCTGCAATAGAAAATGACAGCTGGCAGATGGCTTGCCATAGGCACATGTTCCACTTTGCCATTATGGGACTCATATTGTCCATAGCAAATAGATTCCTCTTTTCTATTGAGAAAAGTATGACAGCTGGATTCTTATTGGTTGTTTCTGGCCACGCCTCTACTTTCCGTCATCTTCATTTATTAATTATATTCAAAGTACATTTCCTTAATTAATACAGTTAGCTTGGTTGAATTTTGTTATTGAAAAGAGTTTTAATTCTCATTATAACAAACAACAAATATTTAACGCAAATTAAAAAGGGGTGAAGCTTGAAGCAGACCCTCATTCACAATTGCCCCATAGCTTCCTTTTAAGCCTTCTCCTTTCCCTGTTAACCATTTGGAAATAGTTTATCTTAATTATACATTACAGGATGCAGGCTTGATATTCCTATGCCCTGGGTTATAGGCTGGTACCTGCAGGTGATTGGACACTGGCAAAGCTTTGGAGGACATGCTCCCTGGGCATCCCCCTATAACTGTACCCAACTCTGTGGGTCTTATTGACCTAAGGTGATGGATCTCTTCTCCCTTATCAAGAAATCACTCTTACCTCGGAAATGAAAAATTAACAAAACAGATCCTACTATAGTGTGTATTTGCCTTGATCCAAAGTGATCCAAGTGATTTATGTCTGCTCTCTAATCCCTATCTCCATCAGTCACTTTTGCCAACACCAAGCAATCCTGAGAGATGACTTTGCTTCCCTCCACCACACAGCAAGTAACAGACAACCTCACCTATGCATGCTCCTCTTTAAGACTCTGTAGATGGGGTGTGTCCATTCCCTCCTTTTAGGTCTCAAATTACACTCATCTTCCTGCTCTGTGCTATGTGTGACATCAGATCCACACCCCCTACCATCGGGTGCCCAGAAATGTTGTGTAAAATGTGTGCTAAGGTTGTAAAGAAGAGAGGACTGCAGATGAGCAGGTACAACTTACCGCATATGCTCAAGTATAAGCCGACCCAAATATAAGCCGAGGCACCTAATTCTACCACAAAAAAAAATGGGAAAACGTATTGACTCGAGTATAAGCCTAGGGTGTCCATCTGCATGCCTCACTGTGTCCATGTGCATGCCTCACTGTGTCCATGCCTCACTGTGCCCATGCCTCACTGTGTCCATGACTAGCAAAAATGTATAGAGAAAAACCGGGATGGCCGCACTCCAAAAAAATGGTTCCTTTTAATAAAACTGGTCACAACATGAACATATCGCAGCAAAAAATCAGGAGAAAAGCTGACGCGTTTCACACTATCATACAGTGCTTATTCATAGCTATGAATTGCTAGCTATGAATAAGCACTGTATGATAGTGTGAAACGCGTGAGCTTTTCTCCTGATTTTTTGCTGTGATATGTTCATGTTGTGACCAGTTTTATTAAAAGGAACCATTGTTTTGGAGTGCGGCCATCCCAGTTTTTCTCTATACATTTTTGCATACTATTGCAGTGCCTGCACCCAGGTGTTTGGACTCCACCTTGCAGTTCCCTGGGACCTCTGAGCGGTAAACTTTCTTTCTCGTGTCCATGACTAGACTGACGTTTAACATGGGAGTCTATGGAAGGGGTGTCCGGATTTGAAAAATCAGTGCTCCCCAGCCATAGGTCCCCCAGACAACAAACGTGCACACTTATAGAAGAGATGGGGCTACATGTGTGCCAAGTTCTGGGTCCAGGGGACTTACAATTGGCCGGTACCGGGTCTCAAAAGTCGCCAGAGAAATTACCGTTTAACATGGGAGTCTATGGAAGGTGTCCCCCCGGCTCTGAAAAATTGGTGCTCCCTGGCCGTAGGTCCCCTGGACAACAAACTTTGCATACTTGTAGAGGAAGAATGGGGCTACATGAGTGCCAAATCCCCAAAGTCCGGGAGTTCAGGTGCAAAAAGGTGAATCGAGTATAAGCCGAGGGGGGCATTTTCAGCACAAAAAAAATGTGCTGAAAAACTTGGCTCATACTCGAGTATATACGGTATATAGTAGGGATTGTTTCATCTATGTGCATGACCTGAGGCTAGTCACTTGTCTGGGTATATGTAAGGGTTCACAACCAGTTTAGTTTATTATTTTCCATTGCCATGAGGAGTTTGCCACAGGATGGTCACCACCGGGTTGCTGCGTACTCCTTCTTGGTCATGTTTACCACATTTCTGCACCCTACTCCATGAGGACCCTATAGGGGAATACCTTTTCTGATAGAAATGGTGGAAACTAGGTGCGAGGGAGCCTTTGCTAAAGCCAAGATGAACAGTAGTTCTGCTGAAAATCTTAAAAACACTCAGAGTGACGATGCTTCTCTTGCACAGGTAGCAAGTACTTTTATTAGCACATACTTTCTCCTAATTCCTTATTCTTCTCCAAGGTTCAGTACTAGGTACCGTACTTGTAGATGTTTTTATATTTATAACAATGAGTGAAGCTCCACTTTAAAGCCAACTACACCCTAGCCTTTTATATTGTCTCTGTGTATTCCTTTTTTAAAACATATATGGAAAGGAACAGCCATCATTCATCATAGATGCAGGTTCTGCTCCTGATTATTGTTGTTTGTTTCATGTGGATTCTTTTATATTGCTGTAAGTCCCCAAGACAGGGGATTGGTAACAGACTTCTTTTACCCTCTAATTATGTTAAACACCTAGTAGGTCTTAGTAGCTATAAATCATGTGATTTTTGCCTAAGTTTTAGGTCACATAAAAGAAGCAAAGTGGAACTTTTTTACATAGATTTGAAACTGTATACTGGGAAGAAGGGGAACCTTTTGATTCCCAAGAAGTATGACTTTACGTGATGGGTGTGCTCCTGTGACATTTCACATACAGCATGTACTGCCAAAGGATTGTCAGCTAGCATTGCTTTTTCAAGGTCATTAATATTCTAGAATGGAATTTTTATAAGGCTTTCTTTATCTGTAGAATTCTTTGTCCCGAATCGGTATGATTTACCTTTTACAGCAGTGGTCTCCAAACTGCGGCCCGGGGACCTGATGTGGCCCTTTGCTCGCCTTTATCCAGCCCGTGGGGTACCTTTCCTTCTACTGATACAAGACATTATTCCTTCCACTGACACCAACATTGGGGCATGTTTCCTGGTGTGACATTAACAACGGGGCACTATTTCTCCCATTGACACAAACAATGGGGCACTATTCCTCAAACTGACACCAACAACGGGGATCTATTCCACCCACTGAAACCAACAATTGGGCACTACGTCTCCCACTGACACCAATGGTGGGGCACTGTTTCTCCCACTGATACCAATAATGAGACACTATTCCTCCCACTGATACCAATGATGGGGCACTATTCGCCTCCACTGATACCAATGCTGGGGGCACTATTCCTTTATTTAATTCCAAGGATTGTGCTGTATTCCTCCCACTGACACCAACAATGGGGTGCTATACTGTTTACTGCCACTGACGCCAATTTCTACTCCCAATGGCCACAGCATATTTGAAGGACAGTAAACTGACCCTTTGTTTAGAAAGTTTGGAGACCCTTTTTTTTATCACTCTGCAGTGTTCCTAAATATCAGGTTCTAGATCTTATTCATGATCTGGGTTACAGTTTTAGCAGGCTTTAGCCATGGCATGACAGTAAAATGATAGTGATTCTGTTACTTCTGCTGCTACCATGGTTCAGAATGAGGTAGAGCCCTCCAGTGGTATCAGAAAATTTCCTTCCAGAGTCATGTGACTACATCATAACCAACTAGCTCTTGCAGCAGTTTTTCCTTCTAGGCTACATTTATAGAACAGAAACAAGGACAGTGTGATCATGTGACCTTATTTTAGCAGATTTTTTTTATAGATGGTGGTTTCTCACCTGTGGCCTCTGACCTTGCTTGCTTGCTGACCTATGACTTTTGTTTGTAACAAAAACACAATTTGATCTGTTTTTAAACCATAAACCACAGCCTTATGGTGCGTACACACAATCTGAATTTCTGACAAGAAAACTGTGGATTTTTTTCCCAACGTAATGTTGGCTCAAACTTGTGTTGCATACACACGGGCACACAAATATTGTCGGAAATTCCGAACGTCAAGAACGTGGTGACGTACAAAACTTTGACGACCCGAGAAAAATTAAGTTCAATGATTCCGAGCATGCATAGGATTTTTGTGCGTAGGAATTGCATACAGATGATGGGAATTTCCGACAAGAACTTTTCCCGTCGGAAAATTTGAGAACCAGCCCTCAAATTTTTGCTGTCGGAAATTCCGACAGAAAATGTCCGATGGGGCCTTCACACATCAAACTTTTCTTGTCGGAAATTCCGATCATGTGTACGCAGCATTCTAATTTTTCACTCACTTTTCCTAAATGGACTGGCAAAGCGCATGGAGCATAATGTTTTTGCATCACTGCTAACCCCACTATATTAGTAAAAGAACAGGCTGGATACCAGTGAGAGTGCTATTAGGTGCTGATCTGACGAATGGTAAGCATCTGTCTCTGCGCAGATAGAATCTCACCATCCAGTTGATGGTGACAGTTACTTGAATTGTCTTCACTTATTGGTTGAACTGGTAAGAACAGGGACATACTGTACAACTGTAGCTAAGCGGAATCTGTTCTAAGTAACTTTGTTGCAGAGAACTTCTGCATGTGTAGATGTTTGATACAAGTATATTAAGGCTGCATTCACACCTGAGCGTAGCGTTTTGCCGCGATTTTGCAGCACTTTTATGGCGTTTTGCAGCGATTTGTCGCTGTGTTTTTTACCGCGATTTGCCACGATTTTTTACTGTGATTTTGGACAGGTCTAGGGTCACCAATGTAAAAACAGAAAAACACCCAAATATGCTCAATTCGAGCAACAAAAAAAGGGTCCAGAACTTGTTTGAGCTTCAGGCGTTCGGCGTCAGGCGTTTTGGAGTGGAGATGTGCACCATCTCCATTGAGAATAATGTATTTTTTCCCCTCTAGCGTTTTGGAGCTTCATGCTTCAGGCGACAAAACGCTCAGGTGTGAATGCAGCGTAAGTGTCATAAAAACAGGGCTAAGCTTCAATTATCCAGCACTCAGTTTTCCAGCAGCAGACTGGGGAGTCTTGACTGGTGCAGAAACGATATATAGCTTTCCAATCATCCAAATTATCCCTTCTGCTGTCACCAAATGGCCCTGTTATAGGGAGAGTCTCACATGATTTTACAGAAAGGGACAGTTTGGAATTATGCAGCAGTGCACACGGCATCTGAAGATTGATAGGTGTACATTAGACAATGATGGAGGTTCATTCTCATGCTTTAGAGGTTCCTTTCTCTGTAATGTATTTAATACCAGCAAACAGTGCATTTCACGTAAGCATGGTCTGTGCTGCCTTTCTAGCATCCAGATTACAATAGTAATTGAAAATGACAATTGGCAAATGAAAGTTTGAACGCAATTGGCTGATATAATACAAAGCAGACGGTTCTTTTTTGTATTTTGCATTTTGATAAGTGAGGTATATTCTGACAGTATGGAAAATTCTGTTTAGTAACTGCTTATCTTGTTTCTTTACAGAGTCAGGCTGAGGCTCATTATAAAGGGAACCGGCATGCTCGGAGAGTGAAAGGAATCGAGAATTCAAAGACTCGACAGAAAGAGGGAACGCAAGATGGAGACAGAAACACCCCTCTAATCAGCCCCGTGCCCAGTGCCAGTGAGAGTGACACCGACAGCAAAGGTGACTGAGAGAGATGTAACTTTAGATTTTCTTTCTTTGCTCATCTATGCCAATAGAAATGTTGTTGTACTTACCTGCCAGCATAATGTGCACATGCTTCAAGTAATGTCATTACCTTTCATTGTCAAAAGGTTTATCCAGTTTACTGGTGAGGTGTTTAGACAGCCTCCTCAGGTGTCCAAATGATGGATTATCTGACATGGTAAACTGTCTACTCCTCAGGCCCCGTATACACGACCGAGCTTCTCGGCAGAATCCAGCGAGAAGCTCGCTGGGATCCATATTCTGCCGAGGTTCTCGGTCGTGTGTACACTTCCGACGAGCGTCCCGTCTGGAAGCTCGTCGAGCCAAAAAAGAGAGCACGCTCTCTTTTTCCTTGTTGTTCAATGAGGACTTTGGCTCGACGAGCTATTTTGACCGCTCATCGGGAACCTCGTCGGGCGGAACGATGAGTTTAGCCCGACGAGGTTCTCGGACGTGTGTACGCGGCCTTACAGTTGCCGAAATTAATTATACAAACATAAAATAGATTTCTGCTTTTTACAATGGATTACAGATCATATGTACTGTCCAAATTCAGTTTGATCACAGTCATCATTTATAGTCCAGTGCTTCTGTAGTGCTACCCCAGCATGAGAGTTATTTTCCCAGTAATTGCCCAGCAGCCAGACACACCATTCTGGTCGATCTCTAAATTGCCTTTAGTTATACTTTAATAAAAATAAATTAGCTAAGAAACAATGTGTATTGGTTAAAGCAAACGTACTGATCAACTGATACCGTCTTAATGTAATTCGAAATATTTTATAGTACAAGGCTTGTCACACTTACCCCTAAATCAAATTTGGTCTCCACCCAGAAAGTAGCTGCATCAATCACCTTGCAGGTGGACAGACAGACAGGGAGAATGCAGCTTAGCTAAAACCAGGATTCTGGTACCAGCAGCTATGATGGCACCTCATGGCAAAGAACTCTCTGATGATCTGAAAATAAGAATTTTTCGTATAGCCTGAACAAGGCTATACGAAGATTGCCAAGACCCTGAAACTGAGCTTCAGAATGGTGGCCAATACAGAGGTTTAACAGGACAGGTTCCACTCAGGCCTCACCAGTGCATGTGCTCAGCGTCATATCCAGAGGTTGTCTTTGGGAAATAGACGTATGAGTTCTGCCAGCATTGCTGCAGAGGTTGAAGGGGTTGGGGGTCAGCCTGTCAGTGCTTAGACCATACGCTGCACACTGCATCAAATTGGTCTGCATGGCTGTTGTCCCAGAGATGATACACAAGAAAGCCTGCTAAACAGTTTGCTGAAGACAAACAGACTAAGGACATGGATTACTGGAACCATGTCCTGTGGTCTGATGGGATTAAGATAAATGTATTTGGTTCAGATGGTGTCAAGCGTGTTTTATGGCAACCAGGTGATGAGTACAAAGACAGGTGTGTCTTGCCTACAGTCAAGCATGGTGGTTGGAGTGTCATGATCTGGGGCTGCATGAGTGCTGCTGGCACTGGGGAGCTACACTTCATTGAGGGAAACCATGAATGCCAACATGTACTGTGACATACTGGGGCAGAGCATGGTCTTTTCAGAGACTGGGCCGCAAGGCAGTATTCCAACATAACTTCCCAAACTCACCTCCAAGATGACCCCTGCCTTGCTAAAGAAGCTGATGGTTAAGGTGATGGACTGGCCAAGCATGTCTTCAGACCTAAACCCTATTGAGCATGGAAGAGGAATCCAGTGGCAACCTGTGAAGCTCTGATGAACTCCATGCTCATGAGGATTAAGGCAGTGCTGGAAAATTATGGTGGCCACAAAAATATTGACACTTTGGACCCAATTTGGACATTTTCAGTTAGCGGTGTACTCACTTTTTTTGCCAGCGGTTTAGACATTAAAGGCTGTGTGTTGAGTTATTTTGAGGGGACAGAAAACACTTTTATACAAGCTGTACACTCACTACTTTACATTGTAGCAAAGTGTAATTTCTTCAGTGTTGTCAAACAAAAAGATATAATAAAATATTTACAAAAACGTTAGGGTTGTTCTCACTTTTGTGAGATAATGTAACTGGGCATGTGGGATGTGGCATTTGTCTACATGCTAAGTGCTACATTGTGTCCCTCTTTCCCTTCTCAGAAAGTTGGGGGTATGCTTTACATACTGTATATTAAAGCAAAACTAGCATCAGAATACTTACCCTCTCTCCAACATTCCAATATCTGCAAGGGGTCTTTCGCTGGCATCTTCTTCCTGGCTTCATCTGGGTGGTCTTTGGCCACCTTGATTGCCCAGTGCCGGATGATGTAGCTCCTCCACATGTGCAGAAGTCAGTCATCCTGGTACGCAGGATCCATGGCAGCGACATAAACTGAGCTGTACTTGCATAGTTCAGTGTACCATGCCACAGAAGACTGCGAGCAGGCAGGTAGAATAAAAATGTAATGACATTTGGGTTTTTAGTCCCGGACCTCAAGGAACTTATAATCTGAGGTCCCTACTTCATGTGCATACATACATGTACACACATACTAGGGCTAATTTAGACAGGAGAAAATAAACTTACCAGTATGTGTTTACAGTCTGGGAGGAAGGAACATGAAAACACCAAGTAAGTTTCTTGACTGAGAAGGAAACTGAAGACTCTAATGCTGCAAATGATTAATGGGATGAACTGGACCATCGATTGCGAAGGCAGATCTCATCCAACAGCAATACCCGACCTAACAAATGTCCTTCAACACCCATGTAAACATTGCAAACTCTTGTGGTAAGCCTTTGTAGGAGAGTAGAGATTATTTCTGTGGTAAGATGTTTGTGTGAGTAGGGGGGAAAGGGGACGTGTCAAAACCTTTGGCCATATAGTATGCTTTGCAACCATTTGACAGGCATGTATGTAGTGCTGAGTAGCATCAGAAACAGATATATACTGGATGTTTCATAGTAGGCGAAGTTGAAAAAAACTCCAAACTCAAGTTCAACCTATGTGTGTCTTCGTCTTGTTATATGGAAACTCTTCTCATATATAGCAAATTTTACTGGTTCATCCCATGACAATGTTGATGATCGCTTTCCACCTATCTCTTGGTAAGCTGACACAGTCTTAAAGTATGTCTAAATTATCAGGTATGTCAGGGTCATTCAGGAAGTATAATCAGGGCCGCCATCAGGGGGGTACAGGCATTACACCTGTAAGGGGCCCGGGGGTCCCCAGGGGCCCGGATGGCAACCCCCTCTTTTTTTATTTAATTTTTATAAAAAATATTTTTTTTTTAATATATTTTTCTTTTATTTTTTATTAAAGGGACAATTTTTTTTCTTTTATTATTTTTTAGGGGTCCAGAGGTCCCCAGGGGCCCGGAGGCCCCCAGGGCCCCAGATGGCAACCCACTCTTTTTTTATTTATTTTTTATAAAAAATGTTTATTTTTTAATATATTTTTCTTTTCTTTTTTATTAAAGGGACAATTTTTTTTCTTTTATTCTTTTTTAGGGGTCCGGAGGTCCCCAGGGGCCCGGAGGCCCCCAGGGCCCCAGATGGCAACCCCCTCTTTTTTTATTTATTTTTTATAAAAAATATTTATTTTTTAATATATTTTTCTTTTATTTTTTATTAAAGGGACAATTTTTTTTCTTTTATTATTTTTTAGGGGTCCGGAGGGCCCCAGATGGCAACCCCCCCTTTTTTTATATTTATTTTTCTTTATTTCACTTTTTTTTTTGTAAATACTCCCCCCCCCCCCCCCGCTTCTCAATTTCAGTTGGCAGCACCCCCCCCCCCCCCGGGGCCCAGGGGGCCCATGCCTGAAGCTGTGTAAGGGGCCCCATAATTCCTGATGGCGGCCCTGAGTATAAATTAGGATAATTTGTGGTAAATGGGCAATCACACCCCAGACTCCTAATTTAAAGGGTGTGTAATACTGGGTTGAAACACTTAAAGAGGAGCTTCAGGTCCCCCCCCCCCCAAAAAAAAAAAATTAAGTCTGCAGCTACAAATACTGTAGCTGCTGATGTTTAGTATAAGGACACTTACCTGTCCAGGGATCCAGCGATGTCCTAACCTTACCCGATTCTTCAACATCAGCATCTGAAATAAGGGAAACAAGTGAATCCTTTGCGACTTCACAGCTGGTTTCCTGCTGCACATGTGCGAGTCGCGCTGCACAGATAAAATAAGTATCGAACACGTCACCATTTTTCTAGGTAAATATATAACTAAAGGTGCTATTGACATGAAATGTTCACCACATGTCAGTAACAACCCATGCAATCAATACATAGGGCCAGATTCAGAAAGGCTTTAAGCCGGCGTATCAAAAGATACGCCGCCGTAAGTACAAATGTGCGCCGTCGCATATTTACGCCGATTCAAAAAGCAAGATACGCCAAAAAACATGGCTTCAGACGTCCGGTGTAACTTGCCTACGCCGGCGTATCGTGGGCGCATAGACGTTCATGGACGCATTAGACGTTCCCATTAAAAATATGCAAATGAGTAAGATACTCCAATTCACGAACGTAGATACGCCCGGCCGCTTCATATGCGCGTTTTGCGTAAGGCTTACGTTCGGCGTAAAGTTACCCCTTCTATATGAGGCGCAGCTAATGCAAAAGTATGGGCCAGGGATCGATGCCGTAGAATTTTACATCGTTTACGCCGTTTACGTAGTACGGGAATAGGGCTGGGCGTAGGATACGTTCACACGTCGTAGGCATTGCGCGCCGACGTCACTTAGGGAGTTTTTTCGTCGTGATTCTGAGCATGCGCGCGCATGCCCAGTTCGAGCGGCCATTAATTAGCATGGGGTCATGCTTAATTTAAATACATGAAGCCCACCTCCTTCCTACTTTGAATTAGGCGGGCTTACGTCGGCCCATTACCGCTACGCCGCCGTAAATTAGGGAGCAAGTGCTTTGTGAATACAGCACTTGCCTCTCTAAGTTGCAGCGGCGTAGCGTAAAGAAGATACGCTACCCCCACACAAATATATGCCGATATTTCTGAATCTGGCCACAGAGTACAGAGAAACCAAAACAAATAAGTATAGAAATTAAGTTCTGTGTAATAAAATGGAATGACATGTGAAGATGCATTGAACACACTAACTGAAAATTCACTCAATACTTTGTACAAAAACCCTTTGTTGGTAATGACAGCTTCAAGACGCCTCTTGTATATAGAAACTAGTGACATTCATTGCTTGTTTGTGATTTTGGCCCATTCTTCCACACAGTCTTCAAATCTTGAAGGTTTCCATGGGCCTTTTCTATGAACTTTGATTTTTAGTTCTTTCCAAAGATGTTCTATTGGATTCAAGTCAGGTGATTGGCTGGGCCATTCTAGCAGTTTTATTTTCTTTCTTTGAAACCAATTGAGAGTTTCCCTGGCTTTGTGTTTGGAGTCGTTGTCTTGCTGAAATGTCCACCCTTGTTTCATCTTCATCATCCTGGTAGACGGCAGCAGATTTTTATCAAAAATGTCTTAGTACATTTTTCCATTCATCCTTCCATCAATGTCATGAAGTTTGCCAGTACCGTATCCTGAATAACAGCCCCATACTATGATGTTCCCACCTCTAAACTTTACTGTTGGTATGGAGTTTTTTTTGGGGTGATGTTTAGTGCTATTTGACCTCAAAACATGGTGTGTATTATGGCATCCAAAGGGTTCCATTTTGGTCTCATCTGACCAGACTATATTCTCCTATTATTTCACAGACTTGTCTAAATGTTGTGCAGAAAACTTCAAACAATCTTTTTCTTTAGCAATGGAGTGTTGTGTGGTGAGCGTGTATACAGGCCATGGCGGTTGAGTACATTACTTCTTGTTTTCTTTGAAACAATTGTACCTGCTATTTTCAGGTCTTTCCGAAGCTCTCTACAAGTGTTCCTTGGGTCTTGGACAACTTTTCTGATAATTATTTTCACTTCTCTGTCAGAAATCTTGTGAGGAGCACCTGGTCATGGCCGGTTTATAGTGAAATTATATTCTTTACACTTTTGGATTATGGCCCCAACAGTGCTTAATCCTTCTGTAATCAATGCCATCAGTATGTTTTGCAACAACAAGGTTGCGAAGGTCTTGCGAAAGCTCTTTGCTTTTACCCATCATGAGAAGTTTCTTGTGTGACACCTTGGTAATGAGGCACCTTTTTATAGGCCATCAGTTGCGATGGAGCAAGCTGATATTAATTTGCACTGACAAGGGGCAAAATTGCTTTCTAATTACCGATAGATTTCAGCTGGTGTCTTGGCTTTCCATGCATTTTTGCACCTCCCTTTCTTCATGTGTTCAATACTTTTTCCCTGTGTCATGCCATTTTATTACAGATAAATACATTTCTGAACTTGTTTGTTTTGGTTTCTTTGTATGTATGAATCGCATGGGTTGTTACCGAAATGCGGTGAAAATGTCATGTCAATAGGACCTTTAGAAATATATTTACCTAGAAAAATGGTGACGTGTTTAATACTTATTTTACCAGCTGTGTAAATATATATAAAGATAGATAGATAGATAGATAGATAGATAGATAGATAGATAGATAGATAGATAGATAGATAGATAGATATGTATATATCTGCCATTGTGGTTATCTTGGCAGCTGGAAATATATAAATGGCCCAGCTCCAGTGTAGTGATCAGTAGACATCTCTCTCTGCTATAGGAATAGCCTGTTCAGTTAACGGTTGAATTGAAATATGACCACAAATTCGACATCAGATCTGTCAAGGCATATAAAAGATGATATATTATCTTGGAGGTAATGTCTGTTATCATCTACTCCTAGCAGGAAGTTATTTCATTTACTCTCATCACAGAGCAGGGGGATCCATCATTCTGGCACCTGGGTAGATAGGATTTTTTTCATCACTGTGTATTTCCCACCACCTGAGAAATACACACCGTCTGTGTTCTGTTATTTATCTTTGTGACAGGTCCCCTTGTACTCAGTGTTTTACATGGTCATAGTCTCCTTTAATCACTGCATCAAAGTGGCATCTGGTCTGTGGGACCCATCCTTTGTTTAGAAGAGAGTTCTCTTGTCACTGTGACACGTTACTGAGACTTCAGCCTGACAATCTGTCATTATAAAAATACAGAAATCTACCAAAAAACTCTAAAAGACTAGCATTACTGGGTGAATTTTTTCCAAGTTTGCTGGAGTCTCTTGATGGGGAAGACACCAATCCCCTATAATAAGTCAGCGTAAAGAGAAATGGTGAGATATAAACTTTTGCAGGATGCATCTATGTTCAGATTCCATAAACATTGTTTAAGAAGGTTTGGTGTAAAGAAACTCAAGTGTTAGGTTCCTTTCACATGGGACGTTCAGAGTGGGGGGGTAACATTCGTATATACACAGTTTCTGCAGAGCGGACACAGACAGAGCCCGATCTGCTTAATGGGCGACCCAACCAAAACCTCCTCCACATCCCCAAGACCCGCTACAAATCAAAAGGAGAACGAACGAAGATTCTCAGTCCAAGGACTATGGCTCTACCGACAGATATCGGCATGGAAGAAAACCATCTGGCCTTCAGGAAGAAGCTTAAGACCCACCTATTCTCAAGACACAAGGCCGAGACGGGCTGGAAAGCACCTTGAGATGATTTAGTTTGCATTTGTAGCGCTATACAAGTTACTTACTCACTCATTCACTGACTCAATTCGCTTTCTGTTTACACACGGCTACTTCTAGTCCAATCCACCTACATGGAAATGAATGTATCCCTTTCTGTTTGTTTTTAGCGGACCGGAACAATCAGAGGTAGGTGGGTGTAAGTGGACACAAGTCTGTTTACACCCATTTTTCACTAGGGATAAATGGACCTTCCAATCAGGTCTGCCTGAAAAACTGACATGCAGACCTGATCGGAATGGCCCTGTGAAAGGAACCAAAGGGCCCCTAACCTCAACTCGAATCAACACCGTTGGTATGAATTGAAGCAAAGACTGCAAGCCAGGTCCTCTCATCCAACATCAGTCTGTGGCCTTACAAATGCTCTTTTTGCTAAATAGGCACGATTTCCCACAGATATATTATAAAGTCTTGTGAAAAGCTTTCCCAGAGGAGTAGATGCTGTTAGCCCCCTGAGATAATGGGATCAACTTCACATTAATTTCCATGGTTTTGGAACAGGATATCTAACAAGCTCTTAATGGTGTAATGGGCATGTTTCTTAAAACGTTTGGGCAGAAATTATAAAGCTTGTCTGAGCTGTTAAAAAAAATGGGGGTGGGAAGCTGAAGTTATACACTGAAGAGCTCAGTGGAGAGCTCTGACAACTGATTAGAGGGAAGGGACACACCCTCCTTGACACAGCGCAGGAATAGCGCTGGGGTTGTCAATTAGCTGGAGGTCCCTCCCCTGTCACCATTCATTCTGATAGCAGAGGAACGAAGCAGCAGACAGAAATTACACTGAGTGCTCTTAGTAAACACTAGAGCGGGATGTGTTTTGTTCATATTTCATGTCTGAAGTTTATAATAACATTAAAAAAAGTAGAACACCAGGTGCATGTAAACTGATACTATATAGATTTACTGATATCATTTTGTATCCTGATTGCAATTCTAGTTTTTATTCAGAACAGGAAGGGAGTACCACTAACCTTTAAGGGTTAATTGCTCTTCCAGCTGTGGCCACTTATCAGATGTTGGATAGGTTCCCTAAAAAAAGATCTACTAAAAAGTCTTGCAAAGTCTGTTTCCCAGTGTACTATCCTCTAAATTAGAAGAACATATTATAATGTGCCTTTGTTTCTACCTTATGAAGAATGTGCGTCTGATTACATCTGATTGTCTATAATGGGGTCTGTCTACCTGTACATGAAGGATTTTCTATTCTCCAGGCCAATTAGCAATCATTTATGCTGAACAATGACTTTCACACATCCAACAGCAGTTCTGCGCATGTGCACCCTTTGCTATAGATACATTATGAAATCAGCGATATTTTTAGCCATGGCATATGGCTGTTATAAGTAATAAAAAGGTATTTTGCCAAAAAATGTCTCCGAACCAAAAGCGTACATGTGCGAAAACTGCGTGCCTTCATTCGTACGCAGCCGAGCCCATGACTTGTCCAAACACTTTTACGGCATTAACTCTTTAAATGGCTACACGGCCTGCCAAGCTCTGTAGACACATTGCCTGATGCTCCTTCTGGCAGGCAACAAGTTAAAAAGCATAAAACATTTTATAGCAAAAGGATCATTCTTCCATTTCAGCCTAAAAGAAATTATTCCAGAATGTTTCTGCATGCCAAGATTGCATGCTGGTGTATTATTCCGCTTCCACAGCTTGTGTATAGTTTGAGAATGAATTAAAATGCTGGTCCCAGTAAAAGTGATAACTCAGTTTTGGCTGGATGCTGCTCCATTCAGTTCTTTACCAGATTTTCAGAACATTCGGGGACCCCAGCTGTGAAATCTTGCTCTAAGGTTTTATTTCTGGCCCCTGCTTTGTTCTGGATTTTACTATACACAGAACAATGTTAAACGTAACATCTCATCATTTTTAAAAATGATGTGATTTTTTGGTGTGAATTCCAAGATCCAGTTACATAGAAAATAATTGGAACCATACCTTCATGTGCAACAGGATCATATAACTGTCTGTCCAGTATAGCATTGCAGCTATCTTGCTTTTAGTAGCACCATAACTGACAGCATGCTGGTGAATGTACTTGCATCAATTGTAACATCTTACGTTACTGTTAGGGGCCCTTTCACGCTGATAGCATATGCATCTTTGTTACATTTTTTGTACGTTTGTATGCCTAATGCCCAACATGCATCTGCAAAACATGGACACAAGACTCCAAAACCCACCAAAAAAATTAATTTCAACCAAGGTGTGTTTTTAACCCCTTGGCGTTGGCTGCTGCCGACCCCTTAAGGGGTTTGCTATGCCGGGAGGTGCGGCTTATGGCCACGTGACCACCATGATTGGCTGTCACGGCGGTCACATGATCGGAAAAATCCTGATTGCAAACAGCAATCAGGAATTTTCCATGTGCCGCCAGGAGCATGCAAGGCATGCGCTCTTGGCACCACACTGTTGGCGCTATTGCACGCCAATTTGTGGCCGCTCGGCTCCAAGGGCCGCACACTCAGAGGGCTTCAACTAGTTAAATGTAAAGTTATGTACTTGGGGGCTAAGAATATGCATGCATTATACAGACTAGAGTGAGTACAACTGGGTTGGATCCATACTGTAAAAGGATCTGGGGGTTGTGGTAGATCATAGGCTCAATAATGGCATGCAATGCTAAACTGCGGTTTCCAAAGCGATCAAAGTCCTTTCTTGTATTAAGAGAGGTATGGACTCCAGAGTAGGGATGAGCTCCGCGTTCGATACGAACGTATGTCCGACTCGAAAATTGTCAGTTCGTACATTCGTCGAAATTCGAACAAAACAGGTCATTCGCGCCAAATTCGAGTGACGCGCAATGGCCCATAATTCACTGCGGCATTGCGCGCTGATGATTGGCCAACCATGCACTATGACCCTGCATGCTTGGCCAATCACAGCGCGCAAAAAACGGAGAGCCATAATTGGCCAAAGCCAGGGTGGCTTTGGCTAATTATGGCACAGGGCTTTAGCACACGCCCCACACTATATAAGGCCGCCTGCTGGGCCGCCTCGTGTAGTGTGTTGCGGTTGTTAATGAAAGCAGTCAGAGAGACAGAGAGATAGGGCCGGATTAAAAAAACTATTTATGCAGCGTATCAAGAGATACGCTGCATAAATACTAAGAATAGCCGGCGTATCTTTTTTTGCTATTCATAAAAGAAGATTTGCCGGCTTTCTTCTAAGATACAAACGGCGTAAGTCTGTTACACCGTCGTATCTTAGTTGCATTATTACGCTGGCCGCTAGGTAGCGCTTACGACGGTTTTCGCGTAATATATGCAAATGGTTTATTTACGCCGATTCCCGAAAGTACTTGCGGCGGCGCGTCGTAGTTTACGTCGTTTGCGTAAGCGTTAGAGCGGCGTAAGGTTACCCCTGCTATAGGAGGCGTAGCCAATGTTAAGTGTGGACGAATCGTTCGGGAATCGGGCTCGTCGTTAGTTATGTTCACGTCGTTTACATTGAGGAAAAGCGACGTCCAAAAAAAACATGAATTACGTTGGGTCATGATTCATTTACGGTCGTGCAACGTGGCTCCCAAACAAAATGTGCGTCCTTTTCTTCACACAAATAGAGCTTTCTTTTGGTGGTATTTGATCGCCTCTGCGATTTTTTGTGCTATATACAAAAATAGAGCGACATTTTTGAAAAAAAATCAATTTTTTTTTTACTTTTTGTTATAAGAAAAATCAAATAAACTAAATTTTAGTCAAACATTTAGGCCAAAATTTATTAAGCCACATGTCTTTAGTAAAAAAAAAATGCAATAAAAAAAAATAGCTACCTAGCGGGAACAGCGACACAGCGATCAGAAAAATGATCGCTTAGTGACACTGGCAATAGGGGGTGAAAGGGTTAACTAGGGCGGTGGTCAAGGGGTTAAAACGTTATTGGGGGGTACGGGGGCTACCCTGGACCTAACACTAACTGCCTGTCACACTGACACTAAATGCAGTGATCAGTACATATATGATCACTGCATTCAGTGACACTGTGACAGGGGGGTGGGGGGATGATCGCAAGGGGTTAATATGCCTGCGTGTACTGGTGTCAGTGTAGTGTTGTGCAGACTCACTGTGTGATGTGATCTCTCCTCAGCGGCAGTTGAAAATACCGCTGAGAGGAGAGATCACATCACTTCCCTCTTCCTGTGTTTACACAGGAGGTGGAAGTGACACGCAGGGGAGCGTGCGGATTGGCTGGGAGCGACTGAGGGGGCGGACAAAAGCGAACAGCCGCCCCCTCATCCCGGATCGCTTCTGAAGCCGCGGGGACTGCCGCATGTAGCGGGGGGTCCCGATCGGACCCCCGACCCACGTCTAGGCAGGCACGTACAGGTACGTTGATGTGCCTGTCCGTGCCATTCTGCCGACGTAAATGTACATGTGGCGGTCCTTAAGTGGTTAAAGACGTTATCACAGGTATAGACACCCAGCAGGTACAATATTTAAAGGAATTTTTCATTTTTTTATTTTTTATTTAAGCATCATTAAAATAACTGCTCCTGGAGCAGTGATTTTAATAATGTTTAAATAAAAAATTAAAAAATTCCTTTAAATATTGTACCTGCTGGGTGTCTATAGTTTGCCTGTGAAAACGTCTTTGAGAACCCGGGTCTTGCCCCAGGGAACATGTATCAATGGAAAAAAGTTTTAAAAACTGACTTTTTTTCAGGAGTCCTGCTCCTGAAAAAACTACCGTTTTTAAACTTTTTTCCCTTGATACATGTTCCCTGGGGCAAGACCCGGGTTCTCAAAGACGTTTTCCAACAATAACTTGAATATTGATCTTTAAAATGATCGTTTTTTTAATTCGAACGTTCAAGTCCCATAGATTTCAATGGGGTTCTAAATGTTCGCGCGAACGGTCGGTCTGTTCGATTGTTCTGGTGCGAACCGAACGCGGGGGTGTTCGGCTCATCCCTACTCCAGAGAGAGAGTGATATAGGGCCAGATTCAGAAAGACTTACGCTGGAGTATATCGATATGCGCCGTGTAAGTGTAAAGATGCGCCGTAGTATCTCTGCGCCGTACCTACCAAACTAGATACGCCAGAAAACGGGCTTCCTCCGACCGACTTAACTTTCCTACGCCAGCGTTATCGTATGCGCATTTTTTTGCTTGGCGCATCTGTCGCGCCTATTGATTTCCCATTCAAATATGCAAATGAGGGAGATATGCCGATTCGCAAACGGAATAGCACCAGACACTGGCTACGTGAGCCGCACGTACGTCGTATGTCCGGCGCGAAGATATTCCTACAAATAGCTGCTTTATCTTTACTCCTGACGGCCACAGGTCAGCAGGAGAGTAGCTAGAGCAGCAGCGTTACCGACGAAAAAAGCAAGCTGAGCAACCACACTTGCAGGACAACACCTCTGTCTGCCAACATGCCAGGGGCAGCCGTGGTCCTAGCACTACTGATGGGTCCCCCCGGTACGGAGGAGGCGGGCATGTGAGAGGATATACCGCACGCGCATGAGCCTCTTTGGCATGGGTGATGAGGTGTATCGCCTCCTCCGATTCAGCCCAGATGCAATCTTGGAACTAACCACAACCCTGCAGGATGACATCACCAGCAAGACACACCGCTCACAAGCAGTGTAGCCACTGGTGAAGTACTGGCAACACTCCATTTCCTTGCCAGTGGATCATTCCAGCGTACAAGTGGAGTGGTGGCTGGGATGTCACAATCAACCATGAGCAGATGTATGCACTAGGTTGTCCCTGCAATCCTCAGACGCATGTCCCACCACATCATCAGACCCACCGTGGGGGCCATTGATTGCACACATGTGGCACTACAGCCCCCCAGTGCCACAGAGCACATATACCGCAATCGGAAGCATTGGCATTTTATCAACGTACAGGTGATAGCCGATGCCCAACGCCTCATATGGCACGTACGTGCCAAACACCCCGGATCCAGCCATGACAGCTTCATATACCGTCAAAGCCCCATCCCAACGGAATTTGAGCAGAACGTGTACAAGGACAGCTGGTTGGTTGGTGAGTGACATGGGAGTCAGGCATGACTGTCCGACCCCATGATGCAGACATCACAAGGGGCACATGCACTACTAACATCCTCCTGTCTTTTCCCTTCCAGGTGACTCTGCATATGCACTGGGACCCCATCTCATGACTCCTTTCCGGAACCCCCAAACCAGAGGAGAGAGAAGATACAATGCGGCACATATCCAAACCCGGGCAGTGGTGGAGCAAACATTTGGGCTCCTGAAGTCCCGTTTCCGATGCCTGGATAAGTCTGGGGGGACCCTGTTGTATTCCCCTACCTTTGTGTGTCAGATCATCGTTGCATGCTGTGTGCTGCACAACTATGCCATGAGAAAGGGCCTACAGATTGACATACGTGACGACCTGACCCCCGACCCACACAGTCCCCACTCGCCAGAGGCTACTCCGTCTGCTGAGGGAAGAGCAGTCAGGAGTGTCCTCGCGGTAGGCATCTTTGGACAATAAACAAATACATTGATCACACGGACAATGCACGCATGCACACCACTGAGGTCCCTAGATCACACACACCAACATGCATGACTTGGGAGCAGCAACGCCGCGCTAAGGCTCCAATGATGTCGCTGTCCATTCATACTACATTCACACGGGGATAACTTCTCCCCAACTACCGAGGGTGACACCCCTTACTGGCAGGAGTGCCACCCCCACATTCACACAACATTCACACAGTAGCCTGCACTACTGACCGTGTGCAGTTTGTATAAAAAAAAAGCTCATAACCTGAGCATAATAAAAACAAAAAGCTCATAACCTGAGCATAATAAAAACAAAAAGCTCATAACCTGAGCATAATAAAAACAAAAAGCTCATAACCTAAGCATAATTACAAAATGAAGAAAAAAAAGAGCAACCAAAAAAAGCCATCATTTGGCCTGACAGGGGCTCCTTCTAGTGGGCCCTCTCTGGCTCCTCAGCTGCCTGGAGGGAGTGGGTGGGGGTGGGGGGCATCTGGAGGTGGCTGATCCCCGGGTGGGCCACTCCTGGCAGGTGTGGCCTGCATGCCCTCCAAGGCCACGGCTATCTGGCTGAGGAAGGAGTTGATCTGGGCATGCATCCTCAGCTGCCGGGTCACCTGATATTGGTGGGCCCGCTGCCTCTGCCTCCCCTGGTCCCGAATTGCATTAAAGGTGCCGAACATCAGCCTGCACCTCCCCCAGGCTAATCACCACTGCAGCGCAGTTGCAGCTGACGTCCTGCACTGCCTCTGTCATGTGCCCCACGGAGGCCAGGCTGCCAGCCACACGGTCCAGGTGGCCAGCTATCTCCCCCATCTGCTGGGTCTGCCTGACCTGGTCCCTCGCCATTTGGTCATGGACCACGTCAGACATGCCCCTGGTCTTCCGGGTCGCCTTCCTGGGGCCAGGAGATGGTAGTCCCCCGGGGGGATGGAGTCGCCCTTGAGGGGCTTCCTATGATGGGGGGAGGGGATCTGAGAGGGCCCTGCTGAAGGGGTGGACTCCTCCAAAAATAAAAGAAACTCCTGCTCAGAGACAACCGGCTCCTCCTCAACCACCTCAGCAGGTGAGGTGTGGGCACTCCCCTCCACCTTGGTGTCTTCAGTGCCCAGGGGGTCGGGCTCAGGATGCAGTTGGGGGGATGGGGTGGAATGGCCTCCGGCAGATGATGGCCCAGCTCCGTCATCTGTGGGTGACACAAAGCATACACATGTTGGTGGTCCCACACACTTGGCACATGTACCCTCACATGCAACACACCAAATAGGGGATAAAAAACACTTACCTGTCCTGGAGCCTTCCTCCACAGAATCATAGCCCTGTACCCCCTCCAACTGCTCCCTCTCCAGGCAGCGGGCGACCACCTCCTCCTCCGTGGTCAGGCTGACCGCACATGGGGGTCCACCCCCCGTGCCCCTTTCATGCCTCCTAATGGTGGCCACCTTGCCCCGGACTTTGCGCCTCAAATCATTTATTTTTTTGGAGATGTCAGCAGCAGTTCGGGTCGAATAGCCCAAACTGTTCACCCTGGCAGCAATGGACTTCAGGATGGCCTGCTTCCTGTCCCGGCTTGTCTGGCGACTTTTACTGCCATGGAGAAAGACATTGTAGGTCTCCATAGCCGAGATGACTGTTGACAACTCCTGGCCATTAAAGTTTAGCTTTCTCCTCTGTCTGCGGGGAACGGGAGCAGCCATCTCAGAGCAAAAGTAACTTCCCGGGGGGGGGGACCGGATATACTTTTGCGCCAGAATGGCGCATCTGCGGCCGCATTTATACGCGCGACGTAATACGATGCGTCGACGTTTCCCAGGAAGTGGTGCCAACGGAAGTTGTGAGCATGCGCACAGGGAAGCGAGTAGAGCCCGACGTCACTGCGCATGCTCCGTGGATGATGCGCCGTACGTAAGTCTCTGCTCTGGGCTCCGCCCATCATTTACATATGTTTACACCCACTTCCACTTACGTTGGGTTGCACCATCGCATTTTCGTTACGCGGGCGCAAAGTAAGGAGCAAGTGCTTGGTGAATAGTGTACTTGACTCACTAGTTCGCGTCGGCGTAACTTATATGCGCTGCGCTACGCCGGAAAAAATATGCGCCCATCTACATGAATCTGGCCCATAATATTGCCCCTATACAAATCATTAGTAAGACCTCATCTGGAATATGCAGTTCAGTTTTAGACACCAGATCTCAAAAGGGATATCAGGGAACTGGAGAAAGTGCAGAGAAGGGCAACCAAACTGATAAGAGGCATGGAGAAGCTCAGCTATGAGAAAAGATTAGAGGAACTAAATGTATTCTCTCTTGAGAAGAGGAGATTAAGGGGGGATATGATCAACATGTACAGTCACGTGCGGGGGGTGCAAACGTCCGGAGGAATGCAGACGTGCGGGCACCACCCGCTGCCGCACACTGATCAGCGCTTCGCTCTTTGGAGCGTATTGAAGCCGCCGGCACCTCCTCCTCTGTGTACTCTGTGTTTACATTCATTGAGGAGGAGGAGCAGCCAGAGGGACACACACTGCTGTGTGTATGTCTGCTGCCGCGCTGTTCTGAGGTTTAAAAGTGTACTGTACTAGTTTAAGTACATGGACATGTGTGGGGGAGGGGGGTTAGAGGGCTGCCTATGCTGATAGGGGATGTGTATACTGCGGGGTCTCTGTACTAAGGGTGGATTTTGTACTGATGAGGGATGCCCTAAGGGGGGATTCTGTACTTATGGGGGTCTGCACAAAGGGGGGTGTGTATACTGCAGGGTCTCTGTACTAAGGGGGGATTCTGTACTGATGGGGTCTGCACTAAGGGGGGTGTGTATACTGCGGGGGTCTCTGTTCTAATGGGGGATTCTGTACTGGTGGGGTATGCACTAAGGGGGGTGTGTATACTGCGGGAGTCCCTGTACTAAGGGGGGATTCTGTACTGATGGGGGTCTTCACTAAGGGGGGTGTGTATACTGCGGGGGTCCCTGTACTAAGGGGGGATTCTGTACTGTTGGGGGTCTGCACTAAGGGGGGTGTTTATACTGCGAGGTCTCTGTACTAAGGGGAGATTCTGTAATGATGGGGGTCTGCACTAAGGGGGGTATGTATACTGCGGGGTCTCTGTACTAAGGGGGGATTCTGTACTAATGGGGGTCTGCACTAAGAGGGGTGTGTATACTGCGGGGTCTCTGTACTAAGGGGGGATTCTGTACTGATGGGGGTCTGCACTAAGGGGGTGTGTATACTGTGGGGTCTCTGTACTAAGGGGGGATTCTGTACTGATGGGGGTCTGCACTAAGGGGTGTGTGTATACTGCGGAGGTCTCTGTACTAAGGGGGATTCTGTACTGATGGGGGTCTGCACTAAGGGGGATGTGTATACTGCGGGGTCTCTGTACTAAGGGGGGATTCTGTACTGATGGGGTCTGCACTAAGGGAGGTGTGTATACTGCGGGGGTCTCTGTACTAAGGGGGGATTCTGTACTAATGGGGGTCTGCACTAAGGGGGGTGTGTATACTGCGGGAGTCTCTGTACTAAGGGGGGATTCTGTACTAATGGGGTCTGCACTAAGGGGGGTGTGTATACTGCAATCCTGACCCATGCACTCTATACGTAGCGCAATCCTGACCCATGCACTCTGTACGTTGTGCAATCCTGACCCATGCACTCTATACGTAGCGCAACCCTGACCCATGCACTTGTGTATTAGAGGCTTAATAACTTGGATAGGGATGGGAGGTTATGGGATGTCCACATGACTTCATGACAAACTTCAGGGACAACTTCCTACATACAGTCTCTTCTCCTCTTTCCTCCTGCACAGCTCCAGCTGAATCATTCTCAAAATGATCTGACAGGCTCCCAGTCAGATTTAGCAACAGACCATTACAAGGCAGGAATTTGCAGCCCCTTTATATGTAGCTCAGATATAGTGAAACAGCATGAAACTTCTCTTCTGTGGCTACTGATCACAGCACCACCTTTTCAGGCACTGCCAACCTGGGTGCAGCTGCACCTTTCATTAGCCATCCTGGCTGCCTCTTTACACAAGTCCACCTGACTAACTCTTCACCAGCCCACCCAAGCTGGCTCTTCTTCAGCCCACCAAGCTGACCCCCAGGAGATCTCTTAGGGAAAGGACTGAAGATTTAAGCACACCACTGACTTCGAGGGAGACTGGCTACATGTGGCAGTCTCCTCCCCCCTTTGTTAGTCCCCACAGTGCTGCAGTCTTCACTTGCTCCCGTGCCTCCAGGAAGACTTCCTCCTCTGTGTTTTAGCATGATCCTTCCAGCACCTGAGCCCCACCCCAAGGCAGGACACCCCCCTCCCCTAAGACTAGGGGGGCCTCCTCAACACTGTATCTTCATCTTCCACATGACTCCCCATGCTATCATGGCCCATGTCTATTTATGAAGTTACCATAGCCCCCTTCCAGCCCAGTGCTAAGGATTGGCCAGGGCTCCATAAATATTCAAGGTAGCTCCTCCTAAACCCCTGCCCTCTAATGCTAGAATATTATCCAACTTTCTAAACCAGGGGGAAGCACCAGAGAGCTGCCAGGATGAGTCATCCAGCCCTGAACTCTAATAAACTCTGACCCAATTAAGACTCACCATCTTAACCGTGAGTCAAGCCTCGTACACACGGCCGGGAATCTCGTCAGGGAAAAAAAAAAGTTTTTCCCGACGAGATTTCTGGCAAGCTTTTCTTGCAAAGCCTAGTGTACACATGGTACATTCAAAAGAACCACCGTTCTTTTGAATGGTAAGAACGCCGAGACGTCATCGACACGATGAACATGTGCTTGTCACATTCGATGCCATCGCCGCCATCTTGCTTCACCATTTATTACCCTTTAAAGCTACCGCGCATGCATCAAAGTCTCATCGAGCATGCGCAGGCTTACAGGAGGACAGGTAAGCTTGTAGCTTTTTTTTCCCGACAAGTTTTCTTGTCGGGAAACAGGCCGACGAGAAAATAGCAGGTTCTCTATTTTTCTCGTCGAGATTCCCGACAGTTTTCTTGATGAGAAAATATACACGACCGGTTTTCTCTGCAAAAAGCTCTGCCAGCAGTTTTCTTGCCGAGAAAACCGGCCGTGTGTTCCACGAGGCTTCAGGGTATGGTTTGCCTACACTCACTTTTAGCACACACTAGACTTGGTGCTACACAGGGTTTTAAACTTCCCTTAATCTATCAAAAAAAAAAAAAGTTGGCTTTAGTTCTACTTCTGCTTGAATGTTTTGGAAGTAAAAAGGTCGTTCTTTTTTTTTTTATCTCACAAAAATGATAGAACTTTGTATGTTCCTTAGTAAAAGCTCTAGCAAAAATTCCCTTTATGTAATTAACAAGGATGGCTGGAACAGAACTAGCTGGAATGTCCTCCAGTTGATACTTTAGTAACCAAGGGATTAGAGCACGTTGCCAGCAGGGACTGAAGCCATGCGCAGCCAATGTGGCTTTGTCTTTGGTTTCATTAGTCATTAAAGTTTTACAAGGTTACGGAGGCATATGAGGTTTCTCATCATCCAGTGCTGGATCACAATTCATGCTCTAGTGCAGTTCTATGCGATGTTGTTGGTACATATGAGTGTCGGTAGGATGGAGCTTCAGCCAGTGTTTTCTGGAAGAGATTTTAGACAGCTGTCATAAGCCCCTGGGAAGGTTTGTTATTACATTTATTGCTGTGTCATCTGTGCCAAATGTACTCTCTAATGTTTAGAATAAAACAAATAGCACTAAGAAACAGGTTGCCAACGTCGTAATTGTATGCATTAGTATTCTAAAACATTTAGGACACAAATCATCTAACCACATTAATAAAAGCTTTTTTAACTGTAGAATAAATACAGTAAAATCCATTTACAATAATAAATACAGAAAAATCCATCTACATTAACAGTAATATTGTTGAAAATAAAAATGTAGTTTAATTTGTTAATTAAAGGGGAGTTCCACCCACAATTTCACTTTTTAAATATAAATACCCCTGTAATACACAAGCTTAATGTATTCTAGTAAAGTTAGTCTGTAAACTAAGGTCCGTTTTGTTAGGTTGTTACAGCATTTAGATGGTAGTTTATAATCTAGAAATAGACCGTGGCCATCTTAAGTGTGGGCATCATGAAGCCAGACTGTATGACTTCCTGGATTTCAGCTTTGCATAGCTCAGTGCTGCACAAGCAATGTAATAGGTTTCAGTCAGGTTTGCAAGGACTATCTAGGGCGCATGCCCGGCAGCCGCGATGTCCGCCGGGCACCAGCGATTGCCAGCAAACACGGCAGGAGTGTGGATCTGTGTGTGTAAACACACAGATCCACCTCCTGTTAGAGGTGAGGAGACTGATGTGTGTTCCCAGTACAGAGGAACACACATCGGTCTCCTCCCCTTGTGAGTCCCCCTCCCCCTACAGTAAGAATCACTCCCAGGGAACATATTAACCCCTTTAGCGCCCCCTAGTGTTAACCCCTGCCTTGCCAGTCACATTTACACAGTAACCAGTGCAGTTTTATAGCACTAATCGCTGTATAAATGTGAATGGCCCAAAAACGTGTCAAAAGTGTCCGATATGTCCAACGCAATGTCACGGTCACAATAAAAATCGCAGATCGCCGCCATTACTAGTAAAAATAAATAAAAAATGCCATAAATCTATCCCCTATTCTGGAGAGGCTGCAGTTACAGTGTGTGAGAGCTATTTGGAGGAAAGGAACAAGCCCCCACCCTCCACACAATTAATTTTTTTATTTGCAGAAATCGACAAGATACAGTTAAACATGCCACAGCTAGACACACATTTATCTCATGTTTTGGGGAAAAAAATTGTCAGAAGAGACTCATGCTGATAACAGAGAAACAAAGCACCAGAGAGAAATGGCATTTAGAGCTTTGGAGAAAGTAAAGTAAACACTACAGATATTGCTCAGATTCCAAGACTAATGCCTCGTATACACGTACGGGATTTCCGACGGGAAAAGTTCCTGTCAGAAATCCTGAGGGGAAAGCCGAGAACCTGCTCGGTTCAGTCTTTCCCCTACACACGGCTGGTTTTCCCAACAGGAAAAGTGCAATGGAGCTTTGGCCGGGAATCCCGGCAGTGTGTATGCTCCATCGCAGTTTTTCCCATAGGAAAACTGTCAAAAAAACGCTGGGCAAAAGTGTTTTTTAGCCAGGTTTCCTGTCGGAAAAACTGCGAGGAGTATACACACGGCCGGGATTCCCAGCCAAAGGCTCTTCTCACAGTTTTCCCGTCTGGAAAACTAATCGTGTGTACGAGGCATGAGGTTTACAGCCACTTTAATTGGCTAAAGTTAGAAGCTGATTGGCAACCACGCTCCAGTATTTATAAATCAACCCTAATGTATCTTGGGACCATCTCAGTAAAGACAATGCAATTGGGGTGGCTTCTCTATGCTGTTTCCATCCTTATCAATGTAAATCAAAGGGATGCGTTGTTCAAAGTCACTAGCTTACCTAGGGTCCCATTCTGCCCATGCCTAATAGTATGAATGGTTAAACCACTGTCAGGGTTTTTTTCTGTCGGTGTCCTATTGGGAAAATTTCCCATCACTTCCTGTTTCAGAAGACATAACAGGCAATGGGTGGAAATTTCCCAAAGTGCCACAGTTATCACCAAAACAGGTGTTCTTATTGGAAAACTAAATATTTCTTTTCAACTCCTGTTTTGGTGACCACCACAAATTGTGAGAGTTCCTACCACTTTTTGTCACTATGACACTAGGAAAAATAGACCAATGAGGTAGACAGACAACAGTAAAATCCTTACAGGGAACCTAGCTACTCTCTACACCAAGAGTAGGAAACCTCGGCACTCCTGTTGTGGTAAAACTACAAATCCCATCATGCCTCTGCCTCTAGGAGCCATGTCTGTGATTGTCAGGATCTTGCAATGTCTCATGGGACTTGTAGTTTCACCACAGCTAGAGGGCTGAGGTTGCCTACCCCTGCTCTGCACAATCTCCCTTCAAAGTGTTTAGTCCACAAAATGAGTGTCTTCACTGTCCATAAATCAGGGAACGACAGTTCCTGAGCGTTTCACATGAATTACGTTTTGTACTGCTGAAGGCAACTTCCTGACAAAATCCCCAAACTGAATGTCTCCACTTTATTATGAACTTGGTGGAGTCTTGCCATCTCTCTTCAGGGAAAAGCTATGTTAGGTCAGCTCAGGGGAGGTGAAGCTTTGCTTCGGCACATATGGGTGGTATGGCAGTCCAGAAGATTTGTAGTCAGTGTTTTTGCAGAGTCATCTGATTTCTAGTTTATTTGTTAGTGTTCTGCATTCTTTCTGCCTCTCTCTCAGCCAGGCTAAGCAGCTCATTCTGCTACATATCAAATGCTGTGACTCAGAGATATCACACCATGGTGGCCTTCACCCACCAGCACCCAGTGTGAGCTCTGCTTTTCTGAGCCTAGTGCTGACACTCGGATGAACCTTTTGAGGCGGTAAAAAGTAAACCTCTCCATTTCAGCCATGCTTATCATTCCAGCCCAGGAAATCACCTCCTTTTCTTTCTCCCCACTGAATTCTTTCTGCCTGGCTCAACATTCACAAATATTCTCTATATAAACACCAGTAACTATTCACTTTCCTTAATAATCCTCCATTAGCCTTTGCTTTATCGCTTGAATTACAATTGCTCAGCTAACTTTCTGTTAAGGGAAGAAAAGTGTACATTGCTCGGCGTTAATATAGAAATGTAACGGCAGCTGTACTTCAAGGTGTATGACGCCACACACTCCATGGAAAAAATGACACATACCTGGAACAAAAAGCACACTGAGAGAAGAAACATTTGGAACCGAGTCCTTGCTCTGAAGAGCTTTTAGTCTGAACAGGAAATTATAAGTATACACCTACAAAAGAAATGAAGTACACAATAAAGTTTGTAAAGCAAGCTAATTAGTGTCCTCAGAGAAGAGCTGCACTAAGATTTGTATGTAAATGATCACATAACATGACCCCATTACCACTGTAGAAAAATTACAACCTTTTACTCAGAACAATCTTACTTAAAGAGATTTTATATAACAAATTTTATTTTTACCTGCTCCGCTCTTTTACAGCCCCAATCCTTCTCTTCTCAGGTCCGCCAGTGCTCCTGGTTCCTTCCTTCTGGGGTGTGCCCCCATAGCAAGCCACTTGCCATAGGCGTGTGCAGGGGAGGTGCCAGGTGATTACTCTGTGCGGTGATGACTCCCACTTCTGCATGGGCCCCCCCCACATAGTTTTAACTTTTTGCTATACTAAATATCCCCAAAAAATAAAAACATATTTTTTCCCTCAGTTTAGGCCGATACGTATTCTTCTACATATTTTTGGTAAAAAAAAATCGCAATAACTGTTTATTGATTGGTTTATGCAAAAGTTATAGCGTATACAAAATAGGGGATAGTTTTATGGCATTTTTATACAAATTTTTACTAGTAATGGCGGCGATCAGCGATTTTTATTGCGACATTATGGCGGACACATTGGACACTTTTGGGACCATTGTAATTTTTACAGCGTGCAGTGCTATAAAAATGCACTGATTACTGTAGAAATGACACTGGCAGTGAAGGGGTTAACCTGTAGGGGGCACTGAAGGGGTTAAATGTGTCCTAGGGAGTGATCCTAACTGTTGGGGGGCGTGGCTACGAGTGACACGTCACTGATCGCTGCTCCCGATGAGAGGGTGCATACGATCAGTGACAGTGTCATTAGGCAGAATGGGGAGATGCATGTTTACACTTGCCTCTCCCCGTTCTGTAGCTCTATGACCCGATCGCGGGACAGCGGCGGACATCAAGTATGCACGCCCGCACGGTGGGACTTTTAAAGTGGCGTATATATATATATATACACATTACTCTGCCCAGCCGTGCCATTCTGCTGTTGTATATGTACAGGAGTCGGTCGGGAACCTGTTAAGCTGTATTGTTATCGCAAGGAATGTTTACATTGCGGTAGAAATGTAAAAAAAATTAAAATGTTAGTAAAAAACACTTTTTTTGAAGCATCCCTATTCCAGTGTGCTTGCACGCAGTGGTGAACATGTTCGTAGGTCACACCCCCATTTGTAAACAGTGTTCACAACACACATATGAGATATCGCCGCAAACATCTGAGCAAGAGTAATAATTCTAGCATTAGACCTCCTCTGTAACTTCAAACTTGTAACCTGTAGCAATTTTGAAAGCGTCGCCTGTGGACTTTTGTAAGTATCGTAGTTTGGCGCCATTTGCAATTTTAAAGCATGACATATTAGATATCTATTTACTCGATGTAACATCAATTTCATATTACACTAAAAAATTTGGGTATATATCATGATTTTTTTATTCAGTAGAGGGCATTTTTTTCCCCAAAAATTGCATTTGAAAAACTGCTGCTCAAAAAAAAGTGTGAAATAAAAAATTGCAACAACTGCCATTTTATTCACTAGGGTCTCTGCTAATATATATATGTATTAGGGTTGTCCAGATACCGATACTAGTATCGGTATCGGGACCGATACCGAGTATTTTCGGGAGTACTTGTACTCGCGCAAATGCTCCCGATACCTAAATAGAATACTTTTTTTGTATTTATCAACATGTTCTGTGAAAATTCTTTGAGTTTTTTTACTACTGCGTGACAAGAAAATAAAACATTTTTTCATTTTTACTCATTTTTATTCTTTTATAATGTCTTGAGTTAGAGTTCTTCATAATTCTAAAGAAAATGTCCTTAGTCTGTATTGTGGTTTGAAAACTGTCACATGACATTTAAAAAAAGTATCGGTATTCGGTATCGGCAAGTACATGAAAAAAAGTATCGGTACTTGTACTCGGTCCTAAAAAAGTGGTATCGGGACAACCCTAATATATATATATATATATATATATATATATATATATATATATATATATATATATATATATAAAATAAAAATGTGCATTACCTAAGTGACTGAGAATACAAGTGTGCTGCAGCTCAAATAGCCTAAATACTAAAGCTCAAAATATGTGAAGAAAACAGAAAAAAGCGTGCATCCACTCAAAAATGAAAAAAATATCTGAAATTAAAGTATTAAGGGGGCAATAAAATCCACCTGGTTAAAGAAGTTCAAACAAAATATTAATAAAAAATAAAAAATCGCAATCTCAAATATGATTTTTTTTTACAAGAGATGAGAAAATTATAAAAAAATTATATATATAATAATAAGTGTATAAGAAATAAGTGAATAAAAGTACATATAAATATCACGAAGTAGCCACATTCTTAAAAACCATGGGTCTTCTAATACTGGGATACTGTGGTACTCTGATGTCCAATATACAATATCAAGGATGAGGATTCTACAACAGGGATCGTCTTAAGTCCCAGATAACCCTGGATAGTCTTGTTTAGTAGAGAAAAGAAGAAGGCTTCATGGTGTAGTACAGGGGTGGCCAACCAGTGGCGCAGAGCCCTCTGATGTGGCCCGCAGAGCCCTCTGATGTGGCCCGTGACCTCCTGCTCTGGAATGGCGGGTTGGCAAGCCTAGATCGCAGGTTGCCGACCCACCATACCGCAGTATCAGTGTTGTGAATGAAGCTGGTGGTAGAGGAAGGAAGCGGCTGTGAAGCAGAGCCCCATAAGCTGATGTGTCCTCTACAGCACCGGCTTTCGCCACAGGCGGAGTCTATGGCAAACCTGCAGGATAGACACAGCTGCACTACGCTGCACCCGCGGTGTGGGTAAACCACAGCACTTTAGTGTGAAAGCAGTCTTAGTCCCTTTTCACATGATCAGCCCGACCAAATAGGACTCTTAATTCACCTCTTTAGAGCGACAGATGTACGTTTACGTCCGCCTACCTCCAATCCAAAAAACAGAAGGGAATTCGTCCCCTTCCATCTGGGTGGATCGGAGTGCCTATAGAGTAGCCATGACCTGTAATCCGCCTGCTCTGCTCATTGTGGCCCGCGACTGGCTGCCAAGTTGCTTAAGTGGCACTCGTTCTTCAAAAGGTTGGGCACCCCTGGTGTAGTATATCCCAAAAGAGATTTATTTATAAAAGGACAGCAAAAGCTTTACATCCACAAAGACACTATAAGAAACCAAGTTGGAACCGTTGCAGCTCAAGCCAGCTGGCTGTTCAGCGTGTTGACGTTGAAGGCTAGTGCTCCACCCGACGCGTTTCCCCATAGAAGGCATCAACTCCTCCGTTCCCAGGAATCTGGTAAGCGGCTTTGATATTAGACTTCAGAGTACCAGAGTATCACAGTATTAGAAGATCCATGGTTTTTCAGAATGTGGATACTTCGTGATTTTTATATAGACTTTTATTCACTTATTTCTTATACACTTATTATTATATATACTAATTTTTTTATAATTTTCCCATATTGTAAAAAAATAAATCATATTTGAGATTGCCATTTTTTATTAATATTCTGTTTGAACTTCTTTCACCATCTTCCATTTATAATAATTTTTCCCGTATTGATAAAATGTTTTTCATATTTGAGATTGCCATTTTTTTTTAAATGTTATGAATATTTTGTTTGAACTTCTTTCACCTGGTGAAATAAGCCCCCTTAAACCTTTAATTTCAGATATTTTTTCATTTTTAAGTGGATGCATGCTTTTTTCTGTTTTAAAAAATACATATATATAATGTTTGGGGGTTCTCTAGCAAAAAATACAGATTTTTGCTTGTAAACAACACGTGTCAGAAAAAAGCCAGGTCAGCATATGGATTGGTTTGTGGTGCTCAGATGCAGTGAAGTTCTGCTTTAAAAATCGTGAATTGTTTTTCTGCCTGTAGTTTATCAAAATAGTTTTACAAGCAAAATAGAAATGAGGACATTTTATAATAAAGGTTAATGGAATCAGTTTGTTTCCTAAGCTCTGTAGTGTATTTCTGCTTCAATTATTACCAAAAATGTTTATTCATACAAGAGAAAAGTGCATCTGTGCCAGGCAGTGTGGGAATCAGAATAGAAAGAACCTGCATGCAATTTTATAGCGCATTCAAATTAGAGCCCCAGAACTGCGTGAGGTGAAAGACACACTGAGCCACTATGATGAACGTTGATTTGCATTCACTGTCCTGCCTGTTCATTCCCTGCAAGGCCCAGCATATCCTTCATGTCTTGCCCCTCTCCAGCAAGGCCTCCTTAGAGAAGTTTCCTCTATGGGTAAAGTGTTTTGTCAGCCATCTCTGCATAAGCCAGGAGCATACTAGTCTCTTCAGGAAACTTTTACTAGAGGTGAAGTTCAGCATTAATCCCGGGCTGATTACTTGTGCCATTTCCTTCTGACATATTGAATGTAAGGTGACACAAGGCAGAAATGGTGGAGCCATTAGCTGGGTGCATGCCCTATATAAATGTCAGAGTGGAAGCGATGAGCTCAGGGAGAGGCACCTCGCAGTGTTTTCTTTGGCCAAGTCTCAGGTCTTGGAATACCTTTCAGGTCACAGCACGCTCTTCTCATTCCCCGCACCCACCCTTGTAAAGGACTCATTGAAGCCTCCCTGCATGATACGAATTCAGAATCAGCCTTTGTGTCCCAACACACACTGGGAACCGATATATCAAATGCCTGGAATCTTAGGTAAAAATAGCACTAGATACATCACACAATAAAAGTGCTTTGAAAGCAATGTTTCTTTTTTTTTTGCTTTTGAGATGTTGCTATTTTTACCAGAGGCTGGAAAGTTTCTGTGGAGCCAGAGACAAGCTCCGTTCCCCTCAGCACTGGGATAGATCAGTTCTGTTCACTTGTTATTTTTTCTAGCACACGGATTAATATGTTGGCGTATGACTTGTAAATGATAATAAGGTTTAGAGTGTGCCTTGGCCTTGTGTTCACCCACATGGTTCCACTTATCAGGCCCTTGGTTTTCCCATTTCTCATGTGGTATGTGCTCTGACAGACCATACCATTTTATCTGCTCATTATAAATCACAGTAACCTCTGTAAGGAATGTTCATACAGCTGCTAAGCTATTGTTATTAGGCAGCAATCAGAAGGTCATTACCATATTTTGGTTATATTACTCTATTGGAAGAAAAAAATGGTCTGGACACTTTACACCACATGTGTCAAACACAAGGCCCACAGGTTGAATCTGGTCCACCAGGCTATATCATGTGACCCTCACACCCAGGGCTTTCTTCAGCTGGAAAATGGTAGAACTCCATTCAACCACCTCCGGTCTCATCTCCGGTCTCTCAACAGAGGCCGTCTACACTGCAGGGAGGTACTAGAGCTGGGCCGGGTATTTTTTTAAAAGATGAAATGCAAGGAAGCATTGGGGAGGGGGGGTGAGGGCTGTGAGGGAGATGTGTGTGGAGGTGAGGAATGGGGGACAGTGGTGCAGAGGTCAGAGCTGAGGAGGGGTGAAAGTGAGATGTGGGCAGCCTGAAAAAGAGGTAAACCTTGCACATAAACCCTACACTCTGTACATAGCGCACTCCTAAACCCTGCTTTCTGTACATACTACATCCCTAAAACTCCACTCTGTACATAGCGCACCCCTGAACCCTGCACTATGAATGTAGTGCTCCCCTAAACTTTGCAGTATGTATGTAGCACTCCCCTGAACTTTGCTGTATGTATGTAGTGTACAGTGAACTCTGCACTCTGTGCATAGGGCACCCCTGAAACAACACTCTGTACATAGCTCACCCCTGAACTCTGCACTATAAATGTAGTGCTCCCCTAAACTTTGCGTATGTATGTAGCACTCCCCTGAAATTTGCTGTATGTATGTAGCGTAGTGGTGAACTCTGCACTTTGTGCATAGGGCACCCCTAAAAACTGCACTCTGTACATAGAACACCCCTGAGCTCTGCATTTTGTACGTAGCTCACCCCTAAAACTCTACTCTGTACATAGTGCACCCCTGAACCCTGCACTGTAGCGCTCCTCTAAACTTTGCAGTATGTAGCGCTCCTCTGAATTTTGCTGTATCTATGTAGCGTACTCGTGAACACTATTCTGTGCATAGGGCACCCCTGAAACGGCACTCTGTATATAGCGCACCTCTGCCCAATGCATGCTGGGTCAGTGACATCACAGGGGGTGGTGCCACAGATGACGTCGCCAGTTGGCCCCACCCCTAGCCATTTAGAAACTGTCAGACGGCAGAGTGGGCAAACAGCGTGAGCGATGCAATGGCTGCGGAGCTTTTTTTGGGGTCGGTGGCAGCATTCATTGGGATTGATGGTGGATCTACACTGGGGGACATTGATTTTTTTTTTTTTTAAATAAAGGAATTGTCAAACTGTCTCTACGTTTATTTTTGACACTTTTTTTGGTGAATTAGTAGGTGGCAATGTACCCCATGTTTACTCACCAGATTGCATTCTTAGGTAAGGGTCTGGTACAGATTTGGGGGGGGGGGGGCTCAATGCCATTTTTTTTTAAGTGTGTGTTCCACTCTACATCCATACCAGACCCATGGGTCTGGTTTGGATTTGGGGGGAGCCCACAGCGTTTTCTTTGTACATTTTGGTGTGGGGTTCCCCTTAAAATCCGATTCAGATGCGTAGAAGACAGTGAGCCTGGAATTTGCATCTGAATTGCACCACAGTGATCAGAAAACACACAGGACTTTTTTTCAATTCACACTTCCGCTGCACGACATATATGTGAACCGGCTCCATAAAAAGCCAGTTTGGTAATGCAAATTGGATGTAGTTCAATACACATCCAATTCACATATATTTTAACAAAACCTAATGCCCTGTACACACGATCGGTTTTACTGACATGCCAAAACCCAATGTTTTTCCCGACGTGATTCCTCTTAAGCCTGCCTTGCATATACATGTTCAGTCAAAAAAATGCTAGACCAAAGCGAGGTGACGTCCAACACTTACGACCACACTATAAAGGGGATGTTCCATTCAAATGGCACCAACCTTTAAGCTGCTTTTGCTGATCCTCGTGTTAGTAAAAGTTTGGTGAGAGACAATTTGCGCTTTTCAGTCTTCGTGCTTTTCAGTCTGTTACAGCGTGACGAATGTGCTATCTCCATTACGAACACTAGTTTTACCAGAACAAGCGCTCCCGTCTCATACTTGATTCTGAGCAATCGCGTTCTTTTTAACCCCTCGGAAAAGCATACACACAAGCGGTTTTCGCGACGAGGAAAAGACTGACGGGAAACACAACGGGAAAAAATAGAATGGCAGTTTTCTCGTCTGGAAAACCGGTCGTGTATACGAGGCATTAGGGTTTGGTAGCACACGAGGGATAACTAAAATATCTGTTTATCTTGTTAGAAATATCTTCAAAGGGAATTGTCTGCAAAGGGAATGAGCCTTCACCCTATCTCCATACATAAGTCAGGCAGTTGGGGAGATTGCAGCAGAGCCTATTGGCAATGCTTTAAGCATCGTTCTTTCTCTTTGCATGGTTTTTGTATGTATGGCCACCCAAAGAACTGTTTCTGTATATTCTGAGTTCTCTCATACACTTGCTCTTTGGCTCGGCCTCTCCCCAGTGCCTTGCTTACTTGATCCACAAGTGTCGGCCAGGCCTCTGCCAAGAGCTCAGCATCTATGACATAAAGTAAAAACACACCTTGCATCCCAGCCAAGAGACTATGCACACAGAATATTTAGTCACATAGCAACAATAATAAACAGTATTTCTCTGACAAGACCAGCCACATAGCATGAAGCTAATGAATGGCCGCCCCAATGCTTCTCTCAGCTTCAAAAATCTATAGGGAAATTATATATAATTATAGCCTGCGGGGAGATTCCTTCCTCAGCCTCATTCATCATTTTAGTCTCTTGCTTTACCATGAAAATGTTACCTTTACCGGCCATAAAGGGTTTTCTCTTCGGATAGGAAAGATAGTATGAACGGGCCGTAAAAGAATAGTTGTTCCTTTTTTTAAAATATTTGATACGTGAAGCCTAGGTGTTGTGCATTTACCCAAAACTGACATTAAAGTGACACTAACATTCTACTCAAGTACCATATGTATTCATCAAAAAGTACCTTCCATTGCTCTCAGCCTCCAAATTTTGTTTCTTCTTTTTTTTGCTGCTGTGATTTAACTCCCTATTAGAGGGTGGCTACGTTCGTTCTTCATGGTCTCACTGTATGTAGGAATGTAGCCACCCGCTCTTGCTCACTCCCATGATTACGATTATGGGATTTCTCAACTCATAAAAGTACCATTTTATTGCTCTCAGCCTCCTCCACTTTCCTTTTTTTTTGCTGTTGTGAATAAACTTCCTGTTAGAAGGTGGCTACATTCGTTCTCCATGGTCCGATTGTATGAAGGAGCGTAGTCACCCTCTATTACTCGCTGTCAAGATTGACTAGGACAGTAATGGCGAACCTTGGCACCCCAGATGTTGCAGTGTAGCTGAGCATCATGGGAAATGTAGTTCCAAATCATCTGGGGTGCCAAGGTTCGCCATCACTGGACTAGGAGCTATGGACTATGACAGTGGTCTCCAAACTGTGGCCCTTTGTTTGCTTTTATCTGGCCCTTTAGGTATTATGTTCATCCACTGATACCAACGATAGGGCATAATGACCCCCCCACTGGCACCAATAAATGGGCACAATTCCTCCCAATGACATCAAAGATGGGGCACAATTCCTCCCAATGACACCAACAATAGGACACAATGACATCGATTGGGTGATTTTCCTCCCACTGACACCAAAGATGGGGCTTTGTTTATTCCCACTGATGTCTGTACCTTTCCTACTTCTAGTCCACAGTCTGGCCCCCCCTTAAGCTTGAAGGACAATAAACTGCCCCTTTGTTCAGAAAGTTTGGAGACCCCTGGACTATGTGATTTGTAGTGTGCATAGAGCAGTGCACATGACCACAACTAAGGTGCACTGCTCGTTACAAACTAACAGAAGTGAGTGGAGGATAAAAAGGAGAGGTTTGGGAGCTCAAGGAAGATGTTACAAGGAGGCTGGAAAAACATAGTAAGAAATGATTTTATGACAATAGTCCAGGCCTATTAAGTAGTGGATGTGTATGGATTATTTTTAGAGAATAAGGATACTTTGAGTCACTATAACTTTGGCCTTTAAACCAAACCTGTGAGCATTCTGTGGCTCTCATTACCCTGCAAACATATTCAAGTCCCTGCAATGTCCTCCTGATGCCTTGCAGAGCTCTTAGGCCACGTACACATGGTCGGTCCAAACCGATGAAAATGGACTGAAGTCCAGTTTCATCTATCCATACCGACTGTGTGTACGGCCCATCGGTCCGTCATCCTTCGGACCAAAGTTTTAAAACCTGCTTTAAAATCCGAATGATGTACGCCTGACCATCGGTCCAAATCGATGGTAAGTACGCAAAAGCATTGGTTCGAAAACCCGTGCATGCTCAGAATCAAGTCGACGCATGCTTGGAAGCATTGAACTTCATTTTTTTCAGCACGTCGTTGTGTTTTACGTCACCGCGTTCTGACACGATCGGTTTTTGAACTGATAGTGTGTACGCACATCAGACCATCAGTCTGTGAACCGATGAAAACGGTCCGTCAGACCATTCTCATTGGGTTGGACCGATCGTGTGTACGCCGCCTTATGTGCAAATAGTGACCAACTTCTATAATTGTTGTCTCTGGATAACACTTATCTGTTCTTTAGGGAGGTTGCCCATTTAATAAGTGTGCCACTAGTTAGGCACCAGATGGGTGGGCAAGGGCAAGCTACCACGGGAGCTGGCCACCATTTGTATAGCAGAAAGCCCCAGTTTTATGCAGTCATGGGGAGTGCTCTGCAGGATATCTATGATAGCGTGAAGACACCTGGTGAAGGCCTGCTACTTGATAAGAGTGAAATTCTAACGAGCAGGACCCTCTGATTCTTCCTGTACTGAATTGCATTGTAACTGCACTGTTCACCCTAACGTTAAAAAGCAATGCGTAACCTGTTGGCGCTATATAAATCCTGTATAATAATAATTCTGTTACCTAGTCACAATTTTATTCTGATGTACACAGCTACAGATTTACATTCAATGTAATTAAATGGAGCTCTCAGCTGGACAATCTGCAGTACACACGTTTTCACGAATATAATATAATATATTTGCCTATAATGTTACTGTGGTTGTGTTTTGTGTTACTTTCTTACATTTTTACTTTTTATGTAGAAAGGTGTTTTGTATAGCTTTTAGTATTTAAATACTTTTACAAGTAATATATTTGTAGATGCAGTGATGCTGAGCAGGAAAAAATGAAATGTATGTCACTCCTTTGATTCATTCTTATATGTAATTTAAGCTTTGTATTTGAGCAGACTTTTTTCCAGTAAAGCAGTTAATGTTAGGCTGGTAATCATGTGAAAATGTGTCAAGTGCTCCACCTGCTGGCTAAAAATAGTAAATATTAGCTGTTCATATTCAAAACTTCCTATTTGCCTAACACAAACAAAAAACATTGAAAACAACTGTATTTGTAGTCCTGTATCCTACAGGTATGTGATAAATACATTTGCATTCCCTTTATGAACATGTTGAATGTTCTTTCTTTCTGACAGATCATCAGGGAAGTGAGGGCACAGACGTGTGCTCATCTGAGAGTCCAGAGACCATGATCACAAGTGAAACTACTGTCACTGTTGTGTCTGAATGCCCAGAGTCCACATCTGAGGGAATCGGAGGCGAAGAAAAACCTCTTTCCTTTACTGATCCTGCCAGCAGTGGAACAAGCACATCAACTACAGAGAGCGATGATGACAGATCAAAGAAATTACTGTACTGTGCCCTCTGCAAAGTGTCTGTAAACTCACTGTCACAACTGGAGGCCCACAATAAAGGTAAGGCCTGGAGTGTGGTAAACCATGCCTTCTCAGCTCAATGCTCATACAGTATAGAAAGGGCTGATAACCTCCTTACTGAACATCTACCATGGGAAGGCGAAAAACATAAATGTAACGTGTGACCAAGGTAGAGTTTTCCAATAGCTATGCAATGTGAGGATCTACTTACATTTTTAAATTGAACTTTACAATAAGTAAAAACAAAATTGCTAGCGAGAAGGTTTTTTATTGCAAAAAGAGACAAACTAGGTCCCATCTGCAATAAAAGCTTCTTACCTTCCTGCTAGCACACTGAGCTGGGTATGCCTTGGTACCAGGGTGAATGAACTCTAGTGTGCATACTGTATGTGCGAGTTACGTCACCCAGGGCATGCAAACAAGGATTACCAAAGATGGCAGACATAAGTACTGCGTTATCCTACTTTTAGTCTGATAGGCCTGATAGGTCTGATAGGCACTACAAAGCTTTAAGGCCTGTACAGACTGTAATATGGGTTGCCATCTTGACATTTTCACCGGTCACACTTAACACCTTATAAAGTTAGCCAGGCAAGGAAGATCCATACTTTAAGATAGCCAGGCAAGGAAGATCCATACTTTAAGATAGCCAGGCAAGGAAGATCCATACTTTAAGATAGCCAGGCAAGGAAGATTTGTACTTCTAGATAGCCAGGCAAGGAAGATCCATACTTCCAAATAACCAGGCAAGGAAGATTTGTACTTCTAAATAGCCAGGCAAGGAAGATTCATACTTCCAAATAGCCAGGCAAGGAAGATTTGTACTTCTAGATAGCCAGGAAAGGAAGATCCATACTTCCAAATAGCCAGGTAAAGAAGATCGATACGTTCAGATAGCCAGGGAGGGAAGATCCATACTTGAGGTAGCCAGGCAAGGAAGATTCGTACTTCTAGTTTGTCAGGCAAGGAAGATCCACAAATTTAGATAGCCAGACAATGAAGATCCATATGTTCAGATAGCTAGGCAAGGAAGATTTGTATGTTGAGTCAAGCAAGGAAAATCCATACTTTCAGTTAGCCAGACAAGGAAGACCCATCTGTTCAGATAGCCACACAAGGAAGATCCATGCTTTCAGATAGCCAGACAAGGAAGATCCATGCTTTCAGATAGCCAGGCAAGGAAGATCCATGCTTTTAGATAGCCAGGCAAGAAAGATGAATACTTCTAGATAGCCAGGCAAGGAAGATCCATGCTTCCAGATAGCCAGGCAAGAATAATCTGTACTCATAGATTACATATTTGTGTATATTAACTGGCACCCACAGTAGTATTTCAGAGAAATAACCTCAATTTTGAAAAAGAAAAAACTCATGCCTCCAGCAGAAGGAGTATTGGACCTCTGCAGAGACACCACTGCTTTCATACAAAAGGCAAAGGTGCCACTCTGCTTCGAAGATTCTGTAGGAGACATGTTTTGCTACTTAGGATGTGGCTGCTATTTAACCACTTGCGGACCGCCGCATGTACATTTACGTCGGCAGAATGGCACGTACAGGCACATTGGCTTACCTGTAAGTCCCTGCCTAGACGCGGGTCGGGGGTCCGATCGGGACCCCCCCGGTACATGCGGCGGTCTCCGTGGCTCTGGGAGCGATCCGGGATGAGGGGGCGGCTATTCGTTTTTGTCCGCCCCCTCACGATCGCTCCCAGCCAATGCACGCGCCCCCCCCCCCCCGCTCTGTACTTCCTCCTCCTGTGTAAACACAGGAAGGAGGAAGTGATGTGATCTCTCCCTCGGCGTTTTTTTTCAACCGCTGCTGAGGAGAGATTACATCACAAAGTAAGCCTGCACAACACTACACTGACACACAGACACATAGGCAGACTTAACCCCTTGCGATCAGCCCCCCCCCTTCTTCCCCCCGTCACAGTGTCACTGAATGCAGTGATTATATGTATAATCACTGCAGTTAGTGGCAGTGTGACAGGCAGTTAGTGTTAGGTCCAGGGTAGCCCCCGTACCCCCCTCCTAATAAAGTTTTAACCCCTTGATCACCACCCTAGTTAACCCTTTCACTCCCTATTGCCAGCATCACTAAGCGATAATTTTTCTGATCGCTGTATTAGTGTCGCTGTTCCCGCTAGGTAGCTAATTTTTTTCTTATTGCGTTTTTTTTTTTTACTAAAGACATGTGGCTTAATAAATTTTGGCCTAAATGTTTGACTAAAATTTAGTTTATTAGATTTTTCTTATAACAAAAAGTAAAAAATATTGTTTTTTTTTCAAAAATGTCGCTCTATTTTTGTATATAGCGCAAAAAATAAAAATCGCAGAGGCGATCAAAGAAGAAGAAAGTGGGAAGAAAAGGACGCAAATTTTGTTTGGGAGCCACGTCGCAGGACCGCGCAATTGTCAGTTAAAGCGACGCAGTGCCGAATCGCAAAAAGGGGCCTGGTCATTTACCTGCATTTTGGTCCTGGTCTTAAGTGGTTAAGGGCTCATTCACACTGGCAGTAGGCCTTGTCACCCCTAGGAAAAGCAATATGTTTTGTACTGTTTTTCAGAGGGTTGTAGAGCAGTGTCTGCCAGGCATACAAGAGGCTAGTGTTGCTCACGAATATTCGCATTGCGAATATTCGCTACGAATATTGCATATTCGAGTATTCGCGAATAACTCGAATATTGCGGCGAATATTCGCTATGGCGAATATTTCGTATTTTTTCAAATTTATTTTTAAAACAGATCACTTCCTAGTGATCTCCATCGACGTGTAAAAGCATTGCTGGTATGATTAGAGAGAGACCCTGGGCCGAGTAGCTGATGCGATTCTTTTATGTTGCCGAAAATTCGCATTGCGATTTTTCGGCAACATAAAAGAATCGCATCAGCTACTCGGCCCTTCTTTTGCATCAGAGCCAATCAGAATAACTCGAATATTCGACCAACGGAATATTGCGCGATTATCTTCTCCGCCCTTCTTTTGCATCAGAGCCAATCAGAATAACTCAAATATTCGGCAAAAGGAATATTGCGCGATATTCCTTTTGCCGAATATTCAAGTTATTCTGATTGGCTCTGATGCAAAAGAAGGTCGGAGAAGATATAATCGCGCAATATTCCTTTTGCCGAATATTCGAGTTATTCTGATTGGCTCTGATGCAAAAGAAGGGCGCATCAGAGCCAATCAGAATAACTCGAATATTCGGCAAAAGGAATATTGCGCGATTATCTTCTCCGCCCTTCTTTTGCATCAGAGCCAATCAGAATAACTCAAATATTCGGCAAAAGGAATATTGCGCGATATTCCTTTTGCCGAATATTCGAGTTATTCTGATTGGCTCTGATGCAAAAGAAGGGCGGAGAAGATAATCGCGCAATAGGAATATTGCGCGATTATCTTCTCCGCCCTTCTTTTGCCCCCTTATTCTCCATTCTTTTAAGTAGAGTTAGTGTAGAGTTAGTGTTTAGTGCATATTAGTTTAGTAATACAGGAAATGATCTCCGTTTATGAGAATTTCGCAATCATTTTCGCATTAGCGAAATTTCGCAACATTTTTTTTGGATTAAATATCACGAATATTCGATATTAGCGAATATTCGCGAATATTCTTCTATATATTCGCGCAATATCGCGAAATCGAATATGGCGTATTCCGCTCAACACTACAAGAGGCAATGGTGCTGCCTCCTGAATGCTTTTTTTCCTGACAGCTGAAAGTTTTTAATGTAAATACAGAACGCAACTACTAGATAAGCGTTTGGCTCACAGTTGCAGTACGGCCCGCTCACTGGAGTGGGTCATATTTGGTAGCTTTGCTGTGATCCAATTGAATTTTTTTTTCTTGCGGTGCTTTGCATGTGTACAGCCCTGAATAGTTGCACGTTTTAGTTAGGTAGGCAGTCAGGGTTGGTAAAACTGCGACTCAACCACCTGTGATTAATGTCCCCTCCACCCACCTGTTTGAACGAGACCTAGAGAAAATTAAATATAAAAAGAGTAATATTTTAAGAACATTATATTTTTAGATACTATGTGATTGGCTCTAGACATTGGGGAAGTATAAATAATTTGATATTTCCAGACAGTCACCTGCAGTGATTAACATAAGTAACTGAGAGTCGTGTTCAGCTTCTAAGCCACTGATTGACATCCACTGGTATAAACAGTTATTTATTTGTCATCTGACCTCCGGCAGTTTTCTAGTTTGCAGGGAAGCTTGACATCATTTCATTTTGGCAAATTTTATTTTAATAAAGGAACGAAGCACAAAACTATCCTTGAAGCGCGAAGTGGTCTGGGCCCAATAAAGGCTTATCCTCGGCTTGGAGGGTTAAACAGCGGGTTAACAGGAACGGTGGATTCCAACAACCAGGAGAGGACTTTTCACTGTGAGATCTGTAATGTCCGAGTCACCTCAGAAGGCCAGCTTAAGCAGGTATACAGTCTGCATTTATTAATATTTCTGTATTCTTTCCTGTATGCTATGATGACTTTCTCCCCATCCACCCTAAAGAACATTGGGGACTTTGGGGAACTAGTCCAAGCGGACTAGTTACCTTTTTTTTTCAATTTAAAATGAAACTATTGTGTTTGCAATAGTTATTTCTAGGGTTGTCCCGATACCACTTTTTTAGGACCGAGTACAAGTACCGATACTTTTTTTCATGTACTCACCGATACCGAATACCGATACTTTTTTTAAATGTCATGTGACAGTTTTCAAACCACAATACAGACTAAGGATATTTTCTTTAGAATTATGAAGAACTCTAACTCAAGACATTATAAAAGAATAAAAATTAGTAAAAATGAATAAAAATGTTTTATTTTCTTCTCACGCAGTAGTAAAAAACTCAAAGAATTTTCACAGAACATGTTGATAAATACAAAAAAAAGTATTCTATTTAGGTATCGGGAGCATTTGCGCGAGTACAAGTACTCCTGCAAATACTCGGTATCGGTCCCGATACCGATACTAGTATCGGTATCTGGACAACCCTAGTTATTTCTTATAGAGTGGTAAATACATTGTACTACACAGCAGTGTGTTATGATTCAATGATAACCCACTTCTGCTATCCTGTATGGCTGCATAGGATGAGAAGGATGAACTCACAGTTCTGCTGACTCAGTGCCACTGCCCTGCCTCCTGCTTCTGTCCAGAGGACCCATGGGCATCCCCACACAGGTGGTTCTCACCCTAGGGTCTCCTACTCAAGTACAAAACAGTACCTCTGAAACCAACCATCAGCTTACAGAATGTACAACCTCAGTTCAATCCTTATTTAAACTTTTAGTTAAAATTCAATTCAAAGATCTTTTTTTTCTTTGGATTCATTAGTGATGGTATCTTTTATTCTTAATAAGGCAACTTAATATCTCCCCCCAGTTTCTGTTCAAAGCCATAGACAGTTTGAACCATGAATGGGTCAGGCTGAGTTTATAGATCTGCTTGGGTACGACAAGCCTGCCAGATTTTACATGCAATAATAGCTAGCAACTGGTATAGCTGCTACTAGCAATTATCACAATGTTCTCCCAATGGGGGGCTTCTCCCAACCTTCTGTCGGGAGAATACAATGGCTAAGCGGGAGGAATTCCCCTGTCAACACTGAATGTGTTAATGGGGTAATCTTGTGAAATGCGCTTTGTGTATGTCCTGCCTAACAGGGTCGGTATGTCTGGGGGGCAGGAAGGACTGCCCGATCACATGACCACTGGGATTGGCTGTCACAGCCGCCTTCCCCCAATCATTACTAGAGACAGGGAGTGCACAGTGAGTGGGCTGTTTGCACAGAAACCTTGGGCGCCCATGGACACATATGTGCAGAATGTGGATGTTAAAGCCCACCCTCTTTGGTGCAGCACATATTCATTACATGGATGACAAGAGGTTAGAAAGTTTCAGCATATTGCACTAACTGACTAAGTAAGCAATAGTGCATACAGTGCCTGGAAAAAGTATTCATACCTTTTGAAATTTTCCACATTTTGTGGAAACCAAGAACCTAAATGTATTTTATTTTTATTTTTATATTTTTTTGTGATAGACCAGCACAAAGTGGCATATAATTGAGTGGAAGGAAAATTATAAATTAGTGTAAATTTTTGTTACAAATAAATATGTGAAAGGTGTGGCAAGCATTTGTTTAATTTGATACCCCCAACTAAAATCTAGTGGAACCTATTGCCTTCAGAAGTCACCTAGTTAGTAAATAGAGTCCACCTGTGTGTAATTTAATCTCAGTATAAATGAAGCCTAATGCCGCGTACACACGGTCGTTTTTTGTGATGAAAAAAAACAACTTTTTCTGTGAAGTAAAAAACGACATTTTTAAAACGTCACTTTTCAAAGACGATGTTGCATACACACTGTCGTTTTTTTCACAAAAAGCAAGGTTACGTTCACCACTCTTTTCCATTGAAGCTCGCTTCATAACTAGCTTCTGGGCATGCGCGGGTTGAAAAACGTTGTTTTAAACAACGTTTTTGCTACACACGGTGACTTTTTGTGAAACAAAAAACGACGTTTTGAAAAACGACACAAAAAATTCAAGCATGTTGGAATTTTTTTTTGGGCGTTTTTTTGAAGACATAAAACAACGTTTTGCCCAAACACGATCAATTTAAATGACGTTTTTTAAAACGTCGTTTTATTTCATCACAAAATACGACCGTGTGTACGTGGCATTAGGCCGGATTCACACCTATGCCAATTGGTTGCGGCTTAAGGCCGGAATCACACTTGTGCGGTGCGAATTTCAGCTCTCTTATCTTTGCAGAGAGATTACAGAAGTGTTCAGCAGATCCACTGCGTTTTAGCTGCGAATTTGGAGACCTGGGAGAAGTTACAGGGGAAAGGAGAGTGGGGGGGAAGTGTATTGGGCTGAATGAGAGAAATTCCTGAAGAGAAATGAACACATCTGCGAATCAGCTGCGTGCCCATAGAAGATAATGGGCCTGAATTCGCACCTGAGCCGCACCGCAAGGCATAAAATACGCACCTGTTTTTTCTGCAATACGCAGTGTGAATGCATCGCACATATGTGAACCAGCCTCATTGAAAACAATGTATTTAGAAATGTTCTGCGTATTGGATGCGGTTTAAGCTGCAACCAATTCGCATAGGTGTGAATCCGGCCTCAAAGATTCAGATCTGTTAGAGAATCTTAGTGAACAAACATCATGAAGGCCAAGGAATACACCAGACAGGTCAGGGATAAAGTTGTGAAGAAGTTTAAAGCAGGGATAGGTTATAAAAAAAATATCCTACGTTTTGAACATCTCACAGAGCACTGTTCAATCCATCATCGGAAAATTGAAAGAGTATGGCACGACTGCAAACCTACCAAAACATGTCTGTCCACCTAAACTGACAGATCGGGCAAGAAGAGCATTAATCAGAGAAGCAGCCATGATAACTCTGGAGGAGCTGCAGAGATCTACACCTCAGGTGGGAGAATCTGTCCACAGAACAACTATTAGTCAATCACTCCACAAATCTGGCCTTTATGGAAAAGCAGCAAGAAGAAATCCATTGTTGAAAGAAAGCCACAAGAAGTCCTGTATGCAGTTTGTGAGAAGCCATGTGGGTGATGCAGCAAACATGTGGAAGGGGGTGCTCTGTTTAGATGAGACCAACATTTTACTTTATGACCTAAAAGCAAAGCGCTATGTGTGGCGGAAAACTGACACTGCACATCACCCTAAACACACCATGCCCACTGTGAAACATGGTGATGGCAGCATCATGTTGTGGAGATGCTTTTCTTCAGCAAAGACAGGGCAGTTGGTCAGAGTTGATGGGAAGATGGAGCCAATTACAGCACAATCTTAGAAGAAAACCTGTTAGAGTCTGCAAAAGACTTCACTGGGGCTGGGGTTTACCTTTCAGCAGGACAATGACTCTAAACATACAACCAGAGCTACAATGGAATGGTTTAGATCAAAGCATATTCATGTGTTAGAATGGCCCAGTCAAAGTCCAGACCTAAATGCAATTGAAACATCGGTGGCAAGACTTGAATATGGCTGTTCACAGACGCTCCCCATTCAATCTAATAGAGCTTGAACTATTTTGCAAAAAAATAAAAAATGACCTCCCCAAAAAGACTTGCAGCTGTGATTCCAGTGAAAGATGGTTCCACAAAGTTTTAACTCAGGGGGCTGAATACAAACACACACCACACTTTTCACATATTTTTTTGTAATAAGAATTGACAACCATTTAACATTTTCTTTCCACTGCACAATTTTGTGTCATGTTGTGTTGGTCTATCACATAAAATCCCAATAAAAAACATTTAAGTTTTTGGTTGTAACATGACAAAATGTGGAAAATGTACCTTTTCAAGGCATTGTACACACATATATATATATACAGGGAGTGCAGAATTATTAGGCAAATTAGTATTTTGACCACATCATCCTCTTTATGCATGTTGTCTTACTCCAAGCTGTATAGGCTCGAAAGCCTACTACCAATTAAGCTTATTAGGTGATGTGCATCTCTGTAATGAGAAGGGGTGTGGTCTAATGACATCAACACCCTATATCAGGTGTGCATAATTATTAGGCAAATTCTTTTCCTTTGGCAAAATGGGTCAAAAGAAGGACTTGACAGGCTCAGAAAAGTCAAAAATAGTAAGATATCTTGCAGAGGGATGCAGCACTCTTAAAATTGCAAAGCTTCTGAAGCGTGATCATCGAACAATCAAGCGTTTCATTCAAAATAGTCAACAGGGTCACAAGAAGCGTGTGGAAAAACCAAGGCGCAAAATAACTGCCCATGAACTGAGAAAAGTCAAGCGTGCAGCTGCCAAGATGCCACTTGCCACCAGTTTGGCCATAGTTCAGAGCTGCAACATCACTGGAGTGCCCAAAAGCACAAGGTGTACAATACTCAGAGACATGGCCAAGGTAAGAAAGGCTGAAAGACGACCACCACTGAACAAGACACACAAGCTGAAACGTCAAGACTGGGCCAAGAAATATCTCAAGACTGATTTTTCTAAGGTTTTATGGACTGATGAAATGAGAGTGAGTCTTGATGGGCCAGATGGATGGGCCCGTGGCTGGATTGGTAAAGGGCAGAGAGCTCCAGTCCGACTCAGACGCCAGCAAGGTGGAGGTGGAGTACTGGTTTGGGCTGGTATCATCAAAGATGAGCTTGTGGGGCCTTTTCGGGTTGAGGATGGAGTCAAGCTCAACTCCCAGTCCTACTGCCAGTTTCTGGAAGACACCTTCTTCAAGCAGTGGTACAGGAAGAAGTCTGCATCCTTCAAGAAAAACATGATTTTCATGCAGGACAATTCTCCAGCACACGTGTCCAAGTACTCCACAGCGTGGCTGGCAAGAAAGGGTATAAAAGAAGAAAAACGAATGACATGGCCTCCTTGTTCACCTGATCTAAACCCCATTGAGAACCTGTGGTTCATCATCAAATGTGAGATTTACAAGGAGGGAAAACAGTACACCTCTCTGAACAGTGTCTGGGAGGCTGTGGTTGCTGCTGCACGCAATGTTGATGGTGAACAGATCAAAACACTGACAGAATCCATGGATGGCAGGCTGCATGAGTGTCCTTGCAAAGAAAGGTGGCTATATTGGTCACTGATTTGTTTTTGTTTTGTTTTTGAATGTCAGAAATTTATATTTGTGAATGTTGAGATGTTATATTGGTTTCACTGGTAAAAATAAATAATTGAAATGGGTATATATTTGTTTTTTTGTTAAGTTGCCTAATAATTATGCACAGTAATATTCACCTGCACACACAGATATCCCCCTAAAATAGCTAAAACTAAAAACAAACTAAAAACTACTTCCAAAAATATTCAGCTTTGATATTAATGAGTTTTTTTGGGTTCATTGAGAACATGGTTGTTGTTCAATAATAAAATTAATCCACAAAAATACAACTTGCCTAATAATTCTGCACTCCCTGTATATATATATATATATATATATATATATATATATATATATATATATATATATATATATATATATATAATCTATTTAAAACAAATACTGACATACAGTCGCTTTCAAAAAAAGCTCTTTTCTCTTTTCATTAAATCCATTGATAGTGTTATTAAAAACACTGGATAGTTTCCAGTTCTGAATGTTCAGTGTTATGAGTATTATCCTTTAAAGAATCTTTGCTTTCCAGAAGGAGATAACGGCCCTATTCCATATGTTTTATTTAGTATTTGGCCAGGAAACACTAGAACATAACTGTAAAATATATATATATTGATTCTGAGATCAGATGAATCACCAGTTTTTGATTACAGTTCAGTTTGATGTACAGAGAAAGACGCAGCTCAAAAATGTAATAATTGTGTTTCATAAATTGTATGATGCTTGGAGGCTCAATAAATCTTAAGTCCTATATCTAAATAGCTGTGTAAAATTAGAGAATATCAGAAAGAATGGATGTGACAAACCTGCAGCAGGTTAAATAAAAGGTTCCGATTTGTGCAGGATGTATATATAAACTCCATAAAACGTTTGTGTTTCTGTATTAGCACATCTCAAGCCGCAGACATCGTGATGGAGTGTCAGGGAAACCCAACCCGCTACTGAGTCGGCACAAGAAACAGCAAACCCTTCAGGAACTTACGGTTGGTATCCTAGAGACTTCTTTTAACCTTCTGGCACTCTGTTGAGGAAGATAACAACAAGAAAAAAGCCCACAGAGGAAGTCACCCCCATTACCCTGATGGGTTTTACTTTCTCTTTATTTCCCTGCAAATGTAAAGCATAATGGGCTACTATGCATCGCCTATTATGTGTGACTTACCTGAAACCAAAGCCTGCGATGTCCCCGCTGGCTGGAAGCGTCCATCTTCAGCCCTCTTACTTCCGGGGCCGCAGACTTCGGCTCTGTGACTGGCCGGAGTTGCGCAACGTCACTCCCGCGCATGTGCACGGGAGCCGCCAGTCACTGGATGACCCCCTCTAGAAACGGCACAGCATGCCCTTTCTAAAGTGCGCATGTGCCAAATACATTGGCGCATGTGCATTAGACAAAATCGTTGCGGGACATTGTAAATATCTCCTAAACCGTGTAGGTTTAGGAGATATTTCCAGCACCTACAGGTAAGCGTTAATATAGGCTTACCTGTAGTTGAAAGTGGTTAAATTCAAGTACTTAGGCCGGCCATACACGGTTCAATTGTTCCTGCTGAACCAGTCAAGATTTGAACAGTTAATGGGCAGGCTGAATGTACCAAGTTGGTAGATCGATCAATCAATTTGGGTACAACCAGCAGCCTGCCGGATTATTTTACAATGCCAGATTATCTAACAATTATCGGGGTGCTAAAGCTGCTAGCAATAATCACTGTCTTCCCACAGCAGGAACTCCCCCCCCCTTACACTGTTTGCATTAAAAAAAAAAATTAACACCCCCAACAGGCATAAAATGTCTGAAATACACGTTGAAGATTACAATGTAGATCACTTACTTTTTTTTTTTTTTATCTAAATCTCCTTAGAGAGAACTTTCTATATCATTCATGTTTTTGCCTACACTAATAACTGCTCTAATTTTTTTGACAGGCAAGTCTGGTGTTTCAGAAGGACCTTCCAAAATCCCTTTCAGCAGGGCTTCTTCCCAGTCCACTTGCAATGGCGATGGCAGCTGCTGCTGGCTTGTCTTCTCCACTAAGTTTACGTCCAGCTTCAACTTCTTCTCTTCTTCAAGGTCCACCCCTGACACACCATATGCTTCGAGCAGCTCCGGGGCCCATCAGAACTGCACATGGCACTATACTTTTCTCCCCTTACTGAGGAGGTTCCTCTCTTATCACATGGTCTCACTACTCCACTGGAACCTGAACCTGCACTTAGACAACCAGGCCAGGACTTGACCAGCTGCCCCCGGCTCATCCCAAACTCTACCCTAGGAAATATATAGTAACTGGAATACTCTGGCAACCCATGAACCCTGCTTTTCCCAGAACACAAGCAGCAAAAGAGCCATGTGTGGATTTCTGAAGGTCCTGACAGATCAGGCTTTTGCCCAAATGATGGACACTTTGGCCAGTGGAATGAGAACATTGTCTCAGGGTCTGCTTCAAGCATTGGATAACCTTGTGGCATTTTAGATTCTTATTGGGTTAAATGGCTCAATAAACTGTGACTCTGAAATAACCAGAAGACATGCTGGATAGAGACTAGTTCCCGAGTGCTGGGGGGGTATTTGTGCTGCTGTTTAAATAAGCCACATCTTTCACATTGAGGAGGATGAAAGTCAGCATCTTCTGATTGGCTCTTCTGCTCTATAGAATTCTCTGCCCCAACCTTGGCTCATATAATGTTTCAATTTGTTTGTTCTGGACAGAAATTGCTTTTTTTTTTAACAAAACAATAAGTTCAGGGAAACAGCATATGTTTTTGATTTACAGTTACTAAATCTTCTTATACATATTGTAATCACTGCGCTATAAAAAAAAATTCTTGTACTGGACTGTTTAACGACTGGGAAAAAAAATGAGGACTTGTGTATTCTTTAAATGTACAATAGTAGTGAAAACTTCCTATGCAGTTCCTACTTGGACCACAGGGTGTCAACACTGAACCATTTAGCCATAGATATGTTTTGTCCCACTTAGACATTCTCTGTGGTACAAACTCAACAAACCGGTAGCAGGTTGCTTGTGGTTCTCCAGCAGCACTTAGCATGCCCTAGCAGCCAATTATTAGCAGAACATGCTGGTAATTGTGCTATTACAACAACTGGAGAGTCATGGCTTACATAAACTTACTATAGACTGTAGATTTTTATAGTTTGTTTTAATGTGCCCTCCGACCATGGAGGAGAAGTACTGTATAAGTACTGTAGCTAGTGCAATTAATATCTATATAATATATCACTTGTTTCTGCAAGCCACAATAGGCCCACATAACATAATCATGAAAATTAAACATGGGAATCATCACAGAATGGCAATAGAGAGTAGTAACCTACACAACCTATATATATTACAGTATGTGGTCATTGGGCAATGATACATTACGTAACTTGCAATCAAAGCAATGGTTTCTGTATAGGCAGATCCCTGTCTACTGTCTCTCCCATATAGTATGCCAGACCCATACAAGTCTATGTAGAAATCCCAAGGTGCAGTGTGGCATGGTAGGTGTAACTGATATGCTATATTTTGCTCTGTCTGATCCCTTGATTTGCTTTTTGTAGGGGTACCTTTCTAAGGATCATGGGGTACCAAGTGCAATGGCGCAGTCACAGAAACCTCAGTTATGCTGTAAAATTCAGTTCAATAAAAGACAGAATCTTTGGAAATAGCCTTTGGAGAACCACTTGAGTCAGGAGTAGAACTCATGGCTACAGCAAAGGCAGTTCTTGGATTTCTCTTTGTAACTACCATTAGATATACCTATTTATGTTAAGTTTGAATAAACTGGTCACCAACCTGGGCAATACAGATTGAGTATATGATGAAATAATACAAAGGGGTAACCTACAGTACCATCAGTGTAACTGCATGTCAGAACAATCTCTTACACAGAGCTACTGGCAGCTAAAACTATATATTTATCTAGCAGTAAAAGTGAAGCCTACTCCTGGCCCTTCCACCTACTAAGCCTTCCTATCGGTCACTGATTCTGTCCATTACTACGATGAGCAATACGGAGGCTTAGGATAAAGGAAGGTGTGGGGTGACATTTACAGGAAAAGTTAAAATTTGCTTATAATTAATTTTAATTGCTTACACCTGGAACTACTGATTGTTGTGGCATTCAGTTATGCAATTTCATTACATTCTTAGATTGAATTATCCTTTTTTTTTTTAAGGTCTTAGATTAATGTGATACCATGGTGCAAATAGTGATGATTTTGAATAGATCATGCTAACCAACCCGAAATTCTTTTTCATTACGTTAAAGCACCTCTGTGGTACACTGTTGCATTAGCTTTTATTGGATTCTTGATGTCTTTTTGGTGGGTATCCCTACCAAGCACTGAAACTTGCAAGCAGTGTGAACTGCAATACCGCCCAAGCCAGAATGCATTCTTGGCCAGGCCATGATAAGAGCCAGGGGTATAGTAACAATTTACCTGGCCAGTCCAAGAGTAACAAAAACTTATCACCACTATATTTAAGGAGGATGAGTTCTTAATTTAATTTAAAGTATATATTTTTAATGAAAATGTACTATTTGCTTGTCATCTATCATGTAGAAACAGGGCTGGGTCTCCCCTCCTACAGATGCATGGTGTTATACGTAAAATACTCTATGATAAACAGTCTGGATTAATGATATTCCATGAATGTATTATTTCAGAGCTGGATGGTTGCAAGCCCTATGAGCACGGAATGGAGTAAACAATAGTAACATTTAATTGGTTACTACAATTTTTTTGTCTTTTTGAGAAACACATTTTGGGATCCCCCAAAAAAGGCAAAAAGGGACAGTTGTGAGTCCTATAAAATAGTAAAGTGACATTTAGCTCCATATGTTTTAAGCACTTCTGATCCATTAGCAGTCCTTGTACAGTGTTGCTGAATGAGATACCGGTAATCTGATTAGCAAATAGGTGAAATGTATAAAACAGGAAGCAGGAAACACTTCCCCATAGTCTGGAGTGCACTGAAAGATAACTCATCTTACCTTGCCTATGTCCAACACACACCCATCTACCCCATCCCATTCTATGCCCGTTTAGCCAAGCTAGTCCTGCCTTATGCTATTGATGTCAGTAGAGGACCTGAAATATGTTGTCTCTGCTGAGGTCACCTGATTCTAGAATGAGGTACGTTAACCACTTTAGAAACTACTTGCACAAATTATTTGTCGTCTGCAGAAGAGGCTTGTGTATTTTGACAATCGTTTTATTTATTTGAGCGTTGAATTTTTTCTGAAGACTATGCAATTCTTCCTGTGACACTTATGTATTTTTTTGTCTCCATAACTCGCATTTATGTGCCGGTACATCACTGCCCAGCCGTCATGGAGGCTTGTGTCAGGGGATATAAGCTGAGGGAGGGCTGGAATTGTGGCATTACCACGAAATGTATGAAAAGTAAATAACGTGTACTTAACATGTAATGACTCTGCCAGCTGCTATAAAAACTAATTGTAGTCATTAGACTGACATGTAGCAATAAGTTAGGGACAAGATGAAGCCATTGTATGACCACTGTCAAAAAGCCCTTTAATAGCCAAAGAGCTCATAGTTCCAAACCTGATGTGATATTATGAATCAGTGCACACTCACCAGTTTCCCTCTGTAAAAAAAAATAAAACCAATAAAGTAGATGTCTTATATCAGTTTACTTGTGTTCCGATACTGAGCGCTCTATTTGTATGTGACATGTCATTTGTTATTTCCACTTTATTTAGTGCACCACAAGTGTCTTGTCAGGGATTCTAAATGGACCAGGACTGTGTGCCTACACAGAGGAGACCAACACTGTATATAGTGGAATAAAAAGGTGTTTATTTACAAGGGTGAACAAACAGGTGACGACAACCAGTGCACAAATAACACAAAGCATATATACAAGTCCAGGGAAAATGCGGTAATCATAAACCAAAAGCCAAGCTGGGGTTAAATACCAGGAGATCACAGAAGAAGCTGCAGACAGGGAATGGGCAGGAAGGAAATGTCCAGGAGAGGGATCAGGTTGGGACAGATCGGGTCGGGTTGGGTCAGAAGTCCAGAACGGGGACAGCAGGGTCAGAAATCAGGCTCAGGGTCCGGTTAATAGACAGATACCAGGGCGAGTTCTGCTTGAACTTGCCGGGTATAAATAGAGGCGTGTTAATTATGTTCAGGTCACACCTGAACGCAGCAAGGGCCAGGTGCTCCACACTGCCAGGGTCCATCCGCTGGTGGAGGCCAGTACTGCATCCCAAAGGTGATATACCAGCAGGGGGAATTTCCCCTGACAGCTCCGAACTGCCAGGAGACCCCTGCTGGTGGGACGCAGCACTGCAAGACAGAACATAAATAGCACCAGCGGATGGAACCTTTCCTGACAGTACCCCCCCTCAAAGGAGCGGCCTCCGGACACTCCAACTATCTGTTGCCGGGGAAAGTCCAGGGTGACCAACTGGGCAATGGGAGGCTTGAACCGAGAGGTGGGTACATCCGAGTCGTCGAGCTGGGGAGCAGGCTCCGGGTCATCGAGCTGGGGAGCAGGTTCCGGGTCATCGAGCTGGGCAGCAGGCTCCGGGTCATCGAGCTGGGCAGCAGGCTCCGGGTCGTCGAACTGGGCAGCAGGCTCCGGGTCGTCGAACTGGGCAGCAGGCTCCGGGTCGTCGAACTGGGCAGCAGGCTCCGGGTCGTCGAACTGGGCAGCAGGCACAGGAACAGCAGGCTGGCAGACTGGCACAGGAACAGCAGGCTGGCACAGGAACAGCAGGCTGGCACAGGAACATCAGGCTGGCACAGGAACATCAGGCTGGCACAGGAACGTCAGGCTGGGTAACTGGCACTGAAACGTCAGGCTGGGTAACTGGCACTGAAACGCCAGGCTGGGTAACTGGCACTGAAACGCCAGGCTGGGTAACTGGCACTGAAACGTCAGGCTGGGTAACTGGCACTGAAACGTCAGGCTGGGTAACTGGCACTGAAACGTCAGGCTGGGTAACTGGCACTGAAACGTCAGGCTGGGTAACTGGCACTGACACGTCAGGCTGGGTAACTGGCACTGACACGTCAGGCTGGGTAACTGGCACTGAAACGTCAGGCTGGGTAACTGGCACTGAAACGTCATGCTGGGTAACTGGCACTGAAACGTCAGGCTGGGTAACTGGCACGATGGTGTGGGTTGGGAAGTACTTCCGTTTCTTTTTAGATTTAGACACTGCAGGTTTGCTAACAGAAGTGATGTATGAAGAGGATGGAATTAAGTAGGAGGAAGGATTGGAATATGGCAGAGACACAGGGATGGTGACTGGAGGAGGTTTTTGTGGAGTTGTTACTGGTGAAAAGGAAGAAACAGGTGGATTAAAGGCGGGGTAGGTACAACAAGTAGAGACTGGGTAATAATACTTGGTAGGATGCGGAATTAACTGGGCTATAGCTGAGGTTGTCATTGGCAATGGACGGCTAGATCCTTGGGAAGGTAAGTGGTTAATGGCAGGGCTGGGATGCAGTGGCTTGGCTGGAAGCAGGAGATCTGACCATGCCTGCAGCACAGGTTGAACAAATCCTGGTTCACACACACCTTGTTTAATCAAAGACTGCACTGAACTAATGCAGTCAGATAGCTTCTGCTGGGAACAAGAGCAATAGTGTTCATCAAAGGAGGCTGGATCATCCTCCATCAACCATACCAGGGATTCAACTTGGTCAGGACTGAAGGGGGGAGAGAAGTCATCACAACCAACTGGAATAACTGCCAGGGCCGGTTTAACACATAACTTGATTAATGGCTGAACATCATCGTAAGACATATAACCCATATCCACCATGGAATGGGCTGATCGGATGGCTTCCATCAGCTGATCACTTGTCCATCCCTCAAACACCTGACGACAATACTCCTCATCCTCCTCTGCTAGCAGAGAAAAGTAAGTAATTTCATTGAGATCCATGTTTCAACAAAAACGCACTACAACAGGATGGTTCCCTATTCAGGCACGTCTGGTCAACTGGGCCCTGGTATACTGTCAGGGATTCTAAATGGACCAGGACTGTGTGCCTACACAGAGGAGACCAACACTGTATATAGTGGAATAAAAAGGTGTTTATTTACAAGGGTGAACAAACAGGTGACGACAACCAGTGCACAAATAACACAAAGCATATATACAAGTCATGGGGAAATGCGGTAATCATAAACCAAATCCAAGCCGGGGTCAAATACCAGGAGATCACAGAAGAAGCTGCAGACAGGGAATGGGCAGGAAGGAAATGTCCAGGAGAGGGATCAGGTCGGGACAGATCGTGTCGGGTCAGAAGTCCAGAACGAGGACAGCAGGCTCAGGGTCAGAAATCAGGCTCAGGGTCCGGTTAATAGACAGATACCAGGGCGAGTTCTGCTTGAACTTGCCGGGTATAAATAGAGGCGAGTTAATTATGTTCAGGTCACACCTGAACGCAGCAAGGGCCAGGTGCTCCACACTGCCAGGGTCCATCCGCTGGTGGAGGCCAGTACTGCATCCCAAAGGTGATATACCAGCAGGGGGAATTTCCCCTGACAGCTCCGAACTGCCAGGAGACCCCTGCTGGTGGGACGCAGCACTGCAAGACAGAACATAAATAGCACCAGCGGATGGAACCTTTCCTGACATGTCTTGTCGGTGCTGCAATTACTAGTGGGCTGCAGATTTTTCTTCTCATTTTGCAATAGCAATGCCTAGCAGCCTTAAAGTGTAAATTGTGGGGGAAACTCTCCAACAAGAACAACATACGAAACACCTAATGCCTTGTACACACAATCGGTTTAGCTGGCGGTAAAAAGTCAGACGGGAAAACCGAGAGCCTGCTCAGTAGCTTTTTCCTCCTACACACAGCCGGTTTTCCTGGCAGGAAAACTGCCATCAGAGCTTTGGTCGGGAAACCCGGCCATGTGTATGCTCCACCGCAGGCTTTCTCCATAGAATAACTGCCGTCTTAAAAACCGCCCGGAAATCCTGGCAGGAAAAAAGAAAACATGTTCTCATTTTTCCCGCCAGATTTCCAGCAGTTTTCCTGACGGTAAAACTGCCATGGAGCATACACTCGGCCAGTTTTCCCGGCCAAAAGCTGTCATGGCAGTTTTACCGACGGGAAAACTGGTCGTGTGTACGAGGCATGAGAGGTATTCTTAAATGTATTTTAAATTCAAATTCTTTGTTAGATGATGTGAGCGCCATCACAAATTCAAAAGGTACCATGCAAATTAAATAGGTAATGCATATAGCTCCACACAGGCACCGAGACAAAAAAGAACGCTGTTGACAGTACAGAACAGGACATTCTTCCATTCTTCAAAGATTGGACATTGTTGTAACTGAAAGAATCCGACAGGCCCGCCTTTTAATCATTGTTAGAGAAAGCAAAAAGAACCAACACTTGGATGGTCCACCCCAGCCATAGCCTGGGGGGTAGCAAGGACCAGGCAGTGTCGAGAAAGTATGCAGTAGACATCCAGTAATTAAGGAGGAAGGTAGAGAATACAGAATTGAAGGTGGGAGGTTAGAAGGGGGAGTGGTTCTGTGGTCTGTGTCAACAGTGGTCCCACGAGCTCAAACTGATGGCAAAGTAATGGATTTGGTTAAGGCTCCAAAAGAGCAACATCGAAATCCGATTAAAAAATATTTTTGATGTTGTCTATATCTCCAGCGAATATGTATTCTGTGCCAATGGCCACACAGGGAATCTGCCCAGTTCGGATACAGGCAATGACAGAGGCCCGAACACTTTCCCACAAAATGTTTTACCTTGTGATCCACTTTAAAAAATGTAGTATATCTATGGGCCTATACAAGCAATCACAATCAGTCTTTCGCTTATCGAATTTCAAGACAAATCAAATTGATTGGTTGTTCAATATTGCATATTATGCACTTTGTTCTAATTGAATAAATAAGTGTAATGGCAACCTTATATTCAACTTTTAAAGGGCCATTTCACTCAAAAATCATACTCAAGCATTGGGTTTATGTTGGTGAGCATACATGATGAAAAAAAAAATGCAATTACTGTATCCTCATGTCGTGTCACAGTGATTGTAAATCCAGAGATATAGTCAGCTCAGTGTACACGTTATTCACCCTGTGGAAATTAAGCCAAGCTTGTTCCCACCCTTAATACTTTCCAAGCCTTCTTGGTGGTCCGTAAATTTGATAATTGGCTTTTTTAACTAGTTATAAAAAGTACAGAAGTGCAGGGTCAACATTGAGTTTTACAGCTGTCTCTCTCTGGATCTATAAATCGTAAACATGCTAGTTTTTTTTTTTAATTAAAAATTGAGAAAAAATAAAACAATGTTCTATATCTTTCCCTCAGCGCTCACAGAGATTTGTTAAAAAACGAAGTAAAGCAGCTACTACATTGTAAAGAAATATCAAAAATATGTCAGAGTAATAATACTACTACATTAGCAGCGCTATTAAAACTATCAAGAATAAAACTTAATATATAAAAGATGTACCGGAATATATAAAATTCTGAAAAATTAGCACAATAGAAGCTTTAAGTCCGTTTAAAATATGGTGATTCACTTGGTGAACAGTCCATAAAAAATATATAAATCATTCAAATAGGAAGGTATAAACACAATTTCCTCCACCACACTGCTTTGTGTTCAAGCCCTATGGGAAATCCACTTACCAGATTGCACTGGTGTGTAAGGCCTCGTACACACGATCAAAACTGTCTGCTGGAAACGGTCTGCTAGACCGTCCCAGCAGACAGATTCGATCGTGTGTACGGCCGAACCGACGGATTTGGCCACCCGACAGATTTCAAAGCATGCTTTGAAATCTATCGGGTGGGAATCCGTCCGCCCGACATGTCTGCTGGTTAGTACACTTACCAGCAGACATGTCGTCCCGCACCGCCGCCGAATGGATTCGGCGCATGCGCGGAAGTGTTTTACTTCCTGGTGCGGTGATGTGGCGGCATCAACGTCACCGCCAAGTCACCGACACGTCAGCGCGCCGTCTGCTGGAGGGGATTTTGGTTTGCTCGTGTGTACACGCGAGCAAACCAAAATCCTATCAGACAGATTTGTTCAAATCGGTCGGTCCGACCGATTTGAACAAATAGATTGCCTCGTGTGTACGAGGCCTTAGCCTGTTAGTCCAAGGAGATAGTCACAGGATACTAGGCATTTTCATCTGTATTATTATGTTTGTTAGGAGCCACATAGTGTGATACCGTACAACAATCATTTATTGATAAAAATTCTCATGATAAAACACTTACATTATGTGCATAAATATAGGGCATGTAACAACGATACAATCATAGTCATCTACTCCCGTCTAACCTGTCACCGCTCCCGTGGTGTTCCTGGGAAGGAGAAGCGAGGAGATGCCGTCGGAATGGGTTGCTGCGTAGCGATGCCCTGACGCAGCGTTTCTGTCAATCACTTTCATCAGAGGGCATGGCTACGCCGCTATTGTCTTTACCCTGACAACATCATGGAATCAAACCTGCAGTGGTCACGTGTGTCAGGAACCAATTGGCAGTGCTCATCACCAGCCAATGGTGATTCATTCAACGTGTATGCAAACATAAAAGTTCTATTGCACAGTGACATTGTAATTTCTAAAATATAAACATATCTTCTATTTAAAAAAACAAAAATGGCTACGGCACAACTCAAATAAATCGAGCGGATTACGATTTTACCATTTAACCTAAAAATCAGACAGACTCAAAACCACCGCAAATTGATATTGGTCACTCATCTGTATGACCAATATCAATTTGCGTGGTTTTGAAACCGTCTGATTTTTTTTGCGAAATGAATCGTGGTATCATGTATTTAAATGAATAATACGCATAATGGGGCAGATTCACAGAGAATTAGATTATCGTAGCGTTTCCAAAATACACTACGCCGCCGTATTTTACCTGGCTCTACGTGGAATCCAGGTAGATTTTGTCCAGTAAATGACGGCGGCGTAGTGTATTTCTCCATCTACGCGAGTAGGGGCGTGAAGCATTTAAAATAGGCACGTTCCCGCGGCGATCGAACTGCGCATGCTCCGTTCCCAAATTTCCCGCCGTGCATTGCCCGAAATCACGTCGTTACGTCGTAGTAGCATCGTTTACGTACATTCCTATTCCCAAACGAGTTACGTTAAAAAAAAAAAAAAAATTTAATTCGACGTGGGAACGACGGCCATACTTAACATGGGTTACGCACTGTTAGACCAGCAAAAAGCTGCTCTAACATTACGTAGCCAAAACATGACGTAGGCGATTGCGAAGGACACTCGTACCTTCGTGGATCGCCGTAAAAACTCATTTGCATACCCCGACGGTGAAAACGAAGCGGACTCCACCCAGCGGCCGCAAAAATATCGCAACGTAGATCCGAAGGCTTGCGAAGACGTAAGCCTCTCGGATCGAAGCTCGAAGCCGCCGTATCATGGTTTGAGGATTCAAACTAGTGATACGGCGCGCGAAATTTGAAATTACTCCTGTCTAACACCAGTTAGACAGGCGTAATCGCTCTCTGAATCTGGGCCAATATGTTTATAATGTTAGCTTCTGCTCCGCAAATATACATATAAAAGTGAGGTCTGTGCCGCCAAACATAAGTACGGTGATCGAGTTAAATCGCAGCATATGCTTATAGCACTACATACGGAGTGAAGAGAAGCAAATGGTTAAATAGTAATTTATTTGAGTTGTGCCGTAGCCATTTTTGGTTTTTAAAATAGAAAATATGTGCTTTGTTCATATTTTCGAAATTACAATGTCACTGTGCAATAGAACATTTATGTTTGCATATACGCTGAATTATTCAGCATTGGCTGGTGATGAACACTGCCAATTGGTTCATGACATACGTGACCACTGGAGGTGTGGTTCCGTGATGTTGTCAGGGTATTTAAAAACAATGAAAAAAAAAAAAAACGGGTTACAAACAAGTGTGAAATAATATCCATATAATAATCAATAAATTAATTGTGAATAAAAAGTTCAATAAAATGCAGATATGAAATCAGCAATGGAATGCAGTGCTTCAGATTTATACTCCAATCACCATGCTCTCAGAAAGTGCAACATGCAAAATAAAGTGCTTCACCCGATGTGCCAATCAAAATGCACTCACCAGATATATGTGGCCATAAATGGCCATCAGGCATGTAAAGCCTCGTACACACGATCAGTCCATCCGATGAGAACGGTCTGAAGGTTAACCGATGAAGCTGACCGATGGTCTGATGTGCCTACACACCATCAGTTAAAAAACTGATCGTGTTAGAACACGGTGACGTAAAACACGACGTGCTGGAAAAAATGAAGTTTAATGCTTCCAAGCATGTGTTGACTTGATTCAGAGCATGCGTGGATTTTTAACTGATGGTCGTGCGTACCAACGGTCGGTTTTGACCTATCGGTTAGGCATCCATCGGTTACATTTTAAAGCAAGTTGGCTTTTTTTAACCAAAGGTTAATTAACTGATGGGGCCTACATACGATCGGTTTTGACCGATAAAAACGGTCCATCAGACCGTTTGTCCTCTGGTTAACCGATCGTGTGTATGCGGCCTTAGGGATTCTTTCAAGATCCTTCCTATTGCTATCTCTCCAGAATAAAATCAGTTCTCAATGAATTCAAAGATGTCTCCTCATTCCTCCAATCCGCCACAATGAGCCACATAAACAAAAATAGTGTAATACCGTTTTTATTTAAATAACTTACAGGGTAAAAACAGTGGGCCAGATTCAGCAAGAATTAGATTCCCGCAGAGTATCAGAGATACTCTACGCCGCCGTACTTTACCTGGCTCTAGGAGGAATTCAGAGAGATTTTGGCCCGTAAGGTACGGCGGCGTAGTGTATTTCTCCCGGCGGAATCAAAATACGCGAATAGGGGGCGTGAGGCATTTAAATTAAGCGCGTCTCTGCCGCGATCGAACTGCGCATGCTCCGTTCAGAAATTTCCCGCCGTGCATTGCGCGAAATCACGTCGTTACGTAATTATTTTTTTGAGTAGCGTCGTTTACGGACATTCCTATTCCCGGACGACTTACGCAAAAAATAAAAAATAAATTGAAAGTCGACGCGGGAACGACAGCCATACTTAACATTGGCCGCGTAACGTTAGACCAGCTAAAAGCTGGTTTAACTTTACGTGGCGAAAAAATGACGTACGCGATTGCGAACGACGCTCGTAACTTCGTTGATCTCCGTAAAAAGCTCATTTGCATACCCCGACGCTGAAAACGACACGAACTCCACCCAGCGGCCGCAAAAAGATCGGAGCGTAGATCAGAAGGCGTACAAAGACGTAAGCCTCTCGGATCGAAGCCCGAAGCCGCCGTATCATGGTTTGAGGATTCAAACTAGTGATACGGCGCGCGAAATTTGAAATTACTCCTGTCTAACACCAGTTAGACAGGCGTAATCGCTCTGTGAATCTGGGCCAGTATATACAGGCAGGTACACACACAGCTTTTGACTGGAGGCAGCGGCCGGACTTGTCACTGGAAGCAATATGGCCCCCGGCGTACATCTAAGCTGTTAAGAGTATGTAGGCGTGATGTGTCAGATTTCTATGCATTTTGCGTGTCCCGCGTCATATGAAGCACTTTATTTTTCACGTTGCAATTTCCGAGAGCATGGTGGTTGGAGTATAAGTCTGGATCACAGCATTCCATTGCTAATTTCATATCTGCATTTTATTTAACTTTTTATTCACAATTTATTGATTATTATATAGATATTATTTCACATTTGTTGCGCCCTTTGTACCACTTTTTTTTCACTGTTTATTAGTTCATCACAAATTTTTGGAGCTGCACTTGTTGTGATCATCATTCTAGTTTGTTTGCCGCCGTATTCCATTTTTTTATTATTTCACGTTTTAAAGACAATAGCTGCGTAGCCATGCCCTCTGACGAATGTGATTGACAGAAATGCCATGTCAGGGCATCGCTACGCAGCAACCCATTCGCCTCTCCTTCCCGGGAACACAGTGGGAGCGATGACAGGTTAGACGGGAGTAGACGACTATGATTGTATCGTTGTTACATGCCCTATATTTATGCACATAATGTGAATGTTTTATCGTGAGAATTTTTATCAATAAATGAGTGTTCTGCATGGAAGATAACCATCGCGCTATATAAGTTACTCACTCAATAAATGAGTGTTGTACAATATCACACTATATGGAACTCTTTTGTTTATGGCTCATAACGAGCATAATACAGATGAAAATGCCTAGTATCCTGTGACTATCTCCTTGGACTGACAAGTTTACACACCAGTGCAATCTGGTAAGTGGATTTCCCATAGGGCGTGAACACAAAGTGGTGTGGTGGAGGAAATCGTATCAAGATGGAATTAGTGTGTAGCTATACTCCCTCAGGTGCCGCTGGTTAATTTGGGATCTACTCTCTTTTTGTGTCTCACCCCTATTAAACTAGCTTGAACCCTCCCTTGACACAGCAGAAGCCCAGCAACCGTATTGTGACCTCTGTTTGGCCTGGGGTCACAATGCCTGCAACATAAATGGTAAGAAACTAACAGTATTGCCTGCTCCTGGGCGTCTCTTCAGATGAGAAAAACACATGTCACACACTTGATATATTTAAACTTAAGAGAATGAGTTTACTAGATGTAAATTAGAAAAACAGACATAAATTTAGATTGCAATCAATAGCAGTTATGTAATGACACACAATGATTGCGCAAGGGCCCCTGCGGGAATCAGTAATTATATTAGGAAGAAACAAAATAGGAAATCTAACTTAAAGCGGTATTTCACCCTAAATATAAGATCTCCCATGCGCTTCAGCATACTGGCGTCAGCGCCAGTATGCTGGGTTTTTTTTTTTTTTATAGCACACTTACTGTTTTATCGTAGAAATCCTTTTCTGTCCCCCGTGGTGGACGGCGCCAGTACAGCGCGTCACATCTTCCTAAGATACCCGATATGGACTCGGGTATTTCCGGCGCTATGCGGCGCCTGCGCACAGACCTAGGAGCTGACTGCGCAGGCGCCGTATTTCTCCGAAATAGGACTCGGAGAAATACGGCGCCTGCGCAGTCAGCTCCTAGGTCTGTGCGCAGGCGCCGCATAGCGCCGGAAATACCCGAGTCCATATCGGGTATCTTAGGAAGATGTGACGCGCTGTACTGGCGCCGTCCACCGCGGGGGACAGAAAAGGATTTCTACGATAAAACAGTAAGTGTGCTATAAAAAAAAAAAAAACCCAGCATACTGGCGCTGACGCCAGTATGCTGAAGCGCATGGGAGATCTTATATTTAGGGTCAAACTCCGCTTTAAAGAATGATACCATCCAGTTAAACTAATGTAAACGTCTAGTCTATGCTCGCGAGCTTCCCCTAGCGGGCAGTCCTGCAAACAGTTGAAGAAGTGTCTCGAGACTAAAGTCCACATTGCAGCCGTTGGTGCACTTTAGAATTTGTAATCCAAAAGGGATAACCAATGAAATAAAGTTAATCAAAATAGGGTAATGTAAATAGTAATGGTGGTGAACTGACCGCCCGTCAGCGTCAGTCACTGTGTATAACAACTATCAACTTAGAAGGCCTTAAAGCTTAGTCAGAGGCCAACACGTGTCTCCGGATTAAGGGGTGGCACTAGATTGTCTATACCAAAGGGAACAACTGAAAATTGAGCAGATGCTCTCTCCCCCGACCAGGCCGATCCACCTGGATTCTTCTCCAAAGCGCGCTGGTTAGTCACCGTCCCGTAGCACAAGGTCTCAGGTATCAGGTTCTCCACTGTTTCAGTTGTCAGCTGGATGGCCTCACCGATCTCCTGAAAAACGAGCTAGGTACAGCGGTCTTGCTTCTCTCCAGCAGGCTGGCTTCCTGGCGACTTCAGGCCTAACAGCACAACTGTGCTGTTCTGCACAGCTCCGCAGAGGAAAAGATGCAGGTCCCAAGAGGCCGAAAACAGCCCCTCCCTGTCCTTAAGTAACCTCCCCCATAAGTCTGTGCGGAGGTGTCCAATTGGGCACGGCATTGTGGGAAGTTTAGTCTGTTTCTACTGAGTGTTAGTGGAGTCCATATCTACCGTCACTTCTGAACCCACAATGCATTGCTTCTTAAAGGCATTTCAACATATTTACAAGCGTGAATAAAGTTCTAGCGAGGGTTCAGGCCTGTCGTTAACTCCCAACAGGGTGACCCTGCTACAAGTGTTTATACCTTCCTATTTGGATGATTTATATCACATTCACCTTTTTTTGCATGCTAGGTTTTTTGTCTGTGTCAAATGATCAAAGTCAGTGAAAACTAGATGATTTTAAATATCCTTTTTTTTAGATTCTTGTTGCAAAAGCCACCTATACACATTCTTCTCTGGCCACTAATCTCAGGTTCTAACTCTGATACAGCAAAATCCAAAACGTGTTTGATCAGTCATGTTGGTACATGGACACAATATGCAGTCTGAGTGCATAATGACCAGACAGCAGTTGTTTGCATCCCATGTGCTCTGAAATTAACCTGAAGATGAAAAGGATAGAAATGGTTGCAGTGGGAAAGGTGACACAAAAACTACCGTAGAGTGTGGAATTCAATTCTAAAAAGGGAAAGAAAGGGTAACTAACAATCAGTTTTTCTGCATGAAGAAAGTTGGCGTATACCTTGAGGCATATCATTTTTTTTTTCATTGAAAAAATGAGGCGCAATACTGTAGAAAATATTTTTGCAATGTCTTTCTCTTTTTATAATCTCTGCATTCTTCCTGGTACAAGGGTCCGGAAATTATTCAGAAATATAGATCTCATGGGGTAATTTAGAGTTCTGGGTGTAGTACAGGACTACAGTGTCTTGGACTGCTATCATAATTGGCCTTCAAGTTTAGAGCCATGTCACTCCGGAAACTGTGTAGCAGAGATTTGCATGAGCTACAATTGTTTGTGATTACGTTCTATGGCAGTTTGCAGCTGGCTGTAGAGTAATTGCTGTAGTACAATACTTTGCTGTGCTGTTACAAATCTCTGGTGTGACATGATAATCAGCAGCTGCACTGGATAACATGTAGCTAGCTCCATATGGCTCCAAAGAGTAGCTCAGAAAGCCAACTACAAATCTGGTTAACTGACATTTTATTGACAGCAATTGAAGAGGAAATAAAAAATGTTATACTTTTTTTTTCATCGCACTACCTTGCAACTCTTTGTACAAGTATGTGAGCTTCAGGAGCATTTTCACAAATATATAAAGTTTGAAGAAGGAATCCAAGTTTTCCAAGCTAAGCCAATAAAGGGTATCTAAAAACTTGCAAACCTTCTGCATTGACACTCCAATTCAAATTTTCTTAGAGGTTAATAAAAAACAAACAAACAAAAAAAAATAAACGATGAGCGATTCTGCAGCTTCTACGCATCACTACTCCAAAATTGGTTATGTCATTGTAAAATGACGTCGGCGGGAACCCTCCCTCCCTTCGGGTGGACGTCATATGACGTCCTTGCCTTCCCGGGCGGCTAGGGGACGCTCGTGTCCCCGCCGCATTGCTCGGGACTCGGTGCGCGTGCCCGACGCCCGCGATGGCCGCCAGGCACCCGCGATTGCCCACAATCACGGCAGGAACATGGATCTGTGATTGTAAACACACAGATCCATGTCCTGTCAGCAGTGAGGAGACCGATGTTTGTTCCCAGTACAGAGGAACACACATCGGTCTCCCCTTGTGAGTCCCCTCCCCCTTACAGTTAGAACACACTTTAGGGAGAATATTAACCCCTTCAGCGCCCCCTAGTGTTAACCCCTTCCCTGCAGGTCACATTTACACAGTAATCAGTGCAGTTTTATAGCACTATTTGCTGTATAATTGTGAATGGTCCCCAAAATTTGTCAAAAGTGTCCGATATGTTCGCAGCAAGGTCACGGTCACAATAAAACTCACAGATCGCCGCCATTACTAGTAAAAAAATACAAATAAATAAAAATGCCATAATTCTGTTCCCTATTTTGTAGATGCTAGAACTTTTGCGTAAACCGATCAAATACGGTTATTGCGATATATATTTTTTTTTACCAAAAATATGTAGAAGAATACGTATCGGCCTAAATTATGATATTTATTAAATCAAAAAGTAAAAGATCCAGGGCCAGATTCACGTACATCTGCGCATTATTGGACCGGCGTAGCGCACCGCCTTTACGTTAGACTGGCGCAATGTAGCGGCACAATCACCCTATTCTCGTCGGTTTTACGCAAAAATTTGTGCCTGCGCAACGTTATTTCAGAGGCGCAAGGCGGAGTAATACAAATTGGGAAGGACGTGGGCGCGTTACATTGAAATGAGCCGTGACCCCATGCAAATGAAGGGCCGGCCGGCTCGCGCATGCGCGCTTGAAGCAGACCATGGTCAGCACCTCTGTGCGCATGCTCACAACTCGGGAACGGCGCAATCAGTGAAATTGGAAGTGGACTAGGGCAAATTAGTGAACTACGCAAACAACATAAATAGACAGAGACACACACACTTCTTTTGCAAAAGTACATCCCTTTGTATCCCTCCCTATACAGCAAGGTGCTTTTGTTCTGTTGTTTATTAGCGTTTGTTTGTTTGTTTGTGACCTGTCTTTGAGATATTTGGGGACTGTTTTGCAGAGTGATTTTTGTCTTTTATGTGTTTTCTTTGTTGTTATTTTGTTTAAATTATATTTTTGCTGGTCAATTTTTTTTTGGTTCTGTTTGTGTATGATTTGGGAATGTGGGGGTGACATTCCTGCCGGAAAAGGGGTGTCACCCTCATATGTGGTGGAGAAGTGATCCCCAGGTCCGTGTGAATGGTGTATGAATGTACAGTGACATAATTGGAGCCGTGGCATGGCGTTGCAGCTCACAAGTCCTGCATGGTGGGCTTGTGCCAATCCAATGTGATGAGGATGTGATGTGTCTGTGCTAGGGACCACAGTGGTGTGCATGCATGCATTCTCATTGTGCCATGATTAATGTGTGTGTTTAACCTGCAAAGATGCCTAATGTGAGCTGTCTCCTGGCTGCTCTTCCCTCAGAAGACGGGGTAGCCTTGGTTAGGGGGGTTCCGTATAGGAGTTATGAGATGGGGTCCCAGTGCATATGCAGAGTCACCCTGAAGGGATAAGACAGGAGGATGTTAGTAGTGCATGTGCCCCTTGTGATTTCAGCATCATGGGGGGGACAGTCATGCCTGCATCCCATGTCACTCACCAACCAGCCAGCTGTCCCCATACATGTTCTGTTCGAAATCTGTGGGGATGGGGCTATGATTGTATATGTAGCTGTCATGGGTGGTGTCATGTGTTGGGCTGGTGATGTCCTCCTGCAGGGTTGTGGTTAATTCCAGGATGGCATGAGGGGTGAATCTGAAGATGCGAGACACCTCAGAATCACTCATGCCAAAGATGTCTATGCGTGTGTGATATATCAAGTGAAGAGTATCAGATTCGATTATTGGCTTGTATCAGATTAGATTATTATATCCATCAAGGTTTTAACCACTTGACCACTGGGCACTTAAACACCCTTAATAACCAGACCAATTTTCAGCTTTCGGTGCTCCCACAGTTTGAATGACAATAACTCAGTCATACAACACTATAACCAAATGAATTTTTTGTCCTTTTTTTCCCACAAATAGAGCTTTCTTTTGGTGGTATTTCATCACCTCTGCGTTTTTTTTTTTTTTGCTATAAATGAAAAAAGAACAAAATTTTGCAAAAAATAATAATTTTTCTTCATTTCTATTATAAAATTTTGCAAAAAAGTAATTTTTCTTCATAAATTTGGCCTAAAATGTATACTGCTACATATCTTTGGTAAAAAAAATAAAAAATGTTGGATATTATTTAGTCTGGGTGAAAGTTATGGGGTCTACAAGCTATGGTACCAAATCCTGAAAATTGATCAATTTCATCACACCTGAAGTACTGACAGCTTCTCTCATTTCTTGAGACCCTAACATGCCAGAAAAGTACAAATACCCCCCAAATGACCCCTTTTTGGAAAGAAGACATTCCAAGGTATTTAGAAAGAGACATGGTGAGTTTTTTAAAGTTGTAATTTTTTCCCACAATTCTTTGCAAAATCAAGATTTTTTTTTTTTTCATCAAATTTTCATATTATTAGGTTATTTTTCACACACAGCATATGCATACCACAAATTACACCCCAAAACACATTCTGCTATTCCTCCCGAGTATGGCGATACCCCATGTGTGAGACTTTTACACAGTGCAGCCACATACAGAGGCCCAACATGCAGGGAGCACCCAGGCCAATTCTGACATTTCTCTCCTACATGTAAAAATCATCATTTATTTGCTAGAAAAATACATAGAACACCAAAACATTATATAAAGATACCTCACGTGTGGTTTGAACACCGTTTTTATATGTGGGCGGGACTTGCGTATGCGTTCGCTTCTGCATGCGAGCTCGCAGGGACAGGGGCTGCTGTATGCCCAGAGTATTGCTAAGTATGCCCAGAGTATTGCTAAGTATGCCCAGAGTATTGCGGAGTATTGCCCAGAGTATTGCCCAGAGTATTGCCCAGAGTATTGCCAGAGTATTGCCGGAGTATGCCCAGAGTATTGCGGAGTATGCCCAGAGTATTGCGGAGTATTGCCCAGAGTATTGCCCAGAGTATTGCCCAGAGTATTGCCCAGAGTATTGCCCAGAGTATTGCCCAGAGTATTGCCGGAGTATGCCCAGAGTATTGCGGAGTATGCCCAGAGTATTGCGGAGTATGCCCAGAGTATTGCGGAGTATGCCCAGAGTATTGCGGAGTATGCCCAGAGTATTGCAGAGTATTGCAGAGTATGCCCAGAGTATTGCAGAGTATGCCCAGAGTATTGCAGAGTATGCCCAGAGTATTGCAGAGTATGCCCAGAGTATTGCAGAGTATGCCCAGAGTATTGCAGAGTATTGCCAGAGTATGCCCAGGGTATTGCCAGAGTATGCCCAGGGTATTGCCGAGTATGCCCAGAGTATTGCAGAGTATGCCCAGAGTATTGCAGAGTATGCCCAGAGTATTGGCAGAGTATGCCCAGAGTATTGGCAAAGTATGCCCAGAGTATTGGCAGAGTATGCCCAGAGTATTGCCAGAGTATTGCCAGAGTATTGCCCAGAGTATTGCCCAGAGTATTGCCCAGAGTATTGCCAGAGTATTGCCCAGAGTATTGGCAGAGTATGCCCAGAGTATTGCGGAGTATTGCCAGAGTATTGCCAGAGTATTGCCAGAGTATTGCCCAGAGTATTGCCAGAGTATTGCCCAGAGTATTGCCCGAGTATTGCGGAGTATGCAGAGTATTGCCAGAGTATGCCCAGGGTATTGCCAGAGTATGCCCAGGGTATTGCAGAGTATGCCCAGAGTATTGCAGAGTATGCCCAGAGTATTGCAGAGTATGCCCAGAGTATTGGCAGAGTATGCCCAGAGTATTGCAGAGTATGCCCAGAGTATTGCCCAGAGTATGCCTGAGTATTGCAGAGTATGCCCAGGTGAGTATTGCCCAGAGTATTGCAGAGTATTGCAGCAGGGATGGCTGAGCAGGGAGGGAGGGATGGATGGATCTGTGACTACATTTGTCACAGATCCAGCCCGCAGCACTGGCGCTGCCATCCGCTCCCTCCCCTCTCCTCTCACACTGTACCGATCGGTACAGAGAGAGGAGGGAGGAACCGGCGTCAGCACATGACGCCGCTCTGTTGACAAGTGATCGCTCCGTCATTGGACGGAGCGATCACGTGGTAAACCGCCGGTATCAGCGGCGATTTACCGTGATCCGTGATGCGCCGGGTCCTCTGGACCCGGCGGTCACGGATGTTCCCGTGTGCGCGCCTCAGGAGGCGCGCGGGAGCGCGATTCTGACAGGCCGTTAATTAACGGCCAGTTAGAATACAGCAACCGCCCTAGAGCCGTACTTTCGGCATAGGGCGGTTGCAAAGTGGTTAAAGGGCTATTGAAAGATAGTGAGACCGTGTTTGTAATTTGTATGTATGTTATGTATTGATGTATATATGTATGTATATTTTTTGTAAAAATATTTCTTAAAGCAAAGAAATTTTTTTGGTAAAAAAAAAAAAAAAAACCTCTCCCGTGCCCTCCTCCGTGCCTTCCTCCGTGCCTTCCTCCGTGCCCTCCTCCGTACCCTCCTCCGTGCCCTCCTCCTTCTTTGGTCATCTAAAGTCAGTAGTATAGCTATAAGCATGGATGCCACTGGCATGTTGGCATACAGATTGTTGTGCAACACGTGTGACTGCTCAGCTCCTCACTAACAGTGTTGCTTTCTCTGACATGTAGACGAATTGTCTAATTTTATACCACCTGTTATATGGTCTAATTTTAGACAGACCGTGCAGCTGTTGCACACAGCACGTAGCCTGCGCTGCACCAACGTTCTTTTGTGGATCCCCGTAACTCCCTCATTAGCATATTTGAATAGCAAATCAATGGTGTGTCTAGCGCAGTTTTGCGCGGACGGATGCGCCTGTCTAACGAAATTACGCTAGACAAAAAAAAGTAGATTTCTTGCGTATCTTGTTTTGGGGATGCGGAGTATCGAAACGCATGCGCAAATTTAGACTTATGCCGTGCATCTCCTGTTACGCCGGCGTAATCGTTCTGTGAATCTGGTCCATTGTGTTTTTTTCAAAATTGTCGCTCCTTTTGTTTATAGCGCAAAAAATAAAAACTGCAGAGGTGATCAAATACCACCAAAAGAAAGCTCTATTTGTGGGTTAAAAAGGGCGTCAATTTTGTTTGGGAGCCACGACCGCGCAATTGTCATTCAAAGTGCGACAGCACTGAAAACTAAAAATTGGTCTGGGCAGGAAGGGGATGAAAATGCCCTGTATGGAAGTGGTTAAGGTGATATTAAAGGTTCATTTTTTAAAACAACTAACAAACATGTCATATTTACCTGCTTGTACAATGGTTTTGCACAGAGCAGCCCTGATATTCTTCTCGAGTCCTCCTCAGCATTCCCAGCTCCTCCCCCTTGAACAGTGGCCCCAATAGCAAGCTGCTTGCTAAGGAAGCCTAGGTGTGCGTGCTTGCTCCTGAGCCCCGTTCTATGCCGCTATAAGACACATTAGCCCTGCTCCTGGTCTCTCCTCATTGGCTCACTGGCTGTGATTGACAGCCAATGTGTCTCAGCCAATGAGGAGAGGAAGACCGCCAGGGCTCTCCTGCACATCGTTGGATTGAGAGGGGGCTCAGGTGAGTATTGTGGGGGGGGGGGGGGGGCAGCACACAGAGTTTTTTTCATCTTCATGCATAAAATGCATGAAGGTAAAAAAAACTTTTAGCCTTTACAACCACTTTAAGCATGACAATACCTTCATATGATTTTCTCTACAAAAGTATAGCACCATCTTTGTTCAGGCACTATCCAAGATCAGTTTAAAGTGAGGTAATCCCTTTGCGCTACCACTTGTGAATGATAAAAAAAAATTATACAGGTATATAATTTTAGGGTTCAGCAGCTGCTCACATCGACACAATAGGGGTCATTTACTAAAGGTAAATCCACTACAAGTGCAAAGTGCTCTTAAAATGGCACTGAAAGTGCACTTGGAAGTGCAGTTGCTGTAGATCTGAGGGGGACATGGAAGGAAAATAAAAAACAGCATTTTAGCTTGCACAGGATTGGATAATCAAATCAGCAGAGCTTCCCCTCATTTCAGATCTACCCCTCAGATTTACAGCGACTGCACTTCCAAGTGGATTTGCCTTTTCGTAAATAACCCCCAATGTATGCACAGGATTATAATATAAATGATGTGGCTCTTTGCTTACAGTGTAGATTTCCATTTTTTTTTAAATAAGAAATTAATAAGAAATTAATAAGAAATGATTGGATGTATGTATATCTTCCAGCCACCAAACAATTCCAGAGCGTGTGATCTCAACTCAAATATATATACAGTGGGCCAGATTCAGGTAGGGCGGCGTATCGTTAGGGGGACGTAGCGTATCGAATATACGCTACACCGCCGCAATTTAGAGAGGCACTTGCTCCCTAAGTTACGGCGGCGCAGCATAAATGGGCCGGCGTAAGCATGCCTAATTCAAAGTTGGTGGACGGTAGGCGTGATACATGTTAATGAACCGTGACCCCGGCAAATGATGGGCCGAGCGAACGGCGCATGCGCCATCCGTGGACGTATCCCAGTGCGCATGCTATGAATCACGTCGGATAGAACACTGCCTATTACGTGAACGTAACTTACGCCCAGCCCCATTCACGTACGACTTATGTAAACGACGTAAACAGGACAGCTGTTCCGACGTCCATACCTTTGCATGGGATGCGCCACCTTTTTGGTGGTTTATCTTTACGCCGGAAAAACGCCTTATGTAAACGGCGTAGATTACTGCGTCGGACGTACGTACGTTCGTGAATCGGAGTATATTGCTCATTTGCATATTTAACATGGGAACGCTGAATGCGTCCAGCGTAACTATGCGCCCAAGATACGCCGGCGTAGGCAAGTTACGTTGGGCAGCTAAAACTTTGTTTTACATCGTATCTAGCTTTGTGAATCGGCGTAAAAGTACGACGGGGCACATTTGTACAACGGCGTATCTGGGGATACGGCGGCGTAAAGGTACCTGAATCTGGCTAAGTGTTTTTTAATATATAAAAGTGCTCTCTTTGCTAAATAATAAATTAACTAAAAATGAAGTGCATCTAAGTTCATAAATGTAATGTCATATACTGTATATACACAGGTGACATAGTGCATCTGGACATAGATAATTCTAAAGTGTTTATAGTGCAAAAACCTCCATTCATATAACCATCAGTTTGGTGAAAACACAACAGTGTTTGAATGTGTAAAGAAGCGTTAAATATCCGTCACAGATTAATTGGTTGAACCACTGTGATTTTATCTATATAGTCCCAAAGACAGTCCTTAAAGCGGTGTTCCAGCCCCTAATTTTATTTTTAAAGTCCGCAAAAAACAAACATTGCAGCTGCTGATTTTTAATAAGGACACTTTCCTTTCCCGCAATGTCGGCCCCCCTAGGCCGATCTGTCCATCGGATATCTGGTGCCGTCGCTGCCACCCATCTAATTGAAACTGGCAGTGGAGCCTCGCAGCTTCGCTGTTTCCTATTGTGCAACGCTTTGTGAATGGCCAGCTTGTCTTCTGGGACACACACAGGTCCCAGAAGACAACCAGGGGAGCTCGACGCAGAAGAGGATGTGACGACATGGGCCGTGGCCCGGCTGGATTGGAAGTACACTCGGTACTTCCCAAAAAGTTAAGAAAAAGGTAAGAAAAAAGAAGAAGAGAAAAAAAAAATATCCAAAACCATAATGTTGAGAGGTGGTCTTTAGTTTTAAAAAAAAACAGCAATATGACCAGCGCTAATATTGGTAGATGTATATATAAAAATAATAATCAAAACATCATAATTTTGCAAATAGAAATCAAAAAGAAGAAAGATGTAAGTCCAGAGCAGTTCGATGAAATTTGTACCCAGAAGTACCGAATATACATCATCCATACACTAAAATCCAGCGCTCATGGTAAACACACAATAATGCAGATTGTCTCTTTGCAGTAATGAAGAAATGTGTCCATTTATTAGTCACAATTTCAATAAAATAAATCCAGTCCTAAAGTGGACGACAGATAAGGAAAGTAAAATTTTTTGCAGTGAACACAACTTGCAATAACACCCATGATTTAGTTTAAGACCACCACTCAAAAAAAAGTGAAACTCTGCTTTAATACATGCAAAAAAAAAAATTTATTTTAATTTTTCTCTCTTCTAATAATGCATCTCCCATTAAAATCCAATACTATCGATATCCACCGTGTGTTTCAAATGTGAGGGTGGCATCTCACCCTTGGAATTCCACACTGTAAGCCAGGGTTCGACAAACTTGCTTGGAATCTAGGAGCCAGTTAAAAAAGTTAGGAGCCAAAAAACGCACCCATGCTCGCACGCAGAAGCGAACGCATACGCATATGTAAACGGTATTCAAACCACACATGTAAGGTATCGCCGCGATTGGTAGAGTGAGAGCAATAATTCTAGCCCTAGACCTCCACTAACTCAAAACATGGAACCTGTAGATTTTTTTAAATGTCGCCTATGGAGATTTTAAAGGGTAAAAGTTTGTCGCCATTCCATGAGCGGACGCAATTTTGAAGCATGACATGTTGGGTATCAATTTACTCGGCGTAACATCATCTTTCACAATATAAAAAAAAATTGGGCTAACTTTACTATTGTCTTATTTTTTTTATTTTAAAAAAGGTGTATTTTTTCCCAAAAAAAGTGTGCTTGTAAGACCGCTGCGCAAATACAGTGTGACAGAAAGTATTGCAACGACAGACATTTTATTCTCTAGGGTGTTTGAATAAAAAGTATTTATAATGTTTGGGGGTTCTAATTAAAGGGAAGGATATGAAAAACACATTAGAACTGCTGTTTTGCTACTTGTAATGTAACTACTTGTAATGCCAATGGCCACAACAAGATGGTGCCAAAAAAGCAGCAGCAAACCTGCTGACCTTGTTAACGTGACAGAACACCCCTGATTTTCACATTTAAAATGTAAACAGTCCGTCGGATTTCCAAACACTGTATTTAGGAGCCAGTTCACACTGGGGTGACTCGTCAGGCAGCTCAGCCGCCTGACGAGTCGCATCCCATTCAATGCAATGGAACCGTTCTAATAGGAGTGACGCAAGTCGCTCCGACTTAGAAAAAGGTTCCTGCACGACTTCGGGGGCGGCTCAGGGCAACCTACATTGACTTCAATTCAGAAGTCGTTTTGCTGGTCGCCTCTAAAGTCGTCCTCAGGACGACTTGCAGAGTGGCCCCCGGAGTCATGCTGCGGGAGTGTGAACCGGCTCTAAGTATATAAGCTCTGTTTTGTGTTGAAAATAACTGAAATCTAAAACTCAGATGGGTGTAAGATGTCCGCTTGCCCCCTTCTCACTCTATCATTACCACACATTATCATTGTGTGGGGTGTAGCAAGATGGCGGAGACAGAACGTCACTTCCTGAGCAATCTGGCAATTAAGGCCACGGCCTCAATTACCGGCGATCGCGCAGCGGGCCCGCGCCGGCCGGTAATTGAGGCTGCGGCTTTGCGGCCTTCTGCAAGCCTAAGCTTCCCCGGGCGACAAGTCACAATTTCTTATCGCAATTGCGACCGGCGACCGGATTTTGTCGAACACTGCTGTAAGCAAAGCGTCATTTGTTATTATCCAAGATCAGTGTATACTTCCTAGAATAGGATGCCAACTCAGATGACACAATCATGCAAATTTCAGTACCTGTGCAGTTCTTGGCTGTGTTCACCAATGTCAGACCATAAAATTCTTCCTCCTGTATGCAGTAGACAGGTACCATCGCCTCTGTTTAGGCAAATTGACTGACTGCTGTTCAAGACTGTTTTTATGGATAAAAAAAAAAAAACAGCTTGTATGGAAAAATTATACTGGTACTTTGCCAGGAACAATTACAGCAGGTAAAAATTAGGTCTTCCACAGTGCCAGACAGGGGTATGCTTTATGTCTTGTACACACGGTGGGACTTTGACCATGCAAAAGTCTGCTGTGAGTCCGTCGGAAAGATAGAGAACAGGTTCTCTATCTAAGGTCCATCGGACTGCCGATAAAAAAAAAAAAATCAGATGGAGGCTATACATGGCCGGACTATTCGAGAAAAAAGCCTGTCTGACTTATTTTCTTGGAAAGTCCGGCTGTGTGTACGATAAGGTGACCAGATTTTTAAAATGAAATCCGGGGACATATTTTTTCTTTACTAGTAATGGCAACAATCAGCGACTTTCTGCCTGTCGCCGCCGCCTCACAGCCTCTCAAGTCTTAGGCCTCGTACACACGATCGGACATATCCGATGAAAACGGTCCGCGGACCATTTCAATCGGATATGTCTGATCGGGAGTTTGATCCGATGGCGTGTACACACCATCGGATCAAATTCCCCGCCGCCGGACGGCGCGGTGACGCGGCGGTGACGTTGTCGCCGCCGCGTCACCGCCACGTCACCGCACCAGGAAGTAAAACACTTCCGCGCATGCGCCGAATCCATTCGGCGGCGGCGGTGGGGGACGACATGTCTGCTGGTAAGTGTACTAACCAGCAGACATGTCGGGCGGACAGATTCCCACTGGATGGATTTCAAAGCATGCTTTGAAATCTGTCTGGGGGAGAAATCTGTCCGCTAGCCCCCACACACGAGCGGAGATGTCTGCTGAAACGGTCCATCGGACCGTTTTCAGCGGACATATCCCCTCGTGTGTACGCGGCCTTACTCTTCGGGCCCGGCTACTACTGGATGGGGAGCGGAGGAAGATCACTACTGCCAGGGAAGGTAAGGGGATAGGCAGGCGGCTGGCAAGGATTTGAGCCAAGGCAGAAGAACATGCGAGCGAAGCTGAATGGCATGTGCCTGAAACTGAAGAAATATTCCCTCCGCTCCGACCAGCACATGATCATCAGAAAGGGGCACAGATAATGGGAAAAATACAACCCCCTATGCTAGTAGGCACAGCGGAGCGGGGGTGTGTAATTCAATGTTTTTTATTTTAATTCTGCACTGATTGTCCCAGGGACTTGGTCCAGGGACAGTGTCCTCAAACAGGGGACTGTCCCCTGAAACTGGGGATGTCTGGTCACCCTAGTGTACAAGGCATAAGAAGAACTGTATACATCTTAGGTTTGGATGAAAATAATTTTAAATCATTTGATAGATAAACCAAGCTCCTTTATTATTTCAGTTACTTGTGTTTTTAGATGTTTTCCTTCAGAATAGCAAACCAAAGTAGACCAGTCCATTGCTATGATGGCTCCAAATACTTACATCCAAGCTGCACTCATGGCTACCTTTTAATATTACACTGTGAGCTTCACTGTTCATTGTACTGGAAAAGATAAAAAAAATGGCAAAATATATTTTATTAAATAAATCTTGTGGGTTTTCTTTAATTCTTACAGTCACTAGGGCAGCTGTTGTAGTTTCTTTAATAATGTGCAGCATGTGTATGTATTTGGTTGCCATGGCGGACACCTTATTCCATAATTCTGAAAGCCCTCACAGAGGGAATGCAAGGCAGAAAAAGTGTGGAAAAGGGTCCAATGATATTAAACTTTTATGGCCTGTGAGGTCACCTCTTCCTCTGCCTGTAATCCATAGCCTCGTGCAGTAATACGTTTTTATTTGGTTTATTTGTGTGGGAAATGTGTAGTACTTGCGTAGTAATTAGATGGAGTCTTACAGTTTTTCTAAATACAGATCAAGTCAAGTTGAGATTACAGTTTTCAGGCTTCACTGTCAGAATTATCCCAGTACACGCCTTCCTATTGTGCTATTTGCAGCCAAATATACAAAAAAAACTAAATCCAGAGCATTGGGTGTATCTGTCAAGTCTTAGATGGAGGAAAACAAGTACATTTTAATTTTCTTTGCATGTAGAATTGTACGGAAAATATTGTTTTGGTAAAACCGTCAACCTCCTAAAGGGCAAGCTTTGTACCTTTTATATACTGAGGAACTGCGTGTGACTGCACATGTTCTATTGACAGCAAGCAAATTCTTCAACAGTATACTACACAATGGGGGGCAGGAAGTGCAGATGTTCCAACGATTGTGAGGCTGTATAGCAGGGGTGTCAAACTCAATTTCAATGAGGGCCGCATCAGCATTATGAATGCCCTCAAAAGGGCCGGTTGTATCAGTAAGATTAGATGTCCAGCGCACCCCCTTTCTTTTACGTTAGATGTCAAGAGCCACCCCACCATCAGAAGTTGAGTCCCCCACTCTCCCTTACATAGGCGCACCAACCTTTCCTTATGCTGCTGCTGGGAAAAAGCTGGATGCAGAGTAAGGGTCTGGAGTAGGACCAGAGGAGGGCTGGGGCTCCCCTGCAGCTGCAGGAGAGGTGCGAGGGCCACATGAATTGGCCTGGAGGGACGGATTGGGCCCGCGGGCCTTGTGTTTGACACCTGTGCTGTATAATAACAAGGGCAATATCCTCACTACACTACAACTCATTGAAAATATTAATATGATTTGATACATTTTTAAAGTAGTATTAAACCCAAAAGCAAACAAGTATTATATTGCAGCTTACCAAGCTGTTATTGCTGCATTAAGATGCTTTAAGATTACTTCAATGCCGTGTACACACAATTGGAAATTCCGACAAAAAAAGTCTGATGTGAGCTTTTGGTCGGAAATTCCAACCGTGTGTAGGCTCCAACGAAATTCTTCTGTCGGAAAATTTTTGCCAAGAAGAATTTGGAGCTGGTTCTCAAATTTTCAGACCGGAAAAGTTATTGGCCCGGATTCACAAAGCACTTATGCCGACATATCTCCAGATACGCCGCATAGTTACAAATATGCGCTGCCGTATCTGTGCGTCGTACCTACAAACATAGATATGCCTAAAAACTGACTTCATCCGACCGACGTAACTTGCCTACGCCGGCGTAGAGTGGGCGCATATTTACGCTGGACGCATGTGGCTTTCGCATTAATTTTCTATTCAAATATGCAAATGAGGGAGATACGCCGATTCACAAACGTACTTGCGCCCGGCGCATGATTAAGCGGTTTGCGTAAGTTTTACATCCGACGTAAAGTTATTCCCCATAAAGGAGGCACAACCCATGCAATGGTATGGACCAGGGAACATACGCCATCAAATTTTATGTAGTTTACGTTGTACGTGAATATGGCTGGGCGTAGGTTACGTTCACACCGTAGGCAGTGATTTGTCGTATCTTAGGCAGTTGTTTCGACGTGATTGTGAGCATGCACACTGGGATGCGGCCACGACACGACACATGCGCAGTTTGTTCTAAGTACTTGCCTGGCACTCAGCACATCATTTGCATGGGGTCACGCTTCATTACCATGGATCACGCCCACTTCCAGCCCACTTACACCTACTTCCACTTACGTCTACGAATATACGCTACGCCGACGCAGAGTTGGGAGCATTTGCTTTGTAAATTCTATGCTTCCCTCTCCGCACTGCGCCGGCGTAGCGTGAATGACATACGCTACGGTGGCATATATATGTGGCGATGTATGTGAATCCAGGCCATTGTCGGAAATTCCGATCGTCTGTATGCCATTTCCGACGGAGAAAAATCCTACGCATGCTTGGAATCAAGTCAATGCATGCTCGGAAGCATTGAACATCATTTTTCTCTGCTCGGCGGTCGGAATTTAGTGTGACCGTGTGTATGTAAGACAAGTTTGAACCAAAATTATGTTGGAAAAAAAAATCCACGGTTTTCTTGTCGTAATTTTCCGATCGTGTGATGGCTGCATTTGTTTCCTTTTTAGACTTTCATTCTTCTATTTTGATCTAGTAATCCAGCCAGCAAGTCGTTTTTCACAGCACCAACTCTCCAGCAGAATGTATCAGCTTACATGGATGAGACAAACTGCTTAACACTAGTAGAGGTGATTTGAATGATCAGCTTTTATTTATTCATGGCGAAAGGAAAAAAAAAACAGCTGTAACTGTTTATAAAGTGTGAGCTGGAGTTAGTGGCTCTAAATCTGCTAATACATTTACCAGTCCCCTCCCTATTAAACTGACAATGCTGCTGTCTGCTGTGCCCCCTCTTCTCATTCCTCCAGAGTTGTTTCTCACTAAAACACGTTGGCCCGGATTCACAAAGAGTGGGCGCACATTATGCCGCCGTAACTCCAACGACATACGCTACGCCGGCGCAGCGCGGAGAGGCAAGCACTTAATTTAGTAAGCTTTTGCTCCCAACTCTGCATCAGCGTAGCGTAGAATTCGATGGCGTAGGCCGGCGTAAGTGGAAGTAGATGGAAGTGGGAGTAACCCTATGCAAATGATGGTCCGAGCATGGTGCAGTGTTTTACGCCCGGCATATCACAAACTGCGCATGCGCCGTGATGTAGTCGTGACATTGCCATGACGTGAACGCATGAAACAGCAGTGTTATGCGCATGCTCACAACTACGCCGTCACAACTGCCTAAGCTATGCCGGGTTTACTACGTACGTCGTGAACTTAACGTACGCCCAATAAGCCGGCCTGTGTTCTCTGGGGCAGACCTTTGCATGTCTATTGCTGGGTTGCGCCTCATCTATGGGGAATAACTTTACGCCGGACGTACAACTTACGCAAACATCGCATAGCGTACGTCGGGCGTGAATCGCCGTATTTCCCTCATTTGCATATTTGAATACCTAATCAATGGGAGAAGCAACATGCGTCCAAACCAGTTTTTAGACGTATGTTGGTTTGTGGGTACGGCGCACAGATAGTGCTTTGTGGATCCGGGCCAAGGTGTGTTACTGGCAAGATCACCGGGTGAAAACAGGGGAAAAGAGCCAAAGAAAAGAAATGCAGCCACCACATGTAATAATTGGTAAGCTGCAATATATTACATTATTATTATAATTTATTATTATACAGGATTTATATAGCGTAAACAGTTTACGCAGTGCTTTACAATATAAAAGGGAGACAATACAGTTATAATACAAAAAAATACAAGAGGATTAGGAGGGCCCTGCTCAGAAGAGCTTACAATCTAATAGGGTGGGGCAAGTGGTACAAAGGGTTGTGGGGAATGAGCTGATGGAAGTGGTAAAAGATTAGTTGGAGACTAATTATTGGTTTGGGATTTAATGCCCCTTTAACATTACAGGAACTGGGCACCTAGAACATGTGTACCTTGTTCCTTTAATTTTAAGCCTGTGAAATCCCCAAAAATCCCCAAAATCCCACTAAGGCCGCGTACACACAACTAAATAAATCCGATCAAATCGGTCTGACAGACCATTTTGATCGGATTTGTCTCCTGGGATATATTGGTTTGATTGTGTACACAGGATGAAACCAAAATCCCCGCCGGCAGACAGAGCGGTGACGTGGCGGTGACGTTGACGCCGCTACGTCACCGAACCAGGAAGTAAAATACTTCCACGCATGCGTCGAATCCATTCGACCCATGTGCGGACAGATATGTCTGCTGGTTAGTGTACTAACCAGCGGACATGTCGGACGGACGGGTTCCCAGCAGACAGATTTTAAAGCATGCTTTAAAATTTGTCTGCTGGAAAAACCTGTCTGATCCTGTACATGTGTACGCGGCCTTAGAGGTAATTTTTGACTTTGCCATCAATCGATGAACTGCCAGAGTGAAGGCAAGTGTAGCTTCCCTTGGTTCCCGGAATCAGTTGCTGGATATCGGCTGGTCAGCAGACAGAAAATCACCTGAGACAAACTGGACAGCAAATGGGGATAGACAATTGGGAATAGGAGTTAGGCTTGGCAGAAGACAAGATCTCCCCAGTTTCTGGGTAATTAGTGCTCATGGTCTTAGTCGATGCTGACTAAGTAGGCAGTTGGCAAAAGTTGGTCGGACAACAGACAGGATCTTATCGAAGGCAAGATTGGACACTACAGTCAGGTTACAGCACAGATTTGGTATTAATCCAAAAATTGGGGTTGTAGTTCTCCATATTTGGACTAAGCTCACATAAGGGCTGTGATATCACAATGAACTCCTGGGAGACACCTCCTTAGGGTTCTCTTCAGCAAATAAAACCGTCTGACTCCAAGGGAGAATATCGGCCACACATCTCAACTGAAAAGTAGCTGTTTTATTATTTTTTTCTTTAGAATCTCAATAGTATTATTAAAATACTGTACTTAATAATATTTAAATGTCCATACCCAAAGGAACACTAAACTGGTTAGAGGTCTGAAAGACACAACAAGAAGTTAGTGGAAATTTTGCCTTTTGCCTTTGGCGCTTGAAATGACTATCTATTAATGGTAGTCTAAGACACACAAAAAAAGTGAAATAAAATTGTGAAACCAAATAAAAGACCCTGGATAATTCAGGGACAGACACTAGGTGACTAGTGAGTGATAAACAGAATATTCTAATAGTGTGTTAAATAATATGTTCAACTGCTGATGAATGCGATTTCACACATATACATAAAACACATATGCCAACAGACAGTGATAATTCATTTCTTGAACAAACATGAATCAATTAATGGCAAATGGATGCCAGGTATAATGATCTCCCGTGAAGGGAAAAAAATAATATTAAGTGAATGAAAAATAATAAATAAATATAAAATAAAGATTGTGAATCTTGGTGTGAAAATAACAGTCAATCTGATGATTGGTGAATGTTAAATAGCTTCTCCACTAAGTTGTTCCCACCACCGAAAGCAATGCAGGCTTACCGGAACCAATTGACTTCAGCTGGCTTACACCACTGAGAGTCAAAGTAGGCTTGTATTATGCTGATATCAGGGCAATATGCTGGCTGGTCATCAGAGCGATTCTGTGGGGTGGATGGACGAAGCCCAACTGGGAGTACGATCCCCAAATGGATGTTCTCACAATGGATGGATATTAGAAGAGACAAGAGAAAGAAGTGGCCACATAGCGTAATCCCGTTATGTAGAAAATAAAATATTTATTTGCAGCGGTCAAACTTACATTTCAGCTGAATATAAAGCGCTTGTATACATCAGAGTCAGCGAACACATCGCATTAATCATAGGTGGAGATACCAAACACCCGGTACCACGGCACTATAGGCAACACCACCATAAGAACCCCAAGAGTACCCAGTTTGTCGTTATCGACAAATACACCCCCCCTTGGAGAGGTGGAGCCATGACCCGTGGGGTATCCCGCCTTGAAACTTTCTGGATATACGAATTCCAGACCTACACCCCATTAGGAATGAATGTTGAATGGGACATCAATTCTTTTATCAACATGTCATAAATTTATATATAATTTATTCTGGGTCTTTGGTAATTTTTCTGAAAAATAATTTTTTGAGTACTTTATTGTACCCCTCTTTTCTTTCTTTTTTTCTTTGGAACACACAATGTACATATTTTGCAATTTTTGCTGTCCTAACTATGTATATACATATGTACGTGGAGATCTGATTCACAGGACACATGAAGCGATGTTCTTATTTTATTATTAGACACACACTTCCTTATTGAGATCAGCCTATAGGATCCAATCACAATATGCCTGATACCACTTTCTGGTATACAGGTATGCTGTGAAGTGGTTTCATTACCTGTTTATAACTAAGATACACTTCTCTACATTGTACTATGAAATAGTGCACAGTTTTGGCAGCCACATTAGTAACCATTTTCTTTACTTTTGGCCTGAATTTAATTCCGGTCTGACATTAGGGTACGGCCTTTTATTGTTTTTAATCAGAGTTTTTTATGCTTTGATTTTTGTCCAGCTCAGTTGGAGCGCACGGTCACCGATGTATATGAGCATTCCATTTAGAATATGGACAATCAGTTAGTGACTTGTCTATTTTTGATTCTTTTTTGGAACGCACGCTGGCTGGATCGCACGCTAACTGGAACGCACGCGCGTTCCACATTATGGTTGTCATATGCGCGTGCGCTTGATGTTTTTCTATTGGCTCTTCCGGTCGCGTTGCGTGACGCATCAATTCCTCGGCTGGAGCGCATATGCGTTCCACAGCGCTGTCACGTTAAGCGCGTAATCGCTGACCTCTGACCACTTCGAGGTCTAGCTGGACACATCCATCTAGAGGCGCGGCGATCACACACGCGCCCTAGCCGCTATAGGCTGATATTTACGAGCCCTAACTGTTATTGGCTTAAACAGCCATCTATTATAGGAACCAGACACTGTGAATGCCTAGTCCTTTTTAGTTCATCGTTTTTATATACTTCATTTTTGTACCTTTTAAATATTATTCTTACAAATGTTACTACAGTCCCACACGCAGGGAATATGCCCCCCAATATGTAGATCTAACGATATCTTTCAAGTTTCGTTTGTAACACTTTGCCAACTTCCTGTTTATGCTAATGAAACCAACTCACATTGAGGCTTGGATAGCAAGCTGCCGCGCCATCTTGGATAGACGGAAGTGCCGTTTTTTCATTGCTACAGGTGTGTGGTGAGTCAGATCTTCACTTGATTGGACTGTAATTCATTATTTTATATAAATTGGAGTGGGCTACAGTGGAGAGATACCCCAGACGAAGTGCTCTAGTCACGAAACGCGTCGGGAGGACTCCACTGCCGCCCTACTTGTATACAAGCGCTTTATATTCAGCTGAAATGTAAGTTTGACCGCTGCAAATAAATATTTTATTTTCTACATAACGGGATTACGCTATGTGGCCACTTCTTTCTCTTGTCTCTTCTAATATCCATCCATTGTGAGAACATCCATTTGGGGATCGTACTCCCAGTTGGGCTTCGTCCATCCACCCCACAGAATCGCTCTGATGACCAGCCAGCATATTGCCCTGATATCAGCATAATACAAGCCTACTTTGACTCTCAGTGGTGTAAGCCAGCTGAAGTCAATTGGTTCCGGTAAGCCTGCATTGCTTTCGGTGGTGGGAACAACTTAGTGGAGAAGCTATTTAACATTCACCAATCATCAGATTGACTGTTATTTTCACACCAAGATTCACAATCTTTATTTTATATTTATTTATTATTTTTCATTCACTTAATATTATTTTTTTCCCTTCACGGGAGATCATTATACCTGGCATCCATTTGCCATTAATTGAATCATGTTTGTTCAAGAAATGAATTATCACTGTCTGTTGGCATGTGTGTTTTATGTATATGTGTGAAATCGCATTCATCAGCAGTTGAACATATTATTTAACACACTATTAGAATATTCTGTTTATCACTCACTAGTCACTTAGTGTCTGTCCCTGAATTATTCAGGGTCTTTTATTTGGTTTCACAATTTTATTTCACTTTTTTTGTGTGTCTTAGACTACCATTAATAGATAGTCATTTCAAGCGCTACACATTTTTTCACACTTCCAATATTTTTGCTTTTCTCATACGAGCCGTGTTAGCAGCTACTACCTAACCATCATTGGCAGCGCGGGGTATTCTCCTTTCTTTTGCCTTTGGCAGTTGTCACCGAAACATGTATCCCTAATGGAAGATTTCCCCTCAAATCTTGTTGAAATGACATCTGTAAAATTTCAGATTGTACCCTATTTTGTCTCAGGGACAAAGGTAATAAAAGTATAAGGGGAGACAAAACAAAAAGTATAGAAGGAAGACAACCTCCACAACAGGGACAATAAAAAAAAAAAAGATGACAGAGGTCTTAACTGAAATTCCGTTCATCTGACATGAAGTTCCAGGAGAACTGGAAATATCTCATGATAAACAGAAAAAAAAAATGCAAATACAAGAAAAATCTTGGTATGAAGTACTGGTAATAATTATAGACCCATTATCACATGAGCTATGCAAAGTGGATAGTGACAGGTTTGTTATCTCTGCTATGTACTATTTTTTTTAATAAGGTACAAAAAAAACCTGTGCAAATGAGACTTTCCCCATCTGTCTGTATGTGACTCAAGTGTAAAAATCGCATTCATTATTTAAATCAATTAAAAAGGCATGCAGGCTGAAAGCTTAGGCAAGATGTGACATTCCATATCATCACCAAAACCTTTGCAGCTTGTATTGAAAATTTTCACTATTAATAGTAGCTTTCAAAAATAACTTTTCACTCAAAGTTATCAGCTTTGTTCTTTAAATAAACATTCCTGCCTTTGCTCCTGAAAATGCTTGGTGGTGTCTGACTGTTATGCTGTTTCGGTAGCTTCAATACCTTCTGATGGGGTGACCTGAACAATTATATATTTCAGGAGTTCTGACTTTTTAATCCTTATGTTGTTTCTGGATCAGTGAATGTAATAAAACCAGAGATGGCCAGGAAAATCAATTCAGTACAGTATGGGACAGTATATTTAGTACAGTATATTTAGTCTTTACCAAGAGTTATAATGCAGCTACTTTCAGGTGGTTGGACACTGGCATAAAAAAGCTGCTGAGACATCCTCTATATCAGGGGTTGTCAACCCCCAGTCTGCGGCCCACTAACGGGCCACGGGTGCGGGCGGTCGGCTGTAGGAAATGGTGTCCCAGTCAGTCCCCACTCACACTACCCTTGTCACTGGTAGTGTTGTCGTACTCTGGCTCCCCCGGGCCTCTCCTCTGGAGCTCAGTCATGTTGTGAGCAGAGGTGTAGCTAGTGAAAATAGTGCCTATGGCAAGCACTGAAACTGCGCCCCTGTCGAAACATTTGAAACCCATCTTTCAGATAACCTTAACAAAAAAACAGCTAACATTACTAGTGATATTTATCATCCCTTGTGATACCTTGGTTAGTGGCATATCCTCTTTATGGAGAAATCTGGGGTTTATTAGACCCCTGATCGCTCCTCTGCCCTCCAAGGCCAGGTAAATGCAGAACCAATACTGGAAGTGATGAAATCTTCATCTCTTAAAGCCTCAGTTTTCACAGAGGAGAGGGAGAAACCGATGTTCCTCCTTCTTCTTTGTGCGCTGCCAATCCGACCAGATGGAACGGGAGAGCCTGGGAGAACAGGGGAGGGCTGTGGCTGAACGCAGCGGGGATAGCGCTGCCATTGTCCATTAGCAAAGGTGCTGAAAATGAGATCCTGCCTATGCTCGGGAGGAGGGAAGAAGAGACCCTCAGACCCTGGTAAGTGCCTAGCTGCCCAGCCACTCAACAGCACCCGCTTCATATGGCGCCCATGGCACTTGCCATGGCTGCCATACCCTAGATACGCCACTGGTAGTGAGGGTTGAGGATTAGCAGCAGGTAAGTATATGGAGGGAGGGGGCGGCTCCCTGCTTTCCCGGAAGAAGTGTGGACTCGTCTCCTCTCAGCTCTATCCAGCCCCTTTACCAAGGGACACCAGTGGCTTCCCTGTTACTGTGGCTTGTCCTGGAGGCGACTTGAGCTGCGCCTTCCCCTATGACAGAAGGGCGGGGCGAGCTAAGTGAGGAGGCGGCACATCTATTCACACTGCACGGGGAGTGTCCGTGTGAGAGATGGAGGGGAGGGGACACGGTGCATAATAAACACTGTGCTTCACTCTCACCTTCCCCGACATTGTTTATTCACTCAGAGGAACTTAATTTCCTACAGCCGGCCGCCCCACACCCGTGGTCCGGCTGCAGAAGGGCCACAGCCCAGTAGTGGGCCGCAGACTGGGGTTGACGACCCCTGATATAGAGGATGTCTCAGCAGCTTTTTTATGCAAGTGTCCAAGCACCTGCATTATAACTCTTGGTAAAGACTCAATATACTGTCTCCCATATTGTACTCCAAAAAATTGATTTTCCTGGCCATCTCTGGTTTTATTACATTCACTGATCCAGAAACAACATAAGGATTAAAAAGTCAGAACTCCTGAAATATATAATTGTTCAGGTCACCCCATCAGAAGGTATTGAAGCTACCGAAACAGCATAACAGTTAGACACCACCAAGCATTTTCAGGAGCAAAAGCAGGAATATGTATTTAAAGAACAAAGCTGATAACTTTGAGTGAAAAGTTATTTTTGAAAGCTACTATTAATAGTGAAAATTTTCAATACAAGCTGCAAAGGTTTTGGTGATGATATGGAATGTCACATCTTGCCTAAGCTTTCAGCCTGCATGCCTTTTTAATTGATTTAAATAATGAATGCGATTTTTACACTTGAGTCACATACAGACAGATGGGAAAAGTCTAATTTGCACAGTTTTTTTTGTACCCTATTAGAAAAAGTAGTACATAGCAGAGATAACAAACCTGTCACTATCCACTTTGCATAGCTCATGTGATAATGGGTTCATAATTATTACCAGTATTTCATACCAAGGTTTTTCTTGTATTTACATTTTTTTTTCTGTTTATCATGAGATATTTCCAGTTCTCCTGGAACTTCATGTCAGATGAACGGATTTCCAGTTAAGACCTCTGTCATCTTTTTTTTTATTGTCCCTGTTGGGGAGGTTGTCTTCCTTCAATACTTTTTTTTGTCTCCCCTTATACTTTTATTACCTTTGTCCCTGAGACAAAATAGGGTACAATCTGAAATTTTACAGATGTCACTTCAACAAGATTTGAGGGGTACATGTTCCGGTGACAACTGTCAAAGGCAAAAGGCAAAATTTCCACTAACTTCTTGTTATGTCCTTTAGACCTCTAGCCAGTTTAGTGTTCCTTTGGGTATGGACATTTAAATATTATTAAGTACAGTATTTAAATAATACTATTGAGATTCTAAAGAAAAAAATAATAAAACAGCTACTTCCCATTCACTTTTCAGTTGAGATGTGAGGCTGATATTCTCCCTTGGAGTCAGATGGTTTTATATGCTGCAGAGAACCCTAAGGAGGTGTCTCCCAGTAGTTCATTGTGATATCACAGCCCTTATGTGAGTGTAGCGTGCCCTTACTATCATGAAGGGATGCTGTTCAAATTTAGTGTGGTGAGAGTCTTATTTGCTCTCACCCAGGTTCATTTATGCTAAATTAGGCTGCTGTCAGCCCTGAATTATCCCGTGGGTCGTTCAGTGCTCCAGGGATGCAGTTCCATCTCTGGGTGGCAGGTGGCGCCAAAGGAATTCAGGCAGAGACACTTTTCCCCAGCAGCCAATTGGAGGGGTGTTTCCCTCGCAGGGCATGTTGGGGGAGGGTATATCTGTGGCAGAGGCCATTTTTAGGGGTCTTTGCGGGTTCCTGGTTCCAGGTGCAGCACCCACCTTCAGCGTATGCGCACATCCCGGGCCCCATCATCATGGCCTACCTGGCGGGGGCCCATGCTACGCGGAGTTCCTGACTCTGGGCCTTCATGGCTCAGAGCAACTAAAGTTGCTGAGGGACCCCAGTGACTTACTGGGTCCCCACACTTCAAGAGAAATTGACCTAAAGGATACGCTCTATTGCTCTCAAGTACCGGACCTGTGGCAGAGGCCTTTACTAATTTACTAGAGCCAAGTCAGTGGCAGAGACTTGTTATTTCTCAGCATTCTCAGTGACACTCTGGCTGCCAGGCCTGTGGGAGAGGCCTGTCCAAGTGCACTGCACCCACTCCGGCTGGAGTGGCGACGGGAGAACAGAATACACTCTAGAGGCAGGACTGCTTCTGTTTGTTATCCATTTTTTTTTAAAAGAGGGGGGGTGGGACTTTGAATGAGGCATATAGCGAACTTGTCATAGGCCTCCATCCCTGTAAATGTTCGTTATCCATAGCCTGAATCTGCAAAGTTATTCCTTTCACCAATCTATCCTGTAGGTAGTCAAGTTGACTGTTGGTCGTGTTGGCCTGAAAATAAAGCACTTAGAAAACGTCAATCATTTGCTTGGACATTCCGTTACTGCTCTCACAGTTGCTACCATCAATTTCCCTAGACACATCAAAGGTAACTTGACTTAAGCCGATCCCACATCTAACCAGCGGCTCCTGAATGGGGTAGCGCTACACAAGCTTAGTCCAAATATGGAGAACTACAACCCCAGTTTTTCGATTAATACCAAATCTGTGCTGTAACCTGACTGTATTGTCCAATCTTGCCTTCGATAAGATCCTGTCTGTTGTCCGACCAACTTTTGCCAAGTGCCTGCCCACTACCTAGTCAGCATCCACTAAGACCATGAGCACTAATTACCCAGAAACTGGGGAGATTTTGTCTGCTGCCAAGCCTAACTCCTATTCCCAATTGTCTATCCCCATTTGCTGTCCAGTTTGTCTCAAGTGATTTTCTGTCTGCTTACCAGCCGATATCCAGTGACTGATTCCGGGAACCAAGGGAAGCTACACTTGCCTTTACTCTGGCAGAACATCCATTGATGGCAAAGTCAAAAATTACCTCTCAGGCCTTGTACACACGAGCAAATGAATCTGTTCAAATCGGTCGGACCGGCCGATTTGAACAGATTTGTCTGCTGGCTGTTTTGGTTTGATCGCTGTACGATCAAACCAAAATCCCCGCCGGCAGACAGCGCGGTGACGTGGCGATGACGTTGACGCCACCACGTCACCGCACCAGGAAGTAAATTACTTCCATGCATGCGTCGGATCCATTCGACGCATGTGCGAGCAGATATGTCTGCTGGTTAGCGTACTAACCAGCAGACATATCGGTCCAACAGGTTCCCAGCAGACAGATTTTAAAGCATGCTTTAAAATCTGTCTGCTGGCCAAATCCGTCGGCTCGCCCGTACATACGATCGAATCTGATTTGATCGGATTTGTCTGCTGGGATGTATTGGTTTGATTGTGTACACACGATCAAACCAAAATCCCAGCCGGCAGACAGCGCGGTGACGTGGCGGTGAAGTTGACGCCGCCACGTCACCGTCACCAGGAAGTAAAGCACTTCCGCGCATGCATCAAATCCATTCGACGCATACGCGGGCAGATGTCTGCTGGTTAGCGTACTAAGCAGCAGACATGTCGGGCGGGCGGGTTCCCAGCAGACAGATTTTAAAGCATGCTTTAAAATCTGTCTGCTGGAAAAACCCGTCTGTCCGCCCATACAAACGATCGAATCTGTCTGCTGAAACGGTCCGTCAGACCGTTTCCAGCAGATAGATTTCGATCATGTGTACGCGGCCTAAGTGAGATTTTGGGGGATTTCACAGGCTTAAAATTAAAGGAATGAGGTACACACATGTTCTAGGTGCCCAGTTCCTGTAATGTTAAAGTGGTATTAAATCCCAAACCAATAATTAGTCTCCAACTAATCTTTTATCACTTCCATCAGCTCATTCCCCACAAGCCTTTGTACCACCTGCCCTACCCTATTAGATTGTAAACTCTTCTGAGCAGGGTCCTCCTAATCCTCTTGTATTGTATTGTATTATAACTGTATTGTCTCCCTTGTATATTGTAAAGCACTGTGTAAACTGTTTGCGCTTTATAAATCCGGTAAAATAATAATAAAATATATTGCAGCTTACCAATTATTACATGTGGTGACTGCATTTCTTTTCTTTGGCTCCTTTCCTCTGTTTTCACCCAGTGATGTGGCCAGTAACACACCTTGGGCCAGATTCTCCAATATTTTCGGTGGCGTAGCGTAAGCCAGTTACACTACGCCGCTGCTGCTTACTGGAGCAAGTGCTTTATTCTCTAAGCACTTGCTCCGTAGGTTTCGCCTGCGTCGCGTAAATCGCGCAGCGTAAACCCGCGCAATTCAAATGGGGCGGCTTGTATTTAAATTAAGCGCGCCCCCGCGTCGAACGAACTGCGCATGCGCCGGCCGGGGAAAAACCCCAGTGCGCATGCTCCAGCTCACGTCGGAAAGCGTCGTTGAAACCGACGTCAAAACGACGTGAGCGTCATTTACGCAAGTCCCTATTCGCGAACGAGTTAGTAAAACGACGTAAGCGACGGAAAAAGCCGACGCTGACCCGACGCCATACTTAACATGGCGTCCGACGGGACACGACGGCATCCGACGGGACCTCGTAAGGTTACTCCACATAGAAGCTGGGGTAACCTTACGAGTTCGTAAACGACGTACGCAACGACGGGGCGGCGTAAAAGCGATCGAGAATCGGCGTACTACTTCATTTGCATATGCAAATGAAAAAACAACGTAAAGGCCACCTAGTGGCCGGAGTTGTCATTACATCTACGATCCGAAAGTGTAATTGTATTACACTTGTCGGATGTAGAAGCGTATCTATGCAAAAGTGATGCTCAGCATCACACGCATAGATACGAGACAAAAAAAAAGGCGATACGACGGGGTATCTGAGATACTCCGTCGTAACGCCTCTGAGAATCTGGCCCCTTGTGTTTTAGTGAGAAACAACTCTGGAGGAATGAGAAGAGGGGGCACAGCAGGCAGCAGCATTGTCAGTTTAATAGGGAGGGGACTGGTAAATGTATTAGCAGATTTAGAGCCACTAACAAATTGAAGCCAAACTCCAGCTCACACTTTATAAACAGTAACAGCTGTTTTTTTTTCCTTTTGCCATGAATAAATTAAAGCTGATCATTCAAATCACCTCTGCCAGTGTTAAGCGGTTTGTCTCATCCATGTAAGCTGATACATTCTGCTGGAGAGTTGGTGCTGTAAAAAACGACTTGCTGGCTGGATTACTAGATCAAAATAGAAGAAAGCCTAAAAAGGAAACAAATGCAGCCATTATATCTAATGATGCGTACACACGATCGGAAAATTCCGACAAGAAAACCGTGGATTTTGTCTTGCATACACACGGTCACACCAAATTCCAACTGTCAAGAATGTGGTGATGTACAACACTACAATGAGCCAAGAAAAATGAAGTTCAATGCTTCCTAGCATGCGTTGACTTGATTCCAAGCATGTGTAGGATTTTTCTCCGTCGGAATTTCATACAGACGATCTGAATTTCTGACAATAACTTTTCCCATCTGAAAATTTGAGAACCAGCTCTCAAATTTTTCTTGGCGGAAATTCCGACAGAAGAATTTCATTGGAGCCCACACAGGAATTTCCAATGGCCAGGTTTGTCGCGAAGGGGCCCTTGTCCTCATCAACATGGGGGCAAGGTGCTTTGGGGTGTTGAGGGCATGCGGCCTGGTATGGCTCAGGAGGGGGGGTGCTCGCTCGTCCCCACCCCCTTTCCTGACCGGCCGGGCTGGTGCTCGGATAAGGGTCTGGTAAGGATTTTGGGGGGGACCCCACGCCGTTTTTTCGGCGTGTGGGTTCTCCTTAAAATCCATACCAGACCGAAGGGCCGGTATGCTCAGGAAGGGGGAACCCATGCCATTTTCTTAAAAAAAAAATGGCGTGGAGTTCCCCTTCATGCACAATTCGTGTACAAGTCGCATGCCAAAGTCGGATCTGTTAACTACTTTGAAGTCGGCATGACTTAAAGTCGTGCCAGTATGAATGGTAGTCATTGAAAATCATGAAGAATGACTTGTCATACGATTTTGCCATCCAAAATCGTGCTACAAGTTGTATAAGTGTGAAAGGGGACTAAATCTTAAATGACACCGTCCCCTCTCGATGCTAACTTTACCCCTGTGACCTGGTCCTGGAGCTGCAGCATGCAGAAAATTGGTGTTTCCATCAGTGATCATGGAAAATACTGCATGGTTCTGCTTGCTAGTAAGGCGACCATAACACTGGCAGCTGTCATAAAATGCATTTCAGTTTTCAAAGCTGGAAGGGCAACGAATATACAGGTTAGCAGAAATACTAAACAACCAGAATAATTTGTTGCTGTTGAAAACGTGGGGAGATTTGAATGTATAGCTTATATCCCTGAACAGGATCTTCAGGTAATGGCTGAAGATCACCATAATATTATTATTTTTTAGAAAACAAGCCAAAACTTTTATTTATTTTTTCAGATAACCAACAGGTAAATATTGCTGCCAGTACCTTTTTATTTTATTTTCCTTTACTCTCTGTGTCTAGAAAGCATATTTGGTTTGAGAAATACAGGCAGATACTTATCCATCATGCCATACCATCAGGGAGGCGTGTGATTGACCCCAAATGTATTTTACAGCAGGACAATGACCCCAAACATACAGCCAATGTAATTAAGAACTATCTTCTGTGTAAAGAATAGGAGCCCTGGAAGTGATGGTTTGGCCCCCACAGAGCTCTGATCTCAACATTAAGTCTGTCTGGGATTACATGAAGAGACAGAAGGATTTGAGGCAGCCTACATCCACAGAAGATCCGTGGGTTAGTTCTCCAAGATGTTTGGAACATCCAGATAGCGGCCATCCAGATAGCGGCCGTTTACCACGTGATCGCTCCCTCCAAAGTCGGAGCGATCACTTGTAAACAAACCAGCGTCATGTCATGACGCCGGTTCCTCTCTGTACCGATCGGTACAGTGTGAGAGGGGGAGAGAGCGTGGGCAGCAGCACTGTGGGCTGGATCTGTGACAATTGCAGTCACAGATCCAGCCAGCCACCCCTACATGTTCAGCCATCCCTGCCCATACTCTGCAATACTCTGCAATACCCTGCCTCATACTGTGGCATACTCTGCAATACCCTGCCCCATACTGTGCAATCCCTTGCAATGCTCTGCAATACCCTGCAATACCCTGCAATACCCTGCAATACTCTGCAATACCCCGCAATACCCTGCAATACCCTGCAATACCCTGCAATACCCTGCAATACTCTGCAATAACCACTTTCCACAGCCGGCCATCATATGACGTCCTTGACTTTGTGCGGGTATATCTGAATGATGGGTGCAGCTACAGGCATCATTCAGATATCGGCTTTTTCTCTACACCATAAGAACAATCATAGTGGTGTAGTAGTGTTCCGCCACTTGATCATTTTTAAGGAATCGAGAGGAGACATCCACCCCCTCCCACTGTCCTCCGGTGCTTCTACCGACTTGTTTTTTTTTTTATTATTTCAGGCTTCCCAGCCTAGAGGTGAGATGTGGGGTCTTATTGACCCCACATCTCACTGTAAAGAGGACCTACCATGCCATATTCCTATTACAAGGGATGTTTCAATTCATTGTAATAGGAATAAAAGTGATCAAAAAAAAGTTTTTTGCGGAAAAACGCATCAACATAAAATAAATACAGTAAAATGAACAATAAAATAATATATTTTTTGAAAGCGCCCCTGTCCCCGTGTGCTCGCATGCAGAAGCGAACGCATATGTAAGTCCCGCCCACATATGAAAACTGTGTTCAAACCACACATGTGAGGTATCTCTGTGAACGTTAGAGCGAGAGCAATAACTTTGGCCCTAGAGCGCCTCTGTAACTAAAAATATTTAAAGTGTCGCCTATGGGGATTTTTAAGTAGAGAAGTTTGGCGCCATTTCACAAGCGTGTGCAATTTTGAAGGGTGACATGTTGGGTATCTATTTACTCGGCGTAACTTCATCTTTCACGTTATGCAAAAACATTGGGCTAACTTTACTGTTTGTTTTTTTTAAGCACAAAACAGTTTTTTTTTTGTAAACAACTCGTTAGAAAAATTGCTGCGCAAATACAGTGCGAGATAAAAAGTTGCAACAACCACCATTGTATTCTCTAAGGTCTTTGCTAAAAAAAATATATGTTTTGGGGTTCTATGTAATTTTCTAGCAAATAAATGATGATTTTTACATGTAGGAGAGAAATGGCCTGGGGGCTCCAGAACGCATGAAGTTGCTCCCTGCATGTTGGGCCTCTCTATGTGGCCACACTGTGTAAAATTCTCACACATGTGGTATCACCATACTCGGGAGTAATAGCAGAATGTGTTTTGGGGTGTAATTTGTGGTATGCATATGCTGTGTGTGGGAAATAACGTGCTAATATGACAATGTTGTGAAAAAAAAAAATGTTGATTTTTGCAAAGAATTGTGGGAAAAAATTACAACTTCAAAAAACTCACAATGCCTCTTTCTAAATACCTTGGAATGTCTTCTTTCCAAAATGGAGTTATTTGGGGGATATTTGTACTTTTCTGGCATATTAGGGTCTAAAGAAATGAGATAGGCCGTCAGTATTTCAGGTGTGATCAATTTTCAGATATTGGCATTAGGGATGAGCTCCGCGTTCGATTCGTTCGTTGAAATTTGAACAAAACGGGTCGTTCGCACCAAATTCAAGTGACGCGTCACGGCCCATAATTCACTGCGCCATTGCACGCTGATGATTGGCCAAGCATGCACTATGACCCGCATACTTGGCCAATCACAGCGCGCAAAAAACGGAGGGTGGCTTTGGCCAATTATGGCTCAGGGGGTTTAGTACAGGCCCCACACTATAAAAGGCGGCCTCGTGTAGTGTGTTGCGGCGTTGTTCAAGACATCAGTCCTAGAGAGAGAGAGAGAGAGAGTGTCATTATTACTAGATAGAGCAGGCAGGCTAGTCAGTTTAGTTAAATTTACAGTGTGTAGAGGATATATATATACATCCCATGAGTTGTATATATATTTATACACTGTATAGCTTAGATAGATCAGTTCTTCCTAATTTACTGGCAGGCAGGTGATTGTGCTATTTAAAGATGTTATCACAGGTATAGACACCCAGCAGGTACAATATTTAAAGGAATTTTTCATTTATCTTTTTTATTTAAGCATCATTAAAATCACTGCTCATGGAGCAGTGATTTTAATGATGCTTAAATAAAAAAATAAAAAAAAGGAAAAATTTCTTTAAATATTGTACCTGCTGGGTGTCTATAGTTTGCCTGTGAAAACGTCTTTGAGAACCCGGGTCTTGCCCGAGGGAACATGTATCAATAGAAAAAAAGTTTTATTTTTATTTTTTCAGGAGTCCTGCTCCCTGGGGCAAGACCTGGGTTCTCAAAGACGTTTTACGACAATGACTTGCATATTAGGCTTTAAAATTAGCACTTTTGAATTTGAACGTTCGCGTCCCATAGACTTCAATGGGGTTCTAAGGTTCTGGTGCGAACCGAACGCGGGGGTGTTCGGCTCATCCCTAATTGGCACCATAGCTTGTGGACTCTATAACTTTCACAAAGACCAAATTTGTACACCAATGTGTACTTATTTTTACCAAAGGTATGTAGCAGTATAAATGTTGGCCAAAATTTATGAAGAAAAAATACTAATTTGCTAAATTTTATAACAGAAACAAAGACAAATATATATTTTTTTACAGCATTTTCTTTTTTCTCTTATAGCGAAAAAAAAATAAAAAACCCAATGGTGATTAAATAACACCAAAAGAAAGGTCTATTTGTGTGAAAAAAAGGACGAAAATGTCTTATGGGTACAGTGTTCAAGGCCAAAAAATAAACTGTACATTTTTTGCAGACTCTGCTTACGCCCTGAATCTCAGTGATGTAAAAAAGATATATATGCTAACTTTCAAGAAGATTGGATAATATTTAGAGGTTGCACACTTTGATCTGTTTAGTAAAAGTAGGCAAAAAATTAAAATTTTCAATGTTAATTACTTTTATTGGGAAAACTAGAAATCACAAACCTAAAATACTATTAAAACTATACACTAATATTAATAGGTAACATGATGGGCAAAACATGTGTTATATTAATCAACTTTGAACGATGCAAGTTTTGTTCGCTTGGTGATGACTTTTCTGTGGCGCTCGACTACCCTCAACAAGAATTGTTTTTGTTGTTCATCCCTGACCAATTATTTTTTATTAGAGCAATTCCTCTTTCTGCTGTATCATTGACAACCTTAAGAGCATTCACATGGCTTCTAATGCCGCGTACACACGGTCGTTTTTTGCGATGAAAAAAAAACGACGTTTTTTAAAACGTCATTTAAATTGATGGTGTGTGGGCAAAACGTCGTTTTTTGTCTTAAAAAAAACGACCAAAAAAAAATTCCAACATGCTTGAATTTTTTGTGTCGTTTTTCAAAACGTCGTTTTTTGTTTCACAAAAAGTCACCGTGTGTAGCAAAAACGTTGTTTAAAACGACGTTTTTCAACCCGCGCATGCCCAGAAGCTAGTTATGAGGCGAGCTTCAATGGAAAAGTGTGGTGAACGTAACCTCGCTTTTTGTGAAAAAACGATGATGTGTATGCAACATCGTCTTTGAAAGTGACGTTTCAAAAACGTCGTTTTTTACTTCACAAAAAACGTCGTTTTTTTTTCATCGCAAAAAACGACCGTGTGTACGCGGCATTAGAGAATCACTGCAGTATTCTGTCACGTCGTTGATCCCAAACAATTCAAAAATTGTTTGGGATCAAATTTTCCTTCAAATATGTTTTTTACCCTCTAATCCAGTGGTTCTCAAAGTTTCTAGTGGCGTGACCCCTTGATAACATTTCTCAAGTTGTGGGGACCCCTACCGGTAAAATTTTCGTAGCGTGGTTCGCAGCACCCAAGTAATTTGCACCCCTAACCCACAGACATTTAGTGCTGTCCGAGTCCCTTTCACTCGTACAATATTAAAACCACTAATGGTACATTTTAGGATGCACCATTCTTTGTTCTCTTTCCCTTTTATCTCGCTCTATCCTAATTTCTTGCCCCCCCCCCATCCATGTCTCTAGCCTTCTGTCTTGCTCCCTTATTCTTTTTTTTTTTCCGTTCCTCCCCTCTCTTTCCTGTCCCTTCACTGTATTCTCTTTTTTTCCTTCTCTTACTCCATGGTGGGGGGGAAATGGGATGAGTGGTTGTAGTGGAGGAGAGAGTTCTGATCAGCCAACTTGGGTGCTCTTGATCAAAGTAATTTGCTAATCTGAGAACTGTAGTGGGGACTTTTAATGGCAACTATAATCACAGGTAGTGTTACTCATTGTGTTTCCGTCTTCACTGTGTCTCCAGTTCTGTGGTGTCTCGTAGCAGTGACACCTATGCCGAAATCAGGAGATAGGGTCTCCTCCAGCCCCTCCCACTTCAAATTCCTCACCAGTCAGCTGACCTCTAGTCTTTGCCCCCCCCCCCCCCCCCAGCCATACTGCAAATTGAATGGGCAGCTGAGTGGGCAGCTGCAGGCTACAGGAACAGCCCAGATATCGGTGAGCCCTGGCAAATAGTCATTTGACCCCCAGAGGGGTCCCGATCCCAGGTTGAGAACCGCTGCTCTAATCGTTTCACTTCCTTTATCTTTGCAGGTTTGCTTTCTAAATTTTTTGTCATATTTTCATCTGCTCACCAGTGCCTTTCAGGGCAACAGGTATGCCAAGCAAATGCTCAAAATCTTTGCCAGTCACTATAACGGCAACTCTATCTTCCATAGTTTTGACATTCCCATGGGCAACTGAGGGCAACAATTTACTATCCCAATGCAAGACCAAATGAGGAGGATTTTCAAAGAGTGACCCTTCGTTTTTCTTTGCCCGATGGCCCGAGCTTGGTAAACGGTAGCTGGAGATATGGAAATTTTTGAAACATTGTGGCCAAGGCTGTTTGCAGTTGCTATAAAGAAAGTACTTGCTTTTTGAATATATAGATGTTCTCGATCCCAAGTAGACGTGAGTGTCTGATCAAGAACCTTTCCCTAAAGTATCTTGCAGAGTATCTCACAGTAACATATGCAGTGCTGGTGTAATTATATTTTAGAAGCAGGACAGACTCCTATATATTTCTTTCTCTACAAGCACTCTAGGTGAAAACTCAGCCTCTTCATCCCTAGGTGCTTGTGACGATGGAGATGAGTCTTCCAGTATAACTGTCTTATTGATTTCAGCAATGGCTTTGTAATGTTTATTCTTATATGAATTATGTTTTTCTTCTTTTGCACACTTGGTTCAATGTTAGAAATGTCAATAGTTTGTAATAAAAGTGATCAATGTGTGCAACCCCTAAATATTACCAAATCTTTTTGAAATTTGGTTCAGACCAAAATGAGGGACAAATGAGGGGGAAAGAGGGACGTTGCTCCAAATCAGGGATTGTTGGGAGCTATGGTTACAAGGATACTGAAAAATATATTAGTAAATCATTTTTATAAAGAGTGGATTACAGGGCCATCAAGCAGTGGTTGTGTATGGGTTATTTATGAAGAACAAGGATATTGTTTAGTTTCACTTTAAGAAAAACATCTAAAAAAGTAAACAGAGAACATTGAATAGTTATAAAAGAGAATGAAAATCCCAGACAGTTAATTTTTTTTTTGCTGCCTGTTTACTATTGTTCATATTTCTCTTCACTTCCTGTCTCAGAGATGCAACTGTAAGTTAGAAGAAATCTCCCAAAGTGAGTTGAGCTCCCTTCTTATAGGAAAAGTCCAGCCTGAGCTTTTTAGGCTGGGCTTCTCCTCTGGGTCGCAGGAGTGCAATTCATTTTGCACTGCTGTGACCCATTTTCAGCGGAGAACGGTCTGAAGTCCACTCTCTGCTGACGTCACTGTCCTCAGTCGAGGCAGTGCGTAGTCCCGACTTCCCAAGTCAGGATTCGCCAGCTGCCTTGATTGATGGCAGTTTTAGCTTCTCAGCGAGCCATTGAGATGGCTGTACCCTGCCCCTACACAGATCTTTGCTTCAATGAGCGTGGAGAACCAGACCAGGATCGATGCTGACTGGCAGTCAGCATCGCACTACTCGGGTAAGAGTGAGAACCGAGCCATCAGCGGTGTTCAGTGGCTCGGTTCTCAGTGCAGAGATGCCAGGGGACAGATGCAGCATCGGTCTGATGCTCCATCCACCGAGGTAAGTATAGTTACATAGTTACATAGTTAGTTAGGTTGAAAAAAGTCACAAGTCCATCTAGTTCAACCATAAAAAATAAATAAACAAACAAAATAAAAAAAAAACATTACATCACATACACCCAACTCCATACCCACAGTTGATCCAGAGGAAGGCAAAAAAAAACAGCAGAGCATGATCCAATTTGCTACAGCAGGGGAAAAAATTCCTTCCTGATCCCCGAGAGGCAATCGGATTTACTCTGGATCAACTTACCTACACATCTTAGTACTCAGTTATATTATGTAAATTTAGGAAAGAATCCAGGCCTTTCTTAAAGCAATCTACTGAGCTGGCCAGAACCACATCTGGAGGGAGTCTGTTCCACATTTTCACAGCTCTTACTGTGAAGAAACCTTTCCGTATTTGGAGGTGAAATCTCTTTTCCTCTAGACGTAAAGAGTGCTCCCTTGTCCTCAGTGTTGACCGTAAAGTGAATAACTCAACACCAAGTTCACTATATGGACCTCTTATATATTTGTACATGTTGATCATATCCCCCCTTATTCTCCTATTCTCAAGAGTGAATAAATTCAGTTCCTCTAATCTTTCCTCATAGCTGAGTTCCTCCATGCCTCTTATCAATTTGGTTGCCCTTCTCTGCACTTTCTCCAGTTCTCCGATATCCTTTTTGAGAACTGGTGCCCAAAACTGGACTGCATATTCCAGATGAGGTCTTACTAATGATTTGTACAGGGGCAAAATGATATCTCTATCTCTGGAGTCCATACCTCTCTTAATACAAGAAAGGACTTTGCTCGCTTTGGAAACCGCAGCTTGGCATTGCATGCTATTATTGAGCTTATGGTCAACTAAACCCCCAGATCCTTCTCCACTACAGATCCCCCCAGTTGTACTCCTCCTAGCATGTATGATGTATGCATATTCTTAGCCCCTAAGGCCCTGTACACACAAGCAGACAGATTTGTTCAAATCGGTCGGACAGACCGATTTGAACAAATCTGTCTGCTGGGATGTATTGGTTTGATCGTGTACACACGATCAAACCAAAACCCCCGCCGGCAGACGGCGCGCTGATGTGTCGGTGACGTGGCAGTGACGTTGACGCCGCCACGTCACCACACCAGGAAGTGAATTACTTCCGCGCATGCGTCGAATCCATTCGACGCATGTGCGAGAAGATATGTCTGCTGGTTAGCGTACTAACCAGCAGACATATCGGGCGGACGGATTCCCAGCCGATAGATTTTAAAACATGCTTTAAAATCTGTCGGCTGGCCAAATCCGTCGGCTCGCCTGTACACACGATTGAATCTGTCTGCTGGGACGGTCGGGTCTTGAGAAGAGGAGAATAAGGGGAGATATGATCAACATGTACAAATATATAAGAGGTCCATATAGTGAACTTGGTGTTGAGTTATTCACTTTAAGGTCAACACTGAGGACAAGGGAGCACTCTTTACGTCTTGAGGAAAAGAGATTTCACCTCCAAATACGGAAAGGTTTTTTCACAGTAAGAGCTGTGAAAATGTGGAACAGACTCCCTCCAGAGGTGGTTCTGGCCAGCTCAGTGGATTGCTTTAAGAAGGGCCTGGATTCTTTCCTAAATGCACATAATATAACTGAGTACTAAGTTTTGTAGGTAAAGTTGATCCGGGGTAAATCCGATTGCCTCTCGGGGGATTAGGAAGGAATTTTTTCCCCTCCGGTAGCAAATTGGATCATCGCTCTGCTGTTTTTTTTTTGCCTTCCTCTGGATCAACTGTGGGTATGGAGTTGGGTAGATGGTATGTACTGTGTTTTATTTTGTTTATTTATTTATTTATTTTTTTATGGTTGAACTGGATGGACTTGTGTCTTTTTTCAACCTGACTAACTATGTAACTATGGGGCTGATTTACCAAGCCTGTGCGCCAAGACTCATGGTGCACAAGCAGGAGTAAACCTGTTTTTGACATTTACCAAAGAAACACGCTGCTAGTGCAGCGTGTTTCCTCATTTACTAAAGTGCCTAATGCGCCCAGAAGAGGGCGCACAGCACGCCAGTACAGAGCTGGCGTGCGGCATTTAGTTATGTAAACATCGGGGATTCGGGCGGGAGTTTATGAGGGGAGGGAGGGGGGTGATGCAGGGGAAGTGTAGTGACATGTGTTTCAACTTGTGTGGCGGGCCGATTTGAAAGGGAAAGTGACTTTTGGGACCCGATCCCCGGGCGCTTGCAAAGTACGCTAGAACCTCGGAAGGTTCACTTGCATACTGGGCATGCGCAGAGGGAAAAATCGGAGCTCACCGCGCGCCTCTTCAGAACGCCGGGAAATCCTTGGTAAATACCAGGCGGCGTAGCAGTGTTTGCACTGCCTGGAGCGGCGTACGGCAAGCTCCGAGCTGTTCTCGGGCTGCGCTGACACTGAAGGGGAACTCCACGCCAAATTTCAAATGTGAAACCGGCGCGGCTTCCCCCCCAGGGGTACAATAGGCTCTCCGGCTTGGTCCGGAACGTGAGGGGTTAACCCACGCCAAAATCGGCGTGGGGTTCCCCCCCAGATCCGTACCAAGCCCTCATCCCAGGCATGCAGTCTGGCCGGACAGGAATGGGGGTGGGGACGAGCGAGCGGCCCCCCCCCTCCTGAGCCGTACCAGACCACATGCCCTCGACATGGGGGAGTGTGTGCTTTGGGGGAGGGGGGCGCTGCCCCCCCACCCCAAAGCACTCTTGTCCCCATGTCGATCGGGACAAGAGCCTCTTCCCGACAACCCTAGCCATTGGTTGTCGGGGTATGCGGGCGGGAGCCAATCAGAATCTGGGAGCCCCGTTTAATAATGTGGCCCCCAGATTTCGGGCCCCCACCCTATGTGAATGAGTATGGGGTACATCGTACCCCTACCCATTCACCTGGTGAAGGTGGTTTGAACTTTGAGGGTCTTCTGCCGCCGCCCCCACGCCGTTTTTTTTTTATAATTTGGGGTGGAGTTCCCCTTTATCCCGGTCCTGTCAGGGGGGGGGGGGGGAATGCCTGCTCGTCTGTCCCTACAATGTATGAACAGCGATCTGTCATTTCCCCTACACAGTCCCACCCCCTTTACAGTTAGAACACACCCAGGTAACATATTCAACCCCTTCCGCGCCCCTAGTGTTAACCCCTTCCCTGCCAGTTTAATTTTTATAGTAAGCAATGCATTGATATACCATTGCTCGCTACAAAAATGCCAAATCTCACAAAAATGTGTCCGCCACAATGTCGCATTAGACAGAAAAAACAAATGATAGCCACCATTACTAGTAAAACAAAAAATTATTCAAAAAAAACCCATAAGACCAACCCCTACTTAGAACTTTTGCCCAAACCAATCAAACGCTTATTGTGATTTTTTGCAACCAAAAAGATGTCCAAGAATACTTATCGGCCTAAACTGAGGGCAAACATTTTTTGAATATATTTTGGGGGAGATTTATTATAGCAAACCGTAAAAAAGATGTTTTTTTAGTTACCAAATTGTCGCTATATTTTTGGGTCAAGCAAAAATATGAAAAAACGCAGAGGTGATCAAATACCACCAACAAAAATAAAAAAAAAGAATTTTTAGGGGGGGGGGGGGGGAGGATGAGGACGCCCAATTTTTTTGGGGGCCACGTCGCACAACCACGCAATTGTCAGTCAAAATGACGCAGTGTTGAAATGCAAAAAATGGCCCCGTCAGTGACCAGTAATATGCTCTGGGGCTCAAGTGGTTACAAATTAAGAATACACTAAAGTTAGCCCAATTTATGGCCATAATGTGAAAGATGATGTTACACCGAGTAAATAGATACCCAACATGTTACACTTTAATATTGCACACACTCATGGAATGGCGCCAAACTTCAGTACTTGAAAATACCCATAGGCAACGCTTTTTTATGTGTTTCAGGTTACCAGTTTAGATTTACAGAGGAGCTCTAGTGCTAAAAGTATTGCTCTCGCTCTAACGTACGCTATGATACCTCACATGTGGGGTTTGAACGGGGGTTCAATATGTGGGCGGGGCTTACACATTTAAGGCCCGCCCCCATATATGGAAACATTCTTCAAACCACACATGTGAGGTATCATAGCGTGCGTAACAGCAAGAGGAATATTTATAGCACTAGACCTCATCTGTAAATCTAAACTGGTAACCGGAAACAATAAAAATGCTGCTTGTTCCCTTCTGACTGCGAGCTACTAGGGACAGGGGCGTTTAAATTATTACTATTTAGGTTTGTTACGTAAAAATTCTATAAGACCTCCCGTTCAGCTTGTAAAGCATCACTTCATGGGGACCAAAAAAAAATTTAACACCTCTAATGCTTTCATCCGCCATTGCAGATTTGATTCTGGTACTGCATTTCGAGTGAACTGGGCATGCTCGAACAGTTAGAAAAAGAAGTTGGAAGTTTCATCCTGAAAATGACTTGCATCTTTCTGAGCATGCTCAGAAAGCTCTTTTTTTGGCTTAGTAATTTAAGGACATCCTTAACAGGTGTAAGCAGTTCCAAGTGCACACAAACTAGAGGCTGACATTTCTTCATGTGTTTCCAATTGGTTCATTAGCACACATGTTATAAAAAGCGTGGATACTGCACGTGTCAGCTGCCCCTCAGAGGGGGCAGATTTGCTGGCTGGAAGGAATGGCGGAGTGAAACAGAGATGTTTTGGAGCAAGTTTTGTATTTTTTGATGTTTTCTCTGCTACATAATTTTGCTAAATGTTTCTCAAGATGTTAATGACTAATGTTTTAATCCTGTGGGTCTATCCTGTTATTTCAAAAGCATGATTTATTTTCCAATGACTGTGAAATAAACGTTGGTCTTTTTTGTTTTTAGGTGTTTGTATATATTTTTGGTGTGTTTATTTGTAATTTTTTTTTTGCTTTCCTTGTTTTGTGGACCAATAAAATTACTTTCAAATTTTGAAGTTTGTTTTGTGATATTTTTTTCATGCTATGGATTTCAACCGCTGCAGCTGAAATAGTTTGGGCCTAAACCATCAAGTGTGATTTGTCTCTAAGATCTTTCCTGGTGTGTATGCATGAAATGTTTAGTCACCAGAAAAGGAAGGACAAAGCGGTAAGTATTGTTTCCTAGAACTGGAGGGGGGGGGGGGGTGGTGTGTTTTTTTTGGACAGGCTTGAAGTGCTGATTTACAGCGCTGTGCTTGAAACTAGCACAAGACAATCCTATTCTAATTGTGGGTTGTTTGAGGGAAGCCAATTGAGTGTTAGAACCCCTGCTAGTGTTTTTAGGTTGGGCTTTGTGTCCCTTTTCCTAAAATTGGCTTCACTTCCTGTCACACAGCTGAACAGGAAGTGAGGTTAAAACCCTACCAATGGTCTTTTCTTCGGGGCACAGGTCAATCTAACTAGTGTCACCATTAAGCAAATTGCACTGCAGTGTACACCCCAAATGATTAGTTACTTTGGGGTTTAGTAAAGGCAAAGCCGCTCTGCAGTAGAAGCGTAGGCAATGAAAATCAGAAGGGAAGCACTGATGGTTTTTACTTCCAATCCCGCCAAGTTTTGAGTTTTCTTCCTTGCTTGTCCACTTGTAGTGCAAAGTGGATTTGCCTTTAGTAAATGGACCCCAAAGTCCAAGATTCCTACTAATTTGGGGTGTACACAGCAAAATGCCATTTCCAAAATGGGAAACTATTTATATTGATCTGTGTGTCCCCAACAAAACATTACTCAGGTGTTTCCCTCACTTCCTGTTTGGCTGTGTGGCAGGAAGTGAATGAATTAAGTAGAAAGTGACAACATTTGTGAGGTGTCTTTACCCTATCAGGGGTGCAGGCATCCCCAAAACAAACATGAAAATAGTTGATTTAACATTGGGTGGTGTTTGTGGGGGTCCCTAACACACATTCATACATATTAGCAACGCTGGATCGTGGCCTATTGGCATGGTTATATTTTCTTAAGCCTCTCAATAAAATGATCTGAAATTTGGGGTTAAACTGGAACAATAATCATCACTTTTATTTTTTGGATTTCTTTCATTTTGGATAGAGTTGGTGGGGGGGGGTTAGAAGCTCTGTCAGTTTATTTTGTATTATCCCTGTCCGTTTGGGGAGATTGGCCTTCACTTCCTGCCCCATAGCCAAACAGGAAGTGATCGAAAAAGTAGGCAAATTAAGGGCCCCCCCAAGTCCCCCCCCACAGAACTTGTGTGTGTCCCCTGAAAATTCCTGGGTGGGTCATAAAAAAACAGGGTGTGGCCTTGACAGGAAGGGTGGGTCATTTTTCTATTAGGGGGGTGCCAAAATTTGGTCAGGCCTAGGGAAGCACAAAACCTAAATCTCCTACTGCACATTAGGGCTTATTTAGACAGGATCCAATTTACAGCATGTTTTTAGATTGTGGGAGGAAACCCACACAGGGAGAACATGCAAACTCCAGGCAGATAGTGTCACGGGTGGGATTCGAACCAGCAACCCTTTTGCTGCTAGGTGAACATGCTACACACTACGCTACTGTGCTGAACGAACATGATTGCAGCTGAAAGCATGAGATGTTTTTGTTTTTTCCAATTTCATGCTTTCCAGCCTGGAGGACAGATGTGGGGTCTAATTGACCCCGCCTTTCTCTATAAAGAGGACCTGTCACACACTAGTCCTATTACAAGGGATGTTTACATTCCTTGTAATAGGAAGAAAAGTGAAAAATAATACAAACAAAGGGACAAACAAGTGCAAAAAATAAAATATTAAGTAAAAAAATAAAATAACAAAGGAATTTAAATGCTCCTGTCCCTAGTAGCTCGCACTCAGAAGCGAACACGCATGCAAGTCCCACACACATATGTAAACATCCTTCAAACCCCACATGTGAGGTATCATAGCGTGCGTTAGAGCGAGAGCAATAATGTTAGCACTAGACCTCCTCTGTAACTCAAAAGTGGTAACCTGAGAAAAAAAGTCAAGCGTTGCCTATGGAGATTTTTAATAACGAAGTTTAGCGCCATTCCATGAGTGTGCGCAATATGAAAGCGTGACAAGTTAGGTATCTATTTACTCGGTGTAACATCATCTTTTACCTTATCCCTAAAAATTGGCCTAGCTTTACTGCTTTCTTATTTTGTCATTCATGAAACAGGTTTTTTTTTGGAAAGCCAAAAAAAAAAAAAAACGTTAGAACATTTTTGGCACAAATACTGTTGGAAATGTGTCCGAAAAAATGGCCGCCACTTTATTCCCTAGGGTGTTTGTTAATAAAATATATATAATGTTTGGGGGTCCTGAGTAAGTTTCAAGGAAGAAAATATAATTGTTACATGAAGGAGAGAAGTGCCAGAATAGGCGCGGTATGGAAGTGGTTAAAGTGCACCAATAAAAGTGAAAAATTCCTTGAAATTTCGTACCATGGGGGGGGGGGGAGGCAATTAGGGGCGCCATCAGGAATTATGGGGCCCCTTACACAGCTTCAGGCATGGGCCCCCTGGAGCAGAGAATAGGGGGGGGGGTGCCGCCTGATATTAAGAAGGGGGGGGGGCTGCCGCAATTTGATAAGCGGGGGGTTCCTTTACTAAAAAATACATATAGAAAAATATATATTAAAAAGGGTGGTAGCCATCCGGGGGCCCTGGGGACCACTGGGCCCTTTAATAAAAAGAAACTTCTGGGCTCTTTAATGAAAAATAAATTACAATATCTACATATATAAAATAATAAAAAAGGGGGTTGCCTTGGGAGCTCTGGGCCCTTTAATAAAAAATAACTACCAAAAATCTAAAATAAAAATAACATTGGGTGGGAGCTGTGGTGGCTCAACGTGAATGGCACTGCGCTGACAAGCCGTTCACCTCTGCAGCCAAGGGTTCGGATCCCGGTCTCGGCTACATATGAATTGAGTTTGGTGGTGTCAGCCCGGCTCCCGGTGGGTGTGCTATGCAAGGTACGCCTGTGCTTAGTATGCCCACCCCCCCCCCCCCCACAAAAAAAACACCACACTTGCACACACTTTGGCCATGAGGTCTCCTAAAATAAAGGGAGGTGAAGGACCTACAGGGCTGGCTGGGTGGGCTACACTCCTTCATAGGGGGAGTCCCTCTGTCCCATCGGGCTCCCAAGTGTAGCAGGTGGGGTAAGTGGGAGGCCCCCCTCACACCCACCATTGCCACCGGGGCCATGGAGAAGGATGGCGATTGCAAGTCCAGCTCCTCTCTCTCGACTTCACGCACAAAATACACTTTAAAAAAGAAATTAAAGTAAAAAGTAACAAACCTGGGGAAAATGTTTATAACATTTTTAGAAGCAAAAAGGTTGTCATCTGGGGCCCTCTGGGAGCTTTCAAAATTATATTATATATATATATGTTTAAAAAATAACCAAAAAATATATCATATGTTTTTTTTTTTTTTTTTTTTGTAAAGGTGGGGGGTTGTCATCTGGAGCCCTGGGGATCTCCGGGCCACTGGGGACCAGGCCACTGGGGACCTCCAGACCCCTAAACCAAAACATTGGCCCTTTAATAACAACAAATTTGGGGGGTTGCCACCCGGGGCCCTGGGGACCTCCAGACTGCAAAAAAATATTAAATTCCAAAAATTGGCCCTTTAATAAAAAATCCTACAAAAACCAACTAACAAATATATATACAAAAAAAAAAAGAGGGGGGTTACCATCTGGGGCACTGGGGGGCCTCCAGGCATCTGGGCACCTCCGGACCCCCGGGCCCCTTACAGGTGTACAGGGCCGCCATCATGAATTTTGGGGCCCCTTACACAGCTTCAGGCATGGGCCCCCTGGAGCAGAGAACCGGGGGGGGGGGTGCTGCCGTATGAAATTGAGAAGCGGGGGGGGGGGGGGGTGGTGCCGCAAATTGAGGAGCGGGGGGGCCCTTTACAAAAATTTTGACAGAAATAAGAAATAAAGAAAAATATATATAAAAAAAGGGGGGTAGCCATCCGGGGCCCTGGGGACCTCTGTGCTCTTTATCAAATAAAAATACAAAAGAGAGAAAATACATATATATATATTTTTTAAATATAACATTTATCGAAAAAAAGTTAAAAAAACAAGGGGGTAGCCTTCCAGGGCCCTGGGGACCTCTGGGCCCTTTCCTTAAAAAAAAAATAAACAAATATATTTAAAAAATATATATTTTTTTTTAAATATATATATTTTATTTAAAAAAAAGGGCTTGCCATCTGGGGCCCTTAGTGGCCTCCAGGCCCCTGGGGACCTTCGGAGCCCTTAAACAAAAAAAAAAAAAAAAAATAGTTTTTTTTGTTTTAGGGTGGTTCCCATCCGGGCCCCTGGGGACCCCCGGGCGGTGTAATGCCTGTACCCCCCTAATGGCGGCCCTGCAGGTGTACTGCCTGTACCCCCCTGATGGCGGCCCTGGGTGTAATGTCAGCATGTGAAAAATGACATTCTGAAGGAAAAAAGCCATTTAAAACTGACTCGCGGCTATAATGAATTGTCAGCTCTTGGAATTTGCAGGAGAATTCATTCATTAAAAACACCAAAAAAAAAGCGTGGGGGTCCCCCCAAATTCAATAACCAGACCCTTTAGGTCTGGTATGGATATTAAGGGGAACCCCGCCATCAATTTTTAAAAAAAAATGACGTGGGGTTCCCCCCAAATATCCATAACCAGACCCTTCAGGTCTGGTGTGGAATTTAAGGGGAACTCCACTCCAACTAAAAAAAAAAATGGCGTGGAGTCCCCCCTAAAATCCACACCAGACCCCTTATCCGAGCACGTTGACCTGGCCGGCCGCAGAAAAGAGGGGGGGACAGAGCGCGGCCCCCCCCCTCTCCTGAACCGCACCAGGCCACATGCCCTCAACATTGGGAGGGTGTTTTGGGGTGCCCCCCAAAACACCTTGTCCCCATGTTGATGAGGACAAGGGTCTCTTCCCCACAACCCTTGCCCGGTGGTTGTGGGGGTCTGCGGGCAGGAGGCTTATCGAAATCTGGAAGACCCCTTTAACAAAGGGGCCCCCCAGATCCCGGCCCCCCCCCTGTGTGAAATGGTAATGGGGTACCTTGTACCTCTACCATTTCACGAGAAAAAAAATGTAAAGGGTTAAAAACGACAAGAGCCGGTTTTTGACAAGTCCTTTATTATCTTCTTTCTTCTTTCCTTCGGGTTTCTTCTTCCTCCTCCTCTTCTTCTTCCTCTGCTTCTGTCTTGGGTCTTCTATTCCCGCATCTTGCCCGGCGTGTTCTTCCATCTTCTTCCGCTGTCCTTCTCGTCCGCATCTTCTCCTTCTTCTTCTTCTTCGCCGGAGGCGCCGCTTCCAATTGAAATCCCCGCTGTCTGCCGGACCACGCCCCCCCCTCTGACGTCTCGGGCAAGCTCTTAGGAGTGTGCTGCAAGTGCGTCAGAGGGGGGCGTGGTCACATGTCAGAGGGCGGCCAATTCAATTTGAAGCTTGTGCGCGGCTTTTTCTTTGCCAGAGTCGCCGCTTCCAATTGAATTGCCCGCTTTCTGGAACATGTGACCACGCCCCCCTCTGACGCACTGGCACCACACGGGGACTTTCCTAAGAGCTTGCCCGTGGCGTCAGAGGGGGGGCGTGGTCCGGCAGACAGCGGGGATTTCGATTGGAAGCGGCCGCTCCGGCGAAGAAGAAGAAGAAGGAGAAGATGCGGACGAGAAGGACAGCGGAAGAAGATGGAAGAACACGCCGGGCAAGATGCGGGAATAGAAGACCCAAGACAGAAGCAGAGGAAGAAGAAGGAGGAGGAAGAAGAAACCCGAAGGAAAGAAGAAAGAAGATAATAAAGGACTTGTCAAAAACCGGCTCTTGTCTTTTTTTACACTGACACTTTTTTTTTCTCGTGAAATGGTAGAGGTACAAGGTACCCCATTACCTTTCACACAGGGGGGGGGCGGGATCGGGGGGGCCCCTTTGTTAAAGGGGTCTTCCAGATTTCGATAAGCCTTCCGCCCGCAGACCCCCACAACCACCGGGCAAGGGTTGTGGGGAAGAGACCCTTGTCCTCATCAACATGGGGACAAGGTGTTTTGGGGGGCACCCCAAAACACCCTCCCAATGTTGAGGGCATGTGGCCTGGTGCGGTTCAGGAGAGGGGGGGGGCCGCGCTCTGTCCCCCCCTCTTTTCTGCGGCCGGCCAGGTCAACGTGCTCGGATAAGGGGTCTGGTGTGGATTTTAGGGGGGACTCCACGCCATTTTTTTTTTTTTTTGGGGTGGAGTTCCCCTTAAATTCCACACCAGACCCGAAGGGTCTGGTTATGGATATTTGGGGGGAACCCCACGTCATTTTTTTAATAAAATTGACGGCGGGGTTCCCCTTAATATCCATATCAGACCTAAAGGGTCTGGTTATTGAATTTGGGGGGACCCCCACGCTTTTTGATTTCGTTTTTTTATGAATGAATTATCCTGCAATTTCCAGGAGCTGACAATTCATTATTGCCGCGAGTCAGTTTTAAATGGCTTTTTTGTTATTATTTGTTTTTTTTCAGAATGTCATTTTGTGCAAAGACATATTTCTAACCGCAGGAAAAGTGCGCTTTATTCACCTGCTGACATTCCCCCCCCCCCCCCATGGTACGAAATTAAAAAAAAAATATTCAAATGACGTGGGGGTCCCCCCAAATATCCATAACCAGACCCTTCGGGTCTGGTGTGGAATTTAAGGGGAACTCCACCCCAAATTAAAAAAAAAATGGCGTGGAGTCCCCCCTAAAATCCACACCAGACCCCTTATCCGAGCACGTTGACCTGGCCGGCCGCAGAAAAGAGGGGGGGACAGAGCGCGGCCCCCCCCCCTCTCCTGAACCGCACCAGGCCACATGCCCTCAACATTGGGAGGGTGTTTTGGGGTGCCCCCCAAAACACCTTGTCCCCATGTTGATGAGGACAAGGGTCTCTTCCCCACAACCCTTGCCCGGTGGTTGTGGGGGTCTGCGGGCAGGAGGCTTATCGAAATCTGGAAGACCCCTTTAACAAAGGGGCCCCCCAGATCCCGCCCCCCCCCCTGTGTGAAATGGTAATGGGGTACCTTGTACCTCTACCATTTCACGAGTAAAAAAAAGTGTCAGTGTAAAAAAAGACAAGAGCCGGTTTTTGACAAGTCCTTTATTATCTTCTTTCTTCTTTCCTTCGGGTTTCTTCTTCCTCCTCCTTCTTCTTCCTCTGCTTCTGTCTTGGGTCTTCTATTCCCGCATCTTGACTGGCGTGTTCTTCCATCTTCTGTTCCTCCCGCTGTCCTTCTCGTCCGCATCTTCTCCTTCTTCTTCTTCGCCGGAGCGGCCGCTTCCAATTGAAATCCCCGCTGTCTGCCGGACCACGCCCCCCCCTCTGACGCCACGGGCAAGCTCTTAGGAGTGTGCTGCAAGTGCGTCAGAGGGGGGCGTGGTCACATGTCAGAGGGCGGCCAATTCAATTTGAAGCTCGTGCGCGGCTTTTTCTTTGCCAGAGTCGCCGCTTCCAATTGAATTGCCCGCTTTCTGGAACATGTGACCACGCCCCCCTCTGACGCACTGGCACCACACGGGGACTTTCCTAAGAGCTTGCCCGTGGCGTCAGAGGGGGGGCGTGGTCCGGCAGAAAGCGGGGATTTCAATTGGAAGCGGCCGCTCCGGCGAAGAAGAAGAAGGAGAAGATGCGGACGAGAAGGACAGCGGGAGGAACAGAAGATGGAAGAACACGCCGGGCAAGATGCGGGAATAGAAGACCCAAGACAGAAGCAGAGGAAGAAGAAGGAGGAGGAAGAAGAAACCCGAAGAAAAGAAGAAAGAAGATAATAAAGGACTTGTCCAAAACCGGCTCTTGTCTTTTTTAACCCTTTACATTTTTTTTACTCGTGAAATGGTAGAGGTACAAGGTACCCCATTACCATTTCACACAGGGGGGGGGCCGGGATCTGGGGGGCCCCTTTGTTAAAGGGGTCTTCCAGATTTCGATAAGCCTTCCGCCCGCAGACCCCCACAACCACCGGGCAAGGGTTGTGGGGAAGAGACCCTTGTCCTCATCAACATGGGGACAAGGTGTTTTGGGGGGCACCCCAAAACACCCTCCCAATGTTGAGGGCATGTGGCCTGGTGCGGTTCAGGAGAGGGGGGGGGCCGCGCTCTGTCCCCCCCTCTTTTCTGCGGCCGGCCAGGTCAACGTGCTCGGATAAGGGGTCTGGTGTGGATTTTAGGGGGGACTCCACGCCATTTTTTTTTTAATTTGGGGTGGAGTTCCCCTTAAATTCCACACCAGACCCGAAGGGTCTGGTTATGGATATTTGGGGGGAACCCCACGTCATTTTTTTTTAAAATTGACGGCGGGGTTCCCCTTAATATCCATACCAGACCTAAAGGGTCTGGTTATTGAATTTGGGGGGACCCCCACGTCATTTGAATAATTATTTTAAATTTCGTACCATGGGGGGGGGGAATGTCAGCAGGTGAATAAAGCGCACTTTTCCTGCGGTTAGAAATATGTCTTTGCACAAAATGACATTCTGAAAAAAAAAAAAGCCATTTAAAACTGACTCGCGGCAATAATGAATTGTCGGCTCCTGGAAATTGCAGGAGAATTCATTCATAAAAAAACGAAAAAATAAAGCGTGGGGGTCCCCCCAAATTCAATAACCAGACCCTTTAGGTCTGATATGGATATTAAGGGGAACCCCGCCGTCAATTTATTAAAAAAATGACGTGGGGTTCCCCCCAAATATCCATAACCAGACCCTTCGGGTCTGGTGTGGAATTTAAGGGGAACTCCACTCCAAATTAAAAAAAAAATGGCGTGGAGTCCCCCCTAAAATCCACACCAGACCCCTTATCCGAGCACGTTGACCTGGCCGGCCGCAGAAAAGAGGGGGGGACAGAGCGCGGCCCCCCCCCTCTCCTGAACCGCACCAGGCCACATGCCCTCAACATTGGGAGGGTGTTTTGGGGTGCCCCCCAAAACACCTTGTCCCCATGTTGATGAGGACAAGGGTCTCTTCCCCACAACCCTTGCCCGGTGGTTGTGGGGGTCTGCGGGCGGGAGGCTTATCGAAATCTGGAAGACCCCTTTAACAAAGGGGCCCCCCAGATCCCGGCCCCCCCCCTGTGTGAAATGGTAATGGGGTACCTTGTACCTCTACCATTTCACGAGAAAAAAAATGTAAAGGGTTAAAAAAGACAAGAGCCGGTTTTTGACAAGTCCTTTATTATCTTCTTTCTTCTTTCCTTCAGGTTTCTTCTTCCTCCTCCTTCTTCTTCCTCTGCTTCTGTCTTGGGTCTTCTATTCCCGCATCTTGCCCGGCGTGTTCTTCCATCTTCTTCCGCTGTCCTTCTCGTCCGCATCTTCTCCTTCTTCTTCTTCTTCGCCGGAGCGGCCGCTTCCAATTGAAATCCCCGCTGTCTGCCGGACCACGCCCCCCCCCTCTGACGCCACGGGCAAGCTCTTAGGAAAGTCCCCGTGTGGTGCCAGTGCGTCAGAGGGGGGCGTGGTCACATGTTCCAGAAAGCGGGCAATTCAATTGGAAGCGGCGACTCTGGCAAAGAAAAAGCCGCGCACGAGCTTCAAATTGAATTGCCCGCCCTCTGACATGTGACCACGCCCCCCTCGGACGCACTTGCAGCACACTCCTAAGAGCTTGCCCGTGGCGTCAGAGGGGGGGGCGTGGTCCGGCAGACAGCGGGGATTTCAATTGGAAGCGGCGCCTCCGGCGAAGAAGAAGAAGGAGAAGAAGATGCGGACGAGAAGGACAGCGGGAGGAACAGAAGATGGAAGAACACGCCGGGCAAGATGCGGGAATAGAAGACCCAAGACAGAAGCAGAGGAAGAAGAAGGAGGAGGAAGAAGAAACCCGAAGAAAAGAAGAAAGAAGATAATAAAGGACTTGTCAAAAACCGGCTCTTGTCTTTTTTAACCCTTTACATTTTTTTTCTCGTGAAATGGTAGAGGTACAAGGTACCCCATTACCATTTCACACAGGGGGGGGGCCGGGATCTGGGGGGCCCCTTTGTTAAAGGGGTCTTCCAGATTTCGATAAGCCTCCTGCCCGCAGACCCCCACAACCACCGGGCAAGGGTTGTGGGGAAGAGACCCTTGTCCTCATCAACATGGGGACAAGGTGTTTTGGGGGGCACCCCAAAACACCCTCCCAATGTTGAGGGCATGTGGCCTGGTGCGGTTCAGGAGAGGGGGGGGGCCGCGCTCTGTCCCCCCCTCTTTTCTGCGGCCGGCCAGGTCAACGTGCTCGGATAAGGGGTCTGGTGTGGATTTTAGGGGGGACTCCACGCCATTTTTTTTTAATTTGGAGTGGAGTTCCCCTTAAATTCCACACCAGACCCGAAGGGTCTGGTTATGGATATTTGGGGGGAACCCCACGTCATTTTTTTTTTAAATTGACGGCGGGGTTCCCCTTAATATCCATACCAGACCTAAAGGGTCTGGTTATTGAATTTGGGGGGACCCCCACGCTTTTTTTTTCCTTTTTTTAATGAATGAATTCTCCTGCAATTGCCGGGAGCCGACAATTCATTATAGCCGCGAGTCAGTTTTAAATGGCTTTTTTCCTTTGAAAAATGACATTTTGTGCAGAGACAGTTCTAACCACGGGAAACATGCGCTTTTTCACATGCTGACATTAGAGACCCCCATAGTACGAAATTTAAAGGAAAATTACACTTTTATTATTGCACTTTTAGCATTATTAAAATCACTGCTCCCGAAAAAACGGCCGTTTTAAAAAATAAAAAAAGCATTGGTACATGTCCCCTGGGGCAGGACTGAGGTCCCCAAACACTTTTTAGGACAAAACTTGCAGATTAGCCTTTAAAATTCACTATTAAGATTTCCCCCATAGACTTATACAGGGAGTTCGGCGGCGGCTTTAGTTATCAATCACATCGCGCTGCTGCTGCCGCCGGTTCATGCGCCTAATTAGGGATTCATCCAGCGCACTAATTAAGGCATGTACCGGCGCAGCGCAGATTCATTAGTAAATCAGCCCCTATGTAACTATAGGACTATTAAAAAAAAAAAAAAAAAAACACTTCTCTTTTAATTTGGCCATTCCTTATACAATTAAAAACTTTACAATGGGTCTAACTCTTCCTCAATCTATTCAAAACTCCAAAACTAAAAAAATAAATAAAAAAAATCTGCCTATAGACATTTACATTAGACATTAGAGGGGAGGAGGGATAAATAGCCCTCCGACTCCTCCTACAAACTCAGGCACGCCTGCGGCCCCGCCTTCCACTTGTAGTCAGAGTCTACACCGAGGAATACGATACCCTAACTACCCAGGCCTGAGGTGTGCCATTAGCCTCGCTGGACAGTACGCCTATAAGTGGGCAAAAAGACCCAGAAGTAGGTGTGATAAAAGAAATGGAAGGGCACGAATATCTGTCTGGTAGAGAAAGCACGCCCTGACAGTCTCAAGAACGGTTTCGATAACCATCCGTTACGACAGCAGAAAAAAACAGTGTTCCAAGAACCGATGATTGGAAGGAACCCCGAAACCAAATGACTGTCCCGTGCCTGACCGACTAGGCTTTCCTCCAAAAGCACAGACATGGGAACCACTGCTGGTGGCGAGAGGATACGTGGGGGAATGGAACAAGGGCCGCCCCGAGGAGCCCTGTGAAAGCAACACCATCCAATAGGAGGCAACCAGTGACCCATGTCAAACACCCACAACCACTGACCTAGCTATCCATACCTGGTAAGGGGACGTGAGAAGGAGAGATGCAAAAAATGGACAACTGATAGGAGGGAAGGGGTTTGAGAGCCGGGTACCCGAAAGATGAGTCGATGTTAATGGACGAGGCCACCACGCAGTAGCGATATGCAACGATACAGAGACAGAACCAGACATGGAATGACCCGACCTACCCGAGTAACTGGGACCCCCCTATCAACAGGCTGGGAATTGGACAAAGAGCCTGGCCTGACGGACCCGCCCTGACGATCAGGCACCCTATGAACAAGAGGACAGCCCCAAAGATAAGAAGCAACGACTCCATGGATGAGAACCCTAATAAAATTGTCCTGTCAGGAACGGCCAGAACACGCCAGAACACATGTGAAGCAGCCGGGATGGAACTGGACCCAAACTGAAATGAACCGCCTACCCTGCTACGGCCGGAAAAAAGGAAAACCCCTTGTAGACTTACCACCCTGCTGAGCCAAGTACGGGCCAACCCCTGAGTGACGGCGTACTGCCATGCTCTGTACCCCCCACGTGGAGCAGGCGGGATGCACCCGAATGTGTCGCCCCCTAAACGTGCCGCACGCCCAACCCTAGAAAACCGAAAGAAAAGACAACAGACAACAAAACATGAGACACCCCCCCCCCCCCCACTGTAGCTGCCTGGGCCAAAGATGTGAGCAGAAATGACCAGACCTCAGCGCGTGAATGAACCTGACGACAGATCCTACCCAAGTGTATGTGACAAGTGTAAGCAGTAAGCGAGCCCGAGTAACCTGCCGCGCAGACAGGTAATTAAAAACGACACACTCAAGGCGATGTACCCACAGACCGTGGTGGGTAGATGTATAGGCGTAAGAATGAACGTGCACGTATGACGTATGTTATACAGGCGAGAAGATTGTGGTCAACAATCATTTAAAAACGAAACCTCAGCCCGTATGGATCTGTAGACATGACAGATCCTGAGATGCGCACCCTGGCTAACTATACCCGAAAGAACAGTATGACGAGACAAAGAAAACAAATAAAGCTACAAGGCTGTTTGTGTGCTGTGACTGCATAGTACCGACAAGCTATGTGCCCAACCCTGCTGGAGTAGGACCCCCAACAGAAACACAACCCCCTCTGTGCCTACCCAAGTATGAAGACATGGCAGTGACGGAGGGACCCCAGCATGTCAAAGAACCCGACGCCCCCCCCCCCCGTGAATAACGTGAGTGAGTGCAAGTGACCTGCTGCACAGCAGAACCCTGAGGACCCGTGCACCCACAGACCGTGGTGGGTAGTCCTGCCCGTGAAATGAAACCCAATGCGTAGCAAGACGTGACATGACAGGCGAGAAGTTTGAGGTGAACAATCATCTGGAAAACGAAAACCTCAGCACGAACGGATCTGTAGACGTGACAGACCCCGAGATGCGATGGAAACGAACAAAGCTAGAACGGCCACTGGTGCAAGCTGAACCTGCGTGACGGCAGAAACACGCCATGACAGAAACACGCCATGACAGAAACACGCCATGACAGAAACACGCCATGACAGAAACACGCCATGACAGAAACACGCCATGGACTGAGCTGCTGTGACCGAATACTGATGACAGAGCGGTAATAGTGAAAATGCTCCGCGACAGAAGCATGATGCTGACCGCATCGCTATGCCATGACAGGAAACATACAGTGACTGCAACCGCTATGACAGAACATGCTAAGACAGAAAACATGCTGCTGACAGAAATGCTACGACAGAAACATGCTGCTGCCAGAACCACTGAGACAAAACATACTGACAAAACCGCTAAGACAAAACATACTGACAGAACCGCTAAGACAAAACATACTGACAGAACCGCTAAGACAAAACCTACTGACAGAACCGCTAAGACAAAACCTACTGACAGAACCGCTAAGACAAAACCTACTGACAGAACCGCTAAGACAAAACCTACTGACAGAACCGCTAAGACAAAACCTACTGACAGAACCGCTAAGACAAAACCTACTGACGGAACCGCTAAGACAAAACCTACTGACGGAACCGCTAAGACAAAACCTACTGACGGAACCGCTAAGACAAAACATACTGACGGAACCGCTAAGACAAAACCTACTGACGGAACCGCTAAGACAAAACCTACTGACGGAACCGCTGAGACAAAACATACTGACGGAACCGCTGAGACAAAACATACTGACAGAACCGCTGAGACAAAACATACTGACAGAACCGCTGAGACAAAACATACTGACAGAACCGCTGAGACAAAACATACTGACAGAACCGCTGAGACAAAACATACTGACAGAACCGCTGAGACAAAACATACTGACAGAACCGCTGAGACAAAACATACTGACAGAACCGCTGAGACAAAAACATACTGACAGAACCGCTGAGACAAAAACATACTGACAGAACCGCTGAGACAAAAACATACTGACAGAACCGCTTGAGACAAAAAACATACTGACAGAACCGCTTGAGACAAAAACATACTGACAGAACCGCTGAGACAAAAACATACTGACAGAACCGCTGAAACAAAAAACATACTGACAGAACCGCTGTGACAGAAACATACTGACAGAACCGCTGAGACAGAAACATACTGACAGAACCGCTGAGACAGAAACATACTGACAGAACCGCTGAGACAGAAACATACTGACAGAACCGCTGAGACAGAAACATACTGACAGAACCGCTGAGACAAAATCACGCTGACAGAACCGCTGAGACAAAACATACTGACAGAACCGCTGAGACAAAAAACACACTGACAGCACTGCTGAGACAAAACATACTGACAGAACCTGCTGTGACAAAACATACTGCCCCCCACGCCAGGGCACCTCCAGCCCAAACATGTGCTCCCTGGAATACCTTGGGACCCCGGTCACAGGATGAACCTGGACCAAGGGTGACCCCTTACTTGGCAGCAGGGAGGGTGGATGGAGGCCCCCCCACAGTGCGAGCCCGGTGGAGCTGGAAGCGTTAGGCCGACCCCTACTCCCTGCCACAGGAAGGCTAACTAATGCGGGCCGACCCCCCCCCCTCCTGCCTGGCAAGCAAGACATCCAGTTCGTCTCCCCAGCTACGCCAGCGCCCTGGGAACCAGAGGTGGCCATCGCCAGCATCCGACGCCCGGCCGTGCGTGCTGCCACTCTGAGCCCTGTGTGGGGGATCGGACGGACCCCCCCCCCCTCCGGCGAGGCCAGCGGGAGAAGCGTGCGGCCTCCTTGCTAGAAGGAGCAAGGATAGTAGGTGGATGCGCGCCCCCCCTCCCCCGGCACGAGCACCGGGAGAAGCGGGCGGCCTCCTTGCTAGCAGGAGCAAGGATAGTGGGTGTATGCGCACCCCCCCCTCCTCCGGCACGAGCACCGGGAGAGGCGGGCGGCCTTCTAGCAAGTAGGAGCCATGGCAGCGGGTGGATGCGCGGCCCCCCCTCCCCCGACACGAGCACCGGGAGAAGCGGGCAGGTGACAGCATAGGGAGGGAGAGGGAGAGAGAGCGGCACCCCCCCCTACCGTAAGGACCGAGGGAATGGACCGGGCTGCCCCTTCCTGGATGGCGCCGGGAGGAACGCAAGAATAAGTAGGCGGGCAGCCCCCCTCGATGTAGCCTGGTGTGAGCACCGGGAGGGGAACCCCCACGAGACCTCAGCAGCCGACATGCTGCTGAGCTACAACCGGAAGTGACGACAGCTGCTACCCAGAAACCCCACCGACGCCGGACATTAGAGGGGAGGAGGGATAAATAGCCCTCCGACTCCTCCTACAAACTCAGGCACGCCTGCGGCCCCGCCTTCCACAAAAAAAATCTGCCTATAGACATTTAAGCAGGCGTGTGCAAATCCAAATGTGAAAGTGCATTTCATTTATGTTTAATCATAATTTTATATAATCCATTGCAGTCAGTGCTGTTTAATACATTATTCTTTCTTTCTTTCTCTCTCTGAGAGGTACGGAGGCTGGCACTTAGAGCTAGAGAACACTTGCCTGCATGTCTCTAATTTAAGGCAATTTAGTTAAAAAGGATACCAGGTGTTGAGACTTGTAGACTTCTCAAGGTTACATTATGCAAATGGTGCATTTTCAAAGTTTTATTAAGAATGCATATTTTAGACTCAAATTATTCTTGACTGGATTGTGCAACTGTGGACTTTGTCAGGTATGAAAAGGGGATTTAAAGGCTGTGGTCAGTGATAAGTAACAGAATTTAGAAGTATGTAGTATGTAATACACAGTGCAGGGGTTAGGCATAAGTAACACAGAGTTTCGGGATTGGTAGTAAGTAATTCAGAGTTCAGGGGTTCATAGAAAGTAAAGCAGAGTTCTGATGTCAGTAGTAACGTATAGTACAGGGTTCAGTACTAACTAGCACAGAGTTCAGTAGTAAGTACAACAAAGTGAAGGGGTCAGTAGTAGGTGTGGCACCCTGCTCCTGTTAGGTTAAATTTAGTTTTGGGCTCTACTGTAGTCAGTGCAGTGGTGATCTATTGTTTTTGGTCTAGTCAGGGTTTCTCAGGCTGGGTGATTGATTTCTCCAGTCTTGCCTCATTATGGGAAGAGATTCCTGTAAACAGTGCAGGGAGAGTCAATAACTCTATTATGGATATTTATCAGACCTTGGCCAGTCCCTGGGAGGGCGACACCCAGAAGGTGGCAGAGGAAGGTGATAAATATATAGGAGACCTATCCAGGGTGTTCTTTCCTCTGCTAGGTGTGCTCGTCATCTCCTGGGACTCCTGTCCCTGGGTGACAGCCATTATAAAACAGGAATTGCAGTTTGGACCTCAGCTGGTGCCAGGGTGAGGGCCTGGATAAGATAAGATTGCTAAAGTAATCTGCAGGAGAACATTATTTTGTGCGTGCTGGCCTAGAGAAGGATTATTTTTGTCTCCCTCACTGAAGAGTGTCATATGGAAGCAAGGTGGCAGAGAGCTCCTGGGGTATTGTGAGTAAGGACCTGAGTTTGTTTTATGTGTGCCTGCTGCTATAGGATATGTGCAAAGACGTTTGTCCTCCTTTTGATTTCTGATATTGTTTTAGAGTATCATACACCTTTGTCCCTCTCCTGTTTAAGTTTTCTGCAAGTGCTTAGATGCCTATTTTAGGCAAGGAAATTGATAGCACAAAGATGGCAGTTGGTGCTACCCCCAACCTGTAGAGAGTGGGAGCGAAATATGAATGAGACAATATGGAAGGAAAAAACAGCATATGTCAGACAAGGAAGTATGAAGAAATACAAAAAGATTTGGAAACCCTGGTGTGATACAAAAGGATACCCCCCTTAGAACAACGTGAAAGCGGAAAATGTGAAACTAATCATCAGTGTAAAGGTGGAAGGACAAGGGGAGGGGAAACAGCCAGTGGTACCAACACCCAAAGGGTAACCATTCAGGAATAAGTGGATATGATGTGATGTATTAAAATAGTAAGAAAGAATGAAAAAGAGTGAATGTAAAGCCCCGTACACACGGCCGAGGTTCTCGGCAGAAACCAGCGAGAAACTGGGAGCCACATTCTGCCGAGAACCTCGGCCGCGTGTATGCTCTTGGCGAGCCCCGCCCATCGGGGAACCCTTCGAGCAAATAGAGAACAGGTTCTCTATTTGCTTGACGGCCCGTCGGGATGAATGGCTGGTTGCCTTTCCCGACCGGCGGGTCGCCGTTTCTGACGGCCGGCAGAGAACCTCGATGGGCGGAACGATGTGTTCCGCCTGTCGAGGTTCTCTGCTGTGTGTACGGGGCCTGAGGCACAGCAGAGAACCTCGGCAGAATGCGGCTCCCAGTGAGGTTCTCGCTGGTTTCTGCTGAGAACCTCGGCCGTGTGTACGGGGCTTTAGAGGTGTTGGGGAAGATTGGAGAATGAGTGGGATAACAGGATTAAGTTAATAAAGAAATAGTTGGAGTGATGAAAGTAAGAAGGTGGTTAACGAAGAGGAGAGTAGAAAGAGAATGAGAAGATGAGATAAATACATAGGGCCAGATTCAGCAACACTTGCGCTGGAATATTTCGATATGCGCCGCGTAACTGTGAAGATGCGCCGTCGTTTCTATGTGCCCGTACCCACCAAACTAGATGCGCCCGAAGACACGACATTTGCGACCGGCGGAACGTTCCGACGCCAGAGTATCGTCAGCGCATAATTTCGTTTGGCGCATCAGTCGCGCCTATTGATTTCCCCTGCAAATATGCAAATGAGGGAGATTTCCCGATTCGCGAACGGATAAGCACCATACGCTGGCTACATGCGCCGCGCGTATCTCGTCCGTCCGGCGCAAAGTTATTTCTACAAAAGGCTGCTTTATCTTTACTCCAGACGGTCAGAGGTCAGCAGGAGAGCAGCTACAGCAGCGTTACCCACGATAAGAGCTAGCTGAACAACCACACTTGCAAGGACAACACCTCTGTGTGCCAACATGCCAGGAGCAATTGTGGTCCTCGAACTACTGATGGGTCCCCCGGAACGAAGGAGGCGGGCACGTGAGAGGATATACCGCACTCGTATGAGCCTCTTTGGCATGGGGGATGAGGAGGTGTATCGCCTCTTCAGATTCAGCCCTGATGCAATACTTGAACTAACCACAACCCTGCAGGATGACATCACCAGCAAGACACACCGCTCACAAGCAGTGCAGCCACTGGTGAAGGTCCTGGCAACACTTCATTTCCTTGCAACTGGATCATTCCAGCGTACAAGTGGAGTGGTGGCTGGGATGTCACAGTCCTCCATAAGCAGATGTGTGCACCAGGTTGTCCCTGCAATCCTCAGACGCATGTCCAACCAGTTCATCAGACCCACCACTGAGGAGCTGCGGCTGAAGGCAATGACAGATTTCTACAACATTGCCAGATTCCCACGCACTGTGGGGGCCATTGATTGCACACATGTGGCCCTACAGCCCCCCAGTGCCACAGAGCACATATACCGCAATCGGAAGCATTGGCATTCCATCAACGTACAGGTGATAGCTGATGCCCAACGCCTCATATGGCACGTCCGTGCCAAACACCCCGGGTCCAGCCATGACAGCTTCATATACAATCAGAGCCCTATCCCAGCAGAATTTAACCAGAACATGTATGGGGACAGCTGGCTGGTTGGTGAGTGACATGGGAGTCGGGCATGACTATCCCCTCCCGTGATGCACAACAGAAGTGGCACATGCATGACTAACATTCTCCTGTCTTTTACCTTACAGGTGACTCTGCATATGCACTGGGACCCCATCTAATGACTCCTCTCCTGGAACCCCCAAACCAGAGGAGAGAGAAAATACAATGAAGCACACATCAAAACCCGTGGAGTGGTGGAGCAAACATTTGGGCTCCTGAAGTCCCGTTTCCGCTGCCTGGATAAGTCCGGGGGGACCCTATTGTATTCCCCTACCTTCGTGTGTCAGATCATTGGTGCATGTTGTATTCTGCACAACTTTGCTATGAGAAAAGGCCTGCAGATTGACATACATGATGACCTGACCCCCGACCCACACAGTCCCCACCTGCCAGAGGACACCCAGTCTGCTGATGGAAGAGCAGTCAGGAGGGTCCTCGCCGTAAGCATCTTTGGACACTAAACCAAAACATTAATAACACAGACAGTGCACGCGTGTACACCACTGATGTCCCTAGATCACACACACCACATACACATCGCATTGGATTAGCCCAAGTCCAGCATGTAGGACTTGGGAGCAGCAACGCCAGCGTCAAGGCCCCAATGATGTCACTGTCCATTCATACACCTTTCACACGTCATTCATACAGCCGTGGGGTTAACTTCACCACCACGGCCGAGGGTGACACCCCTTACTGGCAGGAGTGGCACCCCCTCACATTCACACACCATTCACACTGTCCCCTGCACTCCTGACCGTGTGCAGTAAAAAAAGAAATACAAAATCTCATAACCTGAGAAAAAAAATAAACAAAAACTCATGACCTGAGTATAAAATAAAGAATACAAAATAAACAAAAACTCATGACCTGAGTATAAAATAAAGAATATTATCTTTCTTGTCCTCTCTTCCCTTAAATACATTTTTGTATAGAGACACAACTCAGTTTGAACTTCTATTGCTACAAGACTCAAAACCAAAACATGTCTTATCTTCAATCTATAAGATATTAGCTATAAAAAAACACCCTGAACTCCCTGAATACACAAGGAAATGGGCGAATGAGTTAAATGTTCAAATTGAAGATGCAGAGTGGAAGAAAGCATTTAATTTAACACATTGTATGTCACTAACAATTAAAGCACAAGAGACAAATTACAAACTTCTTTCCAGGTGGTATTGGAGCCCAATGTCATTAAAGCGTATATACCCAGATAAATCAGACATATGTTGGCGATGCCATATATTTAAAGGTTCATTGCTACACATTTGGTGGGAATGTCCCCCAATCTTAAATTTCTGGGAAAAAATTATGCAGCTATACACCTTAGTTACTGGGGAACCAATATTAAATATACCACAAATCACTTTGTTATCAATACTACCAGGATCATATAAGAATATTAAAAAGGGTCTTTTGAGACACTGGTTGACAGCAGCAAGATTAGTTATACCACGGCACTGGCGCTCAATACAAACTCCATCAGTTAAGGAATGGGCCAGTGAAATGGATGGTATAGAAAAGATGGAATCACTTTTAGCACTTGAATCGGATACATATGAGGAGCACCTTCGGACTTGGGTCCCCTGGAGAGTATATAGAGAAACAACAAGAATTTAGAAATTACTTGTAGGAACAGAACAAATTAGTGGTGAGTAGTGGGGGTTGTTGCTACCAATCCTTAACCTTGCCCTCATTTTTTTTTTTTTTTTTTTTTTTTTTGTTTGTTTGTGTTTTTTTTTTTTTTTGGATATGTTGTCTTGTTTTGTTCAGTCCAGTTTTGTTTGTCTTGTCCTGTCTTGTCATGTCTAGTCTTGTCTTGCCCAGTCCTGTTTTGTATAGTCTTTTTGAACAATATATGGAAACAAAAATATATCAGAAATTGATTAGATGAAATAACTATATTACTTATCTGAACACATCAATGTCTGTATCATATTCTATAATGTATTGTCATAATATAATAAAATCAGAATGAACTATAAAATAAAGAATACAAAATAAACAAAAACTCATGACCTGAGTATAAAATAAAGAATACAAAATAAACAAAAACTCATGACCTGAGTATAAAATAAAGAATACAAAATAAACAAAAACTCATGACCTGAGTCTAATTAAAAAAATCATAGAAACCAAAACAAAAAAAAAAGCCTCATCGGGGATGCCGGGGGCTTCTTCTGGGGGCCCCTGTCTGCCTCCTCAGCTGCCTGGATGGAGTGGGTGGGGGGGCATCTGGAGGTGGCTGATCCACAGGTGTGGCCTGCATGCCCTCCAAGGCCATGGCTATCCGGCCGAGGTAATTGTTCGTCTGGGCCTGCATCCGGAGCTGACGGGTGACCTGGTAATGCTGGGCCCGCCGACTCAGCCTCCCCTGGTCCCGGATGGCAGCACTGTTACCCTGGATGGCAGCAGTGTTGGCCTGGACGGCTGCAGTGAGGTCCCTTATGTCACCCTGCACCTCCCCCAAACTGGTGACCACTGCAGCGCAATTACAGCTGACATCCTGGACTGCGTTGCTTATCTGGGCAACGGAGCCCAGGCTGTCAGACACTTTCTGTAAGTGGCCAACTATGGCCCCCATTTGTTCTGTCTGTCTGGCGTGATCCCTCGCCAACTGGTCATGGACAACATCAGACACCCCCCTGGTCTTCTGGGTCGCCTTCCTGGGGCCAGAAGATGGTTGTCCCCGGGGGGAAGGAGTCACCCTTGAGGGGCTTCCAAGGATGGGGGAGGGGATAACAGAGACCTCCAAAACTAAAGTAAAGTCCTGCTCTGCCACAGCAGGCTCCTCCTCAACGACCTCGGCAGGTGTGGTGTGGCCACTCTCCTCCACCACCTCTTCACCACCCAGGGGCTCGGGCACACGATGGCGTGGGGGGGGATGGGGTGGAATGGACGCTGACCGATGATGGCCCAGCTCCGTCATCTGTGGATGACACAAAGCAGACACATGTTGGTGGTCCCACACACTTGGCACATGTACCCTCCCCCCCAAATGCAACAAATCAAATAGGGGATAAAAAACACTTACCTGTCCTGGAGCCTTCCTCCATGGAGTCATAGCCTGGGACCCCCTCCACCTGCTCCCTCTCCAGGCAGCGTGCGACCACCTCCTCCTCCGCGGTCAGGGTGACAGGACATGGGGGACCACCACCTGTGCCCCTCTCATGCCTCCTGATGGTGGACACCTTGCCCCTCACCTTGCGCCGCAGGTCATTAATTTTCTTCTGAATGTCAGAAGCAGTCCGGGTGGAGTACCCCAAAATATTGACCCGGCCAGCAATGGTGTCCAGGATGCCCTGCTTCCTCTCCCGGCTGGTCTTACGGCTCTTTTTCCCATGGAGAAAATGATTATAAGTCTCCATCGCGGAGATGATCACTGAGACCTCCTGTGAATTAAAGTTCAGGTTCCTCCTCTCTCTGGGGGTAGCGGGAGCAGCCATCACAGCACAAAAGTATCTTCCCTGGGGTGGGGGGAAACGGATATACTTTTGCGCCGGAATGGCGTTTCCGCCTGCGCTTTTAAGCGCCCAACGGAAGGCATTGCGCTGACGTTTCCCGGGAAGTGGTGCCGACGGAAGTTGTGAGCATGCGCACAAGGGGGCGAGTGGAGCCGCACTCACTGCGCATGCTCCGTGGATGATGCGCTGAACGTAAGCCTCTGCGCTGGGCTCCGCCCATCATTAACATATGATCACACCCACTTCCACTTGCGTCGGGTTACGCCAGCGCATTATCGTTACTCTGGCGCAAGTTTACGCGCAACTGCTATGTGAATAACAGTACTTGCGCTGAAAGGGTCTTCAGAGTAACGTAAATGAGAAGCGTTACTCTGGAGCAAAGATGCTCCCATCTACCTGAATCTGGCCCATAGTAATTACTTGAGAAGTTTAATGAGATTACGTCTTCTGTTTTCTTCTTTGCATATGTATATTTAAAATGGAAAGGGGAGGGGGAGGGAGATGTGGGAAACTGTTGTTTGTATGTTAAAGGGGTGTTCCAGCCAAAAATGGTGTTTATTAAAAGTCAGCAGCTACAAAAAGTGTAGCTGCTGGCTTTTAATAAACACTCACTTACCTGCTCCTGCGTTCCAGCGACGCGCCGACCGGGGCTCCGCTCCTCTGCCCCCCTCCCCGGCCGGCGTCTCCATCCTGTCTGTGGGCACCCAGCCGTGACAGCCTTCGGCTTCACGGCCGGGCACCCACTGCGCATGCGCGAGCCGTACTGCGCATGCGTGCGCGGCGCGGCTCGCCGCTGATTGGAGAGGCGATCGCATGGGACCTGTCAGTGTCCCATGTGATCGTCTACAGGGAGGGGGCTGGTGTAGGCGATTAAGCTTAATCGCCTAACCTGCCCCTCGGCGGAAGCAGGAAGTGGGACAGGAAGTCCCACTCCTACTGAAGCCCCCACTCCCCCCCCAAAAAAATTACATGCCAAATGTGGCATGTATGGGGGTGAGGAGTGGATTAAGAAGGGGTCATATTTTTGGGTGGAACACCCCTTTAATAATAAATAAAAAATGTCCTAATAAAAAATATAGTTTTCTGCAAATAAAATCCACAAAAAGACATTCCCTAGACTGAGCCTCTATTGTTGGTGTGCTTGGAACTGTGTCTGTGGCAGGCAGCCTCTGCACTACTTTGGAAGGACCTGTCTATTTCCAGTAAGCGCTACATACGTAATACAAAGCTCAGGGTTCAGTAGTATGTAAGACAGAGCTCAGGGGACAGTAGTAAGTAATGCAGAGTTCATAGGTACAGTAAGTACTAAGTAATGCAGAGGGTAGCACTCAGGACTCAGGAGTAAATACCTGACTCATGAGTCATGACTCATGAGTAAGTAACACAGAGTTTTGAGGTCAATAGCGATGCAAAGTGCAAGGGTCAGTAATAGGTAGTGCAGAGTGTAGGGGTCAGGAGTAAGTAACTCAGAGATCAGTAGTATGCATCATTCAGACACCTGGTTGCTACCCCCCCTCCTTCTCCCATCCCTAGTGGTGGCAACTGTACAGCTGCAGAAAGCACCGTATACGTACAGTATGGACAAGAGTCTGGGGCGCTAATGCACCATATGACCTCCGTGGCACCCTCCTGCTACTCCCTGCACAGACTCTCACCTGCATGCTCATGTGACTCGTTATGATTTATGATGTATTTAGAGGCAGCTGACAGCAGAGGGCACTGCACTCATAATCCTGTTGTGTATGATAATGGCACAAAGTGCCAACTGGTGTCTGTGGCAACTGGTTAGCCTAGTGTTGACTTACCATCTCCAAAATACATATTTCTCAGGCCCAACTGCAGGTCATCATCACAACCAATGACAAGACCAAGTAATCCACATAGCTTAAATATTTAGTACAATTTTTGCAACAGTCACTGGCCCTAATAAATGACTTGTATTATTACAATTTGCCCCCTTAATGACCAGGCTATTTTTGCGATAAGGCACTGCATTGATTTAACTGACAATCGTGCGGTAATGCAAGGCCTTACCCTAACAACATTTACGTCCTTTTTTACCCATAAATAGAGCTTTCTTTTGGTGGTATTTGATCAACTTTGCGTTTTTTTTTTGCGTTATAAACAAAGAAATACCAACAATTCTTTTTAAAAACATTTTTTTTACTTTTTGCTATAATGCATATCCAAAAAAAAAATGCATTCATCAGTTTATGCTGATATAAATTCTTCTAAATATTTTTGGTAAAAAAAAAACAGGCGTATATCGATTGTGTAGCAATATGGACTACAAGCATAAAGTGTAGCTGGCCAGCTAGAACCTGTCCTAGGTAGCTAATATAACCTACATGTATATACAGCTAAACCTGCTAATAACCTAATGTAGTGCACACGTGTATATGTGAGAGACAAAAGCAGAGTTATTTACTGTGATGTTATACTTGGATGTCATATAACAGTTGTGTGTTGTGTTCACAGAAGCAAAAGAAAAAATATGCCTTTAAGAATCGTTTATTTATGACAGCAAGAGGTAAGCAATAACACAGTAGAATTCATACCAGAAAGCATAGAGTTAAGCTTTTGTGACTCATCAGCCTTGGCCAATCACAGCTAATCTCACATTGAGCAGAGTCTTGACCTATCACAGCCACCTTTACATCCACTCTGTCTAGGAGGTTCCTCAGCACATGTGCTGCAAATTCATTCCAGCACAGAGAGCAGAACAGACACACAAGGACAGAGTTCTGTTTTATGGAAGCAAAAGGGGCCAAAATAGGTATGTCATACAGTTATATAAATGTTCCTATTGTAAATAGTGTGGCTAGAACTGTATACTGATCTAGTTGTGTGTTCACTTGTAGTTCCACCATACCCCCGAACAAACAAACTAATTCACAAACCGAACTAATTCATGAACTAAAGCAACCTCACCAAACCCTGCAAACCACAGTTATACCTTTCAAGCGGCGTACACACGGCCGAGGTTCTCGGCAGAAACCAGCAAGAACCTCGCTGGGAGCCGCATTCTGCCGAGAACCTGTGTACGGATTCGGCGAGCATCCCGTCGGGAAACCCGTTGAGCCGAAATAGAGAGCAGGTTCTCTATTTGCTCGACGGCCCGTCGGGATGAATGGCTGGTTGCCATTCCCGACGGACGGGTCGCCAAATCTGACGGCCGGCAGAGAACCTCGACGGGCGGAACGATGTGTTCTGCCCGTCAAGGTTCTCTGCCGTGTGTACGCGGCCTCAGAGAAATCAGAGAATGCTTCAATAACTTACAGAGAGAGAGTAAATACTGAAGAAATAAATATATCCACCATCTTATGTTAAATGACAAGATTGAATATTTGAACCAGCATTTTCTGTTATACTTTATTCATCACATATTTCTGTACATGGACTGTCTGCTGTAAAGCAGCCGCGTTATATATATAGAAAAGTGAAGTTAATAAAGAAGTTATTTTAAGCATTTGGTGTGCTCTTTAAACCTACTGCTTCCATAGAACGGCAATAGAGGAATTTCAGAGTAATAGACAGTCTTGTTGGATTGAAAAGTCCGAGATATCACAATTCTTGTAATGACACAGCGCATGAGGCACTTCATAGTGCTGCGCCTGCCACAGTGGAACTATTACTCCCTTTGAGGGAAAAGCGATAGCGCTCCTCAACTTGCACAGTAAAGAGCGCATTTGAGCAGCGGAGCGCCAGCATGTACCGCCGCGCAGCAACCGATCCCTGAGTGAACAAGGAGAAACGTGTTTACTCAAACTGCAGCCGAGTGGCAGAACGGCAAAGGCAAACAGCGCCAAACCCTCCTGACACCCCTAGAGAGAGAGAAAAGACGCATGGTGGAAGACCAAAGTCCAGACCTAGAGTGCCTGCACCGCCACCCATGAAGAGGCCACGTATTGCAGCCAGCTAGTTTCCCGCCACTAGGCCCAAAGCCTGCAGCAGCGCATCGCAAGTCATCGCAGAGCATCGCAACTCATTGTAAAGCATTGCAAATCATCGCAACTCATCGTAGAGCATCGCAACTCATCGCAGAGCATCGCAAGTCAGCGCAAGCTTCGCATCAAGAAAAGACAAGTCTCCTCTAAGACTGACATTTGTTCCAGCAACCCACCCTCCCCCGCCACCAACCAAGTAGTCCAGTGTTACTATGATGTCATCGATTGTAGTCTGATGAATATTTTTTTTCAGAATTTTTTGCTGCATTTTTTACTATATAAGGGAAGAAATCAAATGTCACAAAAAAACTCGTATTTGTTGGAGGGGAGGGGGGAGAAATAATATGAATGTAATTTGGGTTCGGTGTTGTATAACCGCGCAATGACCAGATAAAGTAGCGCAGTGCTGAACAGTGGAAGATTATATTATTTTATCATCCCTTCCCATCGTTTTACATACTATCCATGTTAGGCTGACTGGTCTGTGATCTGCAGGTATAAATCTCTGCCCATACTTCATTATTGGTAACATGCGAGCTTTACGCCAATTCCCCGCCACCATTCCACCCGGATTGTGAGTGTCGCAAAATGAACGATTCAGGCTTTTGCGGTGTGCAGTACTGAATTTGGTGTCGGGGCGCCGGAGCCATTCGGAAATACTCCGAGGGCAGCTGAATGATCTGAGTATTTGAGTCTTTCCCGCACTGGGCCATTTTTGGCCCCAAAAAAAACCTCCAAATTTTTTCTTTTCTCGATTCACAATTCAAATCGTGTGCATTTATTTATTTTTATGGACACCGCGCCGGTCCTAAGTAGCTGCAAGGAGGAGTTTTTATGCGAGGCCGCGGCTTTGGCCTAGTCCGCCGCGATCCTGGGAAAAAGCCACCAGGCCTAGTCTGCGGCATCCAGCCTCACAGCCTTTTCCCCAGGATCGCGGCGAGCTGCGGGCGAGGCTGTGGCGTCCACCTAGTCCAGAACGCCGGTCCTATGGAAAAAAATTAAAATTGATTTGGTCAAAATCCACCTCCTAACTCGATACGAGATTCAAATTGATTCCTCACCCCCACCTCTGGCCGCATGCGGTATTGTATGCCATAGAAGTCAATGCAGAACAAATTATCTTTGTTTCCATTGGCTTCTATGGGGAAACTCGCTTTGATATGCAAGTGCTTTGGATTACAAGCATTCTCCTGGAACGGATAATCCGAGGTTCTGCTGTACTTAAAGGGATTGTAAAGGAAAACTTCAGTGTATACCGCCCCCTCCCCCCCATTATACTTACTTAACCCCTCGAAAGTCTTGTGCTCGGCCCCAACATCCTCTACGCCGCTCAGCCATTGGCTGGCGCTGCTGTCACTCACATCCACCAATGACGCGGCTCGCCGAGGGGCGGGGCAGAGTGATGGTCGCTCTCTTCTTTATCACGGGAGTGTGCCCGCAAGGGAGCTCACAAGACAGCCGCTGAGGGACCCCAGAAGAGGAGGATTGGGGTCACTCTGTGCAAAACAAGCTGCACAGTGGAGGAAAGTGTAACATGTCTGTTAATTAAAAAAAAAAAAAAAGTTTCCTTTATAACGCCTTTAACTGAACCCCATCTAGATCCAGCGACGTTACAGCAGTGCGGCGCCATTAGCTGCTGCTGTCAAAGTCAGCCAATGAGGAGAGAGGGGGCGGGGCCAGGTTGTAGCTCTATCTGAAAATTCAAAAATAAAATAGTAAAAAAATAAATACAAGTTTTCCATATTATTATGCATGCAGGGTGAGGGGGCGGGATTTACCCCGAAACGGTTACCGCCCCCTCCATAGTATGGAAAGTGTGGAACTTTATTATTATATTTTTTGTATAAATATTCCCTTTTGTGCGGCGATCCCGCCTCCTTTTCTCTGTGCGAGTTTTGGGGGTTCTAACAAAAAATCCCTGAAAAGACCAGTCCTAAGTGGTTAATGGATATGAAAAAAAAATGTGTTGGTTTTATTTTTTAATTTGTGTTGTTTTTGTGCAGCGGTCTCTCTGGGGTCACGGCGGTGTCTCTCTGGGGTCGCGGCGGTGCCTCTCTGGGGTCGCGGTGGTGTCTCTCTGGGGTCGCGGCGGCGGTATCTCTGGGGTCGCAGCGGCGGTGTCTCTCTGGGGTCGGGGCAGCGGTGTCTCTGGGGTCGCAGCGGCGGTGTCTCTGGGGTCGTGGCGGCGGTGTTGTCTCTCTGGGGTCGCGGCGACGGTGTCTCTGGGGTCGCGGCGGCGGTGTCTCTGGGGTCGCGGCGACGGTGTCTCTGGGGTCGCTGCGGCGGTGTCTCTGGGGTCGCGGCGACGGTGTCTCTGGGGTCGCGGCGTAGGTGTCTCTGGGGTCGCGGCGGCGGTGTCTCTGGGGTCGCGGCGGCGGCGGCGTCTCTTTGGGGTCGCGGCTACGGTGTCTCTGGGGTCGCGGCGACGGTGTCTCTGGGGTCGCGGCGGCGGTGTTGTCTCTCTGGGGTCGCGGCGACAGTGTCTCTGGGGTCGTGGCGGCGGTGTCTCTGGGGTCGTGGCGGCGGTGTCTCTGGGGTCGCGGCGGCATCTCTTTGGGGTCGCGGCGGCGTCTCTCTGGCCGCACTCACACCTTATTACATTCTTTGTACTCCTCTAATAATGAAATCTCTCTCTCTCTGCAGGGAATGCACACGCGGCGGATTCTGTAACCGATCTCACGGGAGCTGGCCGGGAGCTGTACGGCCGCCGTAGGAAGAAGTAAGTACCCCCCGTGTTGTGTTTGGTGTACATAGAATAGATATTGATCTCCATATGACTGGCAATAGACGGAGCGCCGCGCTGGCGACACGCACCACTCTCTAGAAGGAACTCCTCCCCCCTGTGCACAGAATCACATGAATATCTCCACACCGGTCCCAGCGCTGTCCTTCCCAGCATGTGAGACCCCCTCCCCCTATACACTCATATACAGAAGGGGGGGATAACGATCATCTAAGTTCTCCCCCTTACATAAAAATGTAATGTTTTTTTTGCAAGTGGGCAATTTACGCAATCTGCAGCGGAGACGATCGTTATTTTCCCGGCCTGTCATATTGCCCCCCCTCCCCCCACCCACCCCCAGAAAATTGTTGCAATTATTATAAAAGTCTTGTCCTTCTCATGTTTTTCTTGTGTTTATATTGGAATAACACAAAGTGGAGAAACAAAAAAGGCAAAACTCCAGATATGAACAAAATTATTGGCACCCTCCAATGTAATATTTGGTAGCCACGCCCCTTGGGGGAAACCAATGACTGAAATCGATGGCTTCCTGTAACCATCCAATGAGTTTCTTCCACCTCTACTGGAATGTTTGGCCCTCTCTTTGCCGACTACTCGGATTAGACGGGTTCCTGAGATCTCTTCACAGGATCTCTATTGGATTTAGTTCTGGACTCGTTGCTGGTCAGACCTTTGCCTAAAACCATTTCTGGGGCCTTTTTTTGACGTGTGCTTTGGGGTCATTGTCCTGCTTGTAAGACCCCTGACCTCTGACCATTGCACCCCCACAGGTCTTTGATAGTCTTCAGATTTCATAATGCCATGCATGGAGATCACCCAGCAATGTGTCCCCAAAACATCCCTGCCCCCCCCCACCCCTACATGTGTGACTGTAGGGACTGTATTCTTTTCTTTGAAGGCCTCATTTCTTTTTCTTGTAGTAGAATGTCGGGATTTATCATAAAACTATCAATTTTGTTTTGTCTGTCCACAGCACATTCCCTCAGAAGGAATTCGACGTCGTCAGGTGAGCTTTGGCTTTTTTATGTTTGTGTGTCAGTAGCGGGGTCCTCCCCTGAATCTCCTGTCATAGCACCATGAAAAGATTTACACAAATGTGACTGTAATGGTTACCCAAGTAGGGAGAGGGTATCAGCCGTTGGAGGCGTCCTTTTCCCTGGCAAGTTGCTATGCAAGTAAGTCTGGTATAAACTCATGCACGAGATCCAAAGGGAGAGTCAGGTCCAGTTGTAAGACAGACAGAATAAATATCCCACCGCAGGCCCTTTTCAAGAACGAGACAGGCTACGTTTTGAAGGGTCAAGTAGACTAACTTTAATGGTACATTTCTTGGTTTATATCTAGTTACAAACTTGTGAGTGCTCAAGGAACAATGGAACTCTCCGCCCCCTCCCTCCACAGGGGGGCCCCAAGGTAGACACCCTGGCACCAGGCCAACGAAGCCACATTCCTTTCTCAAATAGACTTCAATCACAGATAATCCCATCAGTAGCTAAACATTTCGGCACCGCAAAGGCTGACAGTTCTTCTGAACATAGTTGACATGCTATTTCAATACAACTGACCGGAGCCTGCTAATTTGAAATACAATATACAATCTCTTAAGGATAAACACAGGTCTTTCACACACACAGGATAGACAGGTGCATTAGCATACCTAAAGAGAGGTTTAGAGGCTGAGCATGTGGGTGGATCCCGACATACAGGCGAGTTTTTAATGACGGGAGGATCGGAGACTCAGAATAAAATGATTTTAGTTTTCAGAAGGTGCCAATAATTGTGTCCAGTCCATGATTGGTGTAGAATGTGTCAGATTTTTGTGTCACCGATAAGAAAATTAAGAAACATTTGTCATCTCGAAGTGCGGCGTTATCTGACAGATGTGTGTCTGGGGGGGGGGGGGGGGGGGGCGATATGACCGGCCATAATATACATATACTCTGTATTACCAAAAGTATTGGGACACCTGCATTTATACACACATGTACTTTAATGACATCATCGTTGGGGAGGGGGGATTATGGTGTGGGGGAGGGGGGATTATGGTGGGGGGGTTGTTTTTCAGGGGTTGGGTTGGCCCCTTGGTCCCAGTGAAGGGAACTCTTAAGGCGTCGGCATATCAAGACAATTTTGGACAATTTCATGCTTCCAACTTTGTGGGAGGAGTTTGGGGAAGGCCCCGCCCTGTTGCAACATGACTGCCCACAGCAAGGTCCATAAATACATGGATGAGAGAGTTTGGGGTGAAGGAACTTGACTGGCCTGCACAGAGTCCTGATGGAGACCCAGGCGTCCTGATACTTTCGGTCATAGTCGCCTATATAAGTACCTGGCCATCTCTTAGGGGTTTTTTTGTGGAGGGGCGGGGTGTGTCCCTCAGTCATTCTCCACATTGTCCCGCCCTCCGGTGGCCCCCTCAGTCATTCTCCACATAGTCCCGCCCTCTGGGGGGCCCTTTCAGTCATTCTCCACATAGTCCCTCCCTCCGGGGCCCCCCTCAGTTCTTCTCCACATAGTCCTGCCCTCTGTGGGGCCCCTCAAACATACTTCACATAGTCCCGCCCTCGGGGCGGACCCCTCAGTCCTTCTCCATAGTCCCTCCCTCCGGGGGCCCCCCTCAGTTCTTCTCCACATGGTCCCGTCCTCTGTGGGGCCCCCTTAATCATTCTCCACATAGTCCCTCCCTCCGGGGGCCCCCCTCAGTTCTTCTCCACATAGCCCTGCCCTCTGTGGGGCCCCTTAGTCATTCTCCACATAGTCCTGCCCTCCGGGGGGCCCCCTCAGTCATTCTCCACATAATCCCGCCCTCTGGGGGCCCCCTCAGCCATTCTCCACAAAGTACCGCCCTCTGGGGGCCCACTCAGTGATTCTCCACATAGTCCTGTCCTCTGTGGGGCCCTTCAGTTCTTCTCCACATAGTCCCGTCCCACCCTCCAGGGGGGCCCCTTCAGTCATTCTCCACATAGTCCTGCTCTCCGTGGGGCCCCCTTAGTCATTCTCCACATAGTCCCACCCTCCGGGGGCCCCCTCAGTCATTCTCCACATAGTCCCGCCCTCCAGGGGCCCCCTCAGTCATTCTCCACATAGTCCTGCCCTCCGTGGGGCCCTCTCAGTCATTCTCAACATAGTCCCGCCCTCCGGGGGGGCCCCCTCAGTCATTCTCCACATAGTCCCACCAACCGGGGGGGCCCCTTCAGTCATTCTCCACATATTCCCGCCCTCCGGGGGCCCCCTCCTTAGTCATTCTCCACATAGTCGTCCTACCCTCCGGGGGGGGCCTTTAGTCATTCTCCACATAGTCCCGCCCTCCGGGGGCCCCCCACCATGATGGATTCTCAGTAAGCTGTGGTGATAAACTCGGCATTAGAGTAGCCAGGAGCTACTTGGGTGTGAAGTTTGGCGGGGGAGGGGGTATCGTCCCATTGCTGGACTTGTTCTGTAATGTTGAAGATGTTTTGTAGCTCCTCCCAGTTCTGAGTGTCGGGAAGATTCCCCTCTCCCCCCCCATGTGCTCCATTCACACTTGTGCTACTTAATTGTCGCACGACTTTGCCCAATGATCGACAACCACATGTGTGACATTCAGATGTTACTTTCATGCAACTTGAGTGCCGAATTCTTCATTGCATGAAAGTCGGGCCAACGCAGTGCAGGAAGTCGCTGTGACCCGGGCTCGATCACACGACGGAGAGTTGTCATTGAAGATCATGTGATGTGATTGGAGCTTTATACCCACACAGGAAGTACCGGCGTCCTGTCCAGAAATGTCTGGCCGAAACTGCGAATGCGCAGAACGGAGCCTCAGAACAGCCGAGTATAATCGACTGTTGTCTCACGTGGCCGAGGCGTCTTCATGTAGGAGGGGGGCTGGTATTTACATGAGGGAGGGCGGATATTTACATGAGGGGGGCGGATATTTACACGAGGGGGGCGGATATTTATACGAGGGGGGCGGATATTTACACGAGGGGGGAGGATATTTACACGAGGGGGGAGGATATTTACACGAGGGGGGGCGGATATTTACATGAGGGGGGCAGATATTTACACGAGGGGGGCAGATATTTACACAAGGGGGGCGGATATTTACACGAGGGGGGCGGATATTTACATGAGGGGGGCAGATATTTACATGGGGGGTGGATATTTACAGTACATGGGGGGCAGATATTTACATGGGGGGCGGATATTTACATGGGAGGGTGGATATTTACATGAGGGGGTGTATATTTACACAAGGGGGGGGCGGATATATACACGAGGGGGGCGGATATTTACACAAGGGGGGGGGGCAGATATTTACATGAGGGGGGCGGGTATTTACACGAGGGGGGCGGGTATTTACACGAGGGGGGTGGGTATTTACACGAGAGTGGCGGATATTTACACGAGGGGGCGAATATTTACACGGGGGGCGGATATTTACACGAGGGGCAGTGCCGGGGATGGATATTTACATGAGGGGGGCGGGTATTTACACGAGGGGGGTGGATATTTATACGAGGGGGGCGGATATTTACATGAGGGGGGCGGATAGTTACACGAGGGGGGAGGATATTTACACGAGGGGGAGGATATTTACATGAGGGGGGCAGATATTTACACAAGGGGGCAGATATTTACACAAGGGGGGCGGATATTTACACGAGGGGGGCGGATATTTACATGAGGGGGGCAGATATTTACATGGGGGGTGGATATTTACATGGGGGGGCGGATATTTACATGGGGGGGGGATATTTACATGGGAGGGCAGATATTTACATGAGGGGGGCGGATATTTACATGAGGGGGTGTGTATTTACAAGAGGGGAGGATATTTACACGAGGGGGGGTGGATATCTACACGAGGGGGGGTGGATATCTACACGAGGGGGGCGCAGATATTTACACGAGGGGGGGGCAGATATTTACATGAGGGGGGCGGATATTTACACAAGGGGGGGGGCAGATATTTACATGAGGGGGCGGATATTCACACAAGGGGGGTGGATATTCACACAAGGGGGGCGGATATTTACACGGGGGGGCGGATATTTACACGGGGGGTGGATATTTACACGAGGGGGGCAGATATTTACACGGGGGGCGGATATTTACATGGGGGGGCGGATATTTACACGAGGGGGGCGGGTATTTACACGAGGGGGGCGGGTATTTACACGAGGGGGGTGGGTATTTACACGAGAGTGGCGGATATTTACACGAGGGGGCGAATATTTACACGGGGGGCGGATATTTACACGAGGGGCAGTGCCGGGGATGGATATTTACATGAGGGGGGCGGGTATTTACACGAGGGGGGTGGATATTTATACGAGGGGGGCGGATATTTACATGAGGGGGGCGGATAGTTACACGAGGGGGGAGGATATTTACACGAGGGGGAGGATATTTACATGAGGGGGGCAGATATTTACACAAGGGGGCAGATATTTACACAAGGGGGGCGGATATTTACACGAGGGGGGTGGATATTTACATGAGGGGGGCAGATATTTACATGGGGGGTGGATATTTACATGGGGGGCGGATATTTACATGGGGGGGGGATATTTACATGGGAGGGCAGATATTTACATGAGGGGGGCGGATATTTACATGAGGGGGTGTATATTTACAAGAGGGGAGGATATTTACACGAGGGGGGGTGGATATCTACACGAGGGGGGGTGGATATCTACACGAGGGGGGCGCAGATATTTACACGAGGGGGGGGGCAGATATTTACATGAGGGGGGCGGATATTTACACAAGGGGGGGGGCAGATATTTACATGAGGGGGCGGATATTCACACAAGGGGGGTGGATATTCACACAAGGGGGGCGGATATTTACACGGGGGGGCGGATATTTACACGGGGGGTGGATATTTACACGAGGGGGGCAGATATTTACACGGGGGGCGGATATTTACATGGGGGGCGGATATTTACACGAGGGGGGCGGGTATTTACACGAGGGGGGCGGGGTATTTACACGAGGGGGGTGGGTATTTACACGAGAGTGGCGGATATTTACACGAGGGGGCGAATATTTACACGGGGGGCGGATATTTACACGAGGGGCAGTGCCGGGGATGGATATTTACATGAGGGGGGCGGGTATTTACACGAGGGGGGTGGATATTTATACGAGGGGGGGCGGATATTTACATGAGGGGGGCGGGATAGTTACACGAGGGGGGAGGATATTTACACGAGGGGGAGGATATTTACATGAGGGGGGCAGATATTTACACAAGGGGGCAGATATTTACACAAGGGGGGCAGATATTTACACGAGGGGGGCGGATATTTACATGAGGGGGGCAGATATTTACATGGGGGGTGGATATTTACATGGGGGGGCGGATATTTACATGGGGGGGGGGATATTTACATGAGAGGGCAGATATTTACATGAGGGGGGCGGATATTTACATGAGGGGGTGTATATTTACAAGAGGGGAGGATATTTACACGAGGGGGGGTGGATATCTACACGAGGGGGGCGCAGATATTTACACGAGGGGGGGGCAGATATTTACATGAGGGGGGCGGATATTTACATGGGGGGGGATATTCACACAAGGGGGGCGGATATTTACACGGGGGGGCGGATATTTACACGAGGGGCGGGTATTTACACGAGGGGGGCGGGTATTTACACGAGAGTGGCGGATATTTACACGAGGGGGCGAATATTTACATGGGGAGGGGCGGATATTTACACGAGGGGGGCGGATATTTATACAAGGGGGGGCGGATATTTACACGAGGGGGGGGCGGATATTTACACGAGGGGGGGTGGATATTTACGAGGGGGGCGGATATTTATACGAGGGGGGCGGATATTTACATGAGGGGGGCGGATATTTACACGAGGGGGGCGGGTATTTACATGAGGGGGGCGGATATTTACATGAGGGGGGTGGATATTTACACGAGGGGGGCGGATATTTATACAAGGGGGGGGCGGATATTTACACGAGGGGGGGGCGGATATTTACACGAGGGGGGGTGGATATTTACGAGGGGGGCGGATATTTATACGAGGGGGGCGGATATTTACACAAGGGGGGAGCATATTTACACGAGGGGGGGCGGATATTTACATGAGGGGGGGGCGGATATTTACATGAGGGGGGCAGATATTTACACGAGGGGGGCAGATATTTACACGAAGGGGGCGGATATTTACACGAGGGGGGCGGATATTTACATGAGGGGTGGATATTTACATGGGGGGCGGATATTTACATGGGAGGGCAGATATTTACATGAGGGGGGTGGATATTTACATGAGGGGGTGTATATTTACACGAGGGGGAGATATTTACACGAGGGGGGGTGGATATCTACACGAGGGGGGCGGATATTTACACGAGGGGGGGGCAGATATTTACATGAGGGGGTCGGATATTTACATAAGGGGGGGGGGGCGGATATTCACACAAGGGGGGGCGGATATTCACACAAGGGGGGCGGATATTTAAATGGGGGGGGCGGATATTTACACGGGGGGGGCGGATATTTACACGAGGGGGGCGGATATTTACATGAGGGGGGCAGATATTTACATGGGGGGCGGATATTTACACGAGGGGGGCGGGTATTTACACGAGGGGGGCAGATATTTACACGGGGAGGCGGATATTTACACGAGGGGGGCGGATATTTACATGGGGGGTGGATATTTACACGAGGGGGGTGGGTATTTACACGAGGGGGCGGGTATTTACACGAGAGGGGCGGATATTTACACGAGGGGGCGAATATTTACACGGGGGGGCGGATATTTACATGAGGGGGGCGGATATTTACATGAGGGGGGCGGATATTTACATGAGGGGGGCAGGTATTTACATGAGGGGAGAGGGGCAGTGTCGGGGGGCAGAATTTTTATTGATGGCCAAACAAATCTACTTAAGTCTTTTATATAGAGAAAGCCGCTCTTCCTTCAATCGACTAAACGCCCCGCAAGCGTTCACAATGAATAGCAGATAAAGATTTATTTTGCAGATTTCTTTGGCTATCGATAAAAAATTCCACCACCAGCACTGCCCATCTTTGAAAAATCTGCCCCCTTCATGTAAATATCTGCCCCTCTCCTACATGAACGCGCCCCGCAACACGAGACAACAGCTGATTGCGAACTCGCATGCGCAGTTCCGGGTACTTCTCGGCAGAACACCGACACCCCAAATCCAATCATCCCATGGAAAGGTGGATCTTATCGCCCTGTTAAGATTAGTGTTGCTCACGAATATTGCATATTCGAGTATTCGCGAATAACTCGAATATTGCGGCGAATATTCGCTATGGCGAATATTCGTATTTTTTCAAATTTATTTTTAAAACAGATCACATCCTAGTGATCTCCATCGACGTCTAAAAGCATTGCTGGTATGATTAGAGACCCTGGGCCGAGTAGCTGAGGCGATCATTTTATATTGCCGAAAATTCGCATTGCGAATTTTCGGCAACATAAAAGAATCGCATCAGCTACTCGGCCCTTCTTTTGGATCAGAGCCAATCAGAATAACTCGAATATTCGACAAACGGAATATTGCGCGATTATCTTCTCCGCCCTACTTTTGCATCTGAGCCAATCAGAATAACTCGAATATTCGGCAAAAGGAATATCGCGTGATATTCCTTTTGCCGAATATTCGAGTTATTCTGATTGGCTCTGATGCAAAAGAAGGGCGGAGAAGATAATCGCGCAATAGGAATATTGCGCGATTATCTTCTCCGCCCTTCTTTTGCCCCCTTATTCTCCTTTCTTTTAAGTAGAGTTAGTGTAGAGTTAGTGTTTAGTGCATATTAGTTCAGTAATGCAGGAAATGATCTCTGTTTATGAGAATTTCGCAATCATTTTCGAATTTTTTTTGGATAAAATATCACGAATATTCGATATTAGCGAATATTCGCGAATATTCTTCTATATATTCGCGCAATATCGCGATATCGAATATGGCGTATTCCGCTCAACACTAGTTAAGATCCACCTTTCCATGGGATGATTGGATTTGGGGTGTCGGTGTTCTGCCGAGAAGTACCTGGAACTGCGCATGCGAGTTCGCAATCAGCTGACAAAACCCGGGCGCCAGGCCACAAGAGCCACTGGAAATTGCATTCTGGCAATCTGTGCCTGGGGGGGGGGGGGGGGGTCCATGGTAAAAGGTCAATACAAAGGAAAAGATCCATGTCTCCAATCATTAAGTGAGATAAACGGCAGCCTCAGACTGGACTCCAGGCAAGCCACGCCCCCAATGCATTTGGCTCTGCCTTTTGGAGCTTAATAATGGGGATTAATACAATTTTACAGAAGTCTGATAAAGAAACGGAACAGACACGCCCACTTCACCGTCTTCACTTTAAAGTGATATTAAAGGTTATATAAAAGTCACACTTGTGCCTCCACTGTGCAGTTAGTTTTGCCTCGATCCTCCTCTTCTGGTGCCCCTCGACGGAACACCAGGTTCCTCTCCTCCTCCTTTGTGCTTTTAAAATGTGTTGTATTTATTTTCCTTATGGGCATCGATCTCATTCCAGGTCACGCGAGCGACGATCCCGTTCCAGAGACCGCGGCCAAAGGGGCCGGGAAGGAGGCCGTGATAGAGATCGACGGAGGTCAAGAGACCGCGAGAGGTCAGGCCGGTTCTGAGGCGGCACATTTTAATTCCGTGTTGTGGATGGACGTGGAAGTTTCTGAATGGAGAAGGGTGCTTCGCACTCAGACATAGGGGAACTGGGGGGGGGGGGTCTTTTTCAATGTTTTTTTTTATTCTGGGGTTCCAATTAAACATTTGTAGTGATGGAGTAATATCCTTGGTGTGAGATTTCTATGATTTGTAGTCTTGCCTCATCTTGTACCCGGTGTCAGATGGGATCTCTATGGACAGAGTCCTGTCCCCATCCCGTACTAGATTTATATGATCGTACGCCTCCTACAATACCTGATATGAGATCCCTATTGTAGTCCTTCCCTCATTCCATATCCTGATGTGAGAGTCCGGTCCTCTTCTCTTACTTAATGTGCATTCCTATGACTGTAGTCCTGTCCTCATTCCCGTTACCTGATGTCAGAATTCTGTGATCTCCTCGTCCCCTCATACCTGATGTGGTATTTAGATGATCGTAGTCCGAGAGTCCTTAAGAACCTCAGGTGATGGCTAGGCGTTTGTTCCTAGTCTTTATTTACAGGTGAAATGTTACCAGCTAATTGGAGAAAAGCCAACGTGGTAACAATATTTAAAAAAAGGGCAGAGATCTATCCCTGGAAACTACACACCAGTCAGTCTAACATCAATAGTATGTAAGCTATTGGAGGGGATGATGAGGGATTTTATCCAAGAATTTGCTGATAACGGTATTATTTGTAGTAATTGACATGGGTCCATGAAGGATCGTTTTTGCCAGACCAATCCTTAAACATTCTATGAGGAAGTGAGCCGCCATCTAGATCAGGGGTCTCCAAACCCCCAGCCCACCCAGACTCTGCCAATCTGCTACCTTTTACCCACTTCAGCCACGCACCATTTCGCTGCCCAAAGACCAGAGCACTTTTTTGCGATTTGGCGCTGTGTGGCTTTAACTGACAATTGCGCAGTCGTGCGACGTGGCTCCCAAGCAAAATTGGCATCCTTTTTTCCCCACAAATAGAGATTTCTTTTGGTGGTATTTGATCACCTATGCGTTTTTTATTTTTTGCGCTATAAACAAAAATAGAGCGAAAATAAAAAAAAAAAAAAAATTAAATATCCCCAAAAATAGATAAAATAAAAAAAAAATCCTCCGTTTTTAGGCCGATAAGTATTCTTCTACATATTTTTGGTAAAAAAAAATCGCTATAAGCGTTTATCGATTGGTTTGCGTAAAATGTATAGCGTTTACAAAATAGGGGGTAGTTTAATGGCATTTTAATAAAAAATTTTTTATTTGTTACTAGTAATGGCGGCGATCTGCGATTTTTATTGGTACTGCGTCATTATGGTGGACACTTCGGACAATTTTGACACATTTTTGGGACCATTGGCATTTTTATAGCGATCAGTGGCATAAAAATGCATTGATCACTATAAAAAGGCCACTGGCAGCGAAGGGGTTAACACTAGGGGGGCGGGGAAGGGGTTAAGTGTGTTCCCTGGGTGTGTTCTAACTGAAGGGGGGGGAGGGGACTGACTTGGGGAAATGACAGATCATACATTGTATGAACAGACGGTCAGGTATTTCTCTCCCTGACAGGACTGGGAGCCGTACGTTTACACACACAGCTCCCGGTTCTCGTTCTGTAACGAGCGATCATGCCAGCACGCGGGAGTCAGGGGCGAGCGGGGGGGTCGTGCGTGCCCCTATTGGCTGGTCGGCGAGATGACGTATAGCTACGTGATCTCGCCAAGCAGAGCCGACCTGACGCTGTATAACTGCAGGGGCTCGTCGGCAAGCAGTTAAGAAGCCCAGCCGTGGGTGGCGCGAGCACCGCCGGCAATATGCTCGCGACTCGGTCCTGAGCTCCGTGAACGGATCCAATGGCCGCTGGTGTAACGTGTCACAGAGCTGAAAAACGGGGAGAGGTGAGTGTAAACAAACCTTCCCCGTTCTTCCTAGTGTGAGTGTCACTGATCGTCTGTTCCCTGTTATAGGGAACCACGATCAGTGACATCACACGCCAAGCCACGCCTTTTACAGAAAGGATATAGATAGAGCAATCCTGCTCTCAGTAGTAGTAGATACAGTTCGGCGCCACTCTAGCCAGAGTGGGTGAAGTGCCTCCGGACAGACCCTGTGTCACAAGCCTGGCAGCCGAGGTGTCACTTATAGAATGCTGAGAGGAACAGGTCTCTGCCACAGACCTGGCTGGGGCCTCTGCCACAGACCTGGCTGGGGCCTCTGCCACAGGCCTGGCTGGGGCCTCTGCCACAGGCCTGGCTGGGGCCCCTGCCACAGGCCTGGCTCGGGCCCCTGCCACAGGCCTGGCTCGGGCCCCTGCCACAGACCTGGCACTTTAGTACCTCAGAGAACAGATTGGATTTTGAGCGAATCCTCCCAGTAATGCAATGAAAGGGGACACTGACTGACAGCTGACACATACCTGTCAAATCCGGTGACCGGATCCCCGATGGTTCGTTCAGCCCTCTTGGATAACTGCCTCCGGGTTCTCCTCAAGCCGATCCCCCACCGAACGGCACACAGCCTGGGATCTTCTCAGTAAGGTTGGGGACCCAGTAAGTCACTGGGGCCCCTCTCAACATCTGGATGGGTCTCCATGATGCAGGCAGCTCCGGCCATGCGGGCGGGGTCCGTGGATGCGCGCACCCTAAAGGTGGATGCCGCACCTGGAATGTGGACCCTGCGAAGTAGAGAGCGAGAGCCTGTAAAATTGGCGCCTGTCACAGATATACCCCTCCCCCAGCATGCCCAGCGAGGGAAAAACTCCTCCAATTGGCTGCTGGGGAAAAGTGGCTCCGTCAGAACCCCTCTAGCGCCAACTGCCACCCAGGGGTGGAATAGCACCCCTGGGACGCAGACTGGCCCACAGGACAGTTCCGGAATGACAGCAACCTGTAATATCACAAATCATGAATGGGAGCAAAGTAACTCTCCCATTCACCCACTAACTTTAGCGTAGTGCCCGTACTGAAAGTAAGGGGGCGCTACAGATCTGTTATCTGGCTTTCCTTTTCTGGACACTCCAGCACTCAGAAAATCAACTTTGTTTATTAAGGGGGCCGGGAGCAGTGTTTACCAGAACTAAGCTATGACTAAGCATCGGTTGTCGATGTGAAACGCGTCAGCTTTTGTTACCCCACTGTTTGCTGTTTTTGCTGTTTTAGTTTTTTGACAGGAATAAACAGGCACTATTTTTAAGTCTTTTTATCCATTGGAGTGCGGCTGTCCATTTTTCTTTCCTTATATTGCACCACGCATTGCCTGCACCCATTTGGGTTTTTGAACTTTACTCACCACTGAAGAGTGTCGTCTGGAGCGGCGGTTTATCCTTTATCTTGTTTACCAGAACTAACCCCCCGTCTGTGCTGTGCTGGCAGGTCTTAGTATCAGCTGAAAACTAGATGGGAATGCTCTCAATCCTAAAGTGAAAAAAAACAGAAGATTTACAAACCCTTTAGTGGGATAAAGGTGAAAAAACATCTGATGGTAACAGCCCACCCCCCCAGCCCCCGTTTTACTTACCTGAGGCCCGAATCTCCATGGGCGCGATCCCGTGGTGGTTTCCCCCAGCTCTTGTGGCCTCGTCATTGAATGATTGATGGCAGCGCAGCCATTGGCTCCTGCTGCTGGCAATCAAATCAATGATGGGGCGGGGCCGAGTGATTCGAGTGCTATGGCCGCCAGTGTATCCCATGGGAGCTCGCCTGCAAGCTAACCCCCTTGGGAGAGAGAGAGCTTCCCAGAACAGGGTTAGCTCATTTAGGGAGGAGCCGAGACAGCCGCAGACGGACCCCAGAAGAGGAGGATCGGGGCCATTCTGTGCAAAACAAACTGCACAGTGGAGGGAAGTATAACATGTTTGTTCTTTAAGTATTTAGAAGCATTGTATGCCGACATCCCTGAGGAAGATCGTACTGTATACTTTATCAGCATATTTTCAGCCCGCTCTGGTCACATGACTCCCTGTGTCAGCTGCCGGATAGAGGAGGAGCTCCGACAATGGCTGGGCCACTAAAGCCTATAGGTGATGTCACGCTCTCAGGTTTTATCAGCTGTTGTCGTTTCCTCCTCTCCCCTGCAGCTGTCATTGGCTGACACGCATCACATGACTAACGTGGGCTGAAAATATAAAGTTCAGGGGAACCTCAGATTGCGAGTAAACGCGGTTAACGAGCGTTTCGCAATGCAAGCTCTGTATTTTTAAAAAGCGTAACTCGTGTAGCGCTACCCCATTCAGGAGTCGCTGGTTGTTTTGGGATTGGTGTATTAAGTTGCCCTCGTGGCTTCTCTAGGGGTGATGGTAGTGAGAAAATGTCCAGTCAGCAATGGAGTTTTCTGAATGCTTTATTTCCAAGGCCCGACACACGGCCAACATCAACATGAAGTGGTATAGGAAAGGTTGGTGAAGCAGAACATTTGCAGTATCAGGCCCAGGATAGGTGGGAAAGCAAGCCTGCTTCCATCAATAGCACAGTCCGTCGGACTCTAGCCAGAGTGGGTGAAGCGCCTCCGGACAGACTCCTGCCACGAGCCTGGCAGCCGAAGTGTCACTTAGGTTGCTGGAAAGGACCAGACCTCTGCCACAGGCCCAGTACTTGGATGAGCTGAATGGATTCCGGAGCAAATCCTCCCAGTAAGTTCAGTCAGGGTCACCGGTTGACAGTTTGAAGTGTACCTGTCAATCTCCCGGTCACCAGATCACCGATGGTTCGTTCAAGCCCTATTGGATCACCTGCCTCCGGGTTCTCCTCAAGCCGATCCTTTTTAGTGTAGCTGGGGACCCAGTAAGTCACTGGGGCCACTCTCAGCATCCGCATGGGACTCCGCGCTTCATATGACCCCGGCCAGGTAGGCCATGTTGCCAGGGTCCGCTGGATGCACACACCCTGAAGGTGGGTGCCGCACCCGGAACCCCCAACGAACCAAGGAAAATGGCGTCTGCCACAGATATACCCTCCCCCAGCATGCCCCGCGAGGGAAAACTCCTCTGATTGGCTGCTGGGGAAAAGCTGCTCCGTCAGAACCCCTCTTGTGCCACCTGCTGACTAGGGGTGTGAACATCACCCCTGGAGTGCAGACTGACCCAACAGAACAGTTCCAATTGACAGCAGCCCAAATTTTGCACAATTATGAATGGGAGCAAATTAACTCTCCCATTCCCCATTAACTGAAAGTAGGGGGGCGCTACACTCGGTTTGTGAGTGTTGTCTCCCAAAACTAGCACAATTCAGGCCGAATCGGTGTACGTTGCTGATCTGCGCCGTTCGCAAAAGCATGGAAAGGCCCGAGGACAGCTCGGTAACAAAGTTTTTTTTTTGCAAAATCTGTATTTATTTGTTTGAAGACAAATACAAAACAAAGAAAACAGTGATAGTATTACAGTATAATCTGCAGTCTCGCAGTGTTTCATGGTGAGCATAGTATTCATGACCTCAGACCTAAAACAACAGTCCAATAGTGCAATTGTCCCTCTAAGGTATAGTTCGCAGGCATTGACACTAGTGGAGGGGGGCCATGTATGCCTCCGTCAGACCTCCAACTGTGCCTCCCAGCACCTACCACCTCAAGATGCATGCTCCTGCCGAGAGGGGGTGAGAGCAGCCACATTACATCGTGGACCCTCATCACACTTGCTAAGTGGCGGAACCATAGGTCCTTGGAGATCAAACAGAAAAAAAAAAAAAAGGGAAAACAGTTTCCTAGGTCAGTTCACCACAAGGCTACACAAAGACGGAAAGAGTGTAAAAACTTGAAGAAGATAGGGGAGAAAGTAGAGAGAAAACAGTAAGAAGACGAGGGGGAAAGGGGAGATAGGTCGGAGCATACCTGCTATTCAAGTAGAAGTCTTCGAGTCTGCGTCGATCGGGCCATGTCCAGGATCAGGCCACCCTCGCTCAGGGCACCACCCCCACCCGGGTTCTAAGGGCCGGTTCAGCTAGTTCCAGTAGTGCCAGATCTAGGCTTGAGGATATCTCCCCAGAGTCAGTGATATATGCTACCCAGGATGCCCACACCATATTAAAGCTTTCCAGGGTATCCCTACAGGTCGCTATCCAGTGCTCAGCCTCTCTGATTTCATTTACTTTGGCCACCCACTCCTCCCTTGTCGGAACCTGCAAGCGTTTCCAGTAGATAGGGACTATGCGTTTAGCTGCGTTAAGAAGGTGCGGTAGTGCACTTTTCTTGTATCTACTAAGTGGGATTTGAGGTAGGTGAAAAAGGAAGTGTTCTGGCGAAAGGGGGATATCCAGGTCTAGAATCTCTTTTATTTGGAGTTTGACGTCTTCCCAAAAGGGCCTGATATGGGGGCAGTCCCACCATATGTGTAATAGCGTGCCCCTACGTCCGCATGCCCGCCAGCACCGATCCGACACGGAGGGGTAAATGCGGGCTAAGTCAGCCGGCACCCTATACCAGCGCACCAGAAGTTTGTAATTTGTTTCTTGAGTTTTAGACTCCATCGAGCTGGAGTGGGTGAGCCGGTAGATGTGTGTCAGCTGAGTATCAGAAAATTGAAGGTGTAGATCTTTCTCCCAAACCTGTATATGTGCTTGCTTGAGGTCTATAGTGGCCGAGCCTAATAGGCGGTACATTTCGGAGATCAGGTGGGGGAGCGGGTCGTCGTCTACAAAAAGGCGTTCAAATGGCGTGAGGGAAGTGATATCTCTAATAGAGTGGCCATGAGTTTCAAAAAAGTTGTGAAGTTGCCTATACCTCCAAAAAAGCATCCCCGATCCAGCATGTCTGGCCTGTAAAGATTCATAGCTGAGGAGTCTGCCGTTGCTCATGAGCTTCCCACAACTACAGTGCCTGCCGCCGAGAATGTGTTTATAGCACGACAGCATCGCGCTGATTCTCGGCGACAGGCTGCCGACATCTCGCACTCGCTGGAATAGTAAAAGCACATTCCAGCGAGTGCGTCATAGAAGTGACGGGGATCCGACGCGGATTCCCGCCAATTCTACACGTGGGCGGAGTTTGTTATGAATCCTGAGAAGGAAGTCCCCGCCGGATTTTAAATAAAAATACGGCGAGCGCCCCCCCCCCCTCCTGAGCTGTACCGGGCAGCATGCCCTCAACATGGGGGGGTCAGGTGCTCTGGGGGAGCAAGGTTCAAGGCAGCGTTTACCCTATCCCAGACCGAGAGGGCGTGCCTCGTCAATGGAGAGGTGGTGTCTGACAGCCCCCTAAACTCCCTGGAGAGCCATGGTGCGTAGGCTAGGTTTCTTCCAGCTAAACACTTTTCAAGGGAGACCCAAAGCTTGGATTGTGTGTGGAACCGCCAGTTGAGGACCCTCTGCAGAGCGACCGCTCTATAATACCTCACTATGTCAGGGACTCCCAAACCTCCAGTCCACTTAGAGCGCTTCAATATCCGCATTGCTACGCGGGGCTTACGCGCATTCCACACAAACCCAGATAGCAAACTAGAAATTCGGGTGAAGAAAGCTCTCGGCAGAGGGATCGGCAACATTTGGAGAAAAAAGAGTACCCGTGGTAGAATAGTCATTTTGATAATATTTATGCGGCCTAGCCAGGTGAAGGCAGTCTTAGTCCACTGGGTCAGGTCACTCTTAATCGCAGCGAGAAGGGAGGGATAGTTAACTGCATACAGGGTGTCAAAGCGGTCAGTAAGTTGTATGCCTAGATATTTAGAGGAAGACTTGGCCCACGTGAAAGGAAAAGCATCCTGCAAGGAGACGGTTTGGGATTGAGACAATTTTACGGGGAGGCAACAACGTTTTGCCGAGGTGTCTGTGGGCCTTTTCCAAGGCTCTCCAGTGCCCCCCGCCTCTGGCCGCATGCGGTATTGCATGCCATCAAAGTCAATGCGGAAGGAATTATTTTAGTTCCCATTGACTTCAATGGGGAAACTCGCTTTGATTTGCAAGTACTTTGGATTACAAGCCTGGAACAGATTATCCTCGTTAACACAGGTTAGTCAGCAGAAGTCCTGGGAGGGGGGAGGGGACAGTTTTAAGAGTAGTCAGCGTTATCCCAGAATTCCACTTTTAAGGAGAAGTGGAGTCAGTCTGTCCTCAGCCACTCTATGGGTCAGACTCTCTCTGAAATGATTGGGAAATGCTTGCAGGCAGCCATGACACCTCTACAAGGTATGACATATATTTGGGTACGCTGTGTGGGGGGATGACAGAGATCATAGAGCGGGGTGTCCTCACTTACATGTCACGCTAAACACTCCTCGCCCTTCTCTCCAGGGAGAAGGAGGTCCATGGTAGGGTAGGATGTGTAACTAATCACAGAGATAACGATGGACAAGGGCACCAACACCGACCCCTTCCTCAGAAGAAGGCGGGGTGATAACACCTGTATAAAAGGGTAGGCACGGTGAGGAAAAACATCGGGACCAGAAGGATGAAAAGGGTTCTACCTGTAGGTGTTCCAGGAATGTGGAAGCCTCCCTACCCAGAGGCATCTCCCCCTGCCCCTGTAAAGAGCTGAGGAGCGAGGACTGGGAATTCTAATCCTAGGAGTAGGAAGGAATCTTCCTCAGAAAAGGATGTCTTCCAGTCGTCAGGCTCCCAGGACTTACCCGATCTCAGTGGTGTGCCCTGCCTTCTGACCCTTCCACTGATGGATAAATCCACGTGAGGAAGAAAGGCCATGAAAAACTGTACATGGGGGTCATTGGAAGAAAGGGACACCTTGGATCCAGGAAAGACATTGGATTCACAAATGGTACCGTCAGAACTGCCAAATGGATTGTAGAGGGCATTAGGAGGCACCCATGGATTGTAGAGGGCATTAGGAGGTGCCCATGGATTGTAGAGGGCATTAGGAGGTACCAATGGATTGTAGAGGGCATTAGGAGGCACCCATGGATTGCAGAGGGCATTAGGAGGCACCCATGGATTGTAGAGGACATTAGGAGGCGCCCATGGATTGCAGAGGACATTAGAAAGGCCCGTGGATTGTAGAGGACATTTGGAGGCGCCCATGGATTGTAGAAGGCATTAGGAGGCACCCATGGATTGTAGAGGACATTAGGAGGCACCCATGGATTGTAGAGGGTATTAGGCGGTACCCATGGATTGTAGAGGACATTAGGAGGGCCCATGGATTGTAGAGGACATTTGGAGGCGCCCATGGATTGTAGAGGACATTAGGAGGCGCCCATGGATTGTAGAGGACATTAGGAGGTGCCCATGGATTGTAGAGGACATTAGGAGGCGCCCATGGATTGTAGAGGACATTAGGAGTTGCCCATGGATTGTAGAGGACATTAGGAGGCGCCTATGGATTGTAGAGGGCATTAGGAGGCACCCAGGGATTGTAGAGGACATTAGGAGGTGCCCATGGATTGTAGAGGGCATTAGGAGGCACCCATGGATTGTAGAGGACATTAGGAGGAGCCCATGAATTGTAGAGGACATTAGGAGGTGCCCATGAATTGTAGAAGACATTAGGAGGCGCCCATGGATTGTATGGGGCATTAGGAGGTGCCCATGGATTGTAGATGACATTAGGAGGCGCCCATGGATTGTAGAGGACATTAGGAGGCGCCCATGGATTGTAGAGGACATAAGGAGGCACCCATGGATTGTAGAGGACATTAGGAGGCGCCTATGGATTGTAGAGGACATTAGGAGGCGCCCATGGATTGTATGGGGCATTAGGAGGCACCCATAGATTGTAGAGGACATTAGGAGGAGCCCATGAATTGTAGAGGACATTAGGAGGTGCCCATGAATTGTAGAAGACATTAGGAGGCGCCCATGGATTGTATGGGGCATTAGGAGGTGCCCATGGATTGTAGAGGACATTAGGAGGTGCCCATGGATTGTAGAGGACATTAGGAGGCGCCCATGGATTGTAGAGGACATTAGGAGGCGCCCATGGATTGTAGAGGACATTAGGAGGCGCCTATGGATTGTAGAGGGCATTAGGAGGCACCCAGGGATTGTAGAGGACATTAGGAGGCGCCCATGGATTGTAGAGGGCATTAGGAGGCACCCATGGATTGTAGAGGACATTAGGAGGAGCCCATGAATTGTAGAGGACATTAGGAGGTGCCCATGAATTGTAGAAGACATTAGGAGGCGCCCATGGATTGTATGGGGCATTAGGAGGTGCCCATGGATTGTAGATGACATTAGGAGGCGCCCATGGATTGTAGAGGACATTAGGAGGCGCCCATGGATTGTAGAGGACATAAGGAGGCACCCATGGATTGTAGAGGACATTAGGAGGCGCCTATGGATTTTAGAGGACATTAGGAGGCGCCCATGGATTGTATGGGGCATTAGGAGGCACCCATGGATTGTAGAGGACATTAGGAGGAGCCCATGAATTGTAGAGGACATTAGGAGGTGCCCATGAATTGTAGAAGACATTAGGAGGCGCCCATGGATTGTATGGGGCATTAGGAGGTGCCCATGGATTGTAGAGGACATTAGGAGGCGCCCATGGATTGTATGGGGCATTAGGAGGTGCCCATGGATTGTAGAGGACATTAGGAGGCGCCCATGGATTGTAGAGGACATTAGGAGGTGCCCATGGATTGTAGAGGACATTAGGAGGCGCCCATGGATTGTAGAGGACATTAGGAGGTGCCCATGGATTGTAGAGGACATTAGGAGGCGCCCATGGATTTTAGAGGACATTAGGAGGCGCCCATGGATTGTAGAGGGCATTAGGAGGTGCCCATGGATTGTAGAGGGCATTAGGAGGTACCAATGGATTGTAGAGGGCATTAGGAGGCACCCATGGATTGCAGAGGGCATTAGGAGGCACCCATGGATTGTAGAGGACATTAGGAGGCGCCCATGGATTGCAGAGGACATTAGAAAGGCCCGTGGATTGTAGAGGACATTTGGAGGCGCCCATGGATTGTAGAAGGCATTAGGAGGCACCCATGGATTGTAGAGGACATTAGGAGGCACCCATGGATTGTAGAGGGTATTAGGCGGTACCCATGGATTGTAGAGGACATTAGGAGGGCCCATGGATTGTAGAGGACATTTGGAGGCGCCCATGGATTGTAGAGGACATTAGGAGGCGCCCATGGATTGTAGAGGACATTAGGAGGTGCCCATGGATTGTAGAGGACATTAGGAGGCGCCCATGGATTGTAGAGGACATTAGGAGGCGCCCATGGATTGTAGAGGATATTAGGAGGCGCCTATGGATTGTAGAGGGCATTAGGAGGCACCCAGGGATTGTAGAGGACATTAGGAGGTGCCCATGGATTGTAGAGGGCATTAGGAGGCACCCATGGATTGTAGAGGACATTAGGAGGAGCCCATGAATTGTAGAGGACATTAGGAGGTGCCCATGAATTGTAGAAGACATTAGGAGGCGCCCATGGATTGTATGGGGCATTAGGAGGTGCCCATGGATTGTAGATGACATTAGGAGGCGCCCATGGATTGTAGAGGACATTAGGAGGCGCCCATGGATTGTAGAGGACATAAGGAGGCACCCATGGATTGTAGAGGACATTAGGAGGCGCCTATGGATTGTAGAGGACATTAGGAGGCGCCCATGGATTGTATGGGGCATTAGGAGGCACCCATAGATTGTAGAGGACATTAGGAGGAGCCCATGAATTGTAGAGGACATTAGGAGGTGCCCATGAATTGTAGAAGACATTAGGAGGCGCCCATGGATTGTATGGGGCATTAGGAGGTGCCCATGGATTGTAGAGGACATTAGGAGGTGCCCATGGATTGTAGAGGACATTAGGAGGCGCCCATGGATTGTAGAGGACATTAGGAGGCGCCCATGGATTGTAGAGGACATTAGGAGGCAACTATGGATTGTAGAGGGCATTAGGAGGCACCCAGGGATTGTAGAGGACATTAGGAGGCGCCCATGGATTGTAGAGGGCATTAGGAGGCACCCATGGATTGTAGAGGACATTAGGAGGAGCCCATGAATTGTAGAGGACATTAGGAGGTGCCCATGAATTGTAGAAGACATTAGGAGGCGCCCATGGATTGTATGGGGCATTAGGAGGTGCCCATGGATTGTAGATGACATTAGGAGGCGCCCATGGATTGTAGAGGACATTAGGAGGCGCCCATGGATTGTAGAGGACATAAGGAGGCACCCATGGATTGTAGAGGACATTAGGAGGCGCCTATGGATTTTAGAGGACATTAGGAGGCGCCCATGGATTGTATGGGGCATTAGGAGGCACCCATGGATTGTAGAGGACATTAGGAGGAGCCCATGAATTGTAGAGGACATTAGGAGGTGCCCATGAATTGTAGAAGACATTAGGAGGCGCCCATGGATTGTATGGGGCATTAGGAGGTGCCCATGGATTGTAGAGGACATTAGGAGGCGCCCATGGATTGTATGGGGCATTAGGAGGTGCCCATGGATTGTAGAGGACATTAGGAGGCGCCCATGGATTGTAGAGGACATTAGGAGGTGCCCATGGATTGTAGAGGACATTAGGAGGCGCCCATGGATTGTAGAGGACATTAGGAGGTGCCCATGGATTGTAGAGGACATTAGGAGGTGCCCATGGATTTTAGAGGACATTAGGAGGCGCCCATGGATTGTAAAGGACATTAGGAGGCGCCTATGGATTGTAGAGGGCATTAGGAGGCACCCATGGATTGTAGAGGACATTAGGAGGCGCCCATGGATTGTAGAGGGCATTAGGAGGCACCCATGGATTGTAGAGGACATTAGGAGGAGCCCATGAATTGTAGAGGACATTAGGAGGTGCCCATGAATTGTAGAAGACATTAGGAGGCGCCCATGGATTGTATGGGGCATTAGGAGGTGCCCATGGATTGTAGAGGACATTAGGAGGTGCCCATGGATTGTAGAGGACATAAGGAGGCGCCCATGGATTGTAGAGGGCATTAGGAGGCACCCATGGATGGTAGAGGGCATTAGGAGGCACCCATGGATTGTAGAGGACATTAGGAGGCGCCCATGGATTGTAGAGGACATTAGGAGGCGCCTATGGATTGTAAAGGACATTAGGAGGCGCCCATGGATTGTATGGGGCATTAGGAGGCACCCATGGATTGTAGAGGACATTAGGAGGCGCCCATGGATGTAGAGGACATTAGGAGGCGCCTATGGATTGTAGAGGACATTAGGAGGCGCCCATGGATTGTATGGGGCATTAGGAGGCACCCATGCATTGTAGAGGACATTAGGAGGCGCCCATGGATTGTAGAGGACATTTGGAGGCGCCCATGGATTGTAGAGGACATTAGGAGGCTAGGGGTTATTAGTGCGTCCGCTGACACCAATGCTGGGGGTTATTAGTGCGTCCGCTGACACCAATGTTGGGGGTTATTAGTGTGTCCGCTGACACCAATGCTGGGGGTTATTAGTGCGTCCGCTGGCACCAATGCCAGGGGTTATTAGTGCGTTCGCTGACACCAATGCCGGGGGTTATTAGTGTGTCCGCTGACACCAATGCCGGGGGTTATTAGTGCGTTTGCTGAAACCAATGCTGGGGGTTATTAGTGCGTCCGCTGACACCAATGCTGGGGGTTAGTGCGTCCGCTGACACCAATGCTGGGGGTTAGTGCGTCCGCTGACACCAATGCTGGGGGTTAGTGCGTCCGCTGACACCAATGCTGGGGGTTAGTGCGTCTGCTGACACCAATGCTGGGGTTATTAGTGCATCCACTGACACCAATGCTGGGGGTTATTAGTGCGTCTGCTGACACCAATGCTGGGGGTTATTAGTGCGTCCGCTAACACCAATGCCGGGGGTTATTAGTGCGTACGCTGACACCAATGTTGGGGGTTATTAGTGCGTCCGCTGACACCAATGTTGGGGGTTATTAGTGTGTCTGCTGACACCAATGCTGGGGGTTATTAGTGCATCCGCTGACACCAAAGCCGGGGGTTATTAGTGCGTTCGCTGACACCAATGCCGGGGGTTATTAGTGTGTCCTCTGACCAGAGGCGTATCTAGTGAAAATGGCGCCTATGGCAAGCACTGAAACTGCGCCCCTGTCAAAACATTTGAAACCCATCTTTCAGATAATACTGTCAGTATATACATGTATATAGAGAACAGTGGGTTAGTTGTTGGGGCCTCTCTTGGTTTGAATCTGGGCCAGGAAGCTATCTGTATGTTCTCTTGGTGTGGGCACACTCCAAAGCCATGCTGGTAGGTGATTGCCCCCTTCTGTATGAAGTGGCAATGTACATGGGTGATCACATTCTGCATGCCACCCCCCATGCCTGAAAAATTATCCAAAATGAGCGCTGGCCCAAAATCTGGCAAGAGCTGGCTGGACAGGACTGAATGGAAGTATACATAGATATGTGTAGGGTCCTCTATGATTGTAAGGTCAGTGTAGAATATGATTAGCCATGTACACTGCCAGTCTGTACACAGGGTACAATTCACCTACCTGCATGTGTTTGGAGTGGAAGAGGAACCCCACTGGGAGAACATGCTAACTCCATGTGGCTAGTGTCCTGGGCAAGGGTGGAGCCCAGTATATATATATATATATATATATATATATATATATATATAATGGGGTAGACATTGGTGAAGTACCTGCCAGGTTAGGTGCTACAGTGCCAGGTTAGGTGCTATAGTGCCAGGTTAGGTGGTATATTGTGCCAGGTTAGGTGGTATATTGTGCCAGGTTAGGTGGTATATTATGTCAGGTTAGGTGGTATATTATGTCAGGTTAAGTGGTATATTATGTCAGGTTAGGTGGTATATTATGTCAGGTTAAGTGGTATATTATGTCAGGTTAGGTGGTATATTATGTCAGGTTAAGTGGTATATTATGTCAGGTTAGGTGGTATATTATGTCAGGTTAGGTGATATATTATGCCAGGTTAGGTTATATTATGTCAGGTTAGGTGGTATATTATGCCAGGTTAGGTTATATTATGTCAGGTTAGGTTATATTATGCCAGGTTAGGTGGTATATTATGCCAGGTTAGGTGGTATATTATGCCAGGTTAGGTGGTATATTATGTTAGGTGGTATATTATGCCAGGTTAGGTGGTATATTATGTTAGGTGGTATATTGTGCCAGGTTAGGTTATATTATGCCAGGTTAGGTGGTATATTATGTCAGGTTAAGTGGTATATTATGTCAGGTTAGGTGGTATATTATGTCAGGTTAGGTGATATATTATGCCAGGTTAGGTTATATTATGTCAGGTTAGGTGGTATATTATGCCAGGTTAGGTTATATTATGTCAGGTTAGGTGGTATATTATGCCAGGTTAGGTTATATTATGTCAGGTTAGGTTATATTATGTCAGGTTAGGTGGTATATTATGCCAGGTTAGGTGGTATATTATGCCAGGTTAGGTGGTATATTATGTTAGGTGGTATATTGTGCCAGGTTAGGTTATATTATGCCAGGTTAGGTGGTATATTATGTTAGGTGGTATATTGTGCCAGGTTAGGTGGTATATTATGCCAGGTTAGGTTATATTATGCCAGGTTAGGTGGTGTATTATGCTAGTGGTATAATGCCAGAGTAAATACATGACAACACGAATAGATAAGATAATGCTGGTCCTGTTCCCCTCTTCCTCTATCACCTGCACTAAAAGTCTAAATGAACACATGTCTGTCTCTGCTGCTGCAGAACCTCCTTCTCCCCCCCTCTGAAGTAAAGAAGGAAAGAAAAAAAACTCACATGGGTGCTGACATGCTGAGGTCTGATTATGGCTTCTTCTTCTTCCTGTAACTGATGTCAAAATGTGGCGCGTGGGAAGGGAAGAGGGAGGGGCTGCAGCATGGGCAAAGTATTATTGGCTAACAGTGAAATGAGATGCAAATATCTCCCCTCCTCCCTGTGATGGTCGGCACTCGGCACTGGCAGTCGGGACACTGAGATTATAATCATGCAGCTGTGAATCTTACTGCTGTGCTGTGAGCTCTTCTCCACACAGTACAGGTTGGAGATCTTCTGCTGGAGCTGGCTCTGCCTTTTGTCATTATGACAAGCAGGAGCCCCGACACTGAGGAACAGGGATGGACTGAGACCAAAGTTTGGCCCTGGACTTTATCCAGACCGGCCCACTTTATGTTTGCAAACAAGAACAAACAAGTAGCATAACATAAAGGAGTCCTCACTCACCTCTTTTATTATTTCACTTATTCTCCTCTGTATTTTCCTCATTCTTCTCACATCACTGCATGAAGTGGAGGGCGAGCTGCGCAGCCATTACTTTGACAGGCTGTCACTGAAACTGGCCCACTGAGCCATCGGCCCACCGGGAAACTCCCTGTAGTCCCTATGGCCAGTCCATGCCTGCTGAGGAATGGAGGATCGGCAATTGTAGAGAGATTCTCTGTGTTCTATCCCTCCATCAGCTTACAGGAGGGAGGAAGGGAGATAAGAAGAGTGATTTTCTGTGTGTAATTTTCGGGGTGGGTTCACAGCTGCGCAACAACTCTGCTCTTTCTCCCACATGCAGCCACTTCCTCCCGCTCACCTGTGTACACCGCACGGCCGCGGACTGAATAGTGAGCGCCCACCCTGCAGGGAGAACATTGTGGTGTGCCGAAGGGGGGAGTCACCTCACTAACACACTAAACACACTTTACCAGCCTTTCCCGAGAATGGAGCGGTGCGCCTGTGTGTTCTGCTGGTAGTCATCTGAACAGCGTGTAGACTGACAGCTACTCACCAGCGCCCCCTTCATGTGTGCGCCTATGGCACTAGCCATGCCTGCCATACCGTAGATACGCCACTGCCTCTGACACCAATGCCGGGGGTTATTAGTGCGTTTGCTGAAACCAATGCTGGGGGTTATTAGTGCGTCCGCTGACACCAATGCTGGGGGTTATTAGTGCGTCCGCTGACACCAATGCTGGGGGTTAGTGCGTCCGCTGACACCAATGCTGGGGGTTAGTGCGTCCGCTGACACCAATGCTGGGGGTTAGTGCGTCCGCTGACACCAATGCTGGGGGTTAGTGCGTCTGCTGACACCAATGCTGGGGTTATTAGTGCATCCACTGACACCAATGCTGGGGGTTATTAGTGCGTCCCCTGACACCAATGCTGGGGGTTATTAGTACGTCCGCTGACACCATGGATTGTAGAGGACATTAGGAGGCTCCCATGGATTGTAGAGGGCATTAGGAGGCACCCATGGATTGTAGAGGACATTAGGAGGAGCCCATGGATTGTAGAGGACATTAGGAGGCGCCTATGGATTGTAGAGGACACTAGGAGGCGCCCATGGATTGTATGGGGCATTAGGAGGCACCCATGGATTGTAGAGGACATTAGGAGGCTAGGGGTTATTAGTGCGTCCGCTGACACCCATGCTGGGGGTTATTAGTGCGTCCGCTGACACCAATGTTGGGGGTTATTAGTGTGTCCGCTGACACCAATGCTGGGGGTTATTAGTGCGTCCGCTGACACCAATGCCGGGGGTTATTAGTGCGTTCGCTGACACCAATGCCGGGGGTTATTAGTGCGTTTGCTGAAACCAATGCAGGGGGTTATTAGTGCGTCCGCTGACACCCATGCTGGGGGGTTATTAGTGCGTCCGCTGACACCCATGCTGGGGGTTATTAGTGCGTCCGCTGACACCAATGCTGGGGGTTAGTGCGTCTGCTGACACCAATGCTGGGGTTATTAGTGCATCCACTGACACCAATGCTGGGGGTTATTAGTGCGTCTGCTGACACCAATGCTGGGGGTTATTAGTGCGTCCGCTGACACCAATGCTGGGGGTTATTAGTGTGTCCTCTGACACCAATGCTGGGGGTTATTAGTGCATCCGCTGACACCAATGCCGGGGGTTATTAGTGCGTTCGCTGACACCAATGCCGGGGGTTATTAGTGCGTTTGCTGAAACCAATGCTGGGGGTTATTAGTGCGTCCGCTGACACCCATGCTGGGGGTTATTAGTGCGTCTGCTGACACCAATGCTGGGGGTTAGTGCGTCCGCTGACACCAATGCTGGGGGTTAGTGCGTCCGCTGACACCAATGCTGGGGGTTAGTGCGTCTGCTGACACCAATGCTGGGGTTATTAGTGCATCCACTGACACCAATGCTGGGGGTTATTAGTGCGTCCCCTGACACCAATGCTGGGGGTTATTATTGCGTCCGCTGACACCAATGCTGGGGGTTATTAGTGCGTCTGCTGACACCAATGCTGGGGGTTATTAGTGCGTCCGCTAACACCAATGCTGGGGGTTATTAGTGCGTCCGCTGACACCAATGCAGGGGGTTATTAGTGCGTCCGCTGACAACAATGCCGGGGGTTATTAGTGCGTTCGCTGACACCAATGCCGGTGGTTATTAGTGCGTTTGCTGAAACCAATACTGGGGGTTATTAGTGCGTCCGCTGACACCAATGCTGGGGGTTATTAGTGCGTCCGCTGACACCCATGCTGGGGGTTATTAGTGTGTCCGCTGACACCAATGCTGGGGGTTATTAGTGCGTCCGCTGACACCAATGCTGGGGGTTAGTGCGTTCGCTGACACCAATGCCGGGGGTTATTAGTGCGTTTGCTGAAACCAATGCTGGGGGTTAATAGTGTGTTCGCTGACACCAATGCTGGGGGTTATCAGTGCGTCCACTGACACCCATGCTGGGGGTTATTAGTGTGTCCGCTGACACCAATGCTGGGGGTTATTAGTGCGTTTGCTTACACCAGTGCTGGGGGTTATTAGTGCGGCGTCCGCTGACACCCATGCTGGGGGTTATTAGTGCGTCCACTGACACCAATGCTGGGGGTTAGTGCGTCCGCTGACACCAATGCTGGGGGTTAGTGCGTCCGCTGACACCAATGCTGGGGGTTAATTGTGTGTCCGCTGACACCAATGCTGGGGGTTATTAGTGCGCCCGCTGACACCAATGCTGGGGGTTATTAGTGCGTCCGCTGACACCAATGCTGGGGGTTATTAGTGCATCCGCTGACACCAATGCTGGGGGTTATTAGTGCATCCGCTGACACCAATGCTGGGGGTTATTAGTGCTTCCGCTGACGCCAATGCTGGGGGTCATTAGTGCGTCTGCTGACACCAATGCTGGGGGTTTTCTAGTGCGTCCGCTGACACCAATGCTGGGGGTTATTAGTGCGTCCGCTGACACCAATACTGGGGGTTATTAGTGCGTCCGCTGACACCAATGCTGGGGGTTATTAGTGCGTCTGCTGACACCAATGCTGGGGGTTATTAGTGCGTCCGCTGACACCAATGCCGGGGGTTATTAATGCGTCCGCTGACACCAATGCTGGGGGTTATTAGTGCGTCCGCTGACACCAATGCTGGGGGTTATTAGTGCGTCCGATGACACCAATGCTGGGGGTTATTAGTGCGTCCGCTGACACCAATGCTGGGGGTTATTAGTGCGTCCGATGACACCAATGCTGGGGGTTATTAGTGCGTCCGCTGACACCAATGCTGGGGGTTATTAGTGGGTCCGCTGACACCCATGCTGGGGGTTATTAGTGCGTCCACTGACACCAATGCTGGGGGTTATTAGTGCGTCCGCTGACACCAATGCTGGGGGTTATTAGTGCGTCCGCTGACACCAATGCTGGGGGTTATTAGTGCGTCCGCTGACACCAATGCCCGGGGTTATTAGTGCTTCCGCTGTCACCAATGCTGGGGTTATTAGTGTGTCTGCTGGCACCAATGCTGGGGGTTATTAGTTTGTCTGCTGACACCAATGCTGGGGGTTATTAGTGCGTCCACTGACATCAATGCTGGGGGTTATTAGTGCGTCTGCTGACACCAATACTGGGGGTTATTAGTGCATCCGCTGACACCAATGCCGGGGTTATTAGTGCGTCCGCTGACACCAATACTGGGGGTTATTAGTGCGTCCACTGACACCAATGCTGGGGGTTATTAGTGCGTCCGCTGACACCAATACTGGGGGTTATTAGTGCGTCCGCTGACACCAATACTGGGGGTTATAAGTGCGTCTGCTGACACCAATGCTGGGGGTTATTAGTGCGTCCACTGACATCAATGCTGGGGGTTATTAGTGCGTCTGCTGACACCAATACTCTGGGTTATTAGTGCGTCCGCATAGTGATTTCCAACCAGGTCACAGCCAGGAAGGGATCACATGGCCCCTATGGTAGGTTCATAGTGCTCTCCGACCAGGACCAGTGCTGCAAGGCTCACCACTAAGCCTCTGTGTTGCCCATATGCGGCCTCTGCTCTCTAAGGCCCGCCCCCGCTGTGTAGGGTATATCAGTAATGTCAATCGTTTTGTTTGTCCACTTACATTGATAGTTGGTGATTCAGAAACTCCACTTTCATTCTTTATTCCACCGCTAATCTATAGTCAGCATTGACCTTGTAGGGCGATTTTCTCTCTGAGGACTCCAAGTATTGGAGATTGCGTTGGCCGGGAATCGAACCCCGGTCATCTGCTTAGAAAGCAGCTGTGCTAACCACTGCACCACCAACGCAAAGGTAGCATGTAGTGTGGAAGGAAACCGAAGTACCCGGACGAAACCCACGCAAGCACAGGGAGAACATGCAAACTCCATGCAGATAGTGTCCTGGTTAGGATTTGAACCAAGGACCCAAGTGCTGCAAAGCTCACCACTAAGCCTCTGTGCTGCTCATATGCGGGCCTCTGTTCTCTAAGGCCCGCCCCCGCTGAGCGGGGTACATCAGTGATGTCCACTAAACACACCTCCAGAAGAAATCCAAACTTCTCCTAATCTACAATATATAACACTCCTATAATAAGACACACCCCAAATAACAAAGATGGGTGTACAGTGGTCCCCAAATTAGAATGGGGAAGCACAGGTGTTCCCAGTATCCCATGTAGACAGTCCCATTGCTGTCAACTGTACCCAATGTGACCTCTCTGTGGGTGCCGGTGCACGGCCCCGAACGCACCCAGGGTACGTCCGCACAACTGCACCCACATGAATGTCCTTTTTGGGGTAAGTGCAGCCCCCACACAGGGTACAGATTCATACACCCCGTGTGAGTGAGGCCTTGGACTTCTCCATGAAGGACCTCACTGGTGGGAAGACTTCTCATTTCTCCAGCAGAGAAAGCTGGAAAGACTCCTCCCACCTCTGAAGACAAAAAGAGTTCCAACCTCCCATCATAGCCGGTCCAACACACGCCTCGAATATACCGGCCTCCAACCTCCCTCATAGCCGCTCCAACACACGCCTCAAATATACCGGCCTCCAAACTCCCTCATCGCCGTCCAACACACGCCTCGAATATAGCGGCCTCCAACCTCCCATCATAGCCGATCCAACACACACCTTGAATATACCGGCCTCCAACTTCCCTCATAGCTGGTCCAACACATGCCTCGAATTGGCGTCCGCTGACACCAATGCTGGGGGTTATTAGTGCGTCCGCTGACACCAATGCTGGGGGTTATTAGTGCGTCCGCTGACACCAATGCTGGGGGTTATTAGTGGGTCCGCTGACACCAATGCTGGGGGTTATTAGTGCATCCGCTGAAACCAATGCTGGGGGTTATTAGTGCGTCCGCTGACACCAATACTGGGGGTTATTAGTGCGTCCGCTAAAACCAATGCTGGGGGTTATTAGTGTGTCCGCTGACACCAATGCTGGGGGATATTAGTGCGTCCGCTGACACCAATGCTGGGGGTTATTAGTGCGTCCCCTGACACCAATGCTGGGGGTTATTAGTGCGTCCGCTGACACCAATTCTGGGGGTTATTAGTGAGTCCGCTGACACCAATGCTGGGGGTATATTAGTGTGTCCGCTGACACCAATGCTGGGGGTTATTAGTGTGTCCGCTGACACCAATGCTGGGGGTTATTAGTGCGTCCGCTGACACTAATGCTGGGGGTTATTAGTGCGTCCGCTGACACCAATGCCGGGGGTTATTAGTGTGTCCGCTGACACCAATGCTGGGGGTTATTAGTGCGTTGCTGAAACCAATGCTGGGGGTAATTAGTGCGTCCACTGACACCCATGCTGGGGGTTAATTGTGTGTCCGCTGACACCAATGCTGGGGGTTATTAGTGCGTCCGCTGACACCCATTCTGGGGGTTATTAGTGCGTCCGCTGACACCAATGCTGGGGGTAAGTGCGTCCGCTGACACCAATGCTGGAGGTTAGTGCGTCCGCTGACACCGATGCTGGGGGTTAGTGCGTCCGCTGACACCAATGCTGGGGGTTATTAGTGCGTCCGCTGACACCAATGCTGGGGGTTATTAGTGCGTCCGCTGACACCCATGCTGGGGGTTATTAGTGCGTCCGCTGACACCAATGCTGGGGGTTAGTGCGTCCGCTGACACCCATGCTGGGGGTTAATTGTGTGTCCGCTGACACCAATGCTGGGGGTTATTAGTGCGTCCGCTGACACCCATTCTGGGGGTTATTAGTGCGTCCGCTGACACCAATGCTGGGGGTAAGTGCGTCCGCTGACACCAATGCTGGAGGTTAGTGCGTCCGCTGACACCGATGCTGGGGGTTAGTGCGTCCGCTGACACCAATGCTGGGGGTTATTAGTGCGTCCGCTGACACCAATGCTGGGGGTTATTAGTGCGTCCGCTGACACCCATGCTGGGGGTTATTAGTGCGTCCGCTGACACCAATGCTGGGGGTTAGTGCGTCCGCTGACACCAATGCTGGGGGTTAATAGTGTGTACGCTGACACCAATGCTGGGGGTTATTAGTGCGTCCGCTGACACCAATGCTGGGGGTTATTAGTGCATCCGCTGACACCAATGCTGGTGGCTATTAATGCTTCCGCTGACACCATTGCTGGGGGTTATTAGTGCGTCTGCTGACACCAATGCTGGGGGTTATTTGTGCGTCCTCTGACATAAATGCTGGGGGTTATTAGTGCGTCTGCTGACACCAATGCCGGGGGTTATTAGTGCGTCCGCTGACACCCATGCCGGGGGTTATTAGTGCGTCCGCTGACACCCATGCTGGGGGTTATTAGTGTGTCCCCTGACACCAATGCTGGGGGTTATTAGTGCGTCTGCTGAAACCAATGCTGGGGGTTATTAGTGCGTCCGCTGTCACCAATGCTGGGGGTTATTAGTGCGTCCACTGACACCAATGCTGGGGGTTATTAGTGCGTCTGCTGACACCAATGCCGGGGGTTATTAGTGCGTCCGCTGACACCAATGCTGGGGGTTATTAGTGCGTCCGCTGACACCAATGCTGGGGGTTATTAGTGCATCCGCTGACACCAATGCTGGGGGTTATTAGTGGGTCCGCTGACACCAATGCTGGGGGTTATTAGTGCATCCGCTGAAACCAATGCTGGGGGTTATTAGTGCGTCCGCTGACACCAATACTGGGGGTTATTAGTGCGTCCGCTAAAACCAATGCTGGGGGTTATTAGTGCGTCCGCTGACACCAATGCGGGGGGTTATTAGTGCATCCGCTGACACCAATGCTGGGGGTTATTAGTGCGTCCCCTGACACCAAAGCTGGGGGTTATTAGTGCGTCCGCTGACACCAATTCTGGGGGTTATTAGTGAGTCCGCTGACACCAATGCTGGGGGTTATTAGTGTGTCCGCTGACACCAATGCTGGGGGTTATTAGTGTGTCCGCTGACACCAATGCTGGGGGTTATTAGTGCGTCCGCTGACACCAATGCCGGGGGTTATTAGTGCGTCCGCTGACACCAATGCCGGGGGTTATTAGTGTGTCCGCTGACACCAATGCTGGGGGTTATTAGTGCGTCTGCTGACACCAATGCCCGGGGTTATTAGTGCGTCCGCTGACATCAATGCTGGGGGTTATTAGTGCGTCTGCTGACACCAATACTGTGGGTTATTATTGCGTCCGCATAGTGATTTCCAACCAGGTCACAGCCAGGAAGGGATCACATGGCCCCTATGGTAGGTTCATAGTGCTCTCCGACCAGGACCAGTGCTGCAAGGCTCACCACTAAGCCTCTGTGTTGCCCATATGCGGCCTCTGCTCTCTAAGGCCCGCCCCCGCTGTGTAGGGTATATCAGTAATGTCAATCGTCTTGTTTGTCCACTTACATTGATAGTTGGTGATTCAGAAACTCCACTTTCATTCTTTATTCCACCGCTAATCTATAGTCAGCATTGACCTTGTATGGCGCTTTTCTCTCTGAGGACTCCAAGTATTGGAGATTGCGTTGGCCGGGAATCAAACCCCGGTCATCTGCTTAGAAAGCAGCTGTGCTAACCACTGCACCACCAACGCAAAGGTAGCATGTAGTGTGGAAGGAAACCGGAGTACCCGGACGAAACCCACGCAAGCACAGGGAGAACATGCAAACTCCATGCAGATAGTGTCCTGGTTAGGATTTGAACCAAGGACCCAAGTGCTGCAAAGCTCACCACTAAGCCTCTGTGCTGCCCATATGCGGGCCTCTGTTCTCTATGTCCACTAAACACACCTCCAGAAGAAATCCAAACTTCTCCTAATCTACAATATATAACACTCCTATAATAAGACACACCCCAAATAACAAAGATGGGTGTACAGTGGTCCCCAAATTAGAATGGGGAAGCTCAGGTGTTCCCAGCATCCCATGTAGACAGTCCCATTGCTGTCAACTGTACCCAATGTGACCTCTCTGTGGGTGCCGGTGCACGGCCCCGAACGCACCCAGGGTACGTCCGCTCAACTGCACCCACATGGATGTCCTTTTTGGGTAAGTGCAGCCCCCACACAGGGTACAGATTCATACACCCCGTGTGAGTGAGGCCTTGGACTTCTCCATGAAGGACCTCACTGGTGGGAAGACTTCTCATTTCTCCAGCAGAGAAAGCTGGAAAGACTCCTCCCACCTCTGAAGACAAAAAGAGTTCCAACCTTCCATCATAGCCGGTCCAACACACGCCTCGAATATACCAGCCTCCAACCTCCCTCATAGCCGTCCAACACACGCCTCGAATATAGCGGCCTCCAACCTCCCATCATAGCCGGTCCAACACACGCCTTGAATATACCGGCCTCCAACTTCCCTCATAGCTGGTCCAACACATGCCTCGAATATACCGGCCTCCAACCTCCTATCATAGCCGGTCCAACACACGCCTCGAATATACTGGCCTCCAACCTTCCATCATAGCCGGTCCAATACATGCCTCGAATATACCGGCCTCCAACCTCCCATCATAGCCGGTCCAACACACGCCTCGAATGTACCGGCCTCCAACCTCCCATCATAGCCGGTCCAACACACGCCTCGAATATACCAGCCTCCATCCTCCCATTATAGGCGGTCCAACACACACCTCGAATATCCCGGCCTCCAACCTCCCCTCATAGGCGGTCCAACACACGCCTCAAAAATATACCGGCCTCCAATCTCCCATCAAAGCCGGTCCAACACACGCCTTTAATATACCGGCCTCCAACCAGCCTTAAAAACATACCGGCCTCCAACCTCCTCATATAGCCGGTCCAACACACGCCTTAAAAACATAGGTTTTCCCTAGGGTGTCAAAAATCCTTGCACCAGCCCAGTGTCTGATGGTGCACTGGTTGTCCTACTGGAAGGACGGACCTATTGTATGATCACCACAATATATATGAAGTATATCGGCTTTCAGGGCCAGTAGATGTTACTCTGGTTCTACAACCAGGGTGTGGCTCCTGGTCTCCCCCTCTCTGAAGGTACGCCATTACTTGTGTAGTTGCAGAGGATCTCCCCCCCCCCAAGGGGGCAAATGCTGGGAAGGGTTTAAATGCAGCCCCGATCTGGTAGATGTTGGATATCGAGGAGGAGACCGCAGCACCCGGAGGAAACCCATGCATGCACAAGAAGAACATACAAACTCCTTGCAGCTGGTGTCCTGGTCAAGATTTGAACCATGAACCCCAGTTCTACAAGGCCCACCACTAAGCCTCTGTGTTGCCCATATGCGGCCTCTGCTTTCTAAGGCCCGCCCCCGCTGTGTAGTGTATATCAGTAATGTCAATCGCCTTGTTTGTCCACTTACATTGATAGTTGGTGATTCAGAAACTCCACACATTTGTTTCATTCTTTATTCCACCGCTAATCTATACTCAGCACTGACCTTGTATAACGTTTTTCTCTCTGAGGACTCCAAGTATTGGAGATTGCGTTGGCCGGGTATCGAACCCAGGTCATCTGCTTAGAAAGCAGCGGTGCTAACCACTGCACCACCAACGCAAAGTTAGCATGTAGTGTGGAAGGAAACCGGAGTACCCAGAGGAAACCCACGCAAGCACAGGGAGAACATGCAAACTCCATGTAGATAGTGTCCTGGTTAGGATTTGAACCAAGGACCCAGTGCTGCAAAGCTCACCACTAAAGCTCTCTGCTGCCCATATGCGGGCCTCTGTTCTCTAAGGCCCGCCCCCACTGAGCGGGGTACATCAGTGATGTCCACTAAACACACCTCCAGAAGAAATCCAAACTTCTCCTAATCTACAATATATAACACTCCTATAATAAGACACACCCCAAATAACAAAGATGGGGTACAGTGGTCCCCAAATTAGAATGGGGAAGCACAGGTGTTCCCAGCATCCCGTGTAGACAGTCCCATTGCTGTCAACTGTACCCAATGTGACCTCTCTGTGGGTGCCGGTGCACGGGCCCGAACACACCCAGGGTACGTCCGCGCAACTTCACCTACATGGATGTCCTTTTTGGGGTAAGTGCAGCCCCCACACAGGGTACAGATTCATACACCCCGTGTGAGTGAGGCCTTGGACTTCTCCATAAAGGACCTCACTGGTGGGAAGACTTCTCATTTGTCCAGCAGAGAAAGCTGGAAAGACTCCTCCTACCTCTGAAGACAAAAGGAGTTCCAACCTCCCATCATAGCCGGTCCAACACACGCCTCAAATATACCGGTCTCCAACCTCCCTCATAGCCGTCCAACACACGCCTCGAATATACCGGCCTCCAACCTCCCATCATAGCCTGGTCCAACACACGCCTTGAATATACCGGCCTCCAACTTCCCTCATAGCTGGTCCAACACACGCCTCGAATATCCCGTCCTCCAACCTCCCCTCATAGCCGGTCCAACACACGCCTCGAAAATATACCAGCCTCCAACCTCCCATCATAGCCGGTCCAACACACGCCTTGAATATACCGGCCTCCAACAGGCCTTAAAACCATACGGGCCTCCAACCTCCTCATATAGCCGGTCCAACACACGCCTTAAAAACATAGGTTTTCCCTAGGGTGTCAAAAATCCTTGCACTGGTTGTCCTACTGGAAGGACGGACCTATTGTATGATCACCACAATATATATGAAGTATATCGGCTTTCAGGGCCAGTAGATGTTACTCTGGTTCTACAACCAGGGTGTGGCTCCTGGTCTCCCCCTCTCGGAAGGTACGCCATTACTTGTGTAGATGCAGAGGATCTCTCCCCCCAAGGGGGCAAATGCTGGGAAGGGTTTAAACGCAGCCCCGATCTGGTAGATGTTGGATATCGAGGAGGAAACCGCAGCACCGGGGGAAACCCACGCATGCACAAGAAGAACATACAAACTCCATGCAGCTAGTGTCCTGGTCAGGATTTGAACCATGAACCCCAGTTCTACAAAGCTCACCACTAAGCCTCTGTGTTGCCCATATGCGGCCTCTGCTTTCTAAGGCCCGCCCCTGCTGTGTAGGGTATATCAGTAATGTCAATCGCCTTGTGCTGCCCATTCTCTCTCCTCTGTCCCCTTGTCACATGACTGGAGGGAGGAAGAAGATGTAGTTTGTTTGAGTGAGGACCTTATAATTACTATCCAGTGACATCTATCTTGGGCTGACAGCACCATTGGAGGACATCTGGATCCCTCTGTGATTACACACTCGGTACCCCTGTAGGGGTTATTGGCTCTGGTGAGTGGGGAACCTGGTGGGGGAGCACCGGACCACAGCGATACCACCCATCTGCACATCTGATGAAATTACGTATCTAGGATTGCTGCACATTTTTCAGCACAGGCGTACCTTGCATAGCACACCCACCGGGAACTGGGCTGAGACCACCAAACTCAATTCACATGAAGTCGAGACCGGGAGCCGAACCCTTGGCTGCAGAGGTGAATGGCTTGTCAGCGCAGTGCCAATCACGTTGAGCCACCACAGCTCCTGAAAAAAAAAATTGAATTTTGACATGAATGTAGACTACCTGCTCGCTGCGATCCTGGTAAAAGGCCACAAAGGGACCGCGGCTTCGGCCTAGTCCACAGCCTTTTCACCAGGAACGCAGCGGACTAAACTGAATTTGCGGCCTCGCCTAAAAACTTTGCACCGGTGCGGCGTCCACAGGGAAAAACTTGATTCGTATCGTGAATTGAGTTTTTTTTTGTTTTTTTAATCGCAGATTTTTTTGTTGGCCTAAAATCGGCCAGCTCTAATTGCATGTCATAGAATTCAATGCGGAATGAATTATCTTCATTTTCATTGACTTCTATGGGGAAACTCGCTTTGATATGCGAGTGCTTTGGATTACAAGCATTCTTCTGGAATGGATTATCCTGGTATTCCAAGGTTCCTCTCAGTGAAACCTCAGATTGCGAGTAATGCGGTTTAACGAGCGTTTCGAAATACGAGCATTTTTTTTCTGACTCGCTTTTCTCGCTAAAAAACTAGCAGGATTCAAGCCTCTGGTGTGCAGTACTGCATTTGGCCAGAGGTGCGGAGGCGCTGGAGCCGATTGGAAACGCTCAGTTCCAGTTTCCGAGTTTAGCAGCGCTCTCCCTGAGTATTTCTCTCCGGCACCCCCCACCTCTGGCCACATGCGGTATTGCATCCCATTGAAGTCAATGCTGAACAAATTATCTTAGTTTCCATTGACTTCAATGGGGAAAATCGCTTTGATATGCAAGTGCTTTGGATTACAACCATTCTCCTGGAACCGATTATACTTGTAATCCGAGGTTCCAATGTACTTAACTGAACCCCGTCTAGATCCAGTGAGATGTTGCAGCAGTGTCTCCGCTGCTCGGGACTCCTGTCCTTATTGGCAGCAGTACGCCGCCATTGGCTCAAGTCAGTCAGCCAATGAGGAGAGCTTTCATATTATGCATGGAAGGTGAGGTAACAGGATTTACCCCGAAACGGTTACCGCCCCTTCTATAATATGAAAGTGGAACTTTATTATTTTATTATATATTTTTTAAAATAAATATTCTTTGTGTGGCGATCCCGCCTCCTTTCCTCTGTGCAAGGTTTTGGGGGTTCTAACTAGAGGTCGACCGATATGGGTTTTTCTCTGGCCGATGCGATATTTAGAAATCGGGGGGGGCGATATATAATGCCGATTTTGTGCGGCCGATATTTTAGGCCAACTAATTGATTATTAAAATAATTGTTAGTTGCAGCCCTAGTGTAAACAGAGGGCCGCCCTGTGCTGGGTGTACTAAGATGGCCGCGGCCCCCGGAGCTAGGCCGACGCCGTGGCGGCAATCCGCCGATCAGTGTGCTGATCCAAAGGGAGTGATCCGTGGCACCACTTGCCATGTTAAATATTGGCCGATATATCGGTAGACCTCTAGTTCTAATAAAAAAAATACAGATTTAAACTTGTAGACAAAAAGTCCCTAAAAAAGGCGGGGGGTTAAAAGAGAAGAAAATGTTTTTATGATTTATTTTTCTTGCAGTGTTTTTGTGCCGCGGTGTCCCTGGTCACACTCTCACACCTCTTATTACATTCCTTGGCCGTGTACACACGGCAGAGATCCTCGACGGGCAGAACACATCGTTCCGCCCGTCGAGGCTCTCTGCCGGCCGTCGAAATCGGCGACCCGCCCGTCGGGAATGGCAACCAGCCATTCATCCAGGCGGGCCGTCGAGGAAATAGAGAGCGTGCTCTCTATTTCTGCTCGACGGGCTTCCCGACGGGAAGCTCGCCGAGACCGTACCCACGGCTGAGGTCCTCGCTGGAATGCACATTCCAGTGAGGTTCTCGCTGGTTTTCAGCGAGAACCTCGGCCGTGTGTATGCCGCATTTGTGTTTCTCTTAATGAAATCTCTGGGCCAGATTCTCTAAGAATTCCGGCGGCGTAGGGTAAGCCAGTTACACTACGCCGCTGCATCGTACTAGAGCAAGTGCTTTATTCTCAAAGCACTTGCTCCCGTAGGTTTCGCCTGCGTCGCATAAATCGCGCAGCGTAAACCCGCGCAATTCAAATGGGGCGGCTTGTATTTAAATTAAGCGCGCCCCGGCGTCGAATGAACTGCGCATGCGCCGGCCGGGGAAAAAGCCCAGTGCGCATGCTCCAGCTCACGTCGGAAAGCGTAGTTGAAACCGACGTCAAAACGACGTGAGCGCCATTTACACAACTCCCTATTCGCGAACTAGTTAGTAAAACGACGTAAGCGACGGAAAAAGCCGACCCTGACCCGACGCCATACTTAACATGGCATCCGACGGCACCCGACGGCATCCGACGGAACTTCGTAAGGTTACTCTACATAGAAGCTGGGGTAACCTTACGTGAAGGAAAACGACGTACGCGACGGGGCTGGCGTAAAAGCGACCGAGAATCGGCGTACTACCTCATTTGCATATGCAAATGCGAAAACAACGTAAAGGCCACCTAGTGGCCGGAGTTGTCATTACACCTACGATCCGCAAGTGTAATGGTTTTATACTTGTCGAATGCACACGCGGAGGATTCTGTAACTTCATGCATCTTAAACCGATCTCACGGGCAGGGCCATCTTAATAGCATGATGGGCCCCTGGGCAAAGTAATCCTATGGGGCCCCTACAAGCCCCAATTTATACACTTTAGTGTGTAACTTGTGTCAGTCACTTGCCACTGTCACCTGCCTCCAGATTCAGCATGTCACTTACCACTATCACCTGCCTGATAGGCAGAGGAGAGGGATCTGAGAGGCAGAGGATGGGGGGTCTGAAAAAGGCAGAGGATGGGGGGTCTGAAAAAGGCAGAGGATGGGGGGGTCTGAAAAAGGCAGAGGATGGGGGGGTCTGAAAAAGGCAGAGGATGGGGGGGTCTGAAAAAGGCAGAGGATGGGGGGGGGTCTGAAAAAGGCAGAGGATGGGGGGGTCTGAAAAAGGCAGAGGATGGGGGGGTCTGAAAAAGGCAGAGGATGAGGGGGTCTGAAAAAGGCAGAGGATGGGGGGTCTGAAAAAGGCAGAGGATGGGGGGGTCTGAAAAAGGCAGAGGATGGGGGGGTCGGAAAAAGGAAGAGGATGGGGGGGTCTGAAAAAGGCAGAGGATGGGGGGGTCTGAAAAAGGCAGAGGATGGGGGGTCTGAAAAAGGCAGAGGATGGGGGGGTCTGGGAGGGTCTGGGAGGCAGAGGAGGAGGGGGTCTGGGAGGGTCTGAGAGGCAGAGGAGGAGGGGGTCTGGGAGGGTCTGAGAGGCAGAGGAGGAGGGGGTCTGGGAGGCAGAGGAGGGGATCTAAGACAGACCACATAGCGCTGTCCCTCCTTTGCTCCTCTGCTCACCCCAGTGTGCGGGCATGTGTGTACAGCCATGTACCTGATGGCCAGCAGTGGCAGCCTGAGTCTCCCTCTAGATCCGGCTCCGCCTCCCGCATTTTCTTTTCTTCCGGGCTCCCAGCCGGGCCGCACAGCGCACGGTTCCTGGAGCAGAGAGAGGAGGACCGTGGACTCGTGGAGGAATCCAAGTTCTGGGAGCGGGGGGGAGGGAGGGGCCCGCTCAGTAAGACAGCCCTGCTGCTCCTCGCTGGCCAATGTCCCGATGTCTGCAGTGCAGAGAGCGGCGGATTACAGGAAACAAAATCTGAGAGTTGAAGCCTGCGGGAGGGAGCGAGTCAGGCGCTGCTTGAAATGTCTGGCCCTGATTGGGCCCCAGCAAACGTTGGGCCCCCGGGCTGTGCCCAGGTGTGCCTGCTCAGTAAGACGGCCCTGCTCACGGGAGCTGCGCCGGGAGCTGTACGGTCGCCATAGGAAGAAGTAAGTACCCCCCGTGTTTGGTGTACATAGAATAGATATTGTTATCCGTATGACTGGCAATAGACAGAGCGCCGCGCTGGCGACATGCACCACTCTCTAGAAGGAACCCCTCCCTCTTACCTCCCTCCCTCCCTCTTCCTTCCCTCCCTCGCTCTTCCTTCCCTCCCTCTTCCTTCCTTCCTTCATTCCTTCCCTCCCCCCTTCCTTCCTTCCTTCCTTCCTTCTCTCCCTCTTTTCTCCCTCTTCCTTCCCTCCCTCCCTCTTCCTTCCTTCCCTCCCTCTTCCTTCCTTCCTTCCCCTCTTCCCTCCCCTCTTTCTTCCCTCCCCTCTTTCTTCCCTCCCCTATTCCTTCCTTCCTTCCCTATTCCTTCCTTCATTCCCTATTCCTTCCTTCCTTCCCTATTCCTTCCTTCCTTCCCTCTTCCTTCCCTCTTCCTTCCCTTCCCTCCCTCTTCCTTCCCTTCCCTCCCTCTTCCTTCCCTTCCCTCCCTCCTACCTCCCTCTTCCTTCCCCCCTCCTCCTCCTCCTCCCTGTGCACAGAATCGCATGAATATCTCCACACCAGGGTCACCCGAATCCCATCGCTGTCCTTCCCAGTATGTGAGACCCCTCCCCCCATACACTCATATACAGAGGAGGGGGGGGGGAATCATCTCCATGGCAATTTTTTTTTTTTTTTAAGTGGGCAAATTACAGGATCTGCCGGGGAGACGATCGGTATCCCCACCCCCCCTTTTTCTATATGTATAGTCATGGCCGTCATATTACGCCCCCTCTCCAGAAAATTGTTGCAATTATAAAAGTTTTCTCATTCTTGTTGTTATATTGGAGTAACACAAAGTGGAGAAACAAAAAGGCAAAACTCCAGATATGGACAAAATTATTGGCACCCTCCAATGTAATATTTGGTAGCCACGCCCCTTGGGGGAAAACAAATGACTGAAATCAATGGCTTCCTGTAACCATCCAATGAGTTTCTTCCACCTCTACTGAATTTTTGGACCTCTTTGCCAACTGCTCAGGTCTCAGATTTGACGGGTTCCTGAGATCTCTATGGGATTTAGTTCTGGACTCGTTGCTGGTCAGGGCTTTGCCTTAAACCATTTCTGGGGGCTTTTTTACATGTGCTTTGGAGCCATTGTCCTGCTTGTAAGACCCCTGACCTCTGACCCAACGTTCTGACCATTGCACCCCACAGGTCTTTGGTAGTCTTCAGATTTTATAATGCCATGCGTGGAGATCACCCAGCAATGAAACCCCAAAACATCAGTGCCCCCCCCCCCCCCATGTGTGACTGTAGGGACTGTATTATTTTCTTTGAAGGCCTTGTGAAGAAAATACTTTATTCTGGGTTTTCTTATAGACTCTGTTTGTCTTTTAAGAACCCCTGGACCGATCTGGGTGAAATTTGGATATGTTGGTCCCTCAGATCGGGGCTATCAGGAGATATGTAATGGCAGGTATACCTTGTGTGGAAGAGGTGTGTTTCAACTTTTGGGAAAATTGGGGTGCTCTCTGTCTGGAGATAATTGGTTTATTCCTTTAACTGATCTCAATATCTCAATGTGTCATGTAAATGATCTTTAGTCTGTCTCTCAAGAAGTGTTCATTGTGTGAAGTTCTATTGTTTAGCAGGTGAGAAGTTCTTTCCTCTGAATCACCTGTCTGGACACATGACCAGTAATTAACTCATGTGGATTCTATCGGAGACAGTCGTCTGTCTCCTAAAATAGGTCTATTGAAGGTCTATTTATCATAAAACTATCATTTTTGTTTCGTCTGTCCACAGCACATTCCCTCAAAAGGAATTTGACGTCGTCAGGTGAGCTTTGGCTTTTTTATGTTTGTGTGTCAGTAGCGGGGTCCTCCCCTGGATCTCCTATCATAGCGCCATGAAAAGATTTACACAAATGTGACTGAGAGGCGTGCTTACTTTTGTCAGATACTGTATTCTTGCCTAGGTGGATGCAGCATCAGTCCGGCTCGAACGATGAGAACTGAGTGGTCTAACACTGCTGATCGCTCGGTTATCGGGGCGCCCTGAGCAGAGAGCTGGTGGCGGAAGCACGCTGTCTTCTGAAGCACGCTGTCTGCTGATGTCAGAGTTGGGCCAGGCTTGGGGAAGATCGGGACGATGGAGTCTGCCCACATGCTTGGACCGGCAGCCGGTTCAGTCGCTAAGTAAGCTGCTCACCACCCCCATCCCCTGCATGCTCACCGGAGTGCTGGGCTATGGGGGTGGGGGCTTGTTTAGAGGCTGAAGTAGCTGCCGGTGCTAGCATGTGGGCGGATCCCGACATACAGGCAAGTTTTTAATGACGGTAGGATCGGAGACTCGGAATAAAATGATTTTAGTTCTCAGAAGGTGCCAATAATTGTGTCCAGTCCATGATTGGTGTAGAATGTGTCAAATTTTTTTGTCACCGATATGCAAATGACAAACATTTGTCATGGCGAAGTGCAGGGTTATCTGACAGATGGGGGGGGGGCCATATGATTGGCCATAATATACATATACTTTGTATTACCAAAAGTATTGGTATGCCTGCATTTATACACACATGAACTTTAATGACCTCCCAGTCTTATGCCGCGTACACACGATCACTTTTTGCGATGAAAAAAAACGTTTTTTAAAACGTCATTTAAATTGATCGTGTGTGGGCAAAACATCGTTTTTTGTGTCATAAAAAACGACCAAAAAAAATTCCAACATGCTTGAATTTTTTGTGTCGTTTTTCAAAACGTTGTTTTTTGTTTCACAAAAAGGCACCGTGTGTAGCAAAAACGTAGTTTAAAACGACGTTTTTCAACCCGCGCATGCCCAGAAGCTAGTTATGAAGGGAGCTTCAATGGAAAAGAGTGGTGAACGTAACCTCGCTTTTTGTGAAAAAACTATGGTGTGTATGCAATGTCGTTTTTGAAAATGAAGTTTGAAAAACGTTGTTTTGTTTCGTCAGATAAAATGACGTTTTTTTTTCATCACAAAAAGTGATCGTGTGTACACGGTATTAGTTTTTGTGGTGGAGGGGGGATTATGGTGTTGGGGTGTTTTTCAGGGGTCATGGATTTTTCACTCCATGAGTTTGGAAATTGTAGAGAAATGCTTCAATGTTGCATTACAATTTAATTCCTCATTAGATTTTAGATGAATAAGATGTTTTATTTGGTTAAAATGTCCTGGAAATGTATTTGACTAAAATGGGACTAAAACTAAAACGCCATGTTAGTCCTAAGACTGAAACTAATTCGAAATTTGCTGCCATAATGTAACGCGGGATGCAACATCCCAGAGCCGTGAGGACAAGTGGGGTGAGGAACCTTTCATAAGGATCCTGGTTCTGGGAGGGAAGTCCTCAGTCATGGGAGGGAACTTTGTCATGACACCCCAACATTACCCTGTGGAGGATTTCATCACTGGAGGGATTTTCCATTCATATCAGTAGAGGGGGCTGGAGAATTCTGATGGTCTCGGGGGTCCAAAAACACCTCATTCTAACTTTATATAGAGAGAGGCTCTTGCATTGCAGAGGTTGGATCTGAGCATTGCCTTCCTGTCATCAGATTGGGGGGGGGGGGGGGTACATGCCTTCCTGTCATTAAGGGGGGGGTGCATCACGGTGTCGTGCAATTATCGCTCCATAGTGGGGGACGTGTGACCAGCTGATGTGATTGGACGCATGTGGCAGAGTTTTTGGCACTACACTCTGCATATATTCTGCCATTGCCCCATCATTCTGCTCATCCATCACTCCTTTCAGGGGCCCCCAGGCATCTCCCCTACCTTCATGGTCAGGACCTTTTTGCTAGATGGTAGGCACGTCCCCCTTTTCCATTCGGCATGTTCATTCATCACATTTCTTGATCCCCGGCGGGGAAAAGTCCTGACCCTACACTTATAGATACACAAGGAGGGTTCCCTTCTAAGACCAATTAGATTGCCCGTGAAACGTTTTCAACATTACAGAACAAGCCCAGCAAAAATGGGCCCCCTACTACCAGCTCTACCATGACCTGGATATACCGGGTCCTTCAGACCCCTCTTCTCTTGTGGAGACCTCTTTGGTTTCCAAGCCATCCCCCTCTCCCATGACCTGGATATACCGGGCCCTTCAGACCCCTCTTCTCTTGTGGAGACCTCTTTGGTTTCCAAGCCATCCAGCTCTAGCAGAACGTTTTCAGGTTCCTCTCCTCCTCCTTTGTGCTTTTAAAATGTGTTGTGTTTATTTTTCTTATGGGCATCGATCTCATTCCAGGTCACGAGAGCGACGATCCCGTTCCAGAGACCGTGGCCAAAGGGTCGGGAAGGAGGCCGTAATGGAGGCCGGGAAAGAGATTGACGGAGGTCAAGAGACCGCGAGAGGTCAGGCTGGTTCTGAGGCGGCACATTTTAGTTCTGTGTTGTGGATGGACGTGGACGTTTCTAATTGGAGAAGGGTGCTTCGCACCCAGACATGGGGGAACAGGGGGGGTATTTTTCAATGTTTTTTTTTATTCTGGGGTTCCAATTAAACATTTGTAGTGATGGAGTAATATCCTTGGTGTGAGATTTCTATGATTTGTAGTCTTGCCTCATCTTGTACCCGGTGTCAGATGGGATCTCTATGGACAGAGATCTGTCCCCATCCCGTACCAGATTTATATGATCGTACGGCTCCTACCATACCTGATATGAGATCCCTATTGTAGTCCTTCCCTCATTCCATATCCTGATGTGAGAGTCCGGTCCTCTTCTCATACCTAATGTGAGGGTTCTATGATCATAGTCCTTCCCTATATCTTTAGAGAAATTTGAATGATCTGATAAAATGCGCTCCCCTTCTGATCATCCACCGCTGCGCACAGAGAGATATAGGGCCAGATTCAGGTAGATGAGCGAATCTTTAAGTTGGAGTAACGTTTCTCATTTACGTTACTCCGCCGAAACTTTAGCAGCAAGTACTGTTATTCACATAGCACTTGCTCCTAAAGTTGCGCCGGAGTAACGAAAATGCGCTGGCGTAACCCGACGCAAGTGGAAGTGGGTGTGATCATATGTAAATGATGGGCGGAGCCCAGCGCAGAGGCTTACGTTCAGCGCATCATCCACTGAGCATGCGCAGTGAGTGAGGCTCCACTCGCCCCCCTGTGCACACTATTTACAACTTCCGTCGGCACCACTTCACGGGAAACGTCAGCGCAATGTGTTCCGTTGCGCGTATAAAAGCAACGGCGGAAGCGCCATTCCGGCGCAAAAGTATTTCAGTTTCCCCCCACCCCAGGGAAGTTACTTTTGTTGTGTCATGGCTGCTCCCGCTCCCCCCAAAGAGAGGAGGAACCTCAATTTTAATGCCCAGGAGGTCTTGATTGTAATTTCGGCTATGGAGACCCACAACGATGTCCTCCATGGCAGGAAAAGCAGAAAGACCAGCCGGGAGAGGAAGCAGGCCATCCTGGCAAGCATTGCTGCCAGAGTAAATATTTTGGGGTACTCCACCCGGACTGCTGCCGATATTGGCAAGAAGATTAACGATTTACGGCGCAAGGTCCGGGGCAAGGTGGCCACCATTAGGAGGCATTAGAGGGGCACAGGGGGTGGACCCCCATGTGCGGTCAGCCTGACCACGGAGGAGGAGGTGGTCGCCCGCTGCCTGGACAGGGAGCAGTTGGAGGGGGTCCCGGGATATGACTCCATGGAGGAAGGCTCCAGGACAGGTAAGTGATTTTTACCCCCTTTTTGGTGTGTTCCATGTGGGGGGGGAGGGTACATGTGCCAAGTGTGTGGGACCACCCAACATGTGTGTGCTTTGTGTCATCCACAGATGACGGAGCTGGGCCATCATCTGTTGGCGGCCAGTCCACCCCATCCCCCCAACGGCATCCTGTGCCCGAGCCCCTGGGTGGTGAAGAGACCGAGGTGGAGGAGAGTGCCCACACCTCACCTGCAGAGGTGGTTGAGGAGGAGCCTGTTGTGGCAGAGCAGGACATTATTTTATTTTTGGAGGAGTCCTCCTCTTCGGCAGAGGCCTCTGTAATCCCCTCCCCCATCCTAGTAAGCTCCTCAAGGGCGACTCCATCTCCCCGGGGACTACCATCTACTGGCCCCAGGAAAGCCACCCGGAAGACCAGGGGGGTGTCTGATCTGGTCCAGGACCAGGTGGCGAGGGACCACTCCAGGCAGACCCAGCAAATGGGGGAAATAGTTGGGCACCTGGACAGAGTGGCTGACAACCTGTGCTCCGTGGCCCAGATATCTAATGCAGTGCAGGATGTCAGCTGCAACTGCGCTGCAGTGGTGACCAGTCTGGGGGAGGTGCAGGCTGATATAAGGCACCTCACTGCAGCCATCCAGGCAAACACTGCTGCCATCTGGGACCAGGGGAGGCAGAGTCAGCGGGCCCAGCATTACCAGGTCACCCGGCAGCTTAGGATGCAGGCCCAGACGAACTATTACCTCGGCCGGATAGCCATGGCCTTGGAGGGCAGGCAGGCCACACCTGCCAGGAGTGGCCCACCCGGGGATCAGCCACCTCCAGATGCCCCCCCACCCCCACCCACTCCATCCAGGCAGCTGAGGAGACAGAGAGGGGCCACCAGTAGGAGCCCCCGGCATCCCAGATGATGTTTTTTTTTTTTCATTAATGCTCAGGTTATGAGCTTTTTTATTTGTGATTATCCTCAGGTTATGAGCTTTTTTATTTGTGATTATGCTCAGGTTATGATAGTATTGTTAAGCCCCATACATTTGGTCAGACTATTTTAACAACAAACATAAAAACTATTGTTTTCCGATCGTTCTCAGAAAATTTGTTCGTTTTTAAACTGCATCAGAAAACCATTTTTGGGTTCAAAAGTCTGGCCAACTGATCTCCCTTCAGATGAAAATCCACAGAAAAGTTTATTAGGCTTTACTGTACAAGTGTACTCACTATTCTGCACAAAAGAGAAGCTGCTTTCAGTCACTGAGGCTGGCCATACATGTTCAATTTTCTTGTACAATTTTCTTTTAGATTTACCAAAAACCATATATGAGGTCAAACTAAACAACACTTTCAATTGTATGCAATCAGGCAGGCCCTTGCACTACATAGTTGAAGGTAAATCTAAAGAAAATTGCACAGAAAATTGTATCATGTATGGCCAGCCTAACTCTCTGGCCATTAAAAAAACCATAAACAAAAGATTTGCATTTGAACACGTTTCTTTTGTTATTTTCGTATGTTGATATGACACCTATAACAAAAAATTTGCCTTCAGTATTTTGAATACACAGAAAAAAGAAAAAGGAATTCATTCAATATACATAATGAAATTCTTTTGTTATAGATGTCATTGAACAATGAACATACAACTGAAAACGAACACAAAACGGATTCAAACAAAATACACAATGCAAACCTCTTGATACAGATTTCATTTTCGTTATTTTGCCATTTTCGTTTTGTCGTTTTTTCCCGTCGGATCGTTCGTTCGTATTTGCGGTCGTTCGTTATGCGGCTCATCCGTTATCCCGTCGTTTTCGTATTTTGGTGCTTTACCGTTTTCGTATGTACACATTATCCCGCGGGTACGAAAATGAACATTTTCGTACGAAAATAACATTCGTACAAACGGAAATGCACATATCTAGTGTCTGTCTCCTAGGAGGTCTAATATGTCTTAACATCCTTACTGATAGTACTACTACTATCAAATAATTCTGCAGGGCTCACAGCTTCATGGAGGGAGACTGAACTGTTTCAGTTTTCAACTTTCAATTATAAAGAGAGAACAAAATTGCTTTGTAATAATAGCTGACAATATAAAATGCATCACTGAAATCATAAATTATTGTGATAAATAACACATGCATTATAGTTTAGTTCGCTCTTCTTTTAGAAGACCACTCCTAAAATTGCATGCAGATTTAATCATTTCAATATCATATCACATTTTAATGATATCAGAAAAGCTTACAATCCTACTTATATCAAAAAAGAATAAACTTAATTTTTTTGCTTCTATTTATAATTTCAAAATTTTGATTCTTTTTTTTTTTATTTATTTATTTTAAAAAACATCGCTATGGGCAAACATCGATAGCTGCAGCATTGGGCACAGAGCTGGGGGCCTTGCGAGATTATCTTCGCGCCTTGCCCACTCGCAATGAGATGGAAGCGTTTGTACAACGATTAGAGCATGGTTATCGTAAGGAACTTGAATCGGTTAAACTTATCACAAAGGAATTGCAGGATGAATCGAAAGCATCCAGGATAAAAATAGTAGAAGTGGAAAACTCTATGGCAGGTTTAGCAGACTCTATTCAGCTACAGGAGCGACGCATAGATGCTCATGAGTCCCAAATACATACCTTGTTTCAAATATGGGAAGACCAAGACAATCACAATAAAAGAAACAACATTAGGATCAGGGGACTTTTAGAGACAGTTGGGGGAGATGAATTGGCCCCAATGGTTAATAAAATCCTTACGACTGTGCTAGGGAAACCAGAGGAACAGATGTTAGAGCTTCACAGAGTTCATCATTCTTTAGGGCCACGAAATACAGATATAAACAAACCAAGAGATATCATATGTCGTGTGCACTATTATAGAGAGAAGGAAGAGATTATGAGGAGGGCTAGAGAAAAAGGTCAAATTAATGTCAGTGGGACAGCTATCCAACTACTACAGGACTTGTGTCAATTTACATTGGAGAAGAGGGGAGCGTTAAGACGATTACTCAAAATGTTGCAAGAGCGCAACATTCTATACCGCTGGAACTTTTCTTTTCAACTTCAAATAAAGAAAGATGGCAAGTGGTGTAATCTACGAGACCCATCAGATATCCCTGCTATACAACTTGCTTTGGAATTAACAGGAATGGAATTTGATTTATTTACTTATTCATTTACTTATTGACATATGGATTTATCTACAGTGTATATGTTTTTTCACTTAAATATCTGTCCTTTTTATTTTTTTCCGTCTTCTGTGGGTTTTTTTTGTGGGTTTCTGTACATGGCAGTGAATTACTCCTCTATAGCATCTTTGACATTTTGTACATACAATGTTAAAGGCCTTAATAATGAATCAAAAAGAAGTCAACTTCTATATAGCTTGCATAAAGCTAAAGTCGATATCATACTCCTCCAGGAGACCCATTTCCGTACTGGTGGTATCCCTGCGTGTCCGCGTAAACATTTATCCCAATGGTTCCATAGCTCTATGCCAGGTTCAAAAGCAAGAGGAGTCTCTCTATAGCATTTCATAAACATATACCAATACAATATCTGAATCATATAGCTGACCCAAACGGTAGATATATTTTTCTTAAATTTCAGTTATGGAATACGATTTTTACTATTTCAAATCTCTATATTCCAAATTGTGATCAAACAACAACAATCTCACGTTACCTTAATCTTTTAGCTGATTTTGCAGAAGGAATTATCATTGTGGGAGGAGATCTTAATTTAGCTTTAGATCCTACACTAGATACTTCTACTCAATGATCGAATATCTCATATTCTCGTTTGAGGGCCCTTAAAGAAATTCTAATAACATAGGCTACTTGATCTATGGCGGATTCTTTATCCTAAAGATCGTAATTATACATATTTTTCATTAGCCCATAAATCATATACTAGATTTGATTATTTCTTAACAGGACCAAGGGTACTAGAATGGCATCCCTTAATGGAAATAGGTTCATTCACTTGGTCTGATCATTCACAATAAAACCTCCACAGACTCAGGGAACAAATTGGTCTTGGCGTTTGAACGATAGACTTATATCAGATCCAATTTGTCATAAAGCAATCATAGAAGCAATTTTTTATTTTATTTCTGACCATGCCCAAGATGAAACAGCACTCCCCTTAAAATGGGAAGCTCTAAAGGCAGTATTACGGGGTCTGTTTATTTAACATGGCTCACGCCTTAAAAAAGAAAAATCCATAACTATTCAAAATACTTTATCTAAGTTTCAATCTTTAGAAACTTTACATAAAACTAGTCATAGTGCAGAAATATTAGCCGATATTTTGTCTACAAGGACATCTCTTTTGCAGCTGTTTGAAAAATCTCATAACTCATATCAACAGAGAAGAATCTTGGAAAGATCTAGATCGGGGGATAAATGTGGGAGACTTTTAGCATGTACAATACATCCCTGTTCTCCACAGACCTTTATACCTAGTATAAAAAAGTAATCTGAAGAAATTACATCAGATCCACAATCTGTTCAAAAAACTTTTAGAGATTATTTTTCAGGCCTCTATAATTTGGTCTCGTCAACATCTTCGGAAGGTGTGGTTGGAACCAACCAACAAATTGAAGAATATATACAGGAAACTGCTTTTCCCATTATTGGATGCCGATAAAAGAAAATCTTTAAATTGTCCCTTCCAACTTGAGGAACTACTGGATGTGATTGCCGATATTCCATCAGGAAAGAGTCCAGTCCCAGATGGATTCACTCCAAAATTTTAAAAACTTATAAGGAATATCTAGCTCCATTTTTGCTTTAAGTATATAATTCTTCCAAGAACCAATTCCCAACCCAGACATTAGAAGCCCATATCACTCTGATTCCGAAACCGGAAAAGGACTTAACACTATTCTCTAGTTACCGTCTGATCTCGCTAATTGGGATAGACTTAAAAATCTACGTCTCCAACCCCTTTTTCCACATCTGATACATTCAGACCAGACGGGTTTTGTACAAGGTAGAGAAGCTTGTGATAATACTATAAAAACTTTTTTTACTTATGAACTATGCCCAAACAAACAAAACACCAATATGTCTCCTTTCAGTTGATGCAGAGAAGGCCTTTGATTGTATTGGCCCTTTCTAAAACAATCATTGATACAAATAGGCTTGGGTCCAAATTTACTTCATAAGATTATGGCACTATATACTAAACCTGAGGCTAAGATAAGGATCAATGGATCGTTAACAACAAGTTTTTCTATACAAAATGGTACTCGACAAGGATGCCCACTTTCACCTCTACTCTACTCTATGTCCTGGTAATGGAGCACTTGGCAATAGCAATTAGACAGAATCCTTCCATTACTGGCATACAGATAAATCAAATGGAAATAAAATTAGCCTTGTTCGCCGACGATCTATTGCTTTATGTTACAAATCCACTTGTTTCAATACCCTCTATTCTGTCTGAATTTAAACGTTTCGGTACCCTTAGTAACTTTAAAGTAAATATATGAAAATCTGAAATTCTCAATGTGACACTTGGTTCACAACAAGTGATGGCACTAAAAAATTATTTTTCATTTAAAATTTGTCCCTCGGTATTAAAATACCTAGGTATTCTTATCCCTTCGGATCCAAACCATTTATATCCAACAAACTACATTCCTCTTATGCCACGAACCCTACAGGATCTTAAAAAATATGAACATAACAATTATTCGTGGTTTGGAAGGATAAATATTTTTAAAATGGATATAATATCACGGTTTTTGTATTTTTTTCAAACCATCCCAGTTTCTATCCCTAGATCTTATTTCTCTACTTTACAGTCGGCCTTTACAAAGTTTATCTGGGGTCATAGAAAACCTAGATTACATAAGAAATTACTATCATTGCCTAAAGACAAAGGAGGAGCAGGCGCTCCTGATCTTTACCATTATTATGTAGCGGCTACTAACAAGGATAGTGAACTGGTTTCACTCTTCCAATACTAAACAATGGGTATTAATAGAACAATGGTTAAATCAACTTGATCTTACTGCTCTTCCTTGGTTAGATCTTGAAAATAGTGATATCTATCGAGACTCATTTCACACTATGCCCTCTCTTACATCCCACCTACTGAAAACCTGGACTAAAACGGCTTTACAACTAGAACTTTCCTCAGAAGTAGGACCTATGACACCTCTATTTGGTAACCCACGATTTCTGCCGGCTTTAAATTGAAAAAAAAATTCTTATATGGAACAAAGAATCACATGGTAGAGTGTGCCAGATCACCAGCCAGGCAACATTCCCACCTATATTAAACTTAATTTTTACACAGAAACCTTCACTCCCGCAATGGTTGCAATATCGGCAATTATTATCCTTTTTGTCCTCTATTCCCTCAAAAAGATCTTTGTATAGAGACGCAACTCAGTTTGAACTTCTGTTGCTACAAGACTCAAAACCAAAACATGTCCTATCTATCTATCTATAAGATACTTACTATAAAAAAAACACCCTGAACTTCCTGAATATACAAAGAAATGGACGAACGAGCTAAATGTTCAAATCCAAGAGGCAGAGTGGAAGAAATCATTTAACTTAACACATTGTATGTCAATAACAACTAAAGCACAAGAGACAAACTATAAACTTATTTCCAGGTGGTACTGGAGCTCAATGTCACTAAAACGTATATACCCAGACAAATCAGATATATGCTGGCGATGTCACGCATCCAAAGGCTCATTGCTGCACATTTGGTGGGAATGCCCCGAAATTTTTAATTTTTGGGAAATAATTATGCAATTATATATTTTAGTTACTGGGGATCCAATATCAAATACGCCTCAAATCACTTTGCCCCAATTCTACCAGGATCATATAAAAATATCAAAAGGGGTCTTTTGTGACATTGGCTGACAGCAGCGAGACTGGTCATACCACGACATTGGCGTTCAACACAAATCCCATCAATTAAGGAATGGGTTAGTGAGATGGATCACATAGAGGAGATGGAATCACTCTTAGCACACAAACTAGATACACACGATGAGCACCTCCGGATCTGGGTCTCCTGGAGGGTATACAGAGAAACAATAAGAAATTAGAAAGTCCTTATGGAAATAAAATAAAAGTCAGATGCGACTGGGGGAGCCTTCGCTGCCACTCACTGACCCACTTTTTTTTTCTTTTTAGTGTCCTGTTCTGTCATGTCTTCTATTTTATTGTCCTATTCTGTTGTGTCTTGTCTTGTTTTGTCCTGTCTTTTCCCTGTATATCTTGTTGTATATCTATATTGTTTAGTTTTTTTTTTATATATGGAAATTATATCCGAATCTGATTAGATGAAACAATTGTATTACTCTCATGAATTTATCAATGTCTGTACTACACTCTATAGGGTTATAACTTAATAACATCAGAATAAATAAAAAATGAAAACATTTAGATGCCAAACGAATGTTCATAATTATTAGCTTATGGAATATTCTACATGTCTCATTGCAATACCACCACCTGGTGAGCACTAATGGAAACACATCCCGTTTAGTAGATCCAGTAGATGTGTTGTGCAAATGTCTATAAACTTATTGAATGGAAGATTGGCCATTGCTTTAATTTCTAACATTTTCATTGTTCTAATTAAATGACAAACTCGGTGTAGGATACAACATTTGAGTAAAACTAAAAACCGATTTTGGGGTTAATATTTTTAATTTAAGGCCGTGTATGCCTGAGTATTCTGTGGGCAGGTGAGGGTTCACTGCTGGATTAAATTGCATTTCAATTGAAATAACTGTTTTGTGAATATTAGGGCCAGTTCACACCACATGCAGTCCAGTGCATTTTTTTCTTCGTCAAAAACGCATGGAAAATAGCTTATATGGTTTTCAATGTCATAGTTCACACCAGTACTTGCAGTTCTGGTGTGTTCCAGTTCCAGAAAAAAAGTAGAACCTGCTGCATTTTTCATGCACTGGACTGTACTGGAACGCTGGAAAGGAAAACACATCAAAAACTTGATTGGAGTCCATCTGTGGTAAATTCAGTTGATTGGACATGATTTGGAAAGGCACACATCTGTCTATATAAGGGCCCGTAGTTAACAGTGTATGTCAAAGCACAAACCAAGCCAGGAAGAGCTCTGTCTGTAGACCTCCAAGACAGGATTTTATTGAGGCAAAGATCTGGGGAAGGGTGCATCATCCGTAAATGGAAGAAGTTTAGAACCACCAGGACTCTTCCTAGATCGGGCCCCCCCCCCCAGCCGAACTGCGCAATTGGGTGATAAGGGCCTTAGTCAGGGAGGTGACCAAGAACCCAATGGTCACTCTGACAGAGCTCCAGCGTTTCTCTGTGGAGAGAGAACCTTCTAGAAGAACAACCATTTCTGCAGCACTCCACCAATCAGGCCTGTATGGTAGAGTGGCCAGACGGAAGCCACACCTCAGTAAAAGGCACATGACAGCCCTCTTGGAGTTTGCCAAAAGGCACCTGAAGAACTCTCAGACTATGAGAAACAAAATTCTCTGGTCTGATGAAACAAAGATTGAACTCTTTGGCCAAAGAATGTGTGCATAAACCAGCAATCCAAAACAATCCTAAAAAATGGCACCAACATCCCTGTAATTTAAGAAAAACATATTGCAAGTTAAATTCCCTGGTTGCATTCAAGATGCAGTATACAGTGCGGAAAATAAGTATTTGAACACCCTGCTATTTTGCAAGTTCTCCCACTTGGAAATCATGGAGAGGTCTGAAATTGTCATCGTAGGTGCATGTCCACTGTGAGAGACATAATGGAAAAAAAAAATTCCAGAAATCACAATTTATGATTTTTTTTAACTATTTATTTTAGGGCTGTTACTGATCAAAAGTTTTGTGTTCGATTAATCGTTTTGTTTTTTAATTGATTAATCGACTAATTTCGATTAATTATAACGCACATACAGATCGAACTACTTTTAGCTGATCTCCTTGCAGGCCAATTCCCAGTGCAGCTCCAACCACTGGAAAAATGGATAGCAGGATAAAAAAAAACACACAAAGGCAGCGCTCGATGGGAATAGCATTAAAACTTTTATAGTCTTCAAGTAGGTAACAAAATAAATATTGCACTGGAGATAAAATCGATGTAGCTACATAAACTGTAAAAATGGTGCGCAAAATAATTGCACAAAAATGGCAAGCTCAGGCACCCCCATCTATAGAGAACTGGATAGCAGTTATGATACAAACAATCTCAAACGAAAAGGTACCCTACATCACACAGGGGAAGTACGACAAGTTTGTAAAAATATGGAGACTGTGGCAGGTAACAGACGAGGTTCTAGGGTAGGTATTCCTGACGCCGGAGCACGGGCTAATGCCCCATGTGCCTGCGCCTACCTGCGTCAAACATTAAACATCAGGTAAGGCGGCACCTATCTATAAAATAACTCACCCATGACCAGGTCTGCATGCTCACAAGGGTAGGGAAGGGGAGGTTGGGGGGTTAGGGGAAGGGAGGTGGGGTCACGGGGGGGGGTGGGAACGCAACAAATACAACACCTACTCAACATTGTACAAGATATTAATCTTATAAGTTTACAGCTATTATTTGTTCTAATGTCTAGTTGAGTAATGTCAATTTATGCAAAATATGTATTGTTTTAATATTCACAAAAAAAAAAAATGATTATAAAAAAAAAATGGTGCGCATAATACCAAACGTTGCCAAAAGCAGTCATAAAAACATGTAGCTAAGTATGATACTGGTATAACAATGTGTACAACGATACCACTGCTGAATCCAGATGAGGAGGGGTTAACATCAGTCCATCGGCATGTAGATGTCCCATGAAGGGAACTATCACAACTCCCAGTGGATGGCTGTAGAATCCCAGGTTGATAGAGGGAAGTGTAACAGCCCTTGAGTGTGGCAGATAGTAAAGTCCCGCCGGCATGCAGATATGAAGGCACAGCAAAGGAGCCCTTCAGATGGACACGGCAAGGCCGGCCGGTGTCCGTGACGTTACCCGATCTCCGATGGAACTCCCTGACGGCCCAGAAGAGGTGAGTACCAATCAAAAGAATTTTAATCGATCAAAAAGATTTTGATCGATCAAAAAAATTAAAGATTAATCGATTAATTGAAAGTTAATTTGCACAGCCCTAATTTATTTGTATGATACAGCTGCAAAGAAGTATTTGAACACCTGACAAAATCAATGTTAATATTTGGTACAGTAGCCTTTGTTTGCAATTACAGAGGTCAAACGTTTCTTATAGTTTTTCACCAGGTTTGCACACACTGGAGGAGGGATTTTGGCCCACTCCTCCACACAGATCTTCTCTAGATCAGTCAGGTTTCTGGGCTGTCGCTGAGAAACACGGAGTTTGAGCTCCCTCCAAAGATTCTCTATTGGGCTTAGGTCTGGAGACTGGCTAGGCCACGCCAGAACCTTGGTTATCCTGGCTGTGTGCTTCGGGACATTGTCATGTTGGAAGACCCAGCCTCGACCCATCTTCAAAGCTCTAACTGAGGGAAGGAGGTTGTTGCCCAAAATCTCACAATACATGGCCCCGGTCATCCTCTCCTTAATACAGTGCAGTCGCCCTGTCCCATGTGCAGAAAAACACCCCCAAAGCATGATGCTACCACCCCCATGCTTCACAGTAGGGATGGTGTTCTTGGGATGGTACTCATCATTCTTCTTCCTCCAAACACGGTTAGTGGAATTATGACCAAAAAGTTCTATTTTGGTCTCATCTGACCACATGACTTTCTCCCATGACTCCTCTGGATCATCCAAATGGTCATTGGCAAACTTAAGACGGGCCTTGACATGTGCTGGTTTAAGCAGGGGAACCTTCCGTGCCATGCATTATTTCAAACCATGACGTCTTAGTGTATTACCAACAGTAACCTTGGAAACGGTGGTCCCAGCTCTTTTTAGGTCATTGACCAGCTCCTCCCGTGTAGTCCTGGGCTGATTTCTCACCTTTCTTAGGATCATTGAGACCCCACGAGGTGAGATTTTGCATGGAGCCCCAGTTCGAGGGAGATTGACAGTCATGTTTAGCTTCTTCCATTTTCTAATGATTGCTCCAACAGTGGACCTTTTTTCACCAAGCTGCTTGGCAATTTCCCCGTAGCCCTTTCCAGCCTTGTGGAGGTGTACAATTTTGTCTCTAGTGTCTTTGGACAGCTCTTTGGTCTTGGCCATGTTAGTAGTTGGATTCTTACTGATTGTATGGGGTGGACAGGTGTCTTTATGCAGCTAATGACCTCAAACAGGTGCATCTAATTTAGGATAATAAATGGAGTGGAGGTGGACATTTTAAAGGCAGACTAACAGGTCTTTGAGGGTCAGAATTCTAGCTGATAGACAGGTGTTCAAATACTTCTTTGCAGCTGTATCATACAAATAAATAGTTAAAAATTCATAAATTGTGATTTCTGGAATTTTTTTTTTTTGATTATGTCTCTCACAGTGGACATGCACCTATGATGACAATTTCAGACCCCTCCATGATTTCCAAGTTGGAGAACTTGCAAAATAGCAGGGTGTTCAAATACTTATTTTCCGCACTGTATATATGTCCTAGGTTCAGGCTTTATGCCAGTTTGTACCTCCTAGGGGGAGTGCTGAGAGTCCTGCTAGGAGGACTTGATGAGCCCAGCTGAATTAGTTGGGCTCGTTAGTTCCTCTACAAAAACTCCCAGCAATTCTAAGAGAGATGCTCCAACCTGGAACCAAATCTGTGTGGATAGTCTGGGGTGTGTGATGTCTGTGTGGTGAGACCAAGCCTGTGTGGCTATTGCTAAGATAGTTAAACAGCAGGGAGTCAGGGACTGGGGCTGCACAAGGCGGTAACCAGTTGTTAGTTAGGGACACCAACGTGTATAGCGAGCAGGTCAAGTTGACCAGGATTTCTTTTTGTATTTGTTTTGTTTTCTGTTATATATTTTTTGTAAATAGTTCAAATAAAACCGCACCTTTTTATTTTCCACCTACCATTGTCTGCTGTGCCTAACTTTTTGTGTGGTGAACCTATCCAGGGGCTCACACACACATGTTGCCGGGCTAACCCCCTCACAATATGTACAGGATATAGGATTTTAACGGTGCAATGACATTTCACTCAACGACAGAGTAAGAAAAAAATTGAAAAATGTTTATTAATACAAAGTTCTAAAAGTAATGAGTACAGTTGATTTAAAGTCAAAGGTGTGCACCTACTACCTATAAAGTGACATTGAGATAGTATACACATGTACAAATTGATGTTTCGTCCATTGTTTCAACAGTTTCGCCTATAAGGCTTCTTCAGGATATGGACGCAAAGGCATTTTCATTGTATATGACACATAGGTCATTTAACTTTTTTGGTGTATATATGAAAAAGAACAAGAAAAAATTATGTTCTTTTTCATATATACAACACATCAATTTGCTGAAGTAGCCAGAGTCGCAGAAGGCGATTTATCTTGGTTCTCCTCTTTTCTGGAAAACCGATCGCAAACAGTGAAGTTAGGACCTTTTACATCTGAGAAACGCACAGTAACATGCAGAGTCCCTCAAGGACCGCCTCTGTCACCAGTGCTGTTTAACATATATCTTCGTCCTCTTTTTGAGATTATCAGCAGCCAAAAATTGCTCTACCACTCATATGCAGATGATACGCAACTGTATTTCCGCATCTGCAATAGACAGGATCACCACCTCAATCTAGAGACATGCCTCTCTTTGATAGAGGACTGGATGACAAAGAGTTATCTTAAACTCAATGGAGCGAAAACAGAACTTCTCCTGTTTCACGCCAAGCGTAGGAATCAACTTTTAACAGCGTGGACCCCCCGCCTATTTTGGGCAAGCTCATCACCCCTAGCGCCAAAGTCAAAAGCCTAGGGGTCACAAATAGTGTCAGTAGTCAGCGGATCTCACCATCTACTGCGCCTACTACGCAGACTCACTCCGTTCATCCCTAAAGAAGATTTAGCGGTCGTGGTGGGAACAATTGTAAACTCCAGGCTGGATTATGCAAATGCCCTTTACCTCGGACTCCCCAAGTACCAAATCGCTCGTCTGCAAGTCGTTCAGAATACGGCCGCCAGACTTGTGACAGGGAAAAAACCCTGGGAATCTATCTCACCTTCATTGTGAGCCCTTCATTGGCTGCCAGTTAAAGACAAAATTGCTTTTAAAGCTCTCTGTCTTACGCATAGATGTGTCCATGGAAATGCCCCCCTCTATTTATACGAAATAATAAAAGCGCATAACCCCAATCGCGTTTTGTGATCCACGAATCAGAACCTGCTCCAGGTTCCGAATGTCAACTTCAAGTCCAAAGGAGAAAGAAGATTCGCGATCCAAGGCCCCCGACTATGGAACGCTTTACCAACCAGCATTCGGTTGGAGGAGAACCACCTAGCATTTAGGAAAAAGGTCAAGACTTTTCTCTCTTTTGATATCAAAAGAGACAGGAACAACAAGCGCCCAGAGGCGATTCAGTTTGCATGTGCCGCGCTATACAAGTTTTCATTCATTCATTCATTCATTCATAGGTGTACACCTTTGACTTTGAACCAACTGTACTCATTACTTTTAGAATTTTGTATTAATAAATATTTTTCTATTTTTTTTCTCAGGCCGCGTACACACGACCGGTTTCCTCTGCAAAATTCAGCAAGAAACTCGATGGGAGATGTATTCTGCCGAGAAAACTGTCGAGGAACTCATCAAGCCAAAAAGAGAGCATGTTCTCTATTTCCTCGACGGGCAATGGGAAAATTTGGCTCGGCAAATTTTTTTTGACAGCCGAACAAGGAACTCGACGGGGAAAACGATGTGTTTCGCCCGTCGAGTTTCTCGGTCGTGTGAACGCGGCCTCACTCACTGTTGAGTGAACTTTCATTGCACCGTTAAAATGCCATATCCTGTACATATGTTTTTCTTTGGCCTAAATGGCAAGTGTCATGTCTGCAGAAAACCAGGCTCAGTTCATTACCTGGCCAATACCATCCCTACAGTGAAGCATGGTGGTGACAGCATCATACTGTGGGAATGTTTTTTTAGCGACAGGAACTGGTAGATTAGTCGGGATCGAGGGAAAGATGAATGCAACCTACAGAGACATCTTTGATGAAAACCTGTCATTATGGGGTATTAATCGAATAGAGTGATCTCTTGAAGTCGCGAGAAGTGACGCAACGCGCTAGGATTGGCTGTCGTAAACCGAAAATGACATAACCCAGGTGCGGAAAATGCAGAGATTTTTATTGCTTGTTTTTAACTTTTTAAATGTAAGAGTGCACCTGTACAGTTTGAAATAAACCCTTTACTATCTTAATACGTACTACACCATTGGAAGTCTTTGTCTCTCCCATCCTCCTTCTATATTCCACACATCTGAGCACTATAGGTTGCCTTTGTGAAAGTCAGGGCAATCCATAAGGACTAGTGAAGGGTAATGACTACAGATATACTAGAGGTGGAGATACAGTGAGAGAAGGCTGGGGGGACCACATCGCTAGAGGTCGTAATATCTTAGCTATGCAAGTTTAAACAGATTTTATTACCTGCTCAATGTGCTTTTTTTTCAAAATCCATAGAATCAGGAACCAATCGAATAGTCGTAACTTCCTTTCCGGTTGTTTAGGATTTGTTTTATATGAAACTGATTTGATTTTCCAGGACGAAAATTATTGATTGATTGTGATCAATCAGCAGGGTTATGAAGTTGCCTAGTCGAAACTAAGATATGATGGATAGCATATGATTGTATCTTTGAACTATCAATCAAATTTCACTTTCCTGAATGTGTCATATCTATCGATTGTGTTTCAAATATACTTCAGACCGGTCGGGAGATCTCCTATTAGGAGAGAATTATTGTGAAAGGAATCGATCACTTAGACTAGTGTGCATGGCCCTCATAAGCAATCAGTAATAACTGTACAGACGTTTTTACTACATCCCAGCGCTCGAAAAACCCAAGTTTTCCATTTCCTTTTTTTTGTTCTGAATTTCTAGGTAAAACTGACTGTTTTATTCAGGTTTATTTGGGTAAACAAAGCGGTATAATCCCTTTACGTGTGAATCTAATGTGCGAGTCATGAAAATTAGGATAATTCTTTAAAGTGTTTGAAACATCTATTCATGTTGTGGTAACTTGTGTGCTCGCTGACTCAAGTCACGCCATTCTAATTTTCTTTTCGTTTGATTAAATTCTTTGTGAGCCACACTCTTTAAAGGGGTGTGTACAAGGTACAAATAGCTACGCAAATGAAATATATTTTTTGGAAACAAATGTGTGTTAGTTTAGATCAGAGGAAATGGAAAGTCACATTATTATTGCTGTTGAAGAGCAGGAAGAAACATTGAGATGTGGTGTTAATGGAAACATCTGACCTCACTTAGCCGGTCCAGCCTCTGACTTTAATGTATTTATACCCCCAGAAGCCTCCCAGCTGATCCCATCCCCTGCACTGATCGGCGCTCCAGTGAGCGCTGGAGGGGCAGAGTAGAGAGCCGGTGACTGACAGTCACTTGCTCTCTGCTCGCTGAAGAACAACAACTGAGCAGTCAGTGGTCTTCAACCGTAGTTTTCTGTTTTAGAGGCATTGGGGGACAGATAGGGTTGCCACCTCATCCCTTTAAAACCGAACACACATTAATTACACAGGTTCTGTGACTGATTAAGGTGGTAATTACACTCACTTGGTACCTTTATCTGCGTTAAAGTATCCTCAGAACCTGTGTAATTCATATGTGTTCGGGTTTAAAGGGATGAGGTGGCAACCCTAGGGACAGATGCAGCATCAAATCGATGTTGCATCCACCTCGGTGATAGTGTTGAGCAGAATATGCCATATTCGTATTCGCGATATATCTCGAATATATAGTCGAATATTCGACAGATATTCGCTAAATACGAATATTCGTGATATATTTTCGAAATGAAATGATTGCGAATTTTCGCTATCGCGAATGCGAATTGCGATTGCGATTGCGCATGCGAATTGCGAATATTCGAGAAATGCGGAATGGAGCACTCTGATTGGCACAGAATATTCGTGATATATTACAATATAAAATAATTGCGAATATTCGATAAATGCGGAAGGAGCACTCTGATTGGCTCAGAATATTCGTGATATATTACAATACACAATAATTGCGAATATTCGGCAAATGCGGAAGGAGCACTCTGATTGGCTCAGAATATTCGTGATATATTACAATACAAAATAATTGCGAATATTCGAGAAATGCGGAAGGAGCACTCTGATTGGCTCAGAATATTCGTGATATATTACAATACAAAATAATTGCGAATATTCGAGAAATGCGGAAGGAGCACTCTGATTGGCTCAGAATATTCGTGATATATTACAATACAAAATAATTTCGAAATTTCGAGAAATGCGGAATGGAGTACTCTGATTGGCTCAGAATATTCGTGATATATTACAATATAAAATAATCGCGCGATATCGCTATTTGCCGAATAATCGCATTGCGATTTTTCGGCAATATAAAATGAGCGCTGCAGCTACTCGGCCCAAGGTCTCTAATCATACCAGCAATGCTTTTAGACGTCGATGGGGATCTCTAGGATGTGATCTGTTCCAAAAAAAAAATTAAAACATTCGAATATTCGAAATAGCGAATATTCGCCGCGATATTCGCGATATTCGCGAATACTCGAATATGCAATATTCGTAGCGAATATTCGCAATTCGAATATTCGTGAGCAACACTACTCGGTGAGTATATTTGTTTGTTTTTTTATTTCCCAAACTTCTCTTTTAAATTGTTGAGTCCTGTCAGTGAAAGTGGACCTGTTATAATTTAATAAACTGAAACAAAACGTAAAACAATTTTTCATTGTTTGACCAAAAGAGGGAGGGTTACAACCTTTGTCATGCTTGTATTACGATTTGTCATTTTTTCCTGCTCCATGCTCACCAGGACTGGAAGTAAGGAGAATTCCCTGTAACAAGGACTAAAAAATAATAGGAAGACTTTGTTTAGCAGAAAAGGGTTCAAGCTTTTGTCATGCTACAGACACTGTGGTCACTAGACAGAGAGGGTGGAATCTGCTCAATGCAGACACAGCACACTCTAGCCAACATTAAAAAAGTTCACTTTAAAACAATGTTCCACCCATATAAAAGTCAGCAGCTACAAAAAGTGTAACTGCTGACTTTTAATAATCGGACACTCACCTGTCCCACTGTCCAGCGATGCGCGTAAGCAAAGCCCCACTCCTCTCCGAGGCGCTGGCATTCTGACTGTGGCTGGGAAATCTTCTGGGGCCTGTGGCGTGTCCCAGAAGATTGCAGGGAGGGAAGGGAAGAGGGGAACTTCCTTCCCGCACCGCGGAGTCCGGGGAAGAAGTGTGAGCTTGGATGCCTCTAAAAAGAGAATATCCACTCCCCCCCCCCATCCGCCCCCTCCCCCGCCAAAAAAAATTGCATGCCAAATGCGGCATGTCAGGGGGTCACTGTCACCTAAAGCGGAAGATCCATTTTTGGGTGGCCATATGCCTATTTTCTGTATGGAATGCAGATTCTTTCTGGGAGAGCTAGCACAAGATCCTGCATAAAAATACACGCCTAAGGTACTAACATTTATCCGTATACTGTTCATCTAATGACTCTATGCATGTATGCGTATCCACATTTTCGTGCTAAATAGCTGCAGATATGTACAGTCCCAGGTATCTCTTACTTTTGTTTGTATGACGCTTAACGCGTGCCCATTTTTATTTGTAGATGCAGCTTGTAACGGGAGGGCCCGTGGAATCCAGAAGCTCTTAGAAAGCATGAGCCAGAAAATAATGGACAGTCAGAATATATCTTGGAGTACCTGAGATGGGACTATTATATAATTATTATCCACAGTATATTCCAGGATATCTGTGGAGAAATGGTTGCTGTTTGTTAATTTTGAACTCCACAGGTTATTTGAAAGAGTGACTCATTCATAATGCGAGGACACATACTGTAAGGGCCCTTTCACACGTCTGTCTCCGTTCGTCCGTTTTTACAAGTCTGCCGACAGCTTAGCGGGGATCCCCGCTGAGCTGATGGACAAAAACGGAGCGGATCGAAAAACGGTCCACTCCGTGTGAAAGGACCCTTAGGTGTTAATGTCATCAACTCCAGCCCACCTGTCTGTCTGGTGTGATTTAAATGAATCTAGGATGGCTTTTGAGGATCTATTATTGTGGCTTGTGCTAATTGACCCTGTATTGTGTGAAGGTCTATTGATGATAATGTGTGTATTGTAAGTTAACAGACAGCCTAAAGGTCAGGTGTATGAATCATCAGCTGTAGTTAATTAGCTCATGTAAATTAGGTCAGAGCCGGAGCCAGAATGTCTACTAAAAGATGTGTATTGGGGCGCGTTAGGACCCATTGTGTGATGTTGTGGGTGGAGTTGGGTCATTGTTCATTTGATTACTGCAGTATTATTTTTGTGTATATATAAGAGCCTGCTTTCTCAATAAAGATTGTCAGACCTGCTTGAACTTCATAGAGAGCTGTGTGTCTCATTAATGGGGGAATTCGTATGGGTCGTGTTCGCTGGATTGTGGAGTGTCGATAGCTGCCTTGGGTTCGGGAATGCAATATCCTAAACGGCTTTAACCCCTGTCCCATTTGGGGTTCCGTTACACAGCCGTGTGTATGGCCCCATTGATTCATATAGTGCTGCACTTTAGATACGTATAAAACAATGTGTTTTTGAAGGAATAAGTAATATAACATGTTAAAATAACTAAGGGGGGTATTTATTTATGGATGTATTAGCAAGTCCTTGCTTATAGGGACATATGTTCAGAGAAAACTTTAGTGAAGCTGGCAGCTGTACAAGTAGGGATGACATTGTTCTTTTTATCTCCCAGAAATAAATAATGAATTGGAATGTAGTGGGGGTCTAAGAAAAGGGTTTGCGAAGGTGAATATTCTTCATAGAAATGAAACTGTGGAAGAGAGAGGGGAGTTTTCCAACCATCTGGATTGAATAAGGATTGAATACTTGTCATCAATCCTGATAAGTCTAGGAAATGATATGTGAATTTCTCATGACCTTTTCAAACATCACAAGGTCAACTGATCTCAGGGAAAATATCAATAGACATATTGCTATAAAACTCTTGTTTCTTCAGGGTAATGCTAGTAACGAAGGTGTCTGCCTTAAGCATTAAAGGGGTTGTAAAGGTTTGTTTTTTATTTTCTAAATAGGCTCCTTTAAGCCAGTGCATTGTTGGTTCACTTACCTTTTTCCTTAGATTTCCGTTCTAAATGTTTTTTTTCTTTGACTGAATTTCTCTCTTCCTGTTTCTCCTCAGTAAGCTTGCCCCCATCATCCAAAATGTTCTGTCTGGGGGATAGTTATCCAGAACAGCTTACTGAGGAGGAACAGGAAGTGATAAATTCAGACAAAGAAAATAAACATTTAGAAGGGAAATCGAAGGAAAAGGTTAGTGAATCAACAAGGCACTAGCTTAACCACTTAAGGACCCCCGCACGCACATATACGGCCACAGAATGGCACGTACAGGCACACGAGCGTAAATTTACGTCCCCGCCTAAGTGCGGTTCGGGGGTCCCATCGGGACCCCATCCGCGGCGTGCGGGGGTCCCCCTGGCTCCGGGAGCGATCCGGGATCAGCGGGCGGATGTCGGCGAATACCCGCCCCCCCCCCCGCGATCGCTCCCAGCCAATGGGAGCGCGCTCCCATCCTGTCAGTTCCTCCTCCTGTGTTTACACAGGAAGGAGGAAATGATGTAATCTCTCATCGCAGCGCTGTTTCCCACCGCTGCTGATGAGAGAAGACATCACAAGTAAGTGTGCACCAACACAACACTGACACACACTCACATAGGCATATTAACCCCTTGTGATCGCCCCCCCCCCCACCCCCCTGTCACAGTGTCACTGAATGCAGTGATCTAATCACTGCATTTAGTGTCAGTGTGACAGGCAGTGTAAAAAACAGTTAGTGTTAGGTTCAGGATCACCGCCCTAGTTAACCCTTTCACTCCCTATTGCCAGCGTCACTAAGCGATCATTTTTCTGATCGCTGTATTAGTGTCGCTGTTCCCGCTAGGTAGCTATTTTTTTTTATTGCAATTTTTTTTTTTACTAAAGACATGTGGCTAAATAAATTTTGGCCTAAATGTTTGACTAAAATTTAGTTTATTTGATTTTTTTTTAACAAAAAGTAAAAAATAGTGTTTTTTTTTTCAAAAATGTCGCTCTATTTTTGTATATAGCGCAAAAAATTAAAATCGCAGAGGTGATCAAATACCACCAAAATAAAGCTCTATTTGTGGGAAGAAAAGGACGCAAATTTTGGGAGCCACGTCGCACGACCGCGCAATTGTCTGTTAAAGCGACGCAGTGCCAAATCGCAAAAACACCTTGGGTCATTTACCAGCGTATTGGTCCGGGTCTTAAGTGGTTAAAGGAACCTATTAAGAAAATAAATAACTAAACTTTACAACCCCTTTAACACACATGGTTGCCATGTATGAGCATGCATGTTTATGAAACAATTATTTTTCAGAACATTCTGTGATGATCTTCGATCCACCATCTTACCTCCCTGGGTATCTTTAAGTTTGCAAACACAATTTAGACATGACCCACCAAGGCAATATTTAATATTGAAAAAACTTGTTGTAGCACTACCCCCGTAAGAGCTGCTGGTTTAGATTTGGGTTTTGCACGTTCTCTAAGTTCGTTGTCAGGGGAAGAAAGTCAATAGAAATTTCAATGTCCACATAAGATATAAAACCTTCAACTGTTTTTACAAAGGTTTTATTTTTGCTGCATAAAACTTGTGAAGAAAGTGGAGAGTATAGAAAGAAGGGGGAGGTTCAGGTACGCGGTACAGAATGCACAAAAATATCTAAAGTTCCAATCAGTCAGTCACCACTCCCTCTTGAGTGGGTATTGCTCACCCAGATAGATCCTTCTCACATGGCCTAGCACCCGGAATGATGCACAAACCAGTATGAGAACAGTCTCTGCCACAGACCGTCTAAGAATGATCATGGATAGCCAGGAACCCTCTGCCACAGGATTTAAGTCCTGAACTTCCAGCCTTACAGTAAAGAGCTTTTAAGCTGATCCGGCAAACTGTAAGACAAGTAGAGCTGTGGATCCCTGTATAACAAAGTCACCAGGCCTATCCTGAGACATTAGCTTGCTTTGCTTGGTCTCCTCCAGGGCAGGTCCTCCCCCGGTTTCCTTCGTTAAGTGCTTCCCTCACTTGGATGGACAGCTTGGGATCCCTTTTAGAATCATAGGCCCCAGCCAGCATAGCTGGGCCTACTCAATAGAGATGCAACCTCGGACCAGGAGGGCCTGGAATCACACACACATACCTCGCTCCAGGAGGGCCACAAAGCAAAAGACCCTGAAAAACTGCGTCTGCCCCTTAAGTACCCCTTCCCGGAATGCACAGCGGGGCACCACTCCCACTGGGCTGCTGCCGAGAAGGGTCATCCAATACACTATGGTTTGCTTGTGTTCCAACATTGGCCTGAGGTGGTAACGCCACCTACAGGCAACAGTGGGAAATCCTATCAAACACAACCATAGCCAGAACAGAGGCTAATTTAATGAAATGAAACAAAGTCTGAGCCCACTATGGGCTCAGACCCCCTCTAAATTTAGAATAGCGCCCCAGTCATTGGGAGCAGGGTGCTACATTGTCAATGCATGAATGCACCAAATAGGCATATCTGTTATAATGTCTTAGTAGAGTGAGCAGGTGGGCAGCTAAATGTAACTATAGAATAATGATATTCGTACATTTAGCCCTGAAGGCTCAAATGGTAAGAAAACCTGAAGTGCACCGAGACGTTGAAACTTGCCTAGGAATATGGGAACACAGCCTAAAAACATGTCTTAGCCAGAGGGGGAATGTATTGTTGGTTATTATTGGCTTATTTGCTTCAAGATATTCTACATATTTATGAAGACGGCATAATATTTCCTGTCCTCTTTTTCATTATATAGCTCTCTGATTACAAATGGTTTTCCAAGGATTTTACAAATAAAAATGTGGAGTGCATTTGTATTCAGCCCCCTTTACTCTGATACCCCTAACTAAAATATAGTGGAACCAATTGCCTTCAGAAGTCACCTAATTATTAAATAGAGTCCACACATGTGCAATTTAATCTCAGTATACTGTAAATACAGCTGTTCTGTGAAGGTTTGTTAGAGAACCTTAGTGAACAAACAGCATCATGAAGGCCAATGAACACACCAGACAGGTCAGGGAGAAGTTTAAAGTTGGGTTAGATAGCAAAACAATATCCCAGGTTTTGAACATCTCATGGAACGCTGTTCAATTCATCATATGAAAATGGAAAGAGTATGGTACAACTGCAAACCTACCAAGACATGCCTGACCACCTAAACTGACAGGCCGGAGAGCATTCATCAGAGATGCAGCCAAGAGGCCCAGGGTAACTCTGGAGAAGCTGCAGAGATCCACAGCTCAGGTGGGAAAATCTGTCCACAGGTCAACTATTAGTCGTCCACTCCACAAATCTGTTTTTTATGAAAGAGTAGCAAGAAGAAAGCCATTGTTGAAAGAAAGCCATAAGAAATCCCATTTGCAGTTTGCAAAAAGCCATGTGGGGGACACAAAATTTGTAAGAACATATATTAAATTACGCTAAAATCAACTAATAGTGTAATAAAGTGCAACAGCAATACTGGGGATGGGGATCCTAATGATGAACATAGAGTCACCAGTTCTAGTTAGTAGTACATTAGTCCCATTAACACTGAGATCATGAATCAGCTCAGCGGCACACTCCCACACACCACAGGCACTGTGTCTCAGGTGATCAGACTGATAATCACTTGCAATGATACCACCAAAAGTCAAGGATCAAGAATGACCCATGAGTAAGTCACGTGACCAGTGACGCAACGCGTGGGGGAAGAGCTTCAGTGACGGGACGCACAGATGTGCCAAATGAGAAACCTGATGTATTGAGCAGCATACACTTCGTTTTAGCTTAAGGATTCGTGAGTGCTATCACTGCATTGTGGCTGATTGTTCACTTATGCAGTATTATGCTATGTTGTTTCTCTCTTTTCTCCCTGCATATACTTTGTGAGCATCTGCGTGCTGGTGGAACGCGCACCCTGACTTGATCCTTGACTTTTGGTGGTATCATTGCAAGTGATTATCAGTCTGATCACCTGAGACACAGTGCCTGTGGTGTGTGGGAGTGTGCCGCTGAGCTGATTCATGATCTCAGTGTTAATGGGACTAATGTACTACTAACTAGAACTGGTGACTCTATGTTCATCATTAGGATCCCCATCCCCAGTATTGCTGTTGCACTTTATTACACTATTAGTTGATTTTAGCGCAATTTAATATATGTTTTTTGTCCTTTTTGATTTGGTTCACCCTTCAGTTGCAGCGTTATCATTTGTTTATTAATTGTGTATTATAATTATTAATTAATAGTAGCGCTGTAGCACCTATATATAAACATTTGTAAGAAGGTGCTCTGTTCAGATGAGACCAAAATGTAACTTTTTGGCTTAAAAGCAAAACGCTATCAGTGGTGGAAAACTAACACTGCACATCACCCCGAACACACCATCCCCACTGTGAAACATGGTGGTGGCAGCATCATGTTGTGGAGATGCTTTTCATCAGCATTGATAGGGAAGCTGGTTAGAGTTGATGGGAAGCTGGATGGAGTCAAATACAGGGCAATCTTAGAAGAAAACCTGTTATGCCTTGTACTCACAAGCAGAATTTTTCGACAGAAAAAGTCAGATGGAAGCTTTTAATCGGATATTCCGTCTGTGTGTATGCCCCATCTGACTTTTTCCGTCAGAAATTCCGACGGAATTAAATAGAGAACAAGTTCTTAATTTTTCAGATGAAAAAAATCTGAATTTCTGTTTGTCTGAATGCAATTCCGACGGACTAAAAACCATGCATGCTCAGAATAAAGTCGACATATGCTCGGAAGCATTGAACTTCATTTTTCGCGTCTCGCCGTAGTGTTGTACGTCACCGTGTTCTTGATGGTCGGAATTTAGTGTGACCGTGTAAATGCAGGACAGGAAAAAACGATCATGTGTACAGGGCATTAGAGTGTGCAAAAGACTTGAGACTGCGGTGGAGGTTCACCTTCCAGCAGGACAACGACCCTAAACATAAAGCCAGAGCTACAATGGAATGGTTTAGTTAAAAGCATATTCTTGTCATAGAATAGTCCAGTCAAAGTCCAGACCTAAATACAATTGAGAATCGGTGGCAAGACTTGAAAATTGCTGTTCAGAGACGCTCTCCATCCAATCTGACAGAGCTTTAGCTATAGGCAAACATTTCACTCTGTAGATGTGCAAAGCTAGTAGAGACATACCTAAATTGATTTGCAGCTATAATTGCAGTAAAAGGTGGTTCTACAAAGTATTGACTCAGGGGGGCTGAATACAAATGCAAGCCACACTTTTTTCATATATATTTGTAAAAAACTTTGAAAACCATTTATCATTTTCCTTCCACTTCACAATTATGTGGCATTTTGTGTTGGTCTTTCACATAAAATCCCATAAAACACATTTACGTTTTTGGTTGTAAATTTGAAGTGGTATGTATACTTTTTCAAGGCACTGTAGTTGAAAATTTGTGGTTTAGTAATACTTTGTGTCATCATAAGTTTGTTTTCTCCCATTCAGAATAATGTGCTAGCAAACTTGCCAATCCAGACTTCTCCATAAGGTACAAAATAATCGAAACTTTCCTGCTTCTGATAAATAAAAAAGGTCTAACCTTTTTGAAAATTCCGTAGAAATGTTGGTTATGTAAACCCAGGATTGGGTCATGGTAAAGGTCTTTACTGGCCACTTGAGTCACCCACTCATTTACCACAAGGAACCACCTAGAACAGGGCAGAAAAAGGTCCAAACATACTGGCCATGCTCAGTCCTCAATCAATGCAGAACTCCATTTCTGAATCTTTTGCACTAATGAGTTAGACATTTTCCACTCACCACAGCAATGACCCATTACAGGCTGGGGGCACTCCTTACACAGGACCCTGTGTCTCTTCTGTGGTTACAAGGTAAGGCTTTGATAGTCCACCAAACTCTTGAGTACCAAGTGAAATTGGGGCCCAGGTCATTTGCCAAGTGCTACCTGGATACAGTCAGCTCCTCACCAAAAAGTAGGTGACTTTGTCCCCATCTACCAACAGCCCCAGCATGATCAGGTTTTTCCCACTATGTGTGTGTCTCTTAAGCCTCGTACACACGACCGGTTTTCCTGGCAGGAAAACTGCCAGGAGAGCTTTTGGCCAGGAATCCCGGCCGTATGTATGCTCCCTAGCAGTTTTCCTGTTGGGAAAACAGATGGGAATCCAGACGGGAAAATGGAGAACCCTGCTCTCTATTTTCTCACCGTGTTTCCCCGTCAGAGGGTTTCCTGCCAAGAAAACTGGTCGTCTGTATGGCGGTGAGAAACTGTGCATGCTCGATAACACTTCGACGCATGAGTGGTAACATACAAGGTTAGTGTGGGGTGTAGCAAGATGGCGGTGACTGCATCGAATATGACGAGACACTGGCTCGTCGTAGTCGATGGCGTCAACGCTTTCTTGCCATTCAAAAGATTTTGTGCGGCCGTGTCTATACACAGCTTTTAAAGTCAAACCTGCCAGGAATACCAACGTTTTTTTTTTTTCCCCAACGGGATTCCCGGTCGTGCAGGGATGGACTGACCATTGGGACTACAGGGAGTTTCCCGGTGGGCCGATGGCTCAGTGGGCCAACTTCAGTGACAGCGGACCGGCTCCTCTGTCTCTCCCTTCCCGCAGTGCTCACCTCCTCTCATTCTCTGCAGCGCTCATCTGGGGGGAAAAGAGAAGCAGGGGAGGACCAGAGGAGCAGGGGGGACAACAGAGGAGCACAAGGGAGGGGAAAGACAGCTGACTCAACAGCTATGGCCTGGGAGTCTCTCACTTCTGTCTAATCTTGTCCCATAAGGGGGGGTACCAAACTAATTCTTTGCCCCTGGTGAAATAATGTCTAGCTTCCCCACTGGTACTGCCTATAAGAGTACCAGTGCCAGCCGTTCTACTCTAATAAAGTAGAACAGCTAGCGGCTAGTGATGAGGGAGAGGGGGCTTGGGTGGCCGGAGGAGGTGCAGGAGTTGTCCGGCCGCAATGGGAGAGACCTGTCAATGTGGGCCAGTCTGGGTGAAGTCCAGGGCCAAATTTTTGTCCCAGTCCAACCCTGCGGTCGTGTGTACAGGGCTTTAGATGAGCTGCACCTGTCCAGCATTGTGACCTAAGCTGTGTGCTGTCCCAACTCACTTTCACAGATTGCAGACATCCACTTGAGTCACCATAATGTAGCCAGAGACTGGATACTAACATTAAGGGCTCATTTCCGCCTGTCCATGTTAGTCTATGGCCTCATGCCGACCATGACGTTTTTGAGCTGTAGATGGCTAAGCTGCAAAAAAAACGCGGGACCAGGGCGTTCTGAAGCTCCAGCAATAGAGCTGTAAAAACGCCAGGCATTAAAAAACGCGCAAAAACGCCCAAAAGTAAAAAACGCCCTAAAGTAAAAATGGACAGGCGTTTTTAAGCTGTAAAAAACACTCAGAAAAGTGACTGTAAAAACGCCAGTGGAAATTAAACCTTATAGGTAAACTTGATTCAGGGAACATCCAATTGCCTCTCGGGGGATCAGGAAGGAATTTTTTCACCTGCTGGAGCAAACTGATTCATGCTTTCCCATTTTTTATTTTTTTTTGCCTTCGTTTGGATCAATTGTGGATAGGATTCTTTTTAGGATTTGTTTTTTCCTTTTATTGGTTGAACTAGACGGACTTGTGTTTTTTTTCAACCAGACTATGTACCTCGATCCAACTCCATTTTTATCAATTCTTTATTTATACCAAAAAGAGACAAGGTGAACATCCAGTCAAGCTGATCACATTACAACATAGCTGGGTTCAACATACAGTGCATCTGTAAAGTATTCATAGCGCTTCACTTTTTTAACGGTTGGTTTTGTTGCAGCCTTATTCCAAAATGGTTTAAATGTATTATATTCTTCAAAATTCTACAAACAATACCCCATAATAATAATGCGAAAGACGTTTGTTTGAAATCTTTGCAAAGTACTTTAATCCAGGGGTCTCAAACTGGTGGCCCTCCACCTGTTGCGAAACAAGTTCCATGACGCATTGCAATGCTGACAGTCACAAGCATGACTCCCACAAACAGAGGCATGATGGGACTTGTAGTTTCGCCACCAGCCACCAGTTTGAGACCCCTAATTTAAGTATTCACAGCTTTTGCCATGACACTCAAAATTGAGCTCATCCTGTTTTTACTGATTATCCTTGAGATGTTTCTACAATTTGATTGTAGAAAATTTGATTGGACTCCACCTGTGGTAAATTCAGTTGATTACACATGATTTGGAAAGGCACAAACCTGTCTATATAAGGTCCCACAGTTAACAGTGCATGTCAGAGCACAAACGAAGCTATGAAGTCCAAGGAATTGTTTGTAGACCTCTGAGACAGTATTGTATTGAGGCACAGATCTGGAGAAGGGTACACAAATATTTTTGAAGCAATAAAGGGCCCAATGAGCACAGTGGCCTCCATCAACCATTAATGGAAGAAGTTAGAAACCACCAGGACTCTTCCTAGAGCAGGCCATCTGGCCAAACTGAGCAATTAAGGGACAGGGCCGGATTTGCTCTCCCTGCCGCCCCAAGGCCAGGTTCCCTGCCAACCAAACCACCCCCCCCCCCCCCCAAATCAACAGATAATTGCAACCAGATGGCAGGGGCGGCACGATTAGTTCACTTTTTTTTTTTACTTTTTTTTTATTTGTAGCTTGTTGTTTACTTGTTTTTATTTTTGTATAACTACCTTATTATTTTTAATATATTTTTTTTATTCTTTACTTTTTAATTATTTTTTATCAATAATTTTTTCACTTAACTTTATTGCTATCACACAGGAGAAAATAATTCCCTGTGTGATAGCAATTGGAGGTGAAAGGTTCTCTTTATTGACCCTGTCACCTTCAAAAACATAAGTCCTTGCACTGTGCTAGAACTCCTGCCACAGCTGAGATGGGTAGAGCATAGCTCACCCCTCTCACTGTATACATCGGCGGCAGGAACAGGAAACAGGGGACTCCATGCTGCTGCCGCCCCTTGGCGCTCTGCCGCCCTAAAGCCTGGCCTCGGTGGCCTTGTGGGAAATCCGGGCCTGGTCAGGAAGGTGACCAATAGCCCGATGGTCACTCTGACAGAGCTCCAGCGTTTCTGTGTGGAGAGAATAGAACTTTCCAGAAGAACAACCATCTCTGCAGCACTCCACCAATCAGGCCTGTATGGTAGAGTGGCTAGATGGAAACCACTTCTCAGTAAAAGACACGATAGCCCGCCTGTAGTTTGCCAAAAGGCACTTGAAGGACTCTCAAACCATGAGAAACAAAATTCTCTGGTCTGATGAAAACAAAGATTAAACTCTTTGGCCTGAATGGCAAGCGTCATGTCTAGGGGAAAGCAGGTAACTCTCATCACCTGGCCAATACCGTTTTTCAGCGGCAGTGATTGGGAGACTAATCAGGATTAGGGATGAGCTTCGAGTTCGAGTAGAACTCATGTTCGACTCGAACATTGCCTGTTCGCCGAACAGCGAACTATTTGTGGTGTTCGCGGCAAGTTTGTGTGAACTTTAGAACCCTTGTAAAGTCTATGGGACTCGTACGTTTGAAATCTAAAGCGCTAATTTTAAAGGCTAATATGCAAGTTATTGTAATAAAAAGGGTTTGGGGACCTGGATCCTGCCCCAGGGGACATGTATCAATGCAAAAGAAAGTTTTAAAAACTGCAGTTTTTTTGGCAGCAGTGATTTTAATAATTCCTTTAAGTGAAACAATAAAAGTGAAACATTCCTTTAAATTTCGTAATTTATGAAGGAAAAAAAATGGAAAATTGTATCAAATACTTACCGTAATTTTCCTTTCCTGATGCCAAGACATGGCAGCATACCTATGATATAGCTCCGCCCCTATATCCGCCCACAGGACACGTGATAACTCTCTATAAAACTCTGACTGAGAGCTAGCTCCCCATTCTCCGTATAAAGTACAAAAGATCAGAGGGAGGGTTCGTATGCTGCCATGTCTTGGCATCAGGAAAGGAAAATTACGGTAAGTATTTGATACAATTTTCCATTTTCCTGACGCCAGACATGGCAGCATACCTATGATACATGAAGAGCCTTCTAGAGGGAGGGTTTAATGCTGTAACTTAAAAAAGACGGAGAATGGGGGAGCTAGCTCTCAGTCAGAGTTTTATAGAGAGTTATCACGTGTCCTGTGGGCGGATATAGGGGCGGGGCTATATCATAGGTATGCTGCCATGTCTGGCGTCAGGAAAGTAATTTAAAATCACTTGCGGCTATAATGAATTGTTGGCTCCCGGCAATACATAGAAAAGTCATTCAAATGTGTGGGGTCCACTGCATTTTTTTTTAAATTTGGGGTGGAGTTCCCCTTAAAATCCATACCAGACCTGAAGGGTCTGGAATGGATATTTGGGGGGAACCCCACATCATTATTTTTTTCATTTGACGCAGGGTTCCCCTTAATATCCATACCAGACCAGAAGGGCCTGGTAATTGAATTTGGGGGGACCCCCACACATTCTTTTTTTTTTTTAATGACTTTTCTCTGTATTGCTGGTATCCGACAATTCATTATAGCCGCAAGTGATTTTAAATGACTTTTTTCCTTCAGAAATTACATTTTGTGCAGGGACAGTTCTAAGCACAGGAAACAAGCGCTACTTTACAGGCATACTATACACCCCCCTAGGTACGAAATTTAAAGGAATACTGTTTCACTTTAAGCATTATTAAAATCACTGCTCCTGAAGAAACTGCAGTTTTTTAAAACTTTTTTTTGCATTGATAAATGTCCCCTGGGGCAGGACCCAGGTCCCCAAACACTTTTTAGGACAATAACTTGCAATAATAGCCTTTAAAATTAGTACTTTAGATTTCAAACGTTCAAGTCCCATAGACTTTAACAGGGTTCTAAAGTTCATACAAACTTTTGGTCTTTTCGCAGGTTCTGATGCGAACCGAACCCAGGGGTGTTCGGCTCATCCCTAATCAGGATTGAGGAAAAGATGAATGCAGCAATGTACAGAGACACAGGGCCGGCGCAACCACCAGGCGGACCAAGCGGCCGCTTGGGGGCGGGCAGGTCCGCAGCCTGGAATGGGGCGAAAAAATTACCTCAGAATCGCGGCTGTAGGATTTTTCAAAAGCCGCGCCTCCGACGTCTTCTGTTCCGTGATAGGCGGAACATTCAGCTTCCCATGAGGCACTGTGTTCAGTGTCCGCCTATCACGGAGGCCCTCTCGTCCGAGGACGAGGACGAGAGGGCCTCCGTGATAGGCGGACACTGAACACAGTGCCTCATGGGAAGCTGAATGTTCCGCCTATCACGGAACAGAAGACGTCGGAGGCGCGGCTTTTGAAAAATCCTACAGCTGCGATTCTGGTAAGGTAAGGGCACAGTCTGGATGTAATGGGGCACAGTCTGGCATGTAATGGGGCACAGTCTGGATGTAATGGGGCACAGTCTGGATGTAATGGGGCACAGTCTGGATGTAATGGGGCACAGTCTGCATGTAATGGGGCACGGTCTGCATGTAATGGGGCACGGTCTGGATGTAATGGGGCACGGTCTGGAGGTAATGGGGCACAGTCTGGAGGTAATGGGGCACAGTCTGGATGTAATGGGGCACAGTCTGGCATGTAATGGGGCACAGTCTGGATGTAATGGGGCACAGTCTGGATGTAATGGGGCACAGTCTGCATGTAATGGGGCACAGTCTGGATGTAATGGGGCACGGTCTGGAGGTAATGGGGCACAGTCTGGAGGTAATGGGGCACAGTCTGGAGGTAATGGGGCACAGTCTGGATGTAATGGGGCACAGTCTGGCATGTAATGGGGCACAGTCTGGATGTAATGGGGCACAGTCTGGATGTAATGGGGCACAGTCTGCATGTAATGGGGCACGGTCTGGATGTAATGGGGCACAGTCTGCATGTAATGGGGCAGGTCTGGAGGTAATGGGGCACAGTCTGGATGTAATGGGGCACAGTCTGGATGTAATGGGGCACAGTCTGGATGTAATGGGGCACAGTCTGGATGTAATGGGGCACAGTCTGGATGTAATGGGGCACAGTCTGCATGTAATGGGGCACGGTCTGGATGTAATGGGGCACAGTCTGGAGGTAATGGGGCACAGTCTGGCATGTAATGGGGCACAGTCTGGCATGTAATGGGGCACAGTCTGGATGTAATGGGGCACAGTCTGGATGTAATGGGGCACAGTCTGGATGTAATGGGGCACAGTCTGGATGTAATGGGGCACAGTCTGCATGTAATGGGGCACGGTCTGGATGTAATGGGGCACGGTCTGGAGGTAATGGGGCACCGTCTGGAGGTAATGGGGCACAGTCTGGATGTAATGGGGCACAGTCTGGCATGTAATGGGGCACAGTCTGGATGTAATGGGGCACAGTCTGGATGTAATGGGGCACAGTCTGCATGTAATGGGGCACGGTCTGGATGTAATGGGGCACGGTCTGGAGGTAATGGGGCACAGTCTGGAGGTAATGGGGCACAGTCTGGAGGTAATGGGGCACAGTCTGGATGTAATGGCGCACATTCTGGCATGTAATGGGGCACAGTCTGGATGTAATGGGGCACAGTCTGGATGTAATGGGGCACAGTCTGGATGTAATGGGGCACAGTCTGCATGTAATGGGGCACGGTCTGGATGTAATGGGGCACGGTCTGGAGGTAATGGGGCACAGTCTGGATGTAATGGGGCACAGTCTGGATGTAATGGGGCACAGTCTGGATGTAATGGGGCACGGTCTGCATGTAATGGGGCACGGTCTGGATGTAATGGGGCACGGTCTGGAGGTAATGGGGCACAGTCTGGAGGTAATGGGGCACAGTCTGGATGTAATGGGGCACAGTCTGGCATGTAATGGGGCACAGTCTGGATGTAATGGGGCACAGTCTGGATGTAATGGGGCACAGTCTGCATGTAATGGGGCACGGTCTGGATGTATTGGGGCACGGTCTGGAGGTAATGGGGCACAGTCTGGAGGTAATGGGGCACAGTCTGGATGTAATGGGGCACAGTCTGGCATGTAATGGGGCACAGTCTGGCATGTAATGGGGCACAGTCTGGCATGTAATGGGGCACAGTCTGGATGTAATGGGGCACAGTCTGGATGTAATGGGGCACAGTCTGGATGTAATGGGGCACGGTCTGGATGTAATGGGGCACGGTCTGGAGGTAATGGGGCACAGTCTGGCATGTAATGGGGCAGGTCTGGCATGTAATGGGGCAGGTCTGGATGTAATGGGGCACAGTCTGGCATGTAATGGGGCAGGTCTGGATGTAATGGGACAGGTCTGGATGTAATGGGGCACAGTCTGGCATGTAATGGGGCAGGTCTGGAGGTAATAGGGCACTGTCTGGAGGTAATGGGGCACTGTCTGGAGGTAATGGGGCACAGTCTGGCATGTAATGGGGCAGGTCTGGCATGTAATGGGGCAGGTCTGGATGTAATGGGGCACAGTCTGGATGTAATGGGGCACAGTCTGGCATGTAATGGGGCAGGTCTGGAGGTAATAGGGCACTGTCTGGAGGTAATGGGGCACAGTCTGGCATGTAATGGGGCAGGTCTGGCATGTAATGGGGCAGGTCTGGCATGTAATGGGGTAGGTCTGGCATGTAATGGGGCAGGTCTGGCATGTAATGGGGCAGGTCTGGTCATGTAATGGGACACAGTCTGGTCATGTAATGGGACAGGTCTGGCATGTAATGGGGCACAGTCTGGTCATGTAACGGGCACAGTCTGGTCATGTAACGGGGCACAGTCTGGTCATGTAATGGGGCAGGTCTGGCATGTAATGGGGCACAGTCTGGTCATGTAACGGGGCAGGTCTGGCATGTAATGGGGCAGGTCTGGCATGTAATGGGACAGGTCTGGCATGTAATGGGACACAGTCTGGTCTGTAATGGGACACAGTCTGGTCTGTAATGGGACACAGTCTGGTCATGTAATGGGGCACAGTCTGGTCATGTAATGGGGCAGGTCTGGCATGTTAGTGTGTTTTTTTTATATAAAAAATTTATTGAAAGAAACATTTTTACAAGGGAGGTGGGTGGCCGTTTGGGGGGGGGCGCCAAAATGGAGCTTCGCTTGTGTAGGCATAAATCCTTGCACCGGCCCTGCAGAGACATCCTTGATGAAAACCTTCTCCAGAGCGCTCTGGTATCAGACTAGGGCAAAGGCTCATCTTCCAACAGGACAACGACCCTAAACACACAACCAAGATAACAAAGGAGTGGCTATGGGACAACTCTGTGAATGTCCTTGCGTGGTCCTGCCAGAGCTCAGACTTGAACCAGATTGAACATCTCTGGAGAGCTCTGAAAATGGCTGTGCAACAACGCTACCTATTTAACCTGATGGAACTTAAGGCCGCGTACACACAATCAGTCCATCCAATGAGAACGGTCCTAAGGACCGTTTTCATCGGTTAACCGATGCCGCTGACTGATGGTCTGATGTGTCTACACACCATCGGTTAAAAAAACCGCTTGTAGCATCATACTCAAAAAGATTTGAAGCTATAGATGGTGCCAAAGGGGCTTCAACAAATAATTGAACAAAGGCTGTGAATACTTATGTACAGTAGACGTGACCTTTTTTTAAATTTGCAAAGATTTCAAAAGAATTTCTTTCATGTTGTCATTATGGGGTATTGTTTGTCGAATTTTTAGGAAAATAATGAATTAAATTGATTTTGTAATACTGTAACATAACAAAATGAGAAAAAAGTGAAGCGCTGGGATGCACTGTAGAAACCAACACGTTTCAAAGCAAGTGTGCATTTAACTTGCAGAATAAGTATGTTCAGTAAGTAGTGCAATTTAAAACGGGAAGTAAGATTGACCGATATCTTCCCTGTCGTGGTTATACAATTCCTTTCTTTTTTTGAGAGAGAAGTTGAGGTATTCAAAGAGTAACAGTCATAAATCTCCATTCCAGCAACATATGACAGTTCCTCTTTAAGTCAGCAGTGTACCTATGCTTTCACCCTGCATCAGGATGCCCACCCGTGGGTAAGAATAAATTGTTTTAGCGTCCATTCACACTTGTGTGACTCAAAAATTGTGCAATTTCCATTGCAACTTTACCCTGCGACTTGATGTGACTTTGATGTGACTTTGGATAAGTACAACTTTCTTACAACTTTATCGACTTGCTTATGCTCTAGAAAATTGTTAGAAATGTGCAGAACAGAACAATTCATTTCTGTGGTTTCTTTATTTTCCAGTAAATTCCAAATTTTCAGAAACATTAGAATTTGCATCGCTTGACAATTGATTGATCAATTAGAATTCTGTGTAAAGAATAGCTGGTTGTTAAGGAGCGTTCCGTGAAGCTGGCCGCCACGTCCTTAGCAACCGATGACTCATCAGCTGTCAGCGGGTTTTCCTTTCCCTTCGGCTCTGATATAGATTTTAAGGGGAGCCCAACCCCCCCCCCCCAAAAAAAAATGGTGTACCTCCCAAATTCCATACCAGACCCTTACCCTTGCATGCTGCCCAACAGGTCAGGAAAGTGAAGCACACCAGGCCACATGCCCTAAACATGGGGGGGTTTATCGTAATCTGGAAGCCCCCTTTAAGGGGTCCCCAGATCCCACCTCCCTCCCATGTGAATGAGTATTGGGTACATAGTACCGCTACTCATTCACCAAAAAAAGAATAAAAAGTAAATAAAAACACAACACAAATTTATGCCAATTCCTTCATTAAAAAATCCCCAAAAATCCCAAAAACACCTGATGTAGATCCATCAACAATAACACCGCCCGCCACCACTGCCGAGCCCGAGAAAAGAAAAAACCTCTGGTCCCCATGAAGGTTATCTCCATCTGACAGCTCTTTAACTAAGGGGCGGGGCTACCCAGTGACATTGCCAGGTGGCACAGCCCCCTTGTAACAACATCGACTGAGGGCATGCTGGGTCGGTGACATCACAAGGGGTGGTGCCACCTGGCGACATCAGTGGGTGGCCCTGCCCCTTATTTATTTAAGAGCTATCGCGCAGCTGGCAAATGGTGGAAGCCTTCGTCAAGGTTTTTTTCACATGGGGGGGGGGGCGGGGATCAATATGGGGACAAGGTGCTTTGGGGGTGGCAGAGCCCCCCCTGCCCAAAAGCACCCCCCAATGTTGAGGGCATGTGGCCTGGAATGGTTTAGGAGGGGGGGTGCTTGCTTGTTCCCCCCTCCCATTTCCTGACCTGCCGTGCTGCATGCTCGAATAAGGGTTTGGTATGGATTATGGGGGGGACCCTATGCCGTTTCAAAAAAAATCCTTGGCATGGGGCTCCCCTTAAAAATTCATACCAGATCCGAAGAACCACTTCACTCCGGAAGGATTTACCCACTTCCTGACCAGGCCATTTTTTGTGGTATGGCAATGCGTCGCTTTAACTGACAATTGCGCGGTCTACCTCCCACTTTTTCCCTCTATCCCTCGTTCATCTCTCAGACTCTAACCACACCCCTTTGAGCCAATCCCCATTTAAGCCACACCCAATATTCCGCTTAAACATGCCCATTTTAATCATGTTTTCTTTCCCTGCTATGGCACGCCTACAAATGAATGCCCCACCCATTAATTATAATAAGATTCCGCCTACAGGCAAAAAAGTGTCCCTATAATTTTTTTTACAATGTTGGTAACTATGTAGTCTAAGGCCTGATTCACACCTATGCTTTTTTAGTGAATTTTGCAGATTTGCACTACAGTCCATTTAACATGGTTTCCTATGAAACACATTCTGTAGTGTAAATCTGCAAAATGCAAAAGGCACTAAAAATGCATAGGTGTGATTTAGGCCTAAAAGAAAAGGAAAGGAGCAACCTGGCACATTGCCAAAGCAAAGTTTTCATATCTAATAGACAACATTCATTAGCCCAGATTCCTATGTATACAGTTGACACTGAGGTAATGACATATAATAATATGGTAATATTTGGCTGTGTTGTGGGAACACTAGAACTTCTGGAGAAGTCTCGTTTGCATGTGAAATGTCCCAATACAAATAATGTTAGGTTTACCATAAACAGATCATTATTTATAAGGGGTGCATGTTATTCTAGGATGAGTTATGATAGATTGTAAGTGGGTTACCTCCCAACTAATATAAAAATCGTAAAAAATGGTCATGTGTGGGCTTTAACGTCGTGAAAAAAATGTGCATGCTCAGAATAAAGTTATGAGACGGGAGCGCTCGTTCTGGTAAAACTAGCGTTCGTAATGGAGATGCACATTCATCACGCTGTAAGGCCCCGTACACACAAGGAGATATATCCGATTTTGGTTTGGTCTGTGTACACACAATCAAACCAAAATCCTCGCGGACAGACAGCGCGGTGATGTTGATGCCGCCACGTCACCAAACCAGGAAGTAAAATACTTCCACGCATGCGTCGAATCCATTCGACTCATGCGGGAGATTTCGGTCCGCTGGTTAGGCGTACTAACCAGCGGACATATCCGACAGATGGCTTTCCAGCAGATAAGTTTTAAAGCATGCTTTAAAACTTTTGTCTGCTGGAAACCTATCTGCTAGCCCGTACACACGATCGAATCTGTCCGCTGAAACTAATCTACGGACCAGTTTCAGCAGATATATTATATCGTGTACGCGGCCTAACAGACTGAAAAGTGCGAATCGTCTTTTACTAACAAGAAATCAGCAAAAGCAGCCTCAAGGGTGGCGCCATCCAAATGGAACTTCCCCTTTATAGTGCCGTCGTACGTGTTGTATGTCACCGTGCTTTGCTAGAGCATTTTTTTTTTCACGATCGTGTGTAGGCAAGGCCGTTTGAATGATCGGGTTGAAAAAAATGTTGTTTTTTCAAGACTATTAAAAACGTCATTTTTTACAACCCGAAAAACGGTCGTTTGTACGCGGCATAAGGCTCGGTTCACAATTGTGTGATGCGGGGAACCCTGCAAATCCACTGTGGATTCCTGCATCACACCCTTTTTGCACGGCAGTTCACACTGCCATATGCAAACTCCCGGGAGTATCACTACATTGTTAATAGGGTTGTCCCGATACCGATACTAGTATCGATATCGGGACCGATACCGAGTATTTGCAGGAGTACTTCTGCCGATGCTTCTGCCGATACTTTTTTTGTATTTATCAACATGTTCTGTGAAAATTCTTTGAGTTTTTTACTACTGCGTGACAAGCAAATAAAACATTTTTATTCATTTTTACTAATTTATGTCTTGAGTCAGAGTTCCTCATAATTCTAAAGAAAATATCGTTAGTCCGTATTGTGGTTTGAAAACTGTCACATGACATTTAAAAAAAGTATCGGTATTCGGTATCGGCGAGTACATGAAAAAAAGTATTGGTACTTGTACTCGGTCCTAAAAAAGTGGTATCGGGACAACCCTAATTGTTAATGACACCCTCATTTCAGCTCGCAAGTTGCACTGCGAACTGTCAGTTTGGACATGAATCAGATCACATTGGTGTGACCGCATGGTTTGGACCAAAAAAGTGCGAGTTTGGTCCACATGTGATGCAATATCAGCCAGAGTTTAATGTTTTTGATCCCAATAAAAAAATATGCGCAAAAACGCTAATGCTACAAAACACAGAAAAACTCACTGCAAAGCTACTGCCATTTTTATAATAGTGTGTGTGTGTGTGTGTGTGTAGCTGGCCAGCTAGAACCTGTCCTAGGTAGCTAATATAACCTACATGTATATACAGCTAAGCCTGCTGGGAACCTAGTGTGGTGCACATGTTTATATATGAGAGACAAAAGCAAAGTTATTCACAGTTGAATTCATGCCAGAAAGCATAGAGTTAAGCTTTTGTGACTCATCAGAAGCCTTGGCTTAATCACAGCTAATCTCACATTGAGCAGAGTCTTGACCTATTACAGCCTCCTTTGCATCCATTTCTGTCTGGGAGGTTCCTAATACTCCATGTGCTGCTAGATTATTCCACCACAGAGACAGAGAGCCACATGGAGACAGAGAGCAGAGCAGAACAGACACAAGGCCAAAGTTGTGTTTTATGGAAGCCAGGGGCTAAAAATAGGTATGTGACACAGAAATAAATATATATATACAGTGCAGAAAATAAGTATTTGAACACCCTGCTATTTTGCAAGTTCTCCCACTTGGAAATCATGGAGGGGTCTGAAATTGTTATCGTAGGTGCATGTCCACTGTGAGAGACATAATAAAAAAAAAAAAAATCCAGAAATCACAATTTATGATTTTTTAAACTATTTATTTGTATGATACAGCTGCAAAGAAGTATTTGAACACCTGAGAAAATCAATGTTAATATTTGGTACAGTAGCCTTTGTTTGCAATTACAGAGGTCAAATGTTTCTTGTAGTTTTTCACCAGGTTTGCACACACTGGAGGAGGGATTTTGGCCCACTCCTCCACACAGATCTTCTCTAGATCAGTCAGGTTTCTGGGCTGTCGCTGAGAAACACGGAGTTTGAGCTCCCTCCAAAGATTCTCTATTGGGTTTAGGTCTGTAGACTGGCTAGGCCACGCCAGAACCTTGATATTCTTCTTACAGAGCCACTCCTTGGTTATCCTGGCTGTGTGCTTCGGGTCATTGTTATGTTGGAAGACCCAGCCTCGACCCATCTTCAAAGCTCTAACTGAGGGAAGGAGGTTGTTGCCCAAAATCGTGCAATACATGGCCCTGGTCATCCTCTCCTTAATACAGTGCAGTCGCCCTTTCCCATGTGCAGAAAAACACCCCCAAAGCATGATGCTACCACCCCCATGCTTCACAGTAGGGATGGTGTTCTTGGGATGGTACTCATCATTCTTCTTCCTCCAAACACGGTTAGTGGAATTATGACCAAAAAGTTCTATTTTGGTCTCATCTGACCACATGACTTTCTCCCATGACTCCTCTGGATCATCCAAATGGTCATTGGGAAACTTAAGACGGGCCTTGACATGTGCTGGTTTAAGCAGGGGAACCTTCCGTGCCATGCATGATTTCAAACCATGACGTCTTAGTGTATTACCAACAGTAACCTTGGAAACGGTGGTCCCAGCTCTTTTCAGGTCATTGACCAGCTCCTCCCGTGTAGTCCTGGGCTGATTTCTCACCTTTCTTAGCATCATTGAGACCCCACGAGGTGAGATTTTGTATGGAGCCCCAGTCCGAGGGAGATTGACAGTCATGTTTAGCTTCTTCCATTTTCTAATGATTGCTCCAACAGTGGACCTTTTTTCCCCAAGCTGCTTGGCAATTTCCCCGTAGCCCTTTCCAGCCTTGTGGAGGTGTACAATTGTGTCTCTAGTGTCTTTGGACAGCTTTTTGGTCTTGGCCATGTTAGTAGTTGGATTCTTACTGATTGTATGGGGTGGACAGGTGTCTTTATGCAGCTAATGACCTCAAACAGGTGCATCTAATTTAGGATAATAAATGGAGTGGAGGTGGACATTTTAAAGGCAGACTAACAGGTCTTTTGAGGGTCAGAATTCTAGCTGATAGACAGGTGTTCAAATACTTCTTTGCAGCTGTATCATACAAATAAATGGTTAAAAAAATCATACATTGTGATTTCTGGAATTTTTTTTTGATTATGTCTCTCACAGTGGACATGCACCTACGGTAACAATTTCAGACCCCTTCATGATTTATAAGTGAGAGAACTTGCAAAATAGCAGGGTGTTCAAATACTTATTTTCTGCACTGTATATATATATATATATATATATATATATATATGTTCTTATTGTAAATAGTGCGGTTAGAACTGTATACTGATCTAGTTAAGCATTTGGTGTGCTCTTTAAACCTACTGCTTCCATAGAACGGCGCTAGAGGAATTTCAGAGTAATAGACAGTCTTGTTGGATTGAAAAGTCAGAGATATCACAATTCTTCTAATGCCACAGCGCATGAGGCACTTCATAGTGCTGCGCCTGCCACAGTGTGTGTGTGTGAACTGTGTGTGTGTATATATATATATATATATATATATATATATATATACATACAATATCTCACAGCAGTGAGTACACCCCCTCACATTTATGTAAATGTTTTGTTTATATCTTTTCATGTGACAACACTGAAATTACACTTTGCTACAATGTAGTGAGTGTACAGCTTGTATAACAGTGTACATTTGCTGTCCCCTCAAAATAACTCAACACACAGCCATTAGGCTGCATTTACACCTGAGTGTTTTCAGCTAATAAAACGCCGGACAAACGCCCGAAAAATGCCCAACACGCAAAATCCCATTAATTTCAATAGCACCTGTTCACATCTGAGCGTTTAGTGACCTGAAGCAAAACGCCTTAGGCCCCTTTCACACTGCTACAACACAACAGTGGTACAACTGTGGATTTGACTTTGCCCTGCAAATTGAAGTCCGACATGTGTCCGACTTCAATGAACAGGGATCCGATGTTGTTCTCCGACAATATCGGGCACTGTCTGGTATGAATCTTTAGGGGGAACGCCACGCACAATGTAAAAAAAAATGGCCTGTGTTCCCCTCCAAGCGCACACCAGGGCCTTCGGTCTAGTATGGATTTTAAGGGGAGCCCACATGCTGAAAAAATGGCATGGGGGCCCCCCAAAATGCATACCAGACCCTTATCCGAGCACACAGCCCGGGAGGTTAGAAAAGGAAGTGGGGATGAGATAGTGCCTGCCGAAATCATACCAGGCCAAATGCCCTCAACATGGGGGGGTAAGTGCTTTGGGGCAGGGGGGGCCATGCGCCCGCCCCCACACCAAAGCACTTTGTCCCCATATTGATAAGGACAAGAGCCTCTTCCCGACAACCCTGGCCGTTTGTCGGGGTGTGCAGCCGGGGAGCTTATCGGAATCTGGAAGCACCCTTTAACAAGGGGGCCCTCAGATCCCGGCCTCCCATTGTACCCCTGCCCATTTACCAAAAAAAGTGTAAAAAATAAAACGCATTACACAGGTTTTAAAGTTATTTATTAAGCAGCTCCGGCATCTCTTCCGACTTCTTCTCCCCTCTCCGGCTCTTCTACCTCCTCCGATGATGTCTTCTGCCTCTGCCGGTTCTTCTCCCCTCTCTGGCTTTTCTCCGCTCTCCGCTGATGTCTTCTAGCCTCTCTCTTTCTTCTCCCTCTGTCTGCTGTCTTCTGCCTCTGCCGGGTCTTCTCTGCTGTCTTCTCGCTCTTTTGCCGTTTTTTCTCTGCTGTCTTCTCCCTCTGTTCTTACGATGTTGACTTGATGCTCTCTCCCACTCCAATGCTGGGTGAAGTCATTGGGAGACCCACCCCTTATGTCACCACTTGAAGCATGATGGGCGGTGACATCATAAAGGGTGGGCCTCGGGTGACCATGTCCCATGTCAATATAAGTATCGTGCACAACACGCACCCAGCATTAGAGCGAGAGAGATTGTTGAGTCAACATCGGAAGAAGAACAGTGGAAGAAGACAGTGGATAAGACCCGGCAGAGGCAGAAGACAACGTACAGAGGGAGAAGACCCAGAGAGAGGAGAGAATAACTGGCAGAAGACATCAGCGGTGGAGGCAGAAGAGCCAGAGAGGGGAGAAGTAGTCGGAACAGACGCCTTAATAAATTACTTTAAAAACCTGTGTTGTCGGGAAGAGGCCATTGTCCTCGTCAACATGGGGACAAGATACTTTGGGGTGGGGGGCGCAGGGCCCCACTGCCCCAAAGCACCCACCCCCCCATGGGTTCAGGAGGGGGGCGCTCGCTTGTCCCCACCCCCTTTCCTGACCTGCCAGGCTGTGTGCTCTGATAAGGATCTGGATTTTGGCGTTGGGTTCCCCTTTAAGATCATCAGAGCACAAGTCGCATGTCAAAATCAGATCAGTTAAGACAGCGATCCAATCAAAGTCAGACCAAAGTAGTGCAGGGACTTGAAGTCATACTAATATGAATGGTTTTCATTGGAAATCATGGGGAACGACTTGTCATGCGACTTTGCAGTGCCAAGTCGTAGGAAAAGTTGTACAAGTGTAAAAGGGGCCTCTCAAAACTGGAGTGTCAAATCGGCGGCAATTGCCGTTAATGGCATGTCCTAATTGGTGCAACGCCACATCTGTGGTGCTGCACCTATTTCAAAAAGTAGTTTTTGTACTACTTTTTGCGATTTCGGGCTGCGATTGACATTAACACCTGTGCAGAAAACTGCACAGATGTCTCTGAAATTACGGCCGAAATCGGAACACCCCCAATTTAGTTCACAGATTGCAGTGCGAACTGTGAACTTGCACAGGAATTGGATCGCATAGATGAGAACAACAAGTCCCTGCACTGTTTTCTGTGTGAATCCAATGCGATTGTGGAGTTCTGGTGGGCAAAGGGTTAACACAGGGCTCTTAGGATTAAATCCTCAGCAAGGGGCACAGCAAGGGTTAAAGTGGAAGTTAACTTCCATGCATGACTTTTACCTATAGGTAAGCCTATAATAAGGCTTACTTATAGGTAATGTAAATATGGCTCCTGTGGGAGTGACGTCATTACGGCTCCAGCCAGTAACAGAGCCGGAGTCTAGGAACCGGAAGCATGACGGTTGAAGATGGAAGTGGCCTCCAGATCTGACATCTCGGTGCAGGAGGGCTTTGTTTTAAGGTAAGTTTAACATAATGTGCTAGTATGCACATTATGCCTTTACCTTGCAAGTTAAAAAAAAAAGTCCTGTGGTTTACAATCGCTTTAAGGGAACTTGCCAGCCAACAGTGGCCACAGCAGAGGAAGCCGAGGCAGCTTGGCAGAGAAAAGGAGGTCTAGCAGGCCGAGGCCCTTCATAGGCACATCACAGGTCCTTAGCTGGCTGTGTGCCCTGGCTGCAGCATCTAGACCAGACAGACAGCAGTCGCAGGAAAGGTAGAGAATAATGGCGGGCGTGGGAATCGGGTTGCGCCGCTCTAGGTTATATGTGCCTGGGTTTCAGGCGGCTTGAAAACCGGGCACATGTGTCCAAACCCAGACTGTCCGGGTCAAAACTGGACAGGTGGCAACCCTAGCTCTATCATTGATGTGCCTTAGGCTGCATTCACACCTAAGCGTGGCGTTTTGTACCGCGATTTGCCGCGACAAATTGCGGCGTTTTGTTCCGCGATTTGCCGCGTCAAAACGCATAGTTTTAATCTTTTTTTTTAACAAGTCATTGTTGTCTATGCCGAACGGCGAAGCCGCCTGAAAAAAAGGGTCTGGGACTTGTTTTGAGCTTCAGGCGTTCGGCGGTTCGGCATGGAGATGTGAACCATAGACAACAATGTTAAATCACCCTTCCAGCGTATTTTAGGCTGCAATAGCGTCGGGTGTCGGGCATTAAAACGCCTAGGTGTGAATGGAGCCTTAGGCCTCATGACTACCAGGCTCTTCTGGATTGCATTTTTAAAACATATTTAGGCACATTTAAGCATGTCAAGCCATTGGGCATTTATTAATTTCATTAGGCAGAGAATTAATTTATTCTGGCCTGTAAAATAAAAAAGCGCTACTGTTTAGGCGCTTTTAGACGCGTTTAGGAGCATCAGGCGTATTTTCGTTAACGTCGTACACAGTGATCCGGAGTATCTTGGGCAGTTGTTCCGACGTGGTTGTGCGCATACGCACGGGGATATGTCCACGTCTCGACGCATGCGCAGTTCATTTTAAGTACTTGTCCGGTGACCGGCCCATCATTTGCATGGGGTCACCCTTCATTAGCATGGATCACGCCCACTTCCAGCGCACTTCCACCTATTTCCACTTACGCCGGCTTACGCCTACAAAATATACGCTATGCCGGCGCAGAGTTGGGAGCAATAGCTTGCTGAATTCAATGCATGCCTCTCCGCGCTGCAACGGCGTAGCGTACTATGTGTGCGATACGCCGGCATTAAATATGCGCCCATCTCTGTGAATCTGGGCCAATCTGTTTAGGTAGAAACAGACATCAGTTTACTTTTGAGATGGTTTGAGGATACTTGGCAAACAAATGCCTTGGTAACAATTACACAGGTTGCCCTTAAACAATGGTAACTTAGATACCACTACATTTACATTTACAGTTGGATCAGTCTATTGTTTGTAACAGTGGTTAGCAATAGCTTGACAGCCTTAAACTTTTTTTTTTTGATGTCACAATGTAGAGTATAAGATTTCCTATCATCTGCGCCCAATCTTGCCACACAGAGTTAATCCAGCGCTGAGTAATCCTTTTGGGTTTACATCCACTTTAAACTTCCCAAATAAAAGCCTATAACAGAGACAGAAAGACAGGACTCTATAATGACCTGACACCAAGGAACTTAGGAAGGTCTGTACCAGCAATAAGATACTATACCTGAAGATGCTTTCACCTGATCTCCAGCAACTGTTTTTAGAACCCTGGGGTCCTCATTGTCAATGGAAATCCCGAACCCACTCTAAACCTGAGTTAAGTACCTTTTCAGCGTATTTCTACGGTTTACAGACCATAGTTTCTGCTTATTTGCTAGTCATTTTGCTTTTCATAGGTATAGCTGTCAGTCTTGTATTGTATTCCTAATATTGTAATAGTTTATACGTACAGCATTTTTTGTGTAGTAAAAGCACATTTATACACTGCAGAAGTCTGAGCTTTCTGGCTTATAATGCGAAGTAACCTTACTAGATAAACCAAAGCAAAACAGTGGTGTGATGTACAGTAAGTGACTGAAAACATGAATCAGAATGCACAGCCAATACCTGAGGAATGGAGCATCCTTAAAATGGTTGTAAAGACCTACAGGTAAGACACGGTTTAGGAGATATTAGCAAAAAAGATGGGGGCACTGATGTCTACGGCGCATGCGCCAGAGACAACGGTGCAGGCGAACTGTGGAAACCTTTAGAAACAGCGAGCATGCAATTTCTAAAGGCGATCATGCCGTGACTGGTGGCTCCCGCCATAGCCGCAATACCCGGAAGTCAATCCGGAAGAGATGGTGGCGATGGAGGAGGGGACCGAGGACCGCTGCGGGGACTTCAATCTCAGGTAAATAATTCATAATGAGATAGTATTGACTCCGGGTGTTCGGCTGGACTTCCAGAGCCCTAAATTGATAAACATTACAATTGCAGAGCCCCGAGTGAAGCGTGTTACAGATGTTTGGGGGTTGTTGTCGATTTAGATCAGGGGATGGAGTGTAAAGGTCTCAAACTGCCATCCATACACATTTTACAGAATGTGGCCCGTATAGCTTTAATAATAGTGCCCTGGGTACAAGGTTTGGCCATGTGTCATGGTTATGCAGTAATGTTTGTCTGTCAGCTTACCTCTCCATGTGTTCAGATTAAGAGGCCAGCCACTCTCACCAGGATGCTTAAGTAATCTTTTCTCAAGAGGAAGAGGTGTTTGGAATCAAGACTGAGGAATAAGGTAACTGATGCCCAATGCACTTTAAAGTGGTTCTAAACTCCACAGGTTTTTTACATTAATGCATTCTATGCATTAGGGTAAAAAATATTTTGTGTCTTAGGATTCCCCCCTCATCCCCCTTATACTTACCTGTGCCCAATCTCAATTAAGAGCATGAGAGCTGTGGATCTCTCCCTCCTCATAGGGCAGATTGATAGCAGGAGGAGCCATTAGCTTCTGCTGCTGTCAATAAAATTCTGAAGAGGGAATGAGGGAGCCGTGCTATCTGTGTCAATAGACGCAGACAGGGTGGCTCAGGAGCAATTCCTGTACGAGTGACCCCATAGCAAGCATGAGTCAGGAGACCACAGAAGAGCAGGATTGGGTCTGATCTGTGCAAAACCATTACACAGAACACATACGAATAACATGTTTGTTATTTTAATTGTAAAGCTTTATTTTGTCATTCATACCTGTAATTGGGCTTTACCATCCTGTGCATCCTCCAAAGTACCTTGTTTCTGAGCAGAGAGTGACAGTGCTGTTTTACTCTTGTAGGATAGGACCTGTGCTCTTTAACCACTTGGCGACCAGCCGCCGTCATTATACTGTGGCAGTTCGGCACGGTCCCACGAACCGTTGTAACTGTACGTCGGCTCCTTTAAGCAGGGATAGCAGGCCTGCAGGGGGTGCCAATGCAATACACACATTGAGACAGGAAATAAGGGACATATGTTGGATTGTTTTAACCTGGGTCTGTAATTCATAATATATTCAAGAATGTCTGGAAGAACTATTTACAGGTTGTTGATTCTGAACCCAACAGGTCAATTCAATGTGGGAACATAGACTGTTAAGGTGTTTAATGTCGACTGCTACTGTCATGTAAATGAACCTTAGTCTGGCTCTCAAGAACCTTTTTTTGTGTGATGCTAATTGACACTGTTGTGTGAATTTCTATTGATGATAAATGTGTATTGTATAGCAGGTGAGAAGAGCTTATCTCGGAGTCACATTGTCTGGGTAAATGATTAGTATTTGGCTAATGTAGATTATCTCGGAGACCTTGGGCCGGATTCAGAAAGTATTTATGTCAACGTATCAAGAGATACGCCGCGTAAATATAAAAAATAGCCGGCGTATCTTTTTTTGCTATTCAGAAAAGAAGATACGCTGGAATTCTGCTAATATACGAGCGGCATTATTCTGTTACACCGTCGTATATTAGTTGCAGTTTTTACGCTGGCCGCTAGGTGGCGTTTCCGTCATTTAACGCGTTGAATATGTAAATTAGGGATTTACGGCGATTCCCGAACGTACTTGCGGCCGGCCGTCGTAGTTTAGGTTGTTTGCGTTAGCTTTATAGCGGCGTAAGGTTACCCCTGCTATAGGAGGCGTAGCCAATGTTAAGTATGGACGTCGGGACAGCGTCGAATTGTACGTCGGTTACATCGTTTGCGTAAATCGTTCGGGAATGGGGCTCGACGTTAGTTACGTTCACGTCGTTTACATTGACAAAAAGCATCGTGATTTTGCGCATGCGCACTGGGAACGTCCACGGATGGTGAATGCGCCGTCCAAACAAAAACTTCAATCACGTGGGGTCATGATTCATTTACATGAATCACGCCCCCACTTCAGGAATTTGAATTACGCGCTGTTACGACGGGCACTTTACGCTACGCAGCCGCATATTATGGAGCAAGTGCTTTCTGAATAAGGCACTTGCCCATAATATTTGCGGAAGGTGTAGCGTAAACTGTATCTGAATCCGGCCCAGAATGTCTGTCTCCTAAAAGATGTGTATTGAGCTCCTTGAGTCATGTTGTGGGTGGAGTTGTCATTGTTCCTTGGGGCTTCTAACTGTATAAAAGCCTAAGTTTACCCTTAAAGGGCCAGATTCAGGAAAGGTTACGCTGGCGGATCGAGTGATCCGCCAGCCTAACTGTGGCTTTGAGCCGGCGTTTCTGTTTTCTGTAACCAGAAAACAAGAAACGCCGGGTTGAAGTTCCGATGCGAGCAGCGTAACTGAGTTTCGCCATCGCATCGTTACTTCAACTTAAAAATGGCGCCGGGGGCGTTCCCGCCGATTTACGCTCAAAAAATATGTTAATGAGCGGAAATCGGCAATTCACGATCGAAATCCGGCGCGACGCAATGACGATACGACGTTTCCGGACGGGATACGCGGCGCATAGATATACCTACATGGGGTTGGAGTATCCTATGTTAGGTATAGGCGTCGTCATCGCGTCGGGAAAAAAAAAAAAAACGTCGCTTGCGTAAAACGGTCATGAATGGGAATGTGACGTCATTGACGTTCATTCACAGATTTTGGAGCATGCGCACGGGGATGTTTTGACACTCGACGCATGCGCAGTACGTTGGCGGCGGGATCGCGCGTAGTTAGCATACTACACGCCCCGTACCCGCGACATTTGAATTCCGCCGGCTCATTTGTGATGCGCTGCCGCAACTTTAGGAGCAAGTGCTTCGTGAATGACAGCACTTGCTCCTAAAATTTCGGCAGCGCAACGCAAATCAGAAGCGTTACTCCAGAGCAAAGATGCTCTGGAATACGTGAATCTGGCCCAAAGTGTCTATTCGTTTGAACCAGAGAACAGAGCTCTGTGTCTCGTTTCTAAGGAATCCATATGGGCCGTGTTCGTCTGCTGGATTGTGGCGTGTCGATAAGCTGTCGTGGTTGGTGGAATGGAATATCGTAAACGGTGTTAATCCCTGACCGTTACAGTACCGTATCGTAAAAATGGCCTGGTCATTGAGCAGCCAAATCTTCCGGGGCTGAAGTGTTTAAGCTTTAAAAAAATATGTTTCATTTAATGTAGTAGTCAGGAAATTAGGGAAGGAGGAACTGGCAGATGTCATAGCAGCATCTCCATTACATATTGCTATAATTGAAAACAAGGAGCTGGGCATTGGATATACATATAACCTCTCCTGTCCTTGACTGTATTAGAATTTGCTATACGATTACTATTTTTAATTCAAGCTGTACAGTCTTGAACTATTACAACAAATATTTTATCCTTCAGGTTTCATGGCTATCCTCTTCCACCCATGTACATTAGGTAAGCCCTTTTCAGGTCAGTAGGCAACCTCCAGCATTAAACAGTTGTTAATTAACCTGCCAATGGGTGGTGTCACCTTGCTATTTTATCTATCAGTGCTATGCCTGGGACAAGTTTAAAATGCAGCACAGAAAAACAGGCAAAGTATACCCTCAGGCCCATTCAAAACACTTTTTGTTTTCCACATCTTTTCTTTTTATGTGTCTCAACAAGCTGAATATCTAGAATCTCAGCCCCTCTGACATGCCAGGATGAGTGTACAAACATACAATATCACAGGAATTCACTGAGAATACTTAGTACCCAATAGTAGCGCTACATTAAAGAAAACAAGCACCAAACAAGGCAAACTTAAAACAGTAGTAAACCTGCAAATACCACTGACAGGGTTTCTATAACAGAAGAGACCCCAGAGGTCCATTCTGTCATATATGTCCCCCCTGCCCCCTGCCTGCCAAGCAGGTAATGTGATCAGAATTGCACATGCGTAACTCAGACCACGGCTCTGTGTGCGGCGCTGGTGTGACTCCCGTACGCATTTGCAGTAGTCACGTCACCTCACCCGACCATTAAAGCAGCCAAAGATAAAAAACCCAGAAGGGGGAATTGCCGTGTTTAGAGAAAGAAAAATGCTGACTATGACCATAAGAACACCATCCCTACAGTCAACCATGGAGATAGAAACATGATGCTTTGGGGCTGTTTCTCTGCTAAAAGTTACATTGAGGGGCCAATGGACGGAGCCATGTATTTTAAAATCTTGGATCTTCTCACCTCAGCCAGAACACTGAAGATGGTCATGGATGGGTCTTCCAGCATGACAATGACCCAAAACATACCACCAAGGCAACAAAGGAGTGGCTCAAGAAAAAATATATTAACCGCTTCAGCCCCAGACCATTTTATTGGTCAAAGACCAGGCCACTTTTTGCGATTCTGCACTGCGTCGCTTTAACTGACAATTGCTGGGAATCCTGTCAGGAAAATAAAGAACACTGCTCTTTATTTTCCCGTCGGGATTCCCGGCAGAGTGTTTCCTGCCGAGAAAACCGGTCGTCTGTATGCTTACCTGTGTGTAGAAAAACCGTGCATGCTCGATAACACTTCGACGCATGAGTGGTAGCATACAACGTTAGTCTGGGGTGTAGCAAGATGGCAGCAACGGAATCGAATGTAACGAGACACCTGCTCGTCGTAGTCAATGACGTCACCGCATTCTTGCCATTCAAAAGAACGGCAGGTTTTTGTGTGGCCGTGTGTATACACGGCTTTTTAGGGCTAACGTTTTTTTCCCCTACAGAATTCCCGGTCGTGTGTACATGGCTTCAATGAGTTAAAGAAGATCTGTAAAGAAGAGTGGACCAAAATCCATCCTGAGATGTGTGCAAACCTGGTAACCAACTACAAGTAATGTCTTACCTCTGTGCTTGCTAACAGGGGTTTCTCTACCAAGTACTAAGTCATGTTTTGCTTGGGGATCAAATACTTATTTTGCTCACTGAACTACAACTTAATTTATGGCATTTTCTTTATGTATTTTTTTAGATTTTTGGTTGAAATTCTGTCTCTATCATTTAAAACACATATATGATAAAAATTATAGACCCTTAATTTCTTTGTAAGTGGGCAAACTTACAAAATCTGCAGGGGATAAAATCATTATTTTCCCCATTGTACTTGTGCTAAAATCTACTTTATGGTCCTCAGCCATGAACCGTGGATTGTTACAGTCTGACACTATTTGTGTACATATTGGGGCTGATTTACTAATGAATGTGCGCTGCGCCGGTACATGCCTTAATTAGTGCGCTGGATGAATCCCTAATTAGGCGCATGAACCGGCGGCAGCAGCAGCGCGATGTGATTGATAACTAAAGCCGCCGCCGAACTCCCTGTATAAGTCTATGGGGGAAATCTTAATAGTGAATTTTAAAGGCTAATCTGCAAGTTTTGTCCTAAAAAGTGTTTGGGGACCTCAGTCCTGCCCCAGGGGACATGTACCAATGCTTTTTTTATTTTTTAAAACGGCCGTTTTTTCGGGAGCAGTGATTTTAATAATGCTAAAAGTGCAATAATAAAAGTGTAATTTTCCTTTAAATTTCGTAGCATGGGGGTCTCTAATGTCAGCATGTGAAAAAGCGCATGTTTCCCGTGGTTAGAACTGTCTCTGCACAAAATGTCATTTTTCAAAGGAAAAAAGCCATTTAAAACTGACTCGCGGCTATAATGAATTGTCGGCTCCCGGCAATTGCAGGAGAATTCATTCATTAAAAAAAGGAAAAAAAAAGCGTGGGGGTCCCCCCAAATTCAATAACCAGACCCTTTAGGTCTGGTATGGATATTAAGGGGAACCCCGCCGTCAATTTAAAAAAAAAATGACGTGGGGTTCCCCCCAAATATCCATAACCAGACCCTTCGGGTCTGGTGTGGAATTTAAGGGGAACTCCACTCCAAATTAAAAAAAAAATGGCGTGGAGTCCCCCCTAAAATCCACACCAGACCCCTTATCCGAGCACGTTGACCTGGCCGGCCGCAGAAAAGAGGGGGGGACAGAGCGCGGCCCCCCCCCTCTCCTGAACCGCACCAGGCCACATGCCCTCAACATTGGGAGGGTGTTTTGGGGTGCCCCCCAAAACACCTTGTCCCCATGTTGATGAGGACAAGGGTCTCTTCCCCACAACCCTTGCCCGGTGGTTGTGGGGGTCTGCGGGCAGGAGGCTTATCGAAATCTGGAAGACCCCTTTAACAAAGGGGCCCCCCAGATCCCGGCCCCCCCCCTGTGTGAAATGGTAATGGGGTACCTTGTACCTCTACCATTTCACGAGTAAAAAAAATGTAAAGGGTTAAAAAAGACAAGAGCCGGTTTTTGACAAGTCCTTTATTATCTTCTTTCTTCTTTTCTTCGGGTTTCTTCTTCCTCCTCCTTCTTCTTCCTCTGCTTCTGTCTTGGGTCTTCTATTCCCGCATCTTGCCCGGCGTGTTCTTCCATCTTCTTCCGCTGTCCTTCTCGTCCGCATCTTCTTCTCCTTCTTCTTCTTCGCCGGAGGCGCCGCTTCCAATTGAAATCCCCGCTGTCTGCCGGACCACGCCCCCCCCTCTGACGCCACGGGCAAGCTCTTAGGAGTGTGCTGCAAGTGCGTCCGAGGGGGGCGTGGTCACATGTCAGAGGGCGGGCAATTCAATTTGAAGCTTGTGCGCGGCTTTTTCTTTGCCAGAGTCGCCGCTTCCAATTGAATTGCCCGCTTTCTGGAACATGTGACCACGCCCCCCTCTGACGCACTGGCACCACACGGGGACTTTCCTAAGAGCTTGCCCGTGGCGTCAGAGGGGGGGGCGTGGTCCGGCAGACAGCGGGGATTTCAATTGGAAGCGGCCGCTCCGGCGAAGAAGAAGAAGAAGGAGAAGATGCGGACGAGAAGGACAGCGGAAGAAGATGGAAGAACACGCCGGGCAAGATGCGGGAATAGAAGACCCAAGACAGAAGCAGAGGAAGAAGAAGGAGGAGGAAGAAGAAACCTGAAGGAAAGAAGAAAGAAGATAATAAAGGACTTGTCAAAAACCGGCTCTTGTCTTTTTTAACCCTTTACATTTTTTTTCTCGTGAAATGGTAGAGGTACAAGGTACCCCATTACCATTTCACACAGGGGGGGGGCCGGGATCTGGGGGGCCCCTTTGTTAAAGGGGTCTTCCAGATTTCGATAAGCCTTCCGCCCGCAGACCCCCACAACCACCGGGCAAGGGTTGTGGGGAAGAGACCCTTGTCCTCATCAACATGGGGACAAGGTGTTTTGGGGGGCACCCCAAAACACCCTCCCAATGTTGAGGGCATGTGGCCTGGTGCGGTTCAGGAGAGGGGGGGGGCCGCGCTCTGTCCCCCCCTCTTTTCTGCGGCCGGCCAGGTCAACGTGCTCGGATAAGGGGTCTGGTGTGGATTTTTGGGGGGACTCCACGCATTTTATTTTTTACATTTGGGGTGGAGTTCCCCTTAAATTCCACACCAGACCCGAAGGGTCTGGTTATGGATATTTGGGGGGAACCCCACGTCATTTTTTTTAATAAATTGACGGCGGGGTTCCCCTTAATATCCATACCAGACCTAAAGGGTCTGGTTATTGAATTTGGGGGGACACCCACGCTTTTTTTTTCCCTTTTTTTAATGAATGAATTCTCCTGCAATTGCCGGGAGCCGACAATTCATTATAGCCGCGAGTCAGTTTTAAATGGCTTTTTTTTTTTTTTTTTTTTTCAGAATGTCATTTTGTGCAAAGACATATTTCTAACCGCAGGAAAAGTGCGCTTTATTCACCTGCTGACATTCCCCCCCCCCCCATGGTACGAAATTTAAAATAATTATTCAAATGACGTGGGGGTCCCCCCAAATTCAATAACCAGACCCTTTAGGTCTGGTATGGATATTAAGGGGAACCCCGCCGTCAATTTAAAAAAAAAATGGCGTGGAGTCCCCCCTAAAATCCACACCAGACCCCTTATCCGAGCACGTTGACCTGGCCGGCCGCAGAAAAGAGGGGGGGACAGAGCGCGGCCCCCCCCCTCTCCTGAACCGCACCAGGCCACATGCCCTCAACATTGGGAGGGTGTTTTGGGGTGCCCCCCAAAACACCTTGTCCCCATGTTGATGAGGACAAGGGTCTCTTCCCCACAACCCTTGCCCGGTGGTTGTGGGGGTCTGCGGGCAGGAGGCTTATCGAAATCTGGAAGACCCCTTTAACAAAGGGGCCCCCCAGATCCCGGCCCCCCCCCTGTGTGAAATGGTAATGGGGTACCTTGTACCTCTACCATTTCACGAGAAAAAAAATGTAAAGGGTTAAAAAAGACAAGAGCCGGTTTTTGACAAGTCCTTTATTATCTTCTTTCTTCTTTTCTTCGGGTTTCTTCTTCCTCCTCCTTCTTCTTCCTCTGCTTCTGTCTTGGGTCTTCTATTCCCGCATCTTGCCCGGCGTGTTCTTCCATCTTCTGTTCCTCCCGCTGTCCTTCTCGTCCGCATCTTCTCCTTCTTCTTCTTCGCCGGAGCGGCCGCTTCCAATTGAAATCCCCGCTGTCTGCCGGACCACGCCCCCCCCTCTGACGCCACGGGCAAGCTCTTAGGAAAGTCCCCGTGTGGTGCCAGTGCGTCAGAGGGGGGCGTGGTCACATGTTCCAGAAAGCGGGCAATTCAATTGGAAGCGGCGACTCTGGCAAAGAAAAAGCCGCGCACGAGCTTCAAATTGAATTGGCCGCCCTCTGACATGTGACCACGCCCCCCTCTGACGCACTTGCAGCACACTCCTAAGAGCTTGCCCGTGGCGTCAGAGGGGGGGGCGTGGTCCGGCAGACAGCGGGGATTTCAATTGGAAGCGGCCGCTCCGGCGAAGAAGAAGAAGAAGGAGAAGATGCGGACGAGAAGGACAGCGGGAGGAACAGAAGATGGAAGAACACGCCAGTCAAGATGCGGGAATAGAAGACCCAAGACAGAAGCAGAGGAAGAAGAAGGAGGAGGAAGAAGAAACCCGAAGGAAAGAAGAAAGAAGATAATAAAGGACTTGTCAAAAACCGGCTCTTGTCTTTTTTTACACTGACACTTTTTTTTACTCGTGAAATGGTAGAGGTACAAGGTACCCCATTACCATTTCACACAGGGGGGGGGCGGGATCTGGGGGGCCCCTTTGTTAAAGGGGTCTTCCAGATTTCGATAAGCCTCCTGCCCGCAGACCCCCACAACCACCGGGCAAGGGTTGTGGGGAAGAGACCCTTGTCCTCATCAACATGGGGACAAGGTGTTTTGGGGGGCACCCCAAAACACCCTCCCAATGTTGAGGGCATGTGGCCTGGTGCGGTTCAGGAGAGGGGGGGGGCCGCGCTCTGTCCCCCCCTCTTTTCTGCGGCCGGCCAGGTCAACGTGCTCGGATAAGGGGTCTGGTGTGGATTTTAGGGGGGACTCCACGCCATTTTTTTTTAATTTGGGGTGGAGTTCCCCTTAAATTCCACACCAGACCCGAAGGGTCTGGTTATGGATATTTGGGGGGACCCCCACGTCATTTGAATATTTTTTTTTTAATTTCGTACCATGGGGGGGGGGGGAATGTCAGCAGGTGAATAAAGCGCACTTTTCCTGCGGTTAGAAATATGTCTTTGCACAAAATGACATTCTGAAAAAAAACAAATAAAAAAAAAAAGCCATTTAAAACTGACTCGCGGCAATAATGAATTGTCAGCTCCTGGAAATTGCAGGAGAATTCATTCATAAAAAAAAAAATCAAAAAGCGTGGGGGTCCCCCCAAATTCAATAACCAGACCCTTTAGGTCTGATATGGATATTAAGGGGAACCCCGCCGTCAATTTATTAAAAAAAATGACGTGGGGTTCCCCCCAAATATCCATAACCAGACCCTTCGGGTCTGGTGTGGAATTTAAGGGGAACTCCACCCCAAAAAAAAAAAAAATGGCGTGGAGTCCCCCCTAAAATCCACACCAGACCCCTTATCCGAGCACGTTGACCTGGCCGGCCGCAGAAAAGAGGGGGGGACAGAGCGCGGCCCCCCCCCTCTCCTGAACCGCACCAGGCCACATGCCCTCAACATTGGGAGGGTGTTTTGGGGTGCCCCCCAAAACACCTTGTCCCCATGTTGATGAGGACAAGGGTCTCTTCCCCACAACCCTTGCCCGGTGGTTGTGGGGGTCTGCGGGCAGGAGGCTTATCGAAATCTGGAAGACCCCTTTAACAAAGGGGCCCCCCAGATCCCGGCCCCCCCCCTGTGTGAAATGGTAATGGGGTACCTTGTACCTCTACCATTTCACGAGTAAAAAAAATGTAAAGGGTTAAAAAAGACAAGAGCCGGTTTTTGACAAGTCCTTTATTATCTTCTTTCTTCTTTCCTTCGGGTTTCTTCTTCCTCCTTCTTCTTCTTCCTCTGCTTCTGTCTTGGGTCTTCTATTCCCGCATCTTGCCCGGCGTGTTCTTCCATCTTCTTCCTCGCTGTCCTTCTCGTCCGCATCTTCTCCTTCTTCTTCTTCGCCGGAGCGGCCGCTTCCAATTGAAATCCCCGCTGTCTGCCGGACCACGCCCCCCCTCTGACGCCACGGGCAAGCTCTTAGGAAAGTCCCCGTGTGGTGCCAGTGCGTCAGAGGGGGGCGTGGTCACATGTTCCAGAAAGCGGGCAATTCAATTGGAAGCGGCGACTCTGGCAAAGAAAAAGCCGCGCACGAGCTTCAAATTGAATTGGCCGCCCTCTGACATGTGACCACGCCCCCCTCGGACGCACTTGCAGCACACTCCTAAGAGCTTGCCCGAGGCGTCAGAGGGGGGGGGGGCGTGGTCCGGCAGACAGCGGGGATTTCAATTGGAAGCGGCGCCTCCGGCGAAGAAGAAGGAGAAGATGCGGACGAGAAGGACAGCGGAAGAAGATGGAAGAACACGCCGGGCAAGATGCGGGAATAGAAGACCCAAGACAGAAGCAGAGGAAGAAGAAGGAGGAGGAAGAAGAAACCCGAAGGAAAGAAGAAAGAAGATAATAAAGGACTTGTCAAAAACCGGCTCTTGTCTTTTTAACCCTTTACATTTTTTTTCTCGTGAAATGGTAGAGGTACAAGGTACCCCATTACCATTTCACACAGGGGGGGGGCCGGGATCTGGGGGGCCCCTTTGTTAAAGGGGTCTTCCAGATTTCGATAAGCCTCCTGCCCGCAGACCCCCACAACCACCGGGCAAGGGTTGTGGGGAAGAGACCCTTGTCCTCATCAACATGGGGACAAGGTGTTTTGGGGGGCACCCCAAAACACCCTCCCAATGTTGAGGGCATGTGGCCTGGTGCGGTTCAGGAGAGGGGGGGGGCCGCGCTCTGTCCCCCCCTCTTTTCTGCGGCCGGCCAGGTCAACGTGCTCGGATAAGGGGTCTGGTGTGGATTTTAGGGGGGACTCCACGCCATTTTTTTTTTTATTTGGAGTGGAGTTCCCCTTAAATTCCACACCAGACCTGAAGGGTCTGGTTATGGATATTTGGGGGGAACCCCACGTCATTTTTTTTAAAAATTGATGGCGGGGTTCCCCTTAATATCCATACCAGACCTAAAGGGTCTGGTTATTGAATTTGGGGGGACCCCCACGCTTTTTTTTTGGTGTTTTTAATGAATGAATTCTCCTGCAAATTCCAAGAGCTGACAATTCATTATAGCCGCGAGTCAGTTTTAAATGGCTTTTTTCCTTCAGAATGTCATTTTTCACATGCTGACATTACACCCAGGGCCGCCATCAGGGGGGTACAGGCAGTACACCTGCAGGGCCGCCATTAGGGGGGTACAGGCATTACACCGCCCGGGGGTCCCCAGGGGCCCCCAGGGGCCCGGATGGGAACCACCCTAAAACAAAAAAAACTATTTTTTTTTTTTTTTTTTGTTTAAGGGCTCCGAAGGTCCCCAGGGGCCCGGAGGCCACTAAGGGCCCCAGATGGCAAGCCCTTTTTTTTAAATAAAATATATATATTTAAAAAAAAATATATATTTTTTAAATATATTTGTTTTTTTTTTTTTTAAGGAAAGGGCCCAGAGGTCCCCAGGGCCCTGGAAGGCTACCCCCTTGTTTTTTTACTTTTTTTCGATAAATGTTATATTTAAAAAATATATATATATGTATTTTCTCTCTTTTGTATTTTTATTTGATAAAGAGCACAGAGGTCCCCAGGGCCCCGGATGGCTACCCCCCTTTTTTATATATATTTTTCTTTATTTCTTATTTCTGTCAAAATTTTTGTAAAGGGCCCCCCCGCTCCTCAATTTGTGGCACCACCCCCCCCCCCCGCTTCTCAATTTCATGCGGCAGCACCCCCCCCCCCGGTTCTCTGCTCCAGGGGGCCCATGCCGGAAGCTGTGTAAGGGGCCCCAAAATTCATGATGGCGGCCCTGTACACCGGTAAGGGGCCCGGGGGTCCGGAGGTGCCCCGATGCCTGGAGGCCCCCCAGCGCCCCAGATGGTAACCCCCCTCTTTTTTTTTTTGTATATATATTTGTTAGTTGGTTTTTGTAGGATTTTTTTATTAAAGGGCCAATTTTTGGAATTTAATATTTTTTTGCAGTCTGGAGGTCCCCAGGGCCCCGGGTGGCAACCCCCCAAATTTGTTGTTATTAAAGGGCCAATGTTTTGGTTTAGGGGTCTGGAGGTCCCCAGTGGCCTGGTCCCCAGTGGCCCGGAGATCCCAGGGCTCCAGATGACAACCCCCCACCTTTACAAAAAAAAAAAAAAAAACATATGATATATTTTTTGGTTATTTTTTAAACATATATATATATAATATAATTTTGAAAGCTCCCAGAGGGCCCCAGATGACAACCTTTTTGCTTCTAAAAATGTTATAAACATTTTCCCCAGGTTTGTTACTTTTTACTTTAATTTCTTTTTTAAAGTGTATTTTGTGCGTGAAGTCGAGAGAGAGAGGAGCTGGACTTGCAATCGCCATCCTTCTCCATGCCCCCGGTGGCAATGGTGGGTGTGAGGGGGGCCTCCCCTCACCCCCACCTGCTACACTTGGGAGCCCGATGGGACAGAGGGACTCCCCCTATGAAGGAGTGTAGCCCACCCAGCCAGCCCTGTAGGTCCTTCGCCTCCCTTTATTTTAGGAGACCTCATGGCCAAAGTGTGTGCAAGTGTGGTGTTTTTTTTTGGGGGGGGGGGGTGGGCATACTAAGCACAGGCGTACCTTGCATAGCACACCCACCGGGAGCCGGCTGACACCACCAAACTCAATTCATATGTAGCCGAGACCGGGATCCGAACCCTTGGCTGCAGAGGTGAACGGCTTGTCAGCGCAGTGCCATTCACGTTGAGCCACCACAGCTCCCACCCAATGTTATTTTTTTTTTAGATTTTTGGTAGTTATTTTTTATTAAAGGGCCCAGAGCTCCCAAGGCAACCCCCTTTTTTATTATTTTATATATGTAGATATTGTAATTTATTTTTCATTAAAGAGCCCAGAAGTTTCTTTTTATTAAAGGGCCCAGTGGTCCCCAGGGCCCCCGGATGGCTACCACCCTTTTTAATATATATTTTTCTATATGTATTTTTTAGTAAAGGAACCCCCCGCTTATCAAATTGCGGCAGCCCCCCCCCCTTCTTAATATCAGGCGGCACCCCCCCCCCCTATTCTCTGCTCCAGGGGGCCCATGCCTGAAGCTGTGTAAGGGGCCCCATAATTCCTGATGGCGCCCCTAATTGCCTCCCCCCCCCCCATGGTACGAAATTTCAAGGAATTTTTCACTTTTATTGGTGCACTTTAACCACTTCCATACCGCGCCTATTCTGGCACTTCTCTCCTTCATGTAACAATTATATTTTCTTCCTTGAAACTTACTCAGGACCCCCAAACATTATATATATTTTATTAACAAACACCCTAGGGAATAAAGTGGCGGCCATTTTTTCGGACACATTTCCAACAGTATTTGTGCCAAAAATTTTCTAACGTTTTTTTTTTTTTTTGGCTTTCCAAAAAAAAACCTGTTTCATGAATGACAAAATAAGAAAGCAGTAAAGCTAGGCCAATTTTTAGGGATAAGGTAAAAGATGATGTTACACCGAGTAAATAGATACCTAACTTGTCACGCTTTCATATTGCGCACACTCATGGAATGGCGCTAAACTTCGTTATTAAAAATCTCCATAGGCAACGCTTGACTTTTTTTCTCAGGTTACCACTTTTGAGTTACAGAGGAGGTCTAGTGCTAACATTATTGCTCTCGCTCTAACGCACGCTATGATACCTCACATGTGGGGTTTGAAGGATGTTTACATATGTGGGTGGGACTTGCATGCGTGTTCGCTTCTGAGTGCGAGCTACTAGGGACAGGAGCATTTAAATTCCTTTGTTATTTTATTTTTTTTTTTACTTAATATTTTATTTTTTGCACTTGTTTGTCCCTTTGTTTGTATTATTTTTCACTTTTCTTCCTATTACAAGGAATGTAAACATCCCTTGTAATAGGACTAGTGTGTGACAGGTCCTCTTTATAGAGAAAGGCGGGGTCAATTAGACCCCACATCTGTCCTCCAGGCTGGAAATCATGGAATTGGTAAAAAAAAAAAACATCTCATGCTTTCAGCTGCAATCATGTTCGTTCAGCACAGTAGCGTAGTGTGTAGCATGTTCACCTAGCAGCAAAAGGGTTGCTGGTTCGAATCCCGCCCGTGACACTATCTGCCTGGAGTTTGCATGTTCTCCCTGTGCGGGTTTCCTCCCACAATCTAAAAACATGCTGTAAATTGGATCCTGTCTAAATAAGCCCTAATATGCAGTAGGATATTTAGGTTTTGTGCTTCCCTAGGCCTGACCAAATTTTGGCACCCCCCTAATAGAAAAATGACCCACCCTTCCTGTCAAGGCCACACCCTGTTTTTTTATGACCCACCCAGGAATTTTCAGGGGACACACACAAGTTCTGTGGGGGGGGACTTGGGGGGGCCCTTAATTTGCCTACTTTTTCGATCACTTCCTGTTTGGCTATGGGGCAGGAAGTGAAGGCCAATCTCCCCAAACGGACAGGGATAATACAAAATAAACTGACAGAGCTTCTAACCCCCCCCCCCCCCCGCCCAACTCTATCCAAAATGAAAGAAATCCAAAAAATAAAAGTGATGATTATTGTTCCAGTTTAACCCCAAATTTCAGATCATTTTATTGAGAGGCTTAAGAAAATATAACCATGCCAATAGGCCAGGATCCAGCGTTGCTAATATGTATGAATGTGTGTTAGGGACCCCCACAAACACCACCCAATGTTAAATCAACTATTTTCTTGTTTGTTTTGGGGATGCCTGCACCCCTGATAGGGTAAAGACACCTCACAAATGTTGTCACTTTCTACTTAATTCATTCACTTCCTGCCACACAGCCAAACAGGAAGTGAGGGAAACACCTGAGTAATGTTTTGTTGGGGACACACAGATCAATATAAATAGTTTCCCATTTTGGAAATGGCATTTTGCTGTGTACACCCCAAATTAGTAGGAATCTTGGACTTTGGGTCCATTTACTAAAGGCAAATCCACTTTGCACTACAAGTGGACAAGCAAGGAAGAAAACTCAAAACTTGGCGGGATTGGAAGTAAAAACCATCAGTGCTTCCCTTCTGATTTTCATTGCCTACGCTTCTACTGCAGAGCGGCTTTGCCTTTACTAAACCCCAAAATAACTAATCATTTGGGGTGTACACTGCAGTGCAATTTGCTTAATGGTGACACTAGTTAGATTGACCTGTGCCCCGAAGAAAAGACCATTGGTAGGGTTTTAACCTCACTTCCTGTTCAGCTGTGTGACAGGAAGTGAAGCCAATTTTAGGAAAAGGGACACAAAGCCCAACCTAAAAACACTAGCAGGGGTTCTAACACTCAATTGGCTTCCCTCAAACAACCCACAATTAGAATAGGATTGTCTTGTGCTAGTTTCAAGCACAGCGCTGTAAATCAGCACTTCAAGCCTGTCCAAAAAAAACAACACACCACCCCCCCCCCCCTCCAACAGGCCCTGTTTGCAGCTTTTCCTACATCTTGCACATGTGCTTTAAAAAGTCAGTCTGGACATCAGTTCTAGGAAACATTACTTACCGCTTTGTCCTTCCTTTTCTGGTGACTAAACATTTCATGCATACACACCAGGAAAGAGCTTAGAGACAAATCACACTTGATGGTTTAGGCCCAAACTAGTTCAGCTGCAGCGGTTGAAATCCATAGCATGAAAAAAATATCACAAAACAAACTTCAAAATTTGAAAGTAATTTTATTGGTCCACAAAACAAGGAAAGCAAAAAAAAAATTACAAATAAACACACCAAAAAATATATAAAAACACCTAAAAACAAAAAAAGACCAACGTTTATTTCACAGTCATTGGAAAATAAATCATGCTTTTGAAATAACAGGATAGACCCACAGGATTAAAACATTAGTCATTAACATCTTGAGAAACATTTAGCAAAATTATGTAGCAGAGAAAACATCAAAAAATACAAAACTTGCTCCAAAACATCTCTGTTTCACTCCGCCATTCCTTCCAGCCAGCAAATCTGCCCCCTCTGAGGGGCAGCTGACACGTGCAGTATCCACGCTTTTTATAACATGTGTGCTAATGAACCAATTGGAAACACATGAAGAAATGTTCAGCCTCTAGTTTGTGTGCACTTGGAACTGCTTACACCTGTTAAGGATGTCCTTAAATTACTAAGCAAAAAAAAGAGCTTTCTGAGCATGCTCAGAAAGATGCAAGTCATTTTCAGGATGAAACTTCCAACTTCTTTTTCTAACTGTTCGAGCATGCCCAGTTCACTCGAAATGCAGTACCAGAATCAAATCTGCAATGGCGGATGAAAGCATTAGAGGTGTTAAATTTTTTTTGGTCCCCATGAAGTGATGCTTTACAAGCTGAACGGGAGGTCTTATAGAATTTTTACGTAACAAACCTAAATAGTAATAATTTAAACGCCCCTGTCCCTAGTAGCTCGCAGTCAGAAGCGAACAAGCAGCATTTTTATTGTTTCCGGTTACCAGTTTAGATTTACAGATGAGGTCTAGTGCTATAAATATTCCTCTTGCTGTTACGCACGCTATGATACCTCACATGTGTGGTTTGAAGAATGTTTCCATATATGGGGGCGGGCCTTAAATGTGTAAGCCCCGCCCCCATATTGAACCCCCGTTCAAACCCCACATGTGAGGTATCATAGCGTACGTTAGAGCGAGAGCAATACTTTTAGCACTAGACCTCCTCTGTAAATCTAAACTGGTAACCTGAAACACATAAAAAAGCGTTGCCTATGGGTATTTTCAAGTACTGAAGTTTGGCGCCATTCCATGAGTGTGTGCAATATTAAAGTGTAACATGTTGGGTATCTATTTACTCGGTGTAACATCATCTTTCACATTATGGCCATAAATTGGGCTAACTTTAGTGTATTCTTAATTTGTAACCACTTGAGCCCCAGAGCATATTACTGGTCACTGACGGGGCCATTTTTTGCATTTCAACACTGCGTCATTTTGACTGACAATTGCGTGGTTGTGCGACGTGGCCCCCAAAAAATTGGGCGTCCTCATCCCCCCCCCCCCCTAAAATTTTTTTTTTTTTTTTTGTTGGTGGTATTTGATCACCTCTGCGTTTTTTCTTATTTTTTGCTTGACCAAAAATATAGCGACAATTTGGTAACTAAAAAAACATCTTTTTTACGGTTTGCTATAATAAATCTCCCCCAAAATATATTCAAAAAATGTTTGCCCTCAGTTTAGGCCGATAAGTATTCTTGGACATCTTTTTGGTTGCAAAAAATCACAATAAGCGTTGATTGGTTTGGGCAAAAGTTCTAAGTAGGGGTTGGTCTTATGGGTTTTTTTTGAATAATTTTTTGTTTTACTAGTAATGGTGGCTATCATTGTTTTTTCTGTCTAATGCGACATTGTGGCGGACACATTTTTTGTGAGATTTGGCATTTTTGTAGCGAGCAATGGTATATCAATGCATTGCTTACTATAAAAATGACACTGGCAGGGAAGGGGTTAACACTAGGGGCGCGGAAGGGGTTGAATATGTTACCTGGGTGTGTTCTAACTGTAAAGGGGGTGGGACTGTGTGTAGGGGAAATGACAGATCGCTGTTCATACATTGTAGGGACAGACGAGCAGGCATTCCCCCCCCCCCTGACAGGACCGGGATAAAGGGGAACTCCACCCCAAATTACAAAAAAAAACGGCGTGGGGGTCCCCCTTCTGGTGCACAACAGGCTCTTAGATTTGATCTGGAACATAAGGGGTTAAACCCACGCCAAAAAAACGGCGTGGGGTTCCCCCTCAGATCCAGACCAAACCCTTCTCCCAGGCACGCAGTCTGGCCGGACAGGAATGGGGGTGGGGACGAGCGAGCGCCCCCCCCCCTCCTGAGCCGTACCAGACCACATGCCCTCGACATGGGGGAGTGTGTGCTGTGGGGGAGGGGGGCACTGCCCCCCCACCCCAAAGCACTCTTGTCCCCATGTCGAAAGGGACAAGAGTCTTCCCGACAACCCTGGCCGTTGGTTGTCGGGGTATGCGGGCGGGGGGCTTATCAGAATCTGAGAGCCCCCTATATTAAGGGGGCCCCCAGATTCTGGCCCCCCACCCTATGTGAATGAGTATGGGGTACATCGCTACCCCTACCCATTCACCGGGTGGAAAAGTGTGTAAACACAAAAAAAAACACACACAGAAAAAAATAATTTATTAGTCAGCTCCGGGGGTCTTCTGCCGGGACCCCCAACCAGCCCATTGGGCCCCGGGCTTCGCCGTCTTCTGCGGGGTGGGCCACCACCGATCTCCGCCATGTCCAGCCAGGCCCCCACCCCAAAATAAGCTCTTTCACATCCGGGGGGGGCCGGCCGAAAGAAGCAGAGAACAACGGGGGCGGAGCCCTCGGTCTTCCAGACGTTTTCTGCCGGGGGGGCTCCAGCCCCGCACCGGTCTTCGCCGCCGCCTTCCGCCGGGGGGGACACCTACCCCCCCCCCGGTCTTCGCCGCCGCCTTCCGCCGGGGGAGAGAGACCCCCACCGATGCTCTCCGCCATGGTCGGCCAGGCCCCCTACCCCAAACAAAGCTCTTTTACATCCGGGGGGGGCCGGCGGGAATGGCGGAGAACAACCGGGGGCGTCGCCCCTCCTCGGTCTTTAGCCCGTCGCTTCTTCCCGGGGGGGGGAAACACCCCAACCCATGCTCTCCGCCATGCTCGACGTGTCCCGCCCCCTCCAAAAATGAAGCTCTTTTCATCCGGGGGGGGCCGGCCGACAAAAAACAGCGGAGAACAACGGAGGGGTGTCGCCCCACCTCGGGCTCCTCCGCTTCTGCCTGGCTCCTCCCGAGGCAGGCTTCTTTCGCCGTCTTCCGCCGGAGGGGCGCCACTCCGGGCTTCTCTCGACGTTGTCTTCCGCCGCGGGGGCCAGCCCTTCCTTCTTTGCCGCCCCCTTCGATTTTTTCGGCCTGGAAGGGGTCGCACATCCCATCCAGGACTTGGACGTGGCCGGGCTTCTCGTCCCGTTTTCTGCCGCTGCCCCCTTCAACCACGAAGCTCTGCTTGTTTGATGAGGCAGCGGGCTTCCGTCGTCTTCTCCGGGCGAGGGTCGTACATCCCACCCGGATTTCCTCGCCGGCTTCTGCCTGGCTCCTATGGGGGCCAGGCCTTCTTTTGCCGTCTTCCGCCGGAGGGCGCCACTCTCCGGGCTTCTCGACGTTGTCTTCCGCCGCGGGGGCCAGGCCTTCTTCTTTGCCGCCCCTTCGATTTTTTCGGCTGGACGGGGGTCGCACATCCCATCCAGGACTTGGACGTGGCGGGCTTCTCGTCGCCGTCTTCTGCCGCTGCCCCCTTCACCACGAAGCTCCGTGCTTGTTTGATGAGGGCAGCGGGCTTCCGTCGTCTTCTCCGGGGCGAGGGTCGTACATCCCACCCGGATTTCGTCGCCGTCTTCTGCCGCTGCCCCTTCACCACGAAGCTCCGTGCTTGTTTGATGAGGGCAGCGGGCTTCCGTCGCAGTCTTCCGCCGCGGGGTGACACTCGCGGGCTTCTTCTTCCATTCGATGTTGACACGGCGAGGTCCGGCGCTGAAATGCCTTCTGAGCGGCGGGCAAGGACTTATATTGGCATTGGGCGTGGGCGTGGTTATGCCAACATGTGACCTTAACCCATGTGACAGTGATGTGACGTGACATCACTGTCACATGGGTTAAGGTCACATGTTGGCATAACCACGCCCACGCCCAATGCCAATATAAGTCCTTGCCCGCCGCTCAGAAGGCATTTCAGCGCCGGACCTCCGTGTCAACATCGAATGGAAGAAGAAGCCCGCGAGTGTCACCCCGCGGCGGAAGACTGCGACGGAAGCCCGCTGCCCTCATCAAACAAGCACGGAGCTTCGTGGTGAAGGGGGCAGCGGCAGAAGACGGCGACGAAATCCGGGGTGGGATGTACGACCCTCGCCGGAGGAGAAGACGACGGAAGCCCGCTGCCCTCATCAAACAAGCACGGAGCTTCGTGGTGAAGGGGGGCAGCGGCAGAAGACGGCGACGAGAAGCCCGCCACGTCCAAGTCCTGGATGGGATGTGCGACCCCCGTCCAGGCCGAAAAAATCGAAGGGGGCGCGGCAAAGAAGAAGGCCTGGCCCCCGCGGCGGAAGACAACGTCGAGAAGCCCGGAGAGTGGCGCCCTCCGGCGGAAGACGGCGAAAGAAGGCCTGGCCCCCAGTAGGAGCCAGGCAGAAGCCGGCGAGAAATCCGGGGTGGGATGTACGACCCTCGCCCCGGAGAAGACGACGGAAGCCCCGCTGCCCTCATCAAACAAGCACGGAGCTTCGTGGTGAAGGGGGGCAGCGGGCAGAAGACAGCGACGAGAAGCCCGCCACGTCCAAGTCCTGGATGGGATGTACGACCCCCGTCCAGCCGAAAGAATTTGAAGGGGGGCGGCGGCGGAAGACCCTCAAAAGTGAAACACTTCACCAGGTGAATGGGTAGGGGTACGATGTACCCCATACTCATTCACATAGGGTGGGGGCCCGAAATTGGGGGCCACATTATTAAACGGGGCTCCCAGATTCTGATTGGCTCCCGCCCGCATACCCCGACAACCAATGGCTAGGGTTGTCGGGAAGAGGCTCTTGTCCCGATCGACATGGGGACAAGAGTGCTTTGGGGTGGGGGGGGCAGCGCCCCCCTCCCCCAAAGCACACACTCCCCCATGTCGAGGGCATGTGGTCTGGTACGGCTCAGGAGGGGGGGGGCCGCTCGCTCGTCCCCACCCCCATTCCTGTCCGGCACAGACTGCATGCCTGGGATGAGGCTTGGTACGGATCTGGGGGGGAAACCCCACGCCGATTTTGGCGTGGGTTAACCCCTCACGTTCCGGACCAAGCCGAGAGAGCCTATTGTACCCCTGGGGGGGGAAAGCCGCGCCGGTTTCACATTTGAAATTTGGCGCGGAGTTCCCCTTCAGTGTCAGCGCAGCCCGAGAACAGCTCGGAGAGCTTGCCGTACGCCGCTCCAGGCAGTGCAAACACTGCTACGCCGCCTGGTAATTACAAGGAGGTTTTCCCGGCGTACTGAAGAGAGGCGCGCGGTGAGCTCCGATTTTTCCCTCTGCGCATGCCCAGTATGCAAAGTGAACCTTCGAGGTTCTAGCGTACTTTGCAAGGCGCACCGGGGATCGGGTCCCAAAAGTCACTTTCCCTTTCAAATCGGCCCGCCACACAAGTTGAAACACATGTCACTACACTTCCCTGCATCACCCCCCCTCCTCCCCTCATAAACTCCCGCCCGAATCCCCGATGTTTACATTACTAAATGCCGCACGCCAGCTCTGTACTGGCGTGCTGTGCGCCTCTTCTGGGGCGCATTAGGCACTTTAGTAAATGAGGAAACACGCTGCACTAGCAGCGTGTTTCTTTGGTAAATGTCAAAAACAGGTTTACTCTCCTGCTTGTGCACCATGAGTCTTGGCGCAC